>JAQNBH010000007.1:11408918-12143918 GCA_028752905.1 Cladorhizidae sp. MBARI D1340-BT2 | reverse complement strand
GAGAATACTTTATCAGCTTACAAATCTCAAAAGCTGTTTCTAGGCACACCTTGGATTGCTTTATACTGCTGACAGCCGCATGTTTGGGGAGTGTGACTACAGCTTCAAGTGCCTCCAGATGACAGGCACTGGTCTGGTGTTTCTTGAATGAGGATGTTGCTTCTTTCCAATTTGTGTAACTTTTGCATGGCTCTCTCTTAGTGCTTACCAAGAACTTCCCTTCATGTTCAGCCCTCATACATAGGTAACAAACAAGTGGTACATCATAAAGAAGCCAGGAATACTGTTGACACCACTCAGCTCTGAATGATCTTTCATATTTTCCATATCTCTTCTTTGGGATACTTCTTGGTTGGAACTGCTCTGGAAAGCTAGTGTTAGCTGACAGTGAGGCAGAATTTAAAGCCATGGTGACTGATTACACACAGAGAAAGACTGTCATGCAATCCTAGAATTTAAAGCTAATGATTGCCATGTGCTCAGTGCTAACCTGCTCTGGCAGTGCACATGTATTGCATGCATCATTGAACAAGTCACTCAGTGACATCATCATCTCATGTAACAATCAATGACTGGTTAAGTGGGTGTTAATTTTAAATACAGCTAGTGACTGGCCACATGTAAGGTAAAATAGTACTATTTTAAGTAAACAATGCACCAGTTCCATAATTATTAACACAAGATACAGTTGGTCCAAAATATTGGTCAGGCGGCTGCCCCCTCTGCCCCCCCTGTTCCTCCCCCCCTGCAAATACAGGAAGTATGTATATACAAGTACATATAAATGTACATACAAATACAGGAAGTATGTGTATACATGTACACATACATACATACAAATACAGGAAGTGTTTGTATACATGTACATATATATACATACAAATACAGGCAGTATGTGTATAAATGTACAGGAAGTATGTGTATACATGTACATATATACATACAAATACAGGAAGTGTGTATACATGTACATATACATACCTGAAGTATGCATATAAATGTACATACAAATACAGGAAGTGTGTATACATGTACATATATATATACATACAAATACAGGAAGTGTGTGTATACATGTACATATTCATACATACAAATACATGAAGTTTTTCTATAGATGTACATATATATATACACATATAAATACAGGAAGTGTATGTATACATGTACATATGTACATACAAATACAGGAAGTGTGTGTATGCATTTACATATACATACATAGAAATACAGGAAGTGTGTGTATACATGCACATATATACATACAAATACAGGAAGTGTGTGTATACATGTACATATATATACATACAAATACAGGAAGTGTGTGTATACATGTACATATACATACATAGAAATACAGGAAGTGTGTGTATACATGTACATATATACGTACAAATACAGGAAGTATGTGTATACATGTACATGTATATACATACAAATACATGTACAGGAAGTGTGTATACATGTACATATATACATACAAATAGAGGAAGTGTGTGCATATATACATATACACATGCATATAATTCATGTACATGCAATACATGCATATATTCATGTTCAATACATATACATGCATATATACATGCATATATGCACAGTGGGGTTTCCAATGGGATCAATATTGACTCGCAAGTATTTGAACCCATGGTAGGTTAAGAATAATTCAATAAAATAATCACTAATGGTGGGGTTCTAATAATACTACTAATAAATAATGATTGATTTCTAATAATAATAATAATAATTAATGTTGGAGTTTATCACTAACTAATAATGGTTAGTTACAGGTTAAGAGTCTAATCACTTAACTAATAATGGCAAGAGTTTAATTATTAATGGTTAGGTTCTGTGTCTGAGAATAGCAGTGCATATGAACTGAAGAGTTCTCTCCTTGTCACTGCATTGATGTTTGGTTTCTCATCCTCTCTCTCTCTCTGTGCATGTGTCTCTCTCTCTCTCTCTGTATGTGTGTGTGTGCAGCCTCCCTTGCATTTCTCTCCGACTATCTTCCCAAGGACAGGAAGATCTTGGCCATCTACCCCATTGCTCTATTCTACGTGGCTATTGGTTTCCTAATATTGGCACAAAACCATCCTTTTATATGACCTCTGAACCTTCAGTAACCTTACTCCATCTAATAACTGGTAATAACCCAACCCCCTAATTAACCTTTTCATCAAGTCATTGCTTCCCCAGTGTTAGTTTTTTTGTTGTTGTTTGGTGTGTAGAAGTGCACCAACGTATATGTTATGGGATCTGGTGACAATGGTCAATAAATTAAAGAACACAAAATTGCCTTCAGAATGGAACCTGAATCAGTTCATACCAACAGAATGGAACCTGAAACAGCTTATCAGTCCCTAAACGGAATGGAACCCAAATCAGCTCGTAAATCCTTACCAACAGAATGGAACCTGAATCAGCTCATAAATCCTGGAATGGAACCTCTGAATTACCTTCCCAAACAAAATGGAACCTGAATCAGCTCATAAATCCGTACCAAGCTTGGAGAGGAATATGTCACTTTTTTCTTAGATCTTATCACGTAATATATCTACTAACATGCAATTAATTTATAATTATTATTACTAGTAAAAAATGCATTGTTTGGGAGTGAAAGTGGGGTGGAGAGGAAAAGACGTCTCAGCCAGAGGGACATCATGGCTGGTCATGTTTCCTCTCCTTTGCTGCAGCGAGGGAGCACTCACACGTTCAACTCCACTTTTTAACACTCTTCCTAACTTTGTTTTCTTGTCCTCCGTCTTTCTTTCTTCTCTTCCTAGCTCTATCCTCTTGTCCTCCATCTTTCTTTCTTCTCTTCCTGTCTCTGTCCTCTTGTCCTCCATCTTTCTTTCTTCTCTTCCTGTATCTGTCCTCTTGTCCTCCATCTTTCTTTATTCTCTTCCTAGCTCTGTCTTTTTGTCCTCTATCTTTCTTCCTTCTCTTCCTAGCTCTGTCCTCTTCTCCTCCATCTTTCTTTCTTCTCTTCCTCGGTGTCCGAGGTACGTGTCACTCTTTTCTCTTCTAATGTTTTTCATAGTTTCATGAAAGCTATTACTTAGCGATATTTGGTGGAGCATGCACATTTCTCCAAATATTACGTATTAGTCCATGTATTATGAGGCCACATAGTATATGTATGCTACCTATTAGTCCATGTATTATGAGGCCACGTAGTATATGTAGTCCATGTATTATGAGGCCATGTAGTATATCTATACTTATTAGTCCATATATAATGAGGCCATGTATATAGTACATGAATACTACCTATTAGTCCATGTATTATGAGGCCATGTAGTATATTTAAACTACTGTATTATAGGGGAATGCATTGGTAGTGTCAATTTTATATCACGCAATTGACATGATTAGAGAGTTAGCTTAATAACACTTCTTCCTTGTTCGGATGCGTATAATGTTTGTAGTGTGTGTGAAAATATTATTAACTGATGCTACAGTGTGAGTGATGCCTTGGAAGAGTGATGCTACAGTGTGAGTGATGCCTTGGAAGAGTGATGCTACAGTGTGAGTGATGCCTTGGAAGAGTGATGCTACAGTGTGAGTGATGCCTTGGAAGAGTGATGCGACAGTGTGAGTGATGCCTAGGAAGAGTGATGCTACAGTGTGAGTGATGCCTTGGAAGAGTGATGCTACAGTGTGAGTGATGCCTTGGAAGAGTGATGCTACAGTGTGAGTGATGAGTGATGCTACAGTGTGAGTGATGCCTTGGAAGAGTGATGCTACAGTGTGAGTGATGCCTTGGAAGAGTGATGCTAGAGTGTTAGTGTTAATACGACTTGGAGGTGTGATGCTACAGTGTGATGTTAATACGACTTGGAAGAGTGATGCTACAGTGTGAGTGATGCCTTGGAAGAGTGATGCTACAGTGTGAGTGATGCCTTGGAAGAGTGATGCTACAGTGTGAGTGATGCCTTGGAAGAGTGATGCTAGAGTGTTAGTGTTAATACGACTTGGAGGTGTGATGCTACAGTGTGATGTTAATACGACTTGGAAGAGTGATGCTACAGTGTGATGTTAATACGACTTGGAGGTGTGATGCTACAGTATTAGTGTTAATACGACTTGGAGGTGTGATGCTAGAGTGTAAGGTTAATATGACTTGGAAGAGTGATGCTACAGTATGATGTTAATACGACTTGGAAGAGTGATGCTACAGTGTGTGCATGCATTTGTGTGTGCATGCATGCATGCATGCAGCGATAAGAGGAGAAGGTTCCTTTCTCTTGCATTGTGTCATCATGATCTTCACGGGTTAGAGTCAGGTTAATGACTAGGGTTTGGGACAGGGCAATGGCTAGGGTCAGAGGAGTGGCTAGGATTAGTACCAGGGCAGTAGCTAGGATTAGGGCCAGGGCAGTAGCTAGGGTTAGTGCCAGGGTAATGGCTAGGGTTCAGGCAATGGCAAAAGCAATTTGATCTCACGATGCAAGTTTTTCCCCCTTCCCCCTTCGGAAGTGGAATTGGTTGGAGGAAGAGAATGAAATAGAGCGAAGCAAAATGCTTTGTTACAGTGGTGTGCTCTAACTAGAGTCAAGATAGGGAGACGAGTTCACAAGGAGACTTGATGCATGGGAAGGCTAACTGATAAATGCTGGAAACTGGCTAAGAAAAATGATCAAATGGTCATATGCACATGTGTGAATGGCAGAGAACACGACACAAATACACTAGCAAGTTAAAGAACCCTTTACCGTTAAAAAATGCACCGGTTAGATATCACTTTACCATTCAAAATGATGCACACATTAAAATGATGCATACCAATCATTTTTCTACTATTGGTGCACGTGATTTTAAGTGGTAAAAGGGTTGTCTGCAGGGGTGGGGATCGTATTCGTTATTTTAAATGGTAAAGGGTCATCAAACTAATACAATTTTTCTATAGATATGTTGTTGTCATTGTTGTTGTTTTTCTGTATAGTATTACAGGTGTTGAGCAGTCAGTTAGCATATACTGAGGGGTTCTAAATCCATCTCCTAAGCTCTGCACATGCTGTTTGCTATTATAATCAGTCCCATAACTATGGCACCAGCTACAACCTCCATCAAGGACATATACAATGACTTTCTTGACAATTGATCTAAATTTACTACTCGACATTTTGTCTAGATGCTCTAGCCTTTGCCAGGAATAACGGTTACACAGGTATGACTCCACAAACCAAATGGCAGAGAAGCCTATTCTCAGTGAATCAACTGAGCACTTATTCTGCTTATAATACAGCACATGAGCTAGCTGGACTAATTTATCTTCCTGAAGATCCTTACCCACTCATTTTCTCCAATTGAGAAAATAGTCATGGAGATGCTTTGCAAAATGGACCTATTGCATGCAAGTGTTGGGAGGGGGAAGGAAAGGAAGACAATCTAATGTACATGGCAAGAATCACACTCACATGTGATGCATGTGACATGATCTGGCAAGAACCACACTGTAGCACACATGTGATGCATCTGACAGGATGTGGCCACACACTGGCTCACATGTGATGCTTGTGACGTGATGTGGCAAGAACCCACACCCTGGCACACATGTGATGCATGTGGCAGTGATGCATGTAACAGGATGTGGCCACACTCTGGTGCACATGTGATGCATGTGACAGTATGTGATCAAACCCTTGTACACACATGTGATGCATGTGACAAGATGTGACCACACCCGGGTGCACATGTGATACATGAGACAAGAAGTGGCAATAATCTCACCCTGGCACATGTGATGCATATGACAGTGATGCATATGACAAGATGTGGCAAGAACGTCACCCTGGAACACATGTGATGCATGTGACAGGATGTGTCAATAACCTCACTCTGGCAGACATGCGATGCATGTGACAGGATGTGGCATGAACCTCTCCCTGGCACACATGTGATGTATGTGACAGGATGTGGCCACACCCTGGTGCACATGTGATACACGAGACAAGATGTGGCAAGAACCTCACCCTGGAACACATATGATGCATGTGACAGTATGTGGTATGAACCTCACTATGGCGCACATGCGATGTATGTGATGGGATGTGGCAAGAACCTCACCCTAGCACACATATGATGCATGTAGATGTGGCCACACCCTAGTGCACATGTGATACACACAAGACAGGATGTGTCAAGAAAACCTCACCCTGGCACACATGTGATGCATGTGACAGAATGTGGCAAGAACCTCACTCTGGTGCACATGTGATGCATGGATGTGGTAAGAACCTCACCGTGTGCACATGTGACAGGATGTGACAAGAACTTCATCCTGGCACACATGTGATGCATGTGACAGGATGTGGCAATAACCTCACTCTGGCACACATGTGATGCATGTGACAGGATGTGGCAAGAACCTCACCCTGTGATGCATATTACAGGATGTGGACACACCTTGGTGCACATGTGGTGCATGTGACAGTGTGTGACCACACCCTGGTACACATGTGATGCATGTGACAGTGTGTGACCACACCCGGGTACACATGTGGATACATGTGACAGGATGTGGCAAGAGCCTCATCTGGGCACACATGTGATGCATGTGACAGGATGTGGCCACACCTAGTGCACATGTGATGCATGTGACAAGATGTGGCAAGAGCTTCATCCTGGCACACATGTGATGCATGTGACAGGATGTGGCAGCAATGGAGTGAGAGGAGGGAAGAAAAAAAATTAGCAAAGAAGAAAGAAATGGAAATTCTTCCATTGACCTTCTCAATAATCAACTTGAAATTTACTCCCTCAATGTTTTGATTAGCTGCTCTGCCTCATCAGATATTAAGATTCCACAGAGCTTGTTATATGCCTATTCTTCATGTGATACAGGCCAGAACATTTAGTCGAAACATCTGAGAGAGTAAATTTCCAATGAGGTCATTGGAATTTTGTTATGTCAACTGAGAGTTTGTTGCACTGCTACTGAACCACAGATTAAATAAATGGTGTTCGTGGCTTCAAGTTTGGCTCTTGAGATGGCCATCCAGCAGCCAGGAAAGTCCATTCCACAGTCTCGATTGAACTGCTCACACTTTGGTGCTAGGATGTTGGACAATGTCTCCTTCCCTAGCAGTTCCTTCTGTCCTCTAGCATGGTCTAAGATGGTGGCTTCAAGAGAGGATGTCCATTGTCCCATGCATGTTCAGCAATTGCAGAACTACTCTTTAGCACACTTTTTAGACATCTTAGTGTTTGGTCTCCAGTTTCCTGTTGGTCTCCCCTGTGTATACTTCCCACAGCTGCAAGGGATGCGGTACAGAATGCATGAGTGCATAAACTCATCCTAATTGTGCCCTCAGAGTCCCTCCCAATCTGAAAACGATTCTGATTTGAACTTCCTGCAGACCCTCCTGACGCCTTCAATCATGCTACATAAGGATTACTAAAATATGGGTCTTATTCTGACACTCCTAACTTCTTCTATCAGTGTACTTATCTTCCTTTCTGCATTTAGACGTGCCTAGAAAGGATGAAGGCTTGTGGATAACCACTCACATAAAGAATTGATATTCCTCCTCCCATATGTCCTCCTTCTCTATCACTATTTTCCTGGCTCTATAATACAAGCTCTTCACCACTTCTCTTCTGACATGGATAGGATGATGTGTTCTATAATCAAGGTAGCAGGCTGTGTGTGTGGGTTTTCTGTAAACTGTTGCATTCCATCTTCTTTCCATGTAGCAAGTAATCCAGAAAGGGCAACGACCTGTAGCCTAGGGCTAGGCAGGTAAACTTGATGGATGGCCTCATGTTCACCAGATTGCCCAACACTCCTGTTCTCTCCCCTTCTCCTTCTTTACTCTGCAGTAGGTGGCATCCAAAACCTTGGCTTCATGGAAGCAGTTGTAAGTGCCAATTCCTCAAAAAATGAAAGAATTCCATGTAAAGTTTGGCTACCACTGCAGGCACTAGAGAGCCCATTGCTACACCCTCTTTCGTCTCGGTATTTTCCTTGATACCTGAAGTAAGTGGCTTTTAGGCACATCCCAACAGCCCAGATCCTGTCAGCAAATAGTGCAGTCCTCCCATAAGTTCTCATCTTTCAAAAATGATCCCACCCTCATCTATGGAAGCAGTGCTGAAAATAGTAAAAAATATCTGGTGAGTGTTGTCCAAGTATTCGGAATGTCCAAGTGGGCATGACCCTACTTTAGACCAAGCTTTACAGTATCCCTCTCCTAGCCCTAGCCCTAGCTCTAGAGTATTCCTCTCCTAGCCCTAGCCCTAGCTCTACAGTATCCCTCTCTTAGCCCTAGCCCTAGCCCTAGCTCTACAGTATCCCTCTCCTAGCTCTACAGAATCTGGACTCCTAACCCTAGCTCTATAAAATCTGTTCATATAACCCTCATAGCCCTAGCTTCAGCCCTCACCCTACAATCCTAGCCCTATTGTTAGCCCTGGTCCTAACCCTAACCCTATTGGTCCTAGCCATAACCCTAACCCTAGCCCTGGTCCTAGTCGTAACCCAAGCCCTGGTCCTAGTCCTAACCCCAGCCCTAACCCTAGCCCTAGAGTACTAGTTCTAACCCTTGTCCTAACCCTTGCCCTGAACTGGTCCTAACATACAGGACAAAATGATGTGTTCACTTAATTTCAGCCACTCTAACTGCACATGTGCATATGTACCTAGATCAGACACATGTGTATTCTTGAGCTGCAAGTCTCAATAGCTCTGGTAACTGGCTGCATGGTCAACCATCCACCAGATGGGGGAGTGGCTCTTCCCACAATTTTTTTTCATGTCAGCCATATCTTTATCTAGTGTCCTCCTGCTTGAGGCTTTGCAACCAGAACTTAGAGATAACACACCAGCAGTCAGTGTCCTCCTGCTTGAAGCTCTGCACCAGCATCTAGAGATAACACAGCAGCAGTCAGTGTCCTCCTGGTTGAGGCTCCACACCAGACCTAGAGATAACACACCAGCAGTCTGGATTCATGGGAATTATGCTAGGTGGGAAATTCCAAAAATCCATTGTGCCCTACACAGTCTGTGGGGAGGGAGAGGTGTAAATCCCTTTACCATATGAAAACAAGGAGTTAAAGATATTCATTACCTAGTCTTCAACATTTCCAAGGATTCACTCCCAACCTTTACTCGACAGTATTTTCTTACCATGGCTACCTTGAAATTAATAGGAGGTGGGAGGTTGCAAGGCTCAATCTGAATGACACTGGACTCCACTTTTGGTCGGGAACCAAAGTTGTTCTTTCAAAAGTGCGACACAAAAGGTCAAGGTCAAGGTACATACATACAAAAGGTCAAGTAATACTCAGCCCTCCCATAAGAAAAGGAGAAGTAAGTGGAAAGTTTGAACAGCAGTGCAGGTAAAGTAGAAATGTGCACAAATCAGCTGAAAGTTGACGAGGTTATTTGGTATAAGAGAAGCCCTTCAGATATCTCATTAGTAGGTAAGGGGATTTCACTCTTATGGTATTGTGGTGATATTGACAAACACTAACTCATACTAGATCAATATTCAAGATCTCACAGGTCAAAGTGCATTACGAGACCAGTCTCACAGGCAATAGAGTTAGTTGACACAACAGGCAGTTTCCAAGTTAATGACCTCTACCTTCCTCGAGGATTAATGGTAACAAACATTTACCTTCAGTGTTTTGGTTAATGTTAACACAGGTATTAACCCTTTACCTTCATGAGGTGATACGAGTCAAGAGTTGAGCAGGCTGCAATAAAGCTTGTCTTATGGCCTGGCTACCAGGCGCTTGTGGCCTGGCTACACTACTATGCCATGTAGCTACCAGCTACTTTATGCCATCCAGCTACCAGCTACACTATGCCATGCAGCTACCAGCTATTCTATGACATGCAGCTACCAGCTACTCTATGCCATGCAGCTACCAGCTACTCTATGCCATGCTGAACTATGCCATGCAGCTACCAGGTATTCTATGCCATGCAGCTACCAGCTACTTTATGCCATCCAGCTACCAGCTACACTATGCCATGCAGCTACCAGCTATTCTATGACATGCAGCTACCAGCTACTCTATGCCATGCAGCTACCAGCTACTCTATGCCATGCTATACTATGCCATGCAGCTACCAGTATCTTCTATGCCATGCAGCTACCAGCTACACTATGCCATGCAGCTACCAGCTACTCTATGCCATGCAGCTACCAGCTACACTATGCCATGCAGCTACCAGCTACTCTATGCCATGCACCTACCAGCTACATGCAGTTGGATCTGGACCAGTGTTCAGTTGAATAAACTCCTTTAAAAAAATAAACTCGACTCTCCACTCTACAACACTAGCTACTGTATATTTGAGTGTACTATAGTATTAACATGGCATAGATTAATATATATGATTCTCCATATGTCATCTGGTACAAAGAATCTTTGTTACGGAAGTAGTGTAGGGGTTTCTTCTTAGCTTGAGACTGACTTGGACAGAACTAGAGTACCTTGACACTGACTTGGGGAGAACTAGAGTAGCTTGACACAGATTTGGGAGAGCTGGAACAGCCAAAAACCACTTAACACACCATGTAATTACTGCAGCCAATATAACCATAGCAATGACCTCACCCCTAGCACAACCACCCCTGACACATACAAGAACTAAACAAAATCCCTGTCATGAACTAGAACCATAGAATGAGATTTCCTGATGATCTTGAATGAATTTGTGTTGGGAATGCAATATAAACAAATAATATCATAGCTACAGGAGAGAGACACAGCAAGCAACAACTCATAAGAAGAAACCCCTACACTACTTCCGTATCAAAGATTCCATGTGCCAGATGACATCTGGAGAATCATATACATTATATGTAACCCAATGACTTGACACATTAAACAACACTGAGTGTGGTCGGATTCCCTAAGGTTGTCACCTAACATGCTGTCATTACGAGTTCAGTGTGTGTAGGTGTGTCCAGTGTCTGCTACCAAAGGTCATCAGATTGAGCAACATGTTGATTGGAACTAATCATCAGGGAATTATTTTCTTCACAATTATGCTAGGAAGCAGTTCTAGTGCAAATTACTTACAGAAGGGAAATGGAGTGAGGGCAGTCGGAAAAGAGCAGGAAATTATAGATAAGATATCATTTCCCCCCCTCACTCGGACACCATTCCTCCATTAGTATAGTAATGGTGATGCCAGCTAAGTGTGAAACCTACCTTATCTAGGCATCTTTGAACCTGTTGATGCTATAACTCAGACATCTCCGTGTGACTTGGATATTAATGCCTGCTACTCTCCCACAATCAAAGAGGGTGTAAATGATTGAGTTTGGAAGCATGGTTATAATACTCTAGACGGCTCCAGGGATGACACATTTGGGTAAAGGAGCCCCCCTAAAGTATGACACCATAGTTAATCTTGCAGTCCAGAAGTGAGGTCAGGGTTCAGCATATTGCAGAGTCAGCACAAGCACAAACCACGTGAAGTGGTGAAGCTATAACTGCCTATAACTGGAAATTTACAGTGGTAGGGATGGGCGTTGTCCCTTACTCCGTAGTGTCCATGTGGTCTCACGGGTAACCATGTATGCCCCAACACACCCAGAGGGGTGCTCTGTAGTGGCTCTGCACCTTTTCAAAATGGTGGTTGTGAAAGATACATAACTGACATTTCTCTCTGCCTTTCTGTGATTCTTTGAGGGTCCTCTTTAGAAAGAAATAGTCCCTGTAAAAGTTGCCTGGTTGTTAAGCTGGGTGCTTATTGTGCTGGACACCAACAAAATGATCACTTAAGGGGGGAGGGAGGGGACGATACAATTTTTTAGAAACTCATAAAAAAAACTTGTGATGGCGATTTTAGAGCTCCAAAGATTCTGAACACTTAGGCCCATGTACATTGTTTATATATAGCTCTCCCTGTGTGTTCTTGTTTTGATAGTTACAGGCAGTCAAAACCAGCATGCCCAAATCCCCATCAGTCGGGGAAAAAAAATAAAAAAATTAACATTAAAAATAATAATAATGTTTTGTACCTTTATCCTGTATGATGACCTCTAGATTTATGCGGAAACATGTAGACAGGGTCAGAGCAGAACTCTAGCTTTATGCAAGTCATTATGAAGCATGTAGACAGGGACAGAGCAGACCTCTAGCTTTATGCAAGTCATTATGAGGCATGTAGACAGGGACAGAGCAGACCTCTAGATTTATGCAAGTCATTATGAAGCATGTAGACAGGGACAGAGCAGACCTCTAGCTTTATCCCACTTCCAGTTCTCATCATCTTCAAGCAGAGCAGGATGATCATCTGGTGACAGTATGGCATCCAATAGGATAACAAGGCACTCATATAGCTCATGAAAAACGTCCAAACATATGTGGCGTTTTACCCAACATGTTTTGCATAATCCTGGTTTAGAATGGGATTATTCTGGCATGTATGCTTTAACTGTACACCCCAAAAAGCGTTGCCGCTTAGGACTTTTGTTCAGAAACAAGATTGATTCATTTATTAAACCAATACGATTTCTCACTTCTTGAAGTCTACAAGAAGCAGCAATAGAAAGGTTCAGACAATGGGAGAAGCAATGTGCTGAAGGAGAATTTTTTTTAATCTGTGCTTGGACTCCAGCTTTCTCAGAAGCCATTACTGCAGCTCCATCATAAGCCTGGCTACAAATTTTAGATGGGTCTAAATTCACTGAGGGATGTGAAAGAGATTCCAAGATTTTTTTAGCTATATTGGGAGCATTTGCTCTTTCAAGACTAACAAAATTGATTAGGCACTCCTTTATTTTAGGTGTTTGTGGTGCAGACAAGTCTACATAACGAAGGCACACAGAAAGGATCTCTTGATTTGCATTTGGGTCGGTGATCTCATCTGCTATAATAGTGAATGGATATTCACTTTCAAAAGGTTACACAATTTCTCTCTCACTTTGTTGGCATAGATGTGAATCAGCTGATTTTGAATGTTCTTGCTGGTGTATTTAGCATTTTTGCTGGCAAGATTAAGATGCTGTTGTAAAGTGCTATTTCCTTTAACCAAGAGTTGCAATGCGGCTATAAAGTTTCCTCTGTTCATGGTTTTATCCGAAAAGTCAACTTTATCTTCTCCTCTGTGTCCTCTGAATGGTATAGCTAAAAACTGAATATGTGACGCAGAATCTCTCTGTTTTCTTCTGCTTGTTCTTGTTTCACTTTTGTGAGATGTGAGTCAACTCTGGCATCAGGAGTGAAGTAGTTTGTTTTGAAACAATCAGCTCTTTCTGTAGCATGCTGATGCATGACAGTCCGCTCATGATGCATAAGAATGCCATCCTTATCAAGTGCTTTCGTATATAGTAGTCCGGGTATTATACCTGCGCCGCCATCTCTTTGTCTGTTTGGAGGCTCTGCGAACAGAATACAATAAGAACAAATTCCTCCTTCAAGTTTCCTACTCTAGCAAAGCCAGGGAAATTGGTTGACCCACTGCATCTGAAACGAAACTGTCCAAGTTTTCCCCTGCTCGGTGACTGGATGAGACTGAAAGGCTTTAGATGCTGATGAGGAGAGTGCACTAGTTACTGGAGTGATGCAGGAGAGTGCACTAGTTACTGAAGTGAGGCAGGAGAGTGCACTACATGTAGTTACTGAAGTGAGGCAGGAGAGTGCTCTAGTCCTACTGGCTGCTATGGCAGTTCAATACGATTTACACCTAACCAACATTCTTACTAGCCAAGTGCCTTAGGTTATCCAATGAACCATGTACCTCTTTCATCTAATTCCAGTGTATGACCAGCTACCATCTTGTCATTACCTTCATCTTCTCTACACTTAACCATAGAGGTCTGATCAGGTTCAGTGCATATCCTCTTGCTCACTGGTGATTCTTGAGTAAAATTGCCGGATCTGAAATTTGCCATATAATAATATTAAAACAAATAATCACATTATTCTCTAGCTATTTACCTCTTTAACAGGTTTTTCAATGTCTTTTGCTTCGAGTCATTTTGGTGCCTCATTTAATCTGTTACTGCCTCATTAAAAGAAGCTGTAGTTAGCTATAATGAGGAAATCATACTCGTTAAACTGAATTTCATCATTGTAGTTTCTTGATCTGTTACATGGACAAAAAATTGTTTGAAAGAAGAAGAAAAAAAAGAAGGGAAAAAAAACTGTCCGTATAGTCACCCCTTAACAGGTTTTTTAATGTCTTTTGCTTGGAGTCTTTCAATCCACCATAGCTAGATAGCTTGCCAGAAGCCAGAGTTCAGCTCATGTGATCCAGAGAGTAAAAGGTAACACATCTTTTGATGTATATACATGTGTTTTAGCGCATCAACAAGGTAGGTGAAAAATATATCTGGATTTGCCATTTTGGTGCCTCATTTAATCTGTTACTGCCTCATTAAAAGAAGCTTTAATGAGGAAATCAACTCGTTAAACTGAATTTCATTAGTGTACATTATTATTGTAGTATTCTGGAATTTTATTACTATTATTATCATCATCATTATTATCGTAATATTGTCCAAAAGGGTGGGCGGGTGCAACCCCCCCCCCCCCCCCCCCCCTAGATCCACCCCTGGATGTGTTGTAGCGGTGTGTGTGGTGGGTGGGGATGTAAGCACGTCTAGTGAAGGTGTGTGTTGTGGGTATGTATGTGAGTATGTACAGTGGTGGTGGGTGTGGTGGGTAGGGATGTGAGCACGTGTGGTGGTGTTTGGTATGGATATGAGCATGTGCAGTGGCAATGGGTGTGGTGGGAGGGGATGCGAGTACATGCAGTGGTCAGTGGGTGTGTTGGGTAAAGATGTGAGCATGTACAGCGGTGGTGGGTGTGGTTGTGAGACATGCAATGGTGGTATGGTGGAGGAGGTTGTGAGCATGTGCGGTTGTGGTCGGTGGGCTTGTGCGCATGTGCAGTGGTGGTGTGTATGTGTGTGAGGTAGAATTGTTTGTGAGTATGTGCAGTGGTATGGGTAAGGTTGTGAGAACATGCAATGGTTATTTGTATGTGGGTGGGGTTGTAAGCCGTGTAGTAGGAGTGTGTAAGTTGGTGTGTTTGTTAAAAATGTTATGAGGTCAGAGTAAAGGGGTGAAATGTCTGTTGTAAAGGAAAAGCTTGGGAATTGCCCACAGTCTTTCACATCTTAAGTGTCTCTAGAGGAACTCATGGGGTGATTAAGTGCCATAGGAAATTTTGTGCTTGTTCAGCTGATAATATGTTCCACCAACTCAAATTTGGTTTCTCTGTACAATTAGATCATGTGTGTGTGTGTTTGAGTGTATATGTGTGTATGCACGAGTGTGTGTGTGTGCATGTATCTGAGTGTGTGTTTGAGCGTGGAGCTGGAGTCTGAGAAGTTAGCTGCAAGGCATAGTATAGCTGGAGTCATGAGGGGAGGAAGAGGTCTGAAAGCTATGGTTTACCATTTGAAGTGCCATATCTTTGCACACATTCTTATGGTCCTGATTTATATACTAAAATGTAGCCAGTGCAGTATGCTTTCTGTTGGTAGTTTTTTTTGGCCATAGATGTTTATAGTTTGGAACTGCAAGTTGGAATGTGAAGTAAGGTCACTCAACTGAACCTGTTCAGGAAATAACTTACCAGCATCAAGTCGACTGCGATTAATAAAGCTGTAGAAACATATTTTTTATTTAAGTGGACTATGCTCATGTGAAGAGGGTCTAAAATAATAGCTAAACTCACAAACACCAATTTTTTTGTTGTGGTGTTGACTTTGGAGCTCCATAGATTCTGCACACTTGACTGTATAAACTTGATATGTAGCTCAAATGATAGATCTCTCTGTGTGCTCTCTTTTGATATGCTAAAGTCACATGCAGCCAAAGTGTGAGTCCTCGTGTGCCTGAAATGTTTGTAGTTGTAGTTTCTGATTAGAGAGTGCTGCCATTGTTATCGCGGCTAGAAGAAGCCCTACTCTACATGAGCATATTCTATAGGCGCTAAACTATGACTAATTAGGCAAGCGTGTCTGCTGGAAATTTTTCCCCCTGCACCTCACGCTGAGTATTAGTTGACCTTTTTTATGTTTGCACCTTGACCTTGACCGTTGTTATGCACCATGAACTTTTGTATGTACCTTGACCTCTTATATGTACCTTGACCTTGACCATTTTATATATATCTTGACCTTGACCTTTAGTCCTTTCACTTTCGAAAGAATATCTTTTGTCCCCCACCAAAAGTGGAGTCCAGCGACATTCGGATTGAGCCTTGTAACCTCCCACCTCCTATTAATTTCAAGGTAGCCAGGGTGACAAAATACGAGGTTAGGAGTGAGTTGAAGAGTAGATAATGAATATCCTTCTCCCTGTTTTCATATTGGTGAAGGGATTTCCCACTCCCCCCCCCCAGCCTGTGTAAGGTTATATACACTTGTTTAACTTCACTGCCCAAAATGAATTTTTTGAATTTCCCACCCAGCATAAAGCCCACAATGAACCAGACTGCTGGTATGTTATCTCTAAGTGAAACCTCAAGCAGGAGAACACGGACTGCTGGTGAGTTATCTAGAAGCTCTCACCCAGTGTATTGTTTAGCTTGTCAAGTCATTGGGTTACATATTGTGAATAATATTTGTTCTTCAGATATTATCTGACAAATGCAATCTTTGAGTAATGAGGTGGCATAGGGGTTTCCCCCTGGGCGATGCTGCTGGGTATCTGGGATCTCTCACCTGCAGCTGTGATATTATTTGTTTGTATTGCATTCTCAACACAAAGTCATACAAGATCACCAGGAAATCTCATTCTATGGTTCTAGTTCATGACAGGGACTTAGTGTGATTCCTGGATGTGTCAGGGATGGTTGTGTCAGGGGTGGGGTCGTTGCTATGGTTATGTTGGGTACAGTAATTACTACATGGTGCATGTCAAGTGGTTGTTGGCTGTTCCAGCTCTCCCAAGTCTATGTCAAGCTACTGTAGTTCTCCCTAAGTGTGTGTCAAGCTACTCTAGTTCTCCCCAAGTCTGTGTAAGCTACTCTAGTTCCCCCAAGTCTATGTCAAGCTACTCTAGTTCCCCCCAAGTCTGTGTCAAGCTACTCTAGTTCTCCCCAAGTCTGTGTCAAACTCCTCTAATACCACCCCCTCCCAAGTTCAAACTTGTGTGTGCTTCACCTAACCTGGGGCAGCAAACCTCGAGTGCCCACCATCAAGTTTAATGCATACAGATCTTGTGCAGAATTATTCAGGAATACTCTCTCTCTCTGTGAGTGTGTTTGTGTGTGTGTGTGTGATTATGGTGTGTATGTGTGTGTGTGAGGTGGGGATGGTATGGAGTGTTTGTGAGTGGATCCGTCGTATGTGGGTGTTTGTTTGTGTGTGTAGTATTGCGTGTATGTATAGGTACAAGTGTGTTTGTGTTGTGACTGTGCACGTGTGTGTGTGTGTGATGTGAGTGTGTGCGTGAGTGGGAAAATACATAGATGTGCACTATATAGAAACATAAGTTACATCACATGTATACATTTGTGCACTGTATATATATATATACACTCACACAGGTTCTATAATTATATGTAATGGTGTATTTGACAATGCTTGTGTAACGTATTTAGGTGAACACTTTATTTGAGCTCTCTTCCCAGCATCCTGGCCACCCTTAAGCTGGAGGTGATGGTTGGCGATGTCTTGAGGACAGCTTTCCCTTTCTTTTATGCATGAGTGGCTAATTTTCTGTACCAAATCTCTTCTCCATTTATCTTCAAGCTTCTTTTGCATCAACCTTCTTTAGGTTTCACACTGTCAAACACGTGCAGTAGTCGTCAGTAAGGATGTGAACATGTAGATTTCTGGTATGTAAGGATGTGACCATGTTCAGTGGTGGTGGGTAGGGATGTGAGCATGTGCAGTGGTGGTGGATGGGAATGTGAGCATGTACAGTGGTGGTGGGGGGTAGAAGAGTATTTGCAGTGGTATGGATAAGGTTGTGAGAACATGCAATGGTGATTTGTGTGTGGGTAGGGTTGTATGCCATATAGTAAGAGTATATAAGGTGGTTGAGGTTGTCACAGATGTGATGAGATCTGAGTAAAGGGGTCAAAGGTCTGTTGCAAAGGAAAAGCATGGGCATTGCCCACAGTCTTTCACATCTCTAGAGGAACTCATGAGCTGATTAAGGAAATTTTGTGTTTGTTCAGCTGATAAGTGTCTTCCACTTGACCTCACATGTGCTACTAAATATGAGTCTATTACACATAGGGGATCCCCAAATGACACTATTGCACAGAAATTTGGCAGCAACTGTTTCCCTGGCTCTGAAACCAGTTTGTTCCTCGTTTTAATTTTCCTTTTCCATTAAATCAAAATGAGGAACAGTGCCTGGTTTCAGTGTTGGGGAATTGTGGTTGAGAAATGCCTATCTAAATATAGCTCTTCCCTCACTCACTCACTTGGCTTCTGGCAGGATATCAATTGTTCTGATTTAAATGCATCAAATATTAACTGATACAGGGTGGCCCAGTAGTGCTGGCACAGTCCCTGGATGTTCAAGGTTTTTGCTTATCTAGTCCTAGACCTAGCCCTGCCATAACCCTAGCCCTAAATCCTGGCCATAACACTAGCCCTAACATAACCTAGCTCCTGGTCAACCCCAGCCCCAGCCTTGGCATAATTCTAAGCTCTAGCCATTGGTCATAACCTTAACTCTGGTATAACCCTAGCTCTAACGCTAGCCCTGGTGTAACCCTATCCCTAACCCTAGCCCTAATGTCAGCCATAACCCAAGCCCTGGCATAATCCTATCCCTAGCCTATGGCCATAACCCTAGCCCTAGTCCTGGCATAATCCTAGTCCTATCATAATTCTAGCTAGTGAAGTGGACAAGAACTCTGAAGCAAGCATTTTGTGGCTTTATTCTGTCTTTTTTATCAAAACTTCGCATGTATACACCACCTCCTTTACCAGCTTGAACTTCCATTGGGTGCCTACCACCCTCCCAAAAGAGCTATGCATTCTCAACCTACTCCAGCTTCCCTCAACCAAGTGTGTTGGTCCAGTGTGTGTCCCCATAGAGCTATTGTCAGCCTACTCCAACCTGCCTCAACCCAGTGTGGTGTTGGTTCAGTGTGTGTCCCCATAGAGCTATTGTCAGCCTATTTCAACCTTTCTTAACCCAATGTGATGTTGGTCCAGTTTATATCTATTGTCAACCTACTTCAACCTGCCTCAACCCAGTGTGGTATTTGTCCAGTTTGTCTCTATAGAGCTATTTTCTAGCCTATTTCAACCTGTCTTAACCCAATGTGATGTTGGTCCAGTATGTGTCCCCATAGAGCTAATGTCAATGTACCTCAACCCAGTTTTGTGTTGGTCCAGTGTGTGTCCCCATAGAGCTATTGTTCAACCTGCCTCAACCCAGTGCGGTGTTAGTCTAGCGTGTGTCCCAATAGAGCTATTGTCTACCTAGATCAACCTCTCTTAACCCAGTGTGGTGTTGGTCTAGTGTTAGTCCACATAGAGCTATTGTCAACCTACTTCAACCTGCCTCAATCCAGTGTGGTGTTGGTCCAGTGTGTGTCTCAATAGAGCTATTATCAACCTACTTCAACCTGTCTCAACCCAGTGTGGTGTTGGTCCAGTGTTTGGAGATTGCTTCACACATGAAACATATACTAGTCATCAATTTCCCCTGTACATGCCCAGTAGACTGCTGAATGAATCACAATAAAATGGTGGGAGATTTTTGCTTCCAGGTCGAGGTGATGCAGACAGATTTTATTTCTTAATAGCCACAATGATGTAAGCCAACAAGAGCTAATTTTGCGATGCTTGCAACAAAACTTACAGCAACAAATCCATCTATCTGACATCTCTTCTCCCTCAAGTGTGGAAGCAATTAGAGCAGTCCATAATAGGCATTTCCATAACTCGATGCTTTTCAATTCAGTTTCTGAATGGTTTGGTGAAATTTACACCTATGGTAGCTTTGTGGCCTTTTCCACAAGAAAGGAAGAAATAACATTTTATAAAAAAATAAATAAAAAAGTAGAAAAAAATAACAATAAAAAAAACAAAAAACATTGATGTGCATCAATTAGAGTCTTTTTGCTAATATCTTACCAACCTGCAATAGCAAGTGCAGAGATAAATAATGATATCAGCACGTTCATAGAAAAGTGTTGCCCGTGCTCAGACTCATAGTAGCTTATGCTCAGACTCTATGTGCTGCTCAGACTCATAGTACCATGCTCAGGCTTATACACATGCTCAGACTCACAGTAGCTTGTGCTCAGACTCACAGTAGTATGTGTTCAGACTTATAGTAGCACATCCTCAGATTCATAGTAGCACGTGTTCAGACTCATAGTAGCACATTTCAAGACTCATAGTAGCACGTGTTGATGCTAAATTTTTAAAAGTCTTACAAAGGCCCCAGTGATGCAAGGTTATACTGCATTTTGTATTAAACTTGAAACAAATATTTGTTTTCAGTGAAGCTACATGTAGGCACACGACATACTAGGCGGTTAAGAACCTGAGATCTGGACGGAGAAGGAGAGGTGTGTGGGGTGAAGAGGAGAGGAATGGGGAATGGAGAGGGGGAGTGAGGTGGGTAGGAGGAGAGGTGTGTGTAGTGAAGAGGAGAGGAATGGGGAACGGGGAATGGGGAGGGGAGTGAGGTTGGTAGGAGAGGTGTGTGGAAATTGCATGATTGCTGTGCTATTTCTCCATTAGTAAAATGCAGCACAGTTGTTTATTAGTCACTTGTGAGCACCAGCAGCAAGGAGCCTCTACCTGCATGTCATCCCTCTGTTATGCAGCAAGGAGCCTCGACCTTTTGAACATTGCTCTGTTCCACAAACATATACCATATAACAAAGATACAACTGCCAAGAGAGCAACAGAACGAAGCATCTCTTTGAATATTCGGTGGAGAAAGAAGGGAGGATAGCTAAGCTGATAGGACAATAAGAATGTGTGCAGGGTATTTAGAGCATGCATTGCTCATCATCACCCAATGCCTTGTGTCTCTGGATTCTCCCATGAACGTCATCTTCGTTGTTGTTATTCTATATGTATTTATTGTTATGCATTAAACACTCAGTTTTCAAAGCTTCGGATCCCTGTTTTTGAATAACCGATACTTCAAAGCACGGCATGTTTCCCTCATTAAAAGCCTTGGTGATAAAGCATGGCATCTTCCCTCATTAAAAGCCTGGGTGATACTTTAAAGCATGGCATGTGTCCCTCATCAATAGCCTTGCTGACACTGCTAGTCTGTATATGGTGCACTGGACTACTGGTGCCAGACAGTGGTCACTCCAATACTGCTATATATATATGCAGTGGCACTGGTAATTCAGCCTTGTATTTTAAAACAGTAGATATTAAAAAAAGATAATATTCACTGTATGAGTGCATTCAGTGATTTCCACAGACATTTCTACACAAAGGAGGTGACCTAATTATGTGCATGTCTAATGGACACTTTCTTCCTCCTCTAAGGAGCTACTGTATGTAACAGGTGTCTAGTATATTACAGTAAGTGTCTAGTACACTATAGGAAGTGTCTAGTGTACTATAGTAAGTGTCTAGTATACTATAGGAAGTGTCTAGTATACTATAGGAAATGATGTAATGAGATTGATAAAGTAATAATCCAATGAACTCGAGTCCCAATGGAAACTGTCGTAATATACGTGCAAACTTTGTAGTTTCCTATTGCTTTTGAGCTGGGCCACACGAAGCATGCTGGTAGGAGTGGAGTGTAGCTATCTGTTGGTGCAGAGATGGAATCTTATGGTGGCGAAGCTGCAGCTGCAAAGGAGCATTTTGCTGCAAGTTCAGGGAGAAAGTAAGTGGGATATGCAGTGGGCACAAGGTCAGACAGTGTGTGATAGTAAGCAATAGCTCATTAAACACTGTGGATTTAAGATATTGCAACAATATACTATTCCAATAAGAGAGCATGTGCTTATCATTCAATTATTTCTCTAGTTGTACATTGTGTGTGTGTGTGAGAGAGCTCAGATAAGTGTGAGCTCAGGTGAGTGTGTGTGAGCTCAGGTGAGTGTGTGTGAGCTCAGGTGAGTGAGTGTGAGTTCAGGTGATTGAGTGTGAGCTCAGGTGAGTGAGTGTAAGTTCAGGTGATTGAGTATGAGTTCAGTGAGTGTGAGTCAGGGCTGGTGAATGGGAGGTTTTTCTCAGCTTTTTCCCCTGCTTGGTGTGCTTAAATCTTGTAGCCTAGCGAAAGGAGAGGCAGTTAACATCAGTGATGGAACATGGTCATGTCTCCAGGTCTATCGTCCCTGTTTAAGGGATCACTGGGACAAGTGTTTAGGATGTGTGCAGTGGTTGGCCTAGGGAGCCACGATGTACTTAGAGGGATGCTGTACCTTCCAGATCTAGAGAAAGATCCACAGGCATAAGTAAGGTGTCCGAGCCAGCCTTCAGGAGAAAGCATTTAACTTGAAAGGGAGACCATTGATAAGTTTGCTCCTCTTGATGAGTTTGCTCCTCCATGATGACTTCGCTCTTCCATGATGAGTTTGCTCCTTCATGATAATTTTCTTACCTTTAATGTAATCTCCTTGAACTTTGATTGTTCTTGGAGAGAATGAAGATCCCTGTCCCACTTGTTTTTCCATGCTGTAAGCTGCTTGATGCTCAGCGAATTCACAATTTCTTTTGTAAGGACTATTGCTTTCTTTAGTCATTCAGCAACAACTTCCTTTATCTGTCCCGTAACACAGGCCCATTCTGAATGCTCTATTCTGTGGTGAGAACTGCCAGATCTACATATGTACACATTTCAATTGTGCAAATGATTTGATAGCCTGCACAATCTCTTTTCTGTCCAATCTGCAAATGGAAACCCTTTCTGGAAATATATTGTTTGGCAGGTCCATCTGCATTTGTATATTCACAAAAACATTTGAACATTTCGAAGCAGATGCAATAGAGCTGGCAAATTGGTAGAGAATTAGTTGCAAACAAAGGCTATGGATGTTATGTTCAGTGCCTAAAACAAAAGCAGGAGAGAAATCTATCTAGCAATGCCTTCTTTCAAAAGCAAAAACATTCCGAGTGATGAGTAGTTGCCACTACATCTTTTCTTGGCAGAAAGGCTTCTGGAAATTAGCAAACAGACCCTCCATGATAGCAGTTGCAAAAGAAAAAAAAGAAAAAAATAGATTGAGGAAAAACTTAGTGGCCATAATGGATAGCTAGTATATTTACAACAACGTGTGTGTGTTTATAGATTGCTGGATGCCACATTAGCTTGAGAGCACTTCTGCAATCAAGTACGGGTAACTCTGCTACTATAGGAAATACATAGCAAGCACCCATATGCACTTAAACTTCATGTATTGTTGAAAATCATATGGAAGCACTTGCATCACGAAAAGTGACTAGTTGATGCACACAATTGTCACTTGCATCCACATGATCATTGCAATGAAAATCTGTGACTCCAGGCAAGGATTCACTATTTGGTTTAAAGTGCAGCTGCTGCCTCCTTTGGCTTCACATTCTGGGAACTTGCTATGTATAAACCTTCAAAACCCTAGATCACTGAAAACGGGATAGTGGACACTTGGCATGCAGAGGTTGCTTGCTATGTACTTTGCGATATATGTAACTATATTTATATATTTACTCTGTACTTTATATATTCACTGTAGTATTTCCCTAGAGGTGAGGCTTTAAATATTCTTCCATACTACTACACTCTTGTTATTTAGGGCATGTGCGTAGTCATTAACTACCATTTTCATCAGGAATACGATGTTCTATACTACTGTCCACCAAATGATACAAACCACAGCCTGGCACATCCATCCAGCATGTGAACCGGATTAGGAAAAAATAATAATTTAAAAGAACAAAAAAAAAACAATAAAAAAAATACATTAAAAAGGTGCACTACGTTAACAAAAGAATGATAAATAACTGACGAAAGACAGGAAATTATGGTGGTCATGATTTCAACCCCACCCCCCTCCCCCTTAGCAGCCAGGTAAATCCATTCCACAGTCTCGATTGAACCACTCGCACTTTAGTGCTAGGCTGATGTGTCTTACTAGCAGTTTCTTCTGACTTTTGGTCTGGTCTAAGATGGTGGCTCCCTCCCACAAAATAGGATGTCCTTTTGTCCCATATGTCCAGCAATTGTAGATTTCTCTTTAGCAAACCACTTTTTTCTTTTTACTCGATGTTCTTTCATTCTGGTCTCCAGTCTTCTGTTGGTCTCCCCTATGTAGTAGTTCCCACAGCTGCAAGTGATGCAGTACACAACGCACGAGTACATTAGCTGGTAATTCATCCTTCACCCTGCTCAGTTGTGTCCTCAAAGTGCTTTCTGATCTGAAAATGACTCTGATATTGAACTGCCTGCAGCCCCTCAGGATGTCTTCACTCATCCTTGCTACATAAGGAATCACTATAATTATACCATAGGATCCTTCCTTTCAGACCCTGATTGTCTGTATCGGTGTATTTATCTTCCTTTCTGCATTTTTCATGTATCTACAAACGAAAGGTTAATTGCAAATAACCATTCTCTATAGAGACCTATTGAAATGATGTTCTTTCTTCTGTAAGTCCCTTCTCTTCTCCGTCACTACTCTCCTGGCTCTATCACACAAGCTCTACTCCTCTTTTGACATGGATAGGATTGTGTGATCTAGTCAAGGTGCCAGTAGGTTTGTGTTGATTTTCTGTAAATTGTTGCATTTAGCCTTCCATTTTGTTCTGTGTAGGTGGAAATCCAGAAAGGGCAACAATCCATCCACTTCAAGCTCCATGGTAAACTTTATGGATGGCTTGATGTTGTTTAGATGGTCCAACAACTCCTGCTCACTTCCCTTCTTAATTCATAAGGTATCATCTACAAATCTCTTCCAAAACCTAAGCTTCAGTGGAGCAGTTGTGAGTGCAATGTGGTGACTGTTGACTGTGTTGTGCAGTCCTGCTGCTTACTGCTGCACTTAGTACTAGCAGAAAGCACTATAGGCAGGAATAAGTTACATTTTAGAAGCTTCTTTTAAAGAACTTTGTTGTGAGAGAATTGTTCATGAGCGAAAAGGCTGTTAAAACTGGATTAGTAAAACTTTGATAATGCAGAAGACCAGTGTAGAGTAGCTCACTTGCATGTAGCTACCTTCCTCCACTTCAATTTATAATACTGAATTTACTACAGCTGATCAGGGTCAGAAGATGTTGGATGAATTCCATGTACTCTAATGGGCGAAAAAATCATATTCTGGCTGTAGCTAAAGGATCTTTTTTCAAATTTTCCCTGTAAGTATTGAATGCCAGGCTGAGCACAGTTCATGGCATAGGCTGTGTACTGCATGGAGGTTGGTTGAACTGGTGAATCACTGCAAGAGTATTTTGATAATGAAAAGATAATCACAGCATGAAGATGACATAATACTTTGGAGGGACAAAGTATTCCAAGACAAATGGCAGCTACTGTCAGCATGCAAACTTTTATGGGGTTCTACTAGTCTAAGTTCAGTATCCACCTAATGTGTAACTGTTGATTGTGTTGTGCAGTACAGCTTCCTACTGCTGCACTAGTACTTACTTCATTTTGGACAGGATTAAGTAAGACTAGAAAAATAATTACCTATAATGCTCCAATTATGTATTATTACACTCAAGCCTACTTTGAAATGGTTGTAGGGAAATTACCTCTAAACTATTGCTTTCACATATTAAGAGATGTTGTTTGTTGTTCTAGTTCACTGGAAGCCTTCAAATTCAGTACTATACCTCTACGTCATAATCAATCATTAGAAATGATAGATTCCCATATTTACTAGGCGCAAAATGCCCTACTTAGTCTAGCTTTGCCAAAGTAAGTAGTTAAAAATAAATCTCAAAAATATTTGTTATTAATGAGTCAGTAATGAGAGGTTCTTAAATTGTAAGTGGAAGGAATAGAAATCTCTTCATGCAAGCTTGGGAATTGTGGGAGAACTTTTGCTGACATGAGAAAACAACCACTCTGAGTCTGTGATATTTGGCTGTCCAGCCAGTACGAGCTGAGAGGGTTTCTTTTTTACTCCAAGTCCAGTCTGGACAATTCATATGTGAATCAAGCCAAATATCACAGTATAGTTATTGGTTGTAAAAAAGATCCATCCTTACTCAAACAAGTTTTTTTGCCGTTTTTATAATTCTATTATGATAATACCTGGGTGAATGTATAACATCGAGTTTGAAACACTAATGAGTGATGCACCATTGAAAAAATAATTGTTCATGAATTGTTTTCTTCCAGTTAGAGCATTGGTTGCCAACCTGGGGGTAATAAGCTAATATCTTGGGGGTAATGTAGCAATGCTGACTGATGGATTTTTTTTGTTGCCATCTGTGTTTTGTACATGACTTACAAACTGTTAGGTCAGTGTAATGACTGATGTAATGATCTTCTTAATATTATTTAGTGAGTATTGTAGTTTAGAACTTTCTAGATTAGGTTTAAGGTAACTGTTTAACCTTTTCTGTCATGGATGAATAGGTGATGTCATTCTGTAAGCTAGGTGTATTCACTTATCTTTACCTTATTAGGAACTATTTAGCATTATTAGTTTTTGTGACTAAATGTGATCAGCATACTGAATTCAGACAAAAACGTTTCTACACTTCAAGTTATCATAGTGAGTTAGTGTTCGTTTTTCTGGTTTAAAAGTTATATTGCCCCAATCACTTGACTATGTTCTATGTCGATAGCAGACTGTCAGTGTGAGAGCTAGCTTCTCAAAGGATTTATAATTTTTTCCACAAAAAAGTTGTTTGGCAAGCAAGCAATGAACTTATTCAGATGCTCATGGATTTGTCAATTTTCCCTCAAAGGGTGAAGATGGACTACAGTGTGTTATCTGCAGGAAATAATGTTTTCTTGTAAAATACATAGCATACTTATGCCTGACCAAACTTATTCATAATAATTGAGTCTGCATTAATAGATGTTTGCATAAATAATTATACAATAAACCCACAACAGGGTTGTTCTCATTATATAAAAATGGCACTTCAAAAAAGTTGCACTTTTCATAATGTCCAAGAAAGAAATTCAGAAAGAAAGAAAACAAGGGATAAAGGAAGTAAGAAAGAATTAGTTATTTATTTATGTATATTAGTTATTGGTTATGTATTCTAGTTATTATCGTAATTAGTTATAAATATGTTTGTTAATTGGTTAGTTATTATGTTTGTATTTTTTGTCGTTTTTGTTAAGATTTTATAATAGTTTAAAAGAAAGAAAGAGTGAAAATAGAAACCAAAAAAGAAAGATTAAGTAAAAGAAGAAAGAAAGAAAGAAAGTAAGGAGAAAAGAAGGAAAGTGAGACAGAAGGAAAGAAAGCAATAAGAAACAAAGAAAGAAATCCATTATCATTTGGTTAATTACATAAGTGCTGGTTGAAAAAGTTTTCGTAATGAATGCAAAATATCATCTCACATCCCTACCTACCTGGAAGCACTGAGATACCTTGTGATCACACACAGAAAGAGCACTGATTATAATATACCCAATCTACTGATTGCTGATTGCCTTACATCATCCTATAGCATCATAGTGGTTATCTTGTTTTTTGAATCTATGTTCTGAGACGATGGCTATGTTTTTGTTTTGGTTCCTAGTATACTGCCTGTCATCATCAATAATGGGTACCTATAGTTTTACAAAACAACATATTCCCCCATCTTTACTCAAAGATCTATTGTTTCTATGATAATATTTATTTTGAAATTGATAATACCTGGATGAATGTATAATAGTGAGTTTGACATACTAATACATTGTTGAAAAGATGATTGTGAATTGTTTTTTTCCAGTGAGAGGAAGAAATTAGAAATTCCTTTATGTTAGCTTGGCAATTGCAGGAGAGCTTTTATTGACATGAGAAGAGAGCCACTCCAAGTTTGTGATTTCTGGCAGTGGACCCACCTCTTGACTTTCCAGCCAGGACATGGTGAGGGTATGAAGGGAGTTCAGCTCATAGAAGATTGTCTTGGAGATATAGGTGATAAGATTACAATTTTCTTGAAAATATCTGATACTAAGTTGAGGAACAGTGAAACAGTTGCTTGAGTTTGTCTCTTCTGTTGCTGGAATTGTGCAGTTACAGTAGGTGGGTGACAGCTGTAGAAATTACAGTGATGTGCAAGTGAAATCATGTATATACACAGATGCCTTTAATTTGTGTTTCTTACCACTTTGTAGAGGTCAAGTAGAGTCCCAGAGAGCACATCATAAAGAGCCTGCATGTCCTCACTGTAGCTCTCTATCTGGCTCTGCTGGATTAGCCTCAGATAAGCGTCAATTTTGCCGATGGAGTTGGCTACAGCTGGAAGCCCTCGCACAAGGTTGATATTAGGATGCTTAGCATTATTGAGTACGCTGAGAACAGCTGGTGGACATATTGTTGGCACTTGAGCCAAACTCTGCCAAAGATAATAATAATATAATGATTAATAATTATAGTTACTGCAACTACAATAGTCTTCGTGTGCCCTTTGAACTTTTACCTACCCGCAAGACTCGGACATTCAGTTCCCTCACAATGAGAGACCGTCCCTTCTGGAATGAAGCTATAGCTGTGGCTTTCTGTAACGTGGAGGTAAGTAAGCAGTCGTAAGGTGCATATGGCAACGTCGGTGGAGCTGTTGTTTCTGTAGCAGTGGATGCTGTGGGTGCCGAATAGACTGAAGAAAGTATCGTTAACAGTGCGAAGGAAAAGTAGAATTGATTCATGATTGATGTGGTGCCGCTAACTAGGACTAGTGTTAGTAGTAGTGCAGTGTTTATTTTATGTTTCTTAAAATCTACATCTTTTTGTTTCTTTATATACCTAGTAATGTGCCTAAAAAATGTAGGTTGATGTTGCAATATCATCTAAATTCAAGATATTGTAACTTGACCTCTAACATACCTCCTGACCTTATTGCCATGGCTTCAGCATATGAAATTGAGGAAATAGCAACAAAATTCTATCTTTTGCCAAACTGTACTATAAGCAAGCAAAAGCCATCAGGTTGGCATTGAAAGTGCTTAGTGTGGGTATTTTCCCCGTTTTGTTGTTGTTTATTGGGCTAAACTCTTAATCCAACGTGGGGAGGAAGCATAGATTTATAAGAGGGAATTACTGCTTCTGTAGAAGCTAGCCAAACCTAGTGCCTATGGACTGCACATGGCTCAAGCAAGTTGCCTTCCTAGACTGCAATTGCATGGTCAGAGAGCAATATCAGTTTCCCAGTTTCATTGCTCTTCATTATCTTTTCACTAAGTTTTATGTAATAACAGTCAGCTCTTTGTGTACAACTGCAATTTTTTTTTTACAGAAGCTACAATGGATATATTAAACAATCTTCATTAGAAACAGAAAATATAGCTCCAGAACTCATGTAAAATTAACCACCCTTTAAAGTAAGTCAACAGAATCAACCTGCTATATATGGAGGTCCTATTTCTAACATCAGCTCACTTCTATCATCATACCTACCACCTCACATTTCCTCAAAAGCTGTACGAACTTCCTTACATCACTCCACATCTCTCTCTCCTCTCTTTCTCTCTAACTCTCTCTCATACTCATTGAAAGAAGCCTGGAAAGAGTTTGTAATGCAAACTCTGATCTACATGGCATTGCGGGAGTGAGTGGTGAATGGACTAAATAAAGCATCACTAACGGATAACTGACAGCATGAAGGCAAATTGATTAATTTGTGCCACAAACTAGAACGATTTGATGTGGTGTGCCTCATCCTGCCCCTTTCCACCTGATGTTTCTACATCTACTTGCTTTTTACATAACTTGAATACCAACTACCAGGAAGCAAATTTATTGTTTTGTTGAGTAATATTACACGCTGACTACCCTGTTCGTAATCAATGGTTCAAACTTCATATGCAGTTATACACGAAGATATAGATATAGTAGAGTTAGTATAATTATATTATATTATTGTTGTTGTTTTATTGTTTTCTTCTTCTTCTTGTTGTTTTTGTTGTTATTATTATTATTGGGATAAGGTTTAGCCTTCTTTCTTTTTGTAGAAGTTTAGATTTATGAAGTGGAAATTCCTACTTATGTTATCTATGATAGAAGCTAGCTGCTATGGACTCTATATGACTAGAGTACGTTTACTTGAATTGTAAGGTCGAACAATATTATTAGCAATTACCCTGCTTCACTGCTCTTTGTTAGTATTTGTCTAAGTTTGATGTAATAGTCGACTGCTTGTGTAAACCTGCAATATTCATCTTTTACACCTATGATTGTTAAGAATATGATGTAAAGAATGGTGCAAAATAAGTATAGTCCATATAACAACAGCCGTAAAAATACCAAAACAGAGCTGTTTTTAAAATTACTACATTTTCAGGGGAAGGGTGAGATAAAAGTTTTATAAAATCTTGTGCTTCCGACTTTAGAGCTCCATAAATTCTGCACACTTTGGTCTGTAAACTTGATATTATTTTAAAATATAGCTCTCTCTGTGTGCTCCCTTTTGATACTAAACACCTTTGCATTAAGTTACAGGCAACAAAGTTGACGATCTCAAAACCTGCATGCCCATATTCTCTGCAGTTCTAGCACCTAATTGGAAAGTGCTAGACAGTTGAAATGACTACCAGTGGCTAGAGGAAGCTCTACTCTACAAATTGTCATTAGGTGCTAAAATGTTAATACATAGTCAAGCATGCGGGTAGATCCTTCCTATAGCCACTGGTACTAATTTAAACTGTCTCGTACTTTCCAATTAGAAGCTGGAGACCCACAGAGAATTTGGGCACGGAAGTTTTGAGGTCACCAAATTTTGACTGCCTGTAGCTTGGAAATGGTAATACTTATGCAATAGCTTTTAGTATCAAAGTCAGCAAACAGAGAGAGCTATCTTTTGAGCTACATATCAAGTTCATATAGTCAGAATCTATGGAGCTCTATAAAGTAGGAAGCACACGTTTTTATAACACTTTCTAAAATGGCATCATCCCACCGTCAACTATGAATCTATCGAGATTTTTAACAAAACTGCACTTTGTGACAGGATTGCATTGGAAGACCTCAAACTATTGCTTAAATAAATCCTTAGTAGTAAGTGGGTAAAGAAAATCATTTGGCTTTTTTAACACTCTTTATTATTGCATAATACAAATTTGTATCTTGTTAAGCATTTTTAGCATCGCCATATTGACATTAATTCTATTTTATCGGCTTTCAGTTCCTGCTTTTGAAGTTGTTTAATTGTTTACACTGCATGTTTATTAAAAGCTAGAAGCTGTCAAGTTTTCACTGCAGTATATATAGCTATGCATACACACATTTTTATTCTCCATAAATAGCACACTTTAAATATAGGAAAGAGAAGTATTTTGTTAAACTAGGGTTTCTGGCACTTAATTAGTTGGCTTCATATACACATTGACTTTTAAGCATTTATATGGATTTCATTAGAAAAAAGTGATGCTCTACTACAAAGTATAGTAATTATTTCCCCAGTAATATAGAACTACTGGATTTGGGACTATTTCATTATTCTGGATGAGGTTACAATGAAAAGAAATATTGAAAAGAATGAATAATTACAATAGCAAAGTATTATCAATTATGATGGGGGAATGCCAGAGCCTGAGGCTGCCATGGAGCATACATATGTATGTACGCAATTTCCCAGAAGGTTGTAGAAGCAGATTTGAAGAGGAACTATAAAAGGCCAAGAACTGTTTGTCACAGAAATGGTTAAATGGAACCTCTTCAGTGCAGTTGTAGCTTAGCTTGTAGGCACAGTATATATATAACTATAAATACAAGAGTCCTTTCAAACTCCTCTATCTTCAGCTTTAGCCTCAAGGAACAATACTATTTGAAATATGTTCAAGTAAATCATTTTTTTAAATAGATTACTAGTACAGTACTATGAAATTTATTCCAGCATGAAAAGGTAGTTTTCATCCCATCCAATTAACATTTTTATGTTATTTAACTGTATCACTTTCAACAGATTACACAACACATTATGATGATGATGGAGATAGTTCGGAGCAGAGAGGCAAGAATTGCTTAATGGCTGATGGTAATGCAAGTGAACTAGTTAATTCTTGTCACAAGACAGGCAAGTACATAGCTACATCTGTATATGTTGGGGTCAGGTTTTAATCATGCACAACTCCAATAGAGGGAATAATTTCCGGCTCTAATCAATGGGTGTGGCAAGCTTGATCAGAATTGAAGAACTATGGATCTCCAAATTTTCTTTGAAAAATTAAATTGTGGTGCAGCCAAGATTTTTTTTGTTTTGTCCAATGTCTATATACTTGAACTGAAACTCAACTTTCTGCAATCCAGTTTAATGCTCTGGTAAATCGATAACAAATTAATGTATGTTTTCACATGCGCAACATACCAATAGTGTATAAACACTTGCTCTATGATAAGAAGTTATTAGAGGCAATTTGAAGTAGGTTATAACAATAGCTCTATGAGAGTATACACACTGACCTACATCACACTTGATTGAGGCATCTATGGGAACACACACAATGGATCAACACCATAGGGGGCTGAGACAGGTTGAAGTCGGTTCACAATGGCTTATTACACAGCTCATTAACGTGTTAGCTCATTGACATGTTAGAAGTTGAACTGCTTCCACTTGGCCTCCTACAGGAAGCCAGATAATTGAGGAAAAGCCATACAAGGACAGTTCTAGTTTACAATGTCCAAATCTTTCAGCACTGATGTCAGCCCTAAAGTTGAAGTTTCAATGTTGATTACCGGGTAATGTTGTTAGAGATTGATATCAATTGCATGTCATATTTTAGTGATTCTCTTATTCAACCATTAGAGAATAACAATCATTACATCACCAAGTATAATCAGCCCCTTCAGATAACAATAGAACCTTATATATAGAATGCTAGCTACAAGGCTAATCAATATGAGTCCCAGCTCAGAGGTGTCTATTATACTACAGTAATTATTAAGTCACAAGGTACATGATAGTTATCCGACATATCTTTTTCTTGGAGGAATCAGAGCCTGACTGAAGGATGAATGGTTGTCTCAGTTCGAGTTTGACCTGAATTGGTCTCGGTAGGAGGGAGTTTTCGGCATCAGGTTGAGTTTGTGACGGTTTTTCCTGACTTGCCCAGTGGGGGTGTTTACCACATATGACCAAGGCTCATTGGAGGGATACACTATGTGTCACGGTGTTGCCTGTGAATTTGTTGTGACCCAATACAACCGTGTCATCTTGGATAGGTTGGCAGGGCAATGTTCTCTGGCGTTTTTTGTAGTTGCGTCTTTATTTCTCCTTGAATGCTTCATTCTATTCTTGAAAGCTTTTCAAGAACTTCTATTCTGGCCTAAGTTGCTATTTAATAAGAAGTATGTTAGTCCACAGACGTCTTCCCATTAAGAGCTCAACTGGGGATAGGTTTCACCATGGGAATGGGGTTGAGCGATATGTCAGGAGAGCCATTGCTTGGTTTGGAGACTCTTTCAGCATGTTCTTGATGTCAGAACTGTGCTTTCAGCTGACCATTGCTTTGGGGATAATGTAGGCTGCTTGTGACATGTTTTAAGTAATGCCATTCTGCAACTGCCATGAACTCCTCTGATGAATATTGTGGGCCTTTATCACTGAATAGAACTTTGGGGACCCCATGCCGTGCAAAAGTAGTCTTTAGTGATCCCCAATGATATTGCTTGAGCAGGTGTTTGACAGTCGTATCATTTCCAGATACATACCTTCTTAAATCATCGACTACGAGTAGGTGGGTGGCTCCATTGAGATGGAATAGGTCAGTTCCAATTTTTCCCCATGGATAGTTCTGGCCTGTGATGATATAGTCTCTCTCTGGTGAGAGGCATCTCTGGCGTACTTTGGGCATTGCCTGATCATGTTGTCTACTTCTTTGGCGATTCCTGGCCAACACACGGATGTATTTTCCCGGTGTCGACACTTCTCAACTCCCTGTGTCCTGCATCTCCTCCAGAGTATCTCTCTGGAGTGGTGTGGGGACCACAATTCGTTTCCTACATAGAAGGGGGTTGCCTCCACCAGTGGAGAGATCGCCCCAGAATGTCCAGTTGGGTGTTGACGGAACTGAGTAAGTGTGCATGAATCCTCAAGCTCCAGGATTATACTGGCCATGGTCCTATGTAAGGGTGCACAGGTCTGGCAGGTCAGATAGAGTGCTGTCTCAATCTTGTGTTTGTCTGGCCAACCCTTTTTGCAGTGTTGCTTCACTGATGAACATACAGGATCTTCTTTTGATACTAGTGGTGCCTTTTTTCCTCCAGCTGGCACGTAGATAATGTGAACTTTTATAAAAGCTTCCACTTCATCTTGGAGCCTGATGCCATTGGCATTGTATGATGAAGGAGCTTTTGAGAGTGTATCAGCTGTGAATAGGAGTTTTCCAAGTACAAATGTGATGGTGTAATCATATCTTGCTAAGCGTAATCGAAATTGCAGTACTCTTGGTGGTAGGGAGTCAAGGTGTTTTGTTTCTAGTAGAGAGGGACCAATGGTTTGTGCTCGATTTCTATGAGAAAGTGCGAGCCCTCTTTCATTCCTAAAATGTCGCTTCTACCCAGCTGGCAAAGCCAAATGACCAGGGTTTTATTTTTCCGGTGCATTGTGTATGTGGTAATTTTCTCACATGCCCATGTGATTGCCAGTGCCTCCTTTTGATTTGTGTGTATCAGCTTTCCGTCTCGGTCATTGACCTGGATGCGAATACAATGGGTTTCCAAGTAGAAGACTCATTTTTCTGCATCAAGACCAACCCTAGTCCATATGAGGAGGCATCTGCAGAGACCTTTGCTGGTGCTTCTTGATTGTAAAGGGAAAGAATGGTAGGTTTAGATAGCTTACTTTTGATGTTAGTGAGCTAGAGCTTAGGCAGAGTCACACAGTCATGTGGACTTTTTCTGAGTAGTTGGTGAAGGGGTTTATGTGAGGTTTGCAAAGCTGTTAGAGAATTTTCCCAGTTGTTAGTCATCCCTGTGAATTTCCTGAGCTCCAATACATTCCTTTTTTGTTCCATGTCTCTGATGGATGTCGTCTTGTCTGAGCCCACTCGGATTCCTTCTGCATCAATAAGGTGACCAAGAATTTCAATTTACATAGACTAAACTTACATTCATCTGGGTTGAGGGTGCCTCCTGCTGCTATGATTTTTCAGTGGACTGCAGTCAGTCATGTGTCGTGTTCTTGATTGTCTTTTCTGAAGATGATGAAGTTGTTCATGAGGCATAATACTCCATTGAGTCTGTGAGGATCTTTTTTGAAAGCGTTCTGGTGCACTTGAGATGCCAAAGGGCATTTTGTTGAAGCAGTGGCACCCAAAGGGTGTGAGAAATGTAGTGAATGGGAGGAAGCTTTTGGCCAGTGGTATCTGCCGGAATCTACTATTCTTACTATTCTTACTGAAGACACTTGTTCCGGATAGCTCTGCGAGTGTTTCATCGACTTTTGGAAGGGGGTGCACTTCTCGTATGACATTTTGATTCATTGGTTTCAGGTCCACACATATGCGAAGTACTCCTTCCTTCTTTGGCCTACTAATCCAGCACACCCTGGGGTCACCCCTAAAGACTCTATTCGGTTGAGTTCCTTTTGGACTTTGAGGTGTAATGGTAGAGGTACATGTCGAGGAGTAAATAATGAATATGGCACATCTGGCTTGAAGTGTATCTCAAATTCATCCCCAAGTTACCCAGTCTTTGGAATAGAGATGGAACCTGATCCTGGACCTTGGCTAAATTACTGGTGGTTGGGATCTCTTCTATTTGGACAGCTAGTCCTAGTGCCATAATAGCAGGTAACCCTAGGAGATTATGCTTTAGCCCATCTATTACATATTATGTTGGTTGGCTCGCTGTTTTCTTTTTGTGGGAGTAGGTTCCCATGAACTGTCCGAGTACCTTGAGTGGTTGGCTGGTGAATCCACACTTTGTCCTGGTTAGTGGCGGTCTGTCGGATGGTAGTAAGTATTCTTCGAAATTGCTATCACTTCAGCTCCCATGTCAAGCTTCAAGGTATTTGTTTTCCCATTGAGGCAAAGTGTTCAGACCCATGTAGAGGAAGTATTGTCTGAGATAGAGTCAGGAATACCTTAGTTTTGTTCTTCTACTCCTGACAACATTTTCTTAGAAAATCACTGGCTGCTATAATTGCCTTTTCTCTGACAATTGTAACACACCGTTTCTTTTGCTGAACATTTTTCCTAAGCGTTTCCACAGCGAGAGCACTGCCTCTTGTAATTTCTCTCTTTTGTGGGGAATCATCGCTGTCTTCGGACTTCTTCTAGTTCTGCATTTCCAGTGTTTTTTCCTTTGTGTATGTGTTATTGTTCTTCGACTGCTTCCCTCTGGTGAATTTTTTCTTAGCCTTCTTGAGTGTGAGGTCTGCGTCGATCTGTAGTTGTTGTGAGAGTGTGCTATCTTGCATGCCAACTACTAAATGGTCTCCGATCATCTCATTTGTCTTCTTGCTATAGACACAATTCTCTGTTATGGTATATAGTTGGATGATACATGTTTTGACTGTTTCCCCTGGTGTTTGACTGCGGCTGTTGAACTGTGCCCATTCGAAGATAATGTTCTTGAGTATCTTGAAGAATTCATCGAACTTATCCATCACAGTGTTATAGGCTTTTTTTCTCATTTTCTGAGATGTTGGTGGATGACAGAACTGCCTCTGCTTCTTGTCCAATACAGTAGAGGAGTGTATTCACCTGTTTGAGCGGTATTATCTGCTGCTAGTCCTGATGTGATGTGGAATTGCTGGTTCCTGCAATTGAAGGGTTCGTATGATTTTAGCTGTAGTTGAGCCCCCATGTAACATTTAGTGATTCTCTTATTCAACCATCAGACATTAATAAAAGTGTCATTACATCAGTCCAGTATAATCAGTACCCTATATATAGAATGCTAGCTACAAATCTAATCAATATGACTCCCAGCTCATAGGTGTCTAATAGCAAGGAGCATGGTAGTTATTCCACAATATTTCTATTCTGCATTTTTAGTTCCATTTTTCTAGTTCCTATGATAGTGAAGTGTGGTCATGATTCTCAGAACCAAAAGTGGCTTATGTACAGGGTCAACAACTACAAGGAAATGATTTGAATTTTCTAAATATAAATTTTTTGTAAGTAAGCTCAACATGATTACTACTCAGCTACATTAAATAAATTATCTCCAATTACCAAGTATAGACCTTAAATTTATAAAGGATGCAGTCACTGCCTATTGACCTCTCAATTTTACTTAATCTCCCACCAATCATGGTGAACATTCATGAAGTCAATGTGCACCCTGACCTTTGACCTTCACCCTTAAGAATTGGGCGAGTCATTCCTTGAATCAAAATTTGCATAAAAACATTTTGCAAATATCTGTCAAGCCAATGATCTCAACTTTGATATTTGCCATTGAACTTTACCATAGCCTTAGTCAGAATATGTTGGTAAAGTTATTAGAGAGTGTGACCGTCACCTTTATTGATGACAACTTTTAAATCTTTAACCAGTTCTTCTTGGATGATACTTAATTTTCCTTCTGAGTTTGGTGGAGATCAGTTGAGGAAAAACACACGTATAAACAATAAACCACAGACAGAGTCAAAAACACTATATGACCACACATTGCTGTGGTCAAGGAACCAGTAGCACATATTACAGCTCTACAAGAAAACTCCCCAAAAGTAATAGTGGACTGTGCACAGCTACACTGAAAGTTAGCAGAACACAAGACTTTGTTTATGTATAATAATCAACTCATGTCGACTGAAGCCGCTGAGTTTGTGCAGACTTAGCTGATCGTGAACCATTTGTGACAGAACAAACTTAATTTTAACAGCCGACTTGCTCACAGATCTGGCCCAATAAATTTAGAGGTATTGTGGAAGCAGTGGAATGTCATAAAGAACCCAAGGTTAACTACCGTCCGCCCATTTTCCCCTGTATAAAAAATAACACACGTTAACAGAAGTAAAATTGAAAGATATCATGATTATATATTTATGCTATATCTACTGTGAACAATTTGATTACTATAACCTCTATGACTGGTGTATGGTGTGCAGGAATAAGAATAATTCAGAGTACGATTTCATTTTTGGAGCATAATAACAAAATGTGTAGAAAAAAGGGAATATTACACAATATATTCACCTGTGATAACCCATTCAAGGGTACCATGTTGTGGTTCATAAGAATGTCCTGCACCAAAGTTGAAATGACTCACTTTCTATGCCATATTAGAGTGCAAGTGCCAGGTAATGTGAGGTGCAGTCCCAAACAATATGCCATAATTATTATAGTGCAAATGCAGTCCCAAACAACTACAAATAATTATATACTTTATTCAATACAAAGCTTGAAGCAATTTTCTTTCTCTTAATAGAGATGTTGGCATCAACAGTTTGGAGCAGCAATAAAAAATAAGTCCCCCCTGAAGGAATTTTTTTCTCAATTTCTACAAATTTTTATTTAATTATACTTGCACTCAATAATCTGTATCATTATGTTCATTTTAACAGTTTATTTAACACATAGGTGTCTAATGATGATATTAAGACTGCGATATTTAATGTTGAAATATATTTTGCAATGTACTGAAATTTACTCGTGTAGAATTAGACCTTAATAATCAAAATACCAAACACATTTTCAATTTTCAAACAATGAATGTAACCTGTAGAAGGACTTCCTGTAATGTTTTTCAAATACTCTGCCATCAGTTTTACCGTCCCAGGACCTCAACCACATCAACTACTTGAAGCGTTGCATTTCAATGCCAGACATATATAGCTGGTGTGAAGAAGACTGATGAGAAATTGATGTATTAAACTATTAATATACAGCTGCAACTATGACCTAGAACTAATTAGTAGCACAGAGAGAAAAGTGAGGAAATGACGATATACACATCTTATGGATGTATTAATGATGTGTGCTGGAGCTACGTACTCAATGGCCTTCTTCAAAAGATAAGATTACGAGGCACCTGGCTTGGCATTTTTGTAATACTGGCTGCCCCTATATTTGAGTGCACTAATTTCAAAATATGAGTATGAGATTTCAAAATCTTACAAAAAGAGGTCTGGATTACAAACCAAAGATTTCTTGATTTCAAAGGGGATTGGATTTCTACCAGGATTTTCTGATTTGAAATGAAATTTCGCAAAGGTTGTAATGAGACTTTTGGATTCATTTCTTAAAAAATATGCTGTTATTGTGAAAATGTATTGCATGATTCAGTTCATGCCAAACTTCAAACTCTGCTGGTGTAAGGTATCCCACAAAGTATCTGATGGCATCAAGTCTATAGCTACATGCCAATGTGGATGGATTTCCGGTGTAGAAAAAAAACTCTCTACCTTTCTCATTCCTCCAACTAGAACTCAGTCTGATGTTGATTCTGATTCTCCCTTTGGTTTCCTGACAATAATATCATCTGTACTCAATCCTGAATCTTTATTTGCAATGACTGTGCCTTGAATCTTCCAACCTCTTGTGCACTTGAGTTGAGAAGAATTGAAAATTTGAACACAGGCACTTGTGAGGGAGCAGTTATATGATGGAACTGTAAAATATGTGTAATCGAGCCAAGACTAAATAATGGTATAAACAACTCATGACACATTACCTGTTCTATATATTGCCTCTCCTCATATCTAACCACAGATTACTCAGGAACTGATACACACAATTTTCTGTACACTATAGATACTATTATAACACAAGTTGCAATGCAAGTTCATTGTTGTACGTACAATAAATTGAAGATGGTCCTTGCTTGCAAACCAAAAACACAACACAGAAATATTGTGCATAAATATATCAGCTGGTAGTGAGTGGTAGTGCTGCCCATGAGAGAATGGCAATCTTTCGTCTTGCACTGTCATCTGGATTAATTTTGACAACTCTGTGTTTTAACCTTCTCAATATAATCAACTTGAAATTGTATTCCTTTGACATTTTGACTAGGAGTAATGAGACTCGCGTGAGCCTCCTATACAAACATTACAAAACCAGAACAAATCTTTTTCTGCTCTTCGTCGTCTAAAGCTTTGGACACATTCTTCAATGAAAGAAGAGAGGTTGAATGGATCAGCAATACTCTTGATTTATCATGACACTGAATTATTCCATCATCAGAGGATATTTATGAAAAAGGCTAACTGGAGACAAGTCAGCGAAATAGAAATGAGATAACTATTGTCACATTCTGCAATTTTTAATCAGAACTAAATTTTGTTGTTGCATTTTTGTTGAGGTGTTCTAATGCTGTAATGTACATATATTCCTTTTTAACCTCGTTTATATACACTTCACAAAATAGAAGTATAGTTTTAGTTTCTGCATACTTCACACCTATTGCCAATGGTACACAACCACCTTCCCAGTCAATTTTTCTTATATAACCGCCACCCCGGTGAAATTTTCCTAGATATGGCCCTGCTAAGCATTATCTTATATATGTTACTCTGATTCATGCCTGCAGCAATTGACCTTACACTTGTTACCGACAACATTGGAGCATGTTGAAATGCATTCTTTACCATGTCAGCTACCATTGGCAACTGGGAAATGAATCGATCTCAGTCTTTCCATTAGCTACATCAAGCAATAGAGACTCTAGCTTCTGAAGCATTTGAAAATCAGCTTGATCAAATCTTCTCTCCACTTCCTCTTTTACAAGCTCTAATGCATAAAAATATATATGTCTGTACTTCTCCTTGGGTTCATGATAGCGATATGGCTCTTCACCATCATCCAGCCATTTTGGCATTTTTCGATACCTTGGCAGAGAGGGCTCATCTGTGAGTCCAGAAGATTTCTCAAGAACATCATCATAAAATAGGTTAAATCTGGACTCAGTACGCAGTGACCGATAATGAGCAACAAGAAGATCTGCTCCTTGTGTGGCTTCTTGTAGAGTTGTATCTTTTGCTTGGAGATTGGTACTGAATTGTTCAGATGCACTGAATATCAAATGTGCCAACTTTAATCCGAAGAAGATATGAAACATTTCCATACAACGAAGCAATCCATTGTCCTTTGCAGCATATTTATCACTTCCCGTTGCAACTTCTTCCAGTATGGCAGTGAGGTTGCTATAATTCTGTAGAATGCTATCAATTGAACGGTCTCTGAGAGTCCATCTGGTTGGACACAGATCTCTCAATGAAGGAGGAGATACTTCACTCTCTAGTGCTACTTGCTTTCTGATGCTGTCAAAAAGAGTGAGTCACTTGGGTGAAAAGTTAACGAGTTGCAGTAATGCATAGGTGAAATCCATGACATCTCGAATTAGCTCACATCATTTTGCAACACACTGTACACATAAATTCAGGCTATGTGCTAGACAATGTACATACAATGCATGATTCTCTTCCTTTTTTTATCAAAGCTTGCACCCCATTCCTCACACTTCTCATATTGTCTGCACCGTCAAAAGCTTGACCTCTACATTGTGACAGAGGAAGAGAGCACCTAATTAAAAGATCTTTAATAACACTAAATATTGTGCAGGCCTTGGTGTCTGGCAATTGAACCAACCAAGGGGTTCTTCATAGATCTGATAGTATCATCTGTCCATCGAATGGATAAACATTTCGAGAAACATCAGTTGCTTCATCTGCAATAATGGAGAAGATTTTGCTGGTTCTAATAAGTGTTAAAATCTTACAGAGCGCAATTATTTCATTGACTATTTCAGGAGATATATATTCCTTCTGATACACCCAGGCCTTTAATTCCGGACAGTCCTCTGCTCTCAGCAAAAGGAGTTTATATAAGTTACCCTCCATTGACTGAACATCTTCATGATGCCCACATAGCGGCAAACCTTGACGAGCCAAAAAAACAAATACTTGAAAGTAGGTTCAATATCATCAATTGATGCTGCTTTTGATCAGATGAAACCTGAGCACTAAGCTGTGCACGTACATCAGTACAACGTGACTGTGCAGCTAACTTCATTACAGCTTCTCGGTGCATTCCACTTATTTCATGCTCATCCATCTTTGCTATTGCCTTCTTCCAATTACAAAATCCCTCTTCAATAAAGCAACTCAGTTGGCGTTTTGAAAAAATAATGAGACCATTACACTTTGCTAATCGACACGTGTGACAAAATATTTTGTAACTTGTGGTACACACTGTAATCCACGGGTACCTTTTATACCAACTTGTTTGTAGAGATCGAGTATAGGTTTTCTTCTTGTTCAACTGCTGGCTGTGATGCGAATAAACATGCCTAGAGGATTCCTCAGCATCAACTGGTTGACTGGGTGGGCCTTTCCCTGTACAGCAAGGACACTCACACTGAGAGCATGTATCTAACACAGATGAGTGAGCACATTCTTGATCACTGTCATTCTGGGAACTTCTTGTGCTTGATGACGGAGATTGGTGAGGATCAGAAGGATCTATATTCAAGAGTATTCTGTGGTTAGCTGGTTAAACTACAAGGTAGACTACTTACACCAGTAGAGCCAGAGCTATGATCCTTGCTTTTTGAAGCAAAGAAAGTTGAAATCTTAGCTTGGGTCATAGCTTTCAAGATGGGTTCCAAATTGAGCACATGGCATGCCTGATAGGGTCAAGTAGTACATAGCTAATTATCACACTAGATGGGTTGTTGTAGTGGTTGATCTCATTAATGATTGTGGTTCATATGAACTCACCTCATGCACTCTCCTGATATTATTCCTTGTTGATTGCTAGAATAGTTCTAATGAGAGTGAGACTGAGTACTATCTGCTATTAAGATTTTATTGATATTTTATGATTGAATGACTAACTAAAATCTACTATATAGCTACAATGACAAAGTGTCCTGAATTGACCAGATAGCATAGCTAACCACATTTTGCATTAATGAGAACCAATTTAGATTACCTGAAATTATGGGGGAGCTCCAGCCCTTGGAGCCCCCCCCCTTCCTACGCCACTGCATATACATATACATATATATATAATTATATGCACAAACACAGGTGTGGGGGGGGCAGTAGATGAAACAAGTGCGATTGTACAAGATCCAAAAAATGTAAAAATTCATGTCTAAATGTTTTTGGGGAATGCTGGTGTTCTATCTTCATAGAGGATATAAGGCGAGTGCTCGACATGTCTATTATGGTCTCTGCTGGAGACACCATTTATGATAAGAAGCTGCTAAAGTGAGTTTTTGAGCCTGCATATCTTCTCTACCATTTTAAAGGGGATCAAAACTACTCGCAATACAAGATGAATTTTTATGGATTTTAACATTTTTTGGAGGGAAGCTGGTTTGCACCTTGGTGAAGATTCAAGGCATGCTGAAAGTGCTCCTGTAGGTATAAAATGGCTGAAACCAGAAGTCATGAAGGTAAGTTTTAGTTGTGTGTGTGTTGCTGGTTGTGTTTTTTAATAATAGAAGTCAACCGAATACAGGAAATGTGTGTAAACATGTACATATATATACATACAAATACAGAAAGTGTGTGTATACATGTACATATATATACATACAAATACAGGAAGTGTGTGTATACATGTACATGTATATACATACAAATACAGGAAGTGTGTGTACACATGTACATATATATAAACAAATACAAGGTGTGTGTTTATGCATGAACATATATACATACAAACACAGGAAGTGTGTGTATACATGTACATATATATATATATATACAAATACAAGAAGTGTGTGTATGCATGAACATATATACATACAAACACAGGAAGTGTGTGTATACATATACATACAAATACAGGAAGTGTGTATATACATGTACATATTTCCAAGAATTGTGTGTATACATGTAGATATATATATACATACAAATACAGGAAGTGTGTGTACACATGTGCATGTATATACTTACAAATACAGGAAGTGTGTGTATACATGTACATTTATATACATACAAATACAGGAAGTGTGTATATACATGTACACAATATAAATACAAATACAAGAATTGTGTGTATAGATGTAGATATATATACATACAAATACAGGAAGTGTGTGTATACATGTGCATGTATATACGTACAAATACTACATATATACATACAGATACAGGAAGTGTGTGTATACATGTAAATGTATATACATACAAATACAGGAAGTGTATGTATACATGTACATATATACATATACACATGCATATAATTCATGTACATGCAATACGTACTTACACACATATACATATATACATACATATATTCATGTTCATTCAATATGTACATACATATATACATATATGGGCATGTATGTTCAATACATATACATGCATATATACATGCACATATGCACATTGGGTTTTCCAATGGGATCAATATTGGCTCGCAATGAACCCATGGTAGGTTAAGAACAAGTCAATAATAATATTCACTTAGTAATAACGTAGAGTTCTAATAATAATTCTAATAATAATAGATTTCTAATAATAATAATAATAATAATAGTAATAATGATGGATATCTAATAATAATAATAATAATAATAATAATAATAATAATTACTAAGTAATAATGTTGGAGTTCTAATAATCACTGATCACTAACAAATAAAGGTTAATCACTAACAACTAATAATGGTTAAGAGTGTAATTAATAGTGGTTAGGTTCTGTGTCTGAGAATAGCAGTGCATATGAACTGAAGAGTTCTCTCCTTGTGACTGCATTGATGTTTGGTTTCTCACAGTCTCTCTCTCTCTCTGTACATGTGTGTGTGTGCATGTGTGTGTGTGCATGTGTGTGTGTGTGTTTGTGTGTGCAGCCTCCCTTGCATATCTCTCCGACTATCTTCCCAAGGACAGGAAGATCTTGGCCATCTACCCTATTGCTCTATTCTACGTGGCTATTGGTTTCCTAATATTGGCACAAAACCATCCTTTCATATGACTTCTGAACCTTCAGTAACCCTTACTCCATATAATAACTGGCAATAACCCAACCCCCTAATTAACCCTTTCATCAAGTCATTGCTTCACAAGTGTTAGTTAGTTAGTTAGTTTGTTTGGTGTGCTGAAGTGCACTAGCGTATATGTTATGGGAACTGGCGCCAACTGGCACCTCCTGGTGACAACGGTCTATGAATTAGCGGGGAAAAAAATAATTGCCAACAGAATGGAACCTGAATCAGTTCATAAATCCATCCCAACAGAATGGAACCTGAATCAGCTTATAAATCCTTACCATTGGAATGGAACCTGAATCAGCTCATAAATCCATCCCGGCAGAATGGAACTTGAATCAGCTCATCAATCCTTACCAGTGTAATGGAACCTCTGAATCACATCATAAATCCTTCCTAAACAGAATGGAACCGGAATCAGCTCATAAATTCTTCCCAAGCGGAAAACATCACTTTTTACTTAGAGCCCGTCACTACTAACATGCAATTAATTTATGAATGCATTGTTTTGGAGCGAAAGTGGGGTGGAGAGCAAAAGAATTACTCTTTGTCTTAGCCAAAGGGACATCATCTGGTTGTTGTTTCCTCTCCTTCACTGCAGCGAGGGAGCACCCACACATTCAGCTTCACTTTTTGGCACTCTTCCTTAGCTCTATCTTCTTGTTCTCCATCTTTCCTCCTTCTCTTCCTTGCTCTATCCTCTTGTCCTCACTCTTTATTTTTTCTCTTCCTGTCTCTGTCTTCTTGTCCACCATCTTTCTTTGTTCTCTTCCTCGGCCTCCGAGGCACACTTCATTCTTTTCTCTTCTAATTTTATTCATAGTTTTATGAAAAGTATTACTTTGCGATATGTGGTAGAGCATGTGCAGTTCTCCAAATACTATGTATTAGTCCATGTAATTATGAGGCCACATAGTATATGTGCTATTAGTCCATGTATTATGAGGCCATGTAGAATATGCCTATTAGTCCATATATTATTAGGCCACGTAGTATATGTATACTACTGTGTATTATGGGGCCACCTAGTTTATGTCTATTAAGGCTGGTTCACAATAAGACGCTGGCTGAGCATTGCCTTTGACTCTCGAATCGTGCACAACAAAGATGGACATTGATTGGTCCACCGATGCTACAGTTCAGATGCTGGATTACAACTTTTTTCTAATCTAGCATTTGAAATGCAGCGTCAGACCAATCATAACATCGTGTGTCCGCGGCAGCTAGGGTCAAATGTCAATTGACAACACGCAATGTAATTAAACGCTCGGCCAGTGTCGTGTTGTGAACCAGCCTTTAGTCTGTGTATTATGAAGGCATGTATTCAATTTTATATAGTGCAATTGACATGATTAGAGAGTTAGCATTTCTTCCTTGTTCGGAAGAATTTGATGCGTATAATGTATGTAGAGTGTGTGAAAATATTAACAATGATTCTACAGTGTGTGTTAATATTTGAAAAACCGACTTGGAAGAGTGATCTTACAGTGTGCATGCATGTATATGTGTGTGTGCATGCATGCATGCAGCGATGGGAGGAGAAGGTTACTTTCTCTAGTATTGTGTCATCTTGATCTTCAAGGGTTAGGGCAGTTTAATGACTAGGGTTTGATGGCTAGGGCCAATGGCTAGGGTTTGCGCCAGGGTAATGGCTATGGTTTATGCCAGTGCAATGGCTAGAATGAGGGCCAGGGCCATGGTTAGGGTTTGGGCATGCAATGGCTAGGGTCAGGGCAATGGCTTGGGTTAGGGCCAGAGGAGTGGCTAGGATTAGAGCCATGGCAATGGGTACGGTTACGGCCATGGCTAGCATTAGGACATGTCAGTAGCAGGATTAGGGCTGGGGTAGTGCCAGAAGTAGCTAGGGTAAGGGCCAGGGCAGTAGCTAGGGGTAGTGCCAGGGCAGTAGTCAGGAGTGCCAGGGCAGTAGCTAGGGCTAGGCCTAGGGCAGTAGCTAAGGTTAGTGCTAGGGCAGTGCTTCGTGCAATGGATAAAGCAATATGATCTCATGATGTCTTTTTTCTTCTTCTTTGGTAGTGCAATTGGGAGGAGGAAGACAGAGAAATAGAGTGAAGGATAAGGGAGGAGGAAGAGAGGGAAATAGAGTGAACTTTGTTACAGTGGTGTGCTCTAACTAGAGTGCAAGACAGGGAGACGAACTCACAAGGAGACTTGATGCATGGGAATGTTAATTGCCAAATGCTGGAAACTGGCTAAGAAAAATTATCAAATGGTCATATGCACATGTGTGAATGGCAGAGAACACAACACAAATACATTAGCAAGTTGGAGAACCCTTTTAACCGTTCAAAAATTGCACCAGTTAGATATCATTTTACTATTCAAAATGATGCACACCTTAAAATGATGCATACAAATTGTTTTCATTCTATTGGTGCATGTGATTTTAAGTGGTAAAAGGGTTTTATACCGGAGTGGATCGTTATTCATTATTTTTAATGGTAAAGGGTCACCAATTAATGTATAATTTATATAGATATTTTGTTGTCATTGCAGTTGTTTCTGTATAGTATAGGTGTTGAGCAATCGGTTAGCTATAGCTAAATAAGATATACTGAGGGATTTTAAATCCATCTCCTAAGCTCTACACATGTCAGCACATGCCATACTTTGCTGTTTGCTATTAGAATCAGCCCCATAACTAGGGGACCGGCTACAGCCTCCTTATATATATAATGACTTTCTCGACAATTGACCTATGTTTACTACTCGACATTTTGTCTAGATGCTCTAGTCTTCGCCAGGAATAACGGTTGCACAGGAGAGACTCCACAAACCAAATGTCAGAGACCTATTCTCAGTGAATGAACTGAGCCCTTATTCTACTTATAATACAGCACATGAGCCAGCTGGACTGATTTGTCTTCCTGTGATCCTTACCTGCACATTTTCTGCAATTGAGAAAATAGTCATGGACTTTGCAAAATGGACGTATTGCATGCAAGTGTGGGGAGGGTGAAGAAAAGTAAGACAATGTATGTACATAGCAAGAACCACACTCACATGTGATGCATGTGATGTGATGTGGCCACACTCTGGTGAACATGTGGTGCATGTGACAGTTTGTGGCCACACGCTGGTGCCCATGTAATGCATGTGACATTATGTGGCCACACCCTGGTGCACATCTGATGCATGTGACAAGATGTGACCACACCCTGGCACACATGTGATGCATGTGACAGGATGTTGCAAGAACCTCACCCTGGCACGTGTGATGCATATGACAGGATAAGACCAAACCCTGATGTACATGTGATGCATGTGACAGGATGTAACCACACCCTGGTGCACATGTGTGATGCATGTGACAGGATGTGACCCCACCCTGATGCACATGTAATACATGTAACAGGATGTGGCAGCAGTGAATTGAGAGGAGGAAATAATAAAATAAATGAAACAAAGAAGAAAGTAATGGAAATACTTCCAATGACCTTCGGAATAATCAACTTGAAATTTACTTCCTTTATGTTTCGACTAGCTGCTCTGCCTTCATCAGATATTAAAACTCCTGTGAGCTTGTTATATACCTATTCCCCATGTCATACAGGCTAGAGCATCTAGTCGAAACATCTGAGAGAGTAAATTTCAAGTTGGTCAGAAAATCTTTGGAATTTCATTATGTCAACTGAGAGTTTATTCTTCTGCTACTGAACCACAAATTAAATAAATGATGTTCGTGGCTTCAAGTTTGACTCTTGAGATGGCCACCCAGCAGCCAGGAAAGTCCATTCCACAGTCTCGATTGAACCGCTCACACTTTGGTGCTAGGCTGATGGGTAATGCCTCCTTCCCTAGCAGTTCCTTCTGTCCTCTAGCATGGTCTAAGATGGTGGCTTCAAGAGAGGATGTCCATTGTCCCATGTATGTTCAGCAATTGCAGAACTTCTCTTTAGCACATTTTTTAGACATCTTAGTGTTTGGTCTCCAGTCTCCTGTTGGTCTCCCATGTGTATACTTCCCACAGCTGCAAGGGATGCGGTACACAATGCTTGAGTGCATAAACTCATCCTTTACTCTACTTATTGTGCCCTCAGAGTCCTTCCCAATCTGAAGACGACTATGATGTTGAACATACTGCAGACCCTCCTGACCCCTTCAATCATCCCTGCTACATAAGGATTACTACAATACTGGTCTTATTCTGACACTCCCAACTTCTTGTATCAGTGTACTTGTCTTCCTTTCTGCATTTGGACGTGCCTAGAAAGGATGAAGGCTTGTGGATAACCACTCCCATAAAGAATTGATATTCCTCCTCCCATATGTCCTCCTTCTCTATCACTACTTTCCTGGCTCTATAATACAAGCTCTTCTCCACTTCTCTTCTGACATGGATAGGATGATGTGTTCTATAATCAAGGTAGCAGGCTGTGTGTGTGGGTTTTCTGTAAACTGTTGCATTTAGACTTCCATCTTCTTTCCATGTAGCACGTAATATAGAAAGGGCAACGACCTGTAGCTCCATAGGGCTAGGGCTAGGCAGGTAAACTTGATGGATGTCCTCATGTTCACCAGATTGCCCAATACTCCTGTTCTCCCCCCTTCTCCTTCTTCACTCTGAAGCAGGTGGCATCCAAAACCTTGGCTTCATGGAGGCAATTGTAAGTGCCAATTACTCAAAGAATTCCATGTAAAGTTTGGCTACCACTGCAGGCACTAGAGCCCATTGCTACACCCTCTTTCCTCTCGGTATTTTCTTTGATACCTGTAGGTGGATTTTAGGCACACCCCAACAACCCAAATATCCTGTCAGCAAATAGTGCAGTCCTACCATAAGTTCTCATATTTCATTAGCATTCAAAAATGATTCCACCCTCCTCATCTATGGAAGCAGTGCTTAAAATAGTAAAAAATATCCGGTGAGTGTTGTCCAAGTATGGAATGTCCAAGTGGGCACAACCCTACTTGCAATTAAACTTTAGCCCAAGCTTTACAGTATCCCTCTCCTAGCCCTAGCCCTAGCTCTACAGTATCCCTCTCCTAGCCCTAGTCCTAGCTCTACAGTTCCTCTCTCCTAGCCCTAGCCCTAGCTCTACAGTATTCCTCTCTTAGCCCTAGCTCTACAGTATCCCTCTCCTAGCCCTAGCCCTAGCTCTACAGAATTCCTCTCTCTCCTAGCCCTAACCCTAGCTCTACAGTATCCCTCATCTAGCCCTAGCCCTAGCTCTACAGTATTCCTCTTCTAGCCCTAGCTCTACAGTATCCCTCTCCTAGCCCTAGTCCTAGCCCTACAGTATCCCTCTCCTAGCCCTAGCCCTAGCTCTACAGTATCCCTCTCCTAGCCGTAACCCTAGCTCTACAGTATCCCTCTCCTAGCCCTAGCCCTAGCTCTACAGTATCCCTATCCTAGCCCTAGCCCTAGCTCTACAGTATCCCTCTCCTAGCCCTAGCCCTAGCTCTGCAGTATCCCTATCCTAGCTGTAACCCTAGCTCTACAGTATCCCTCTCCTAGCCCTAGCCCTAGCTCTACAGTATCCATCTCCTAGCCCTAGCCCTAGCTCAACAGTATCCCTCTACTAGCCCTAACACTAACTCTATAGTATCCCTCTCCTAGCTCTATAATAGACCAAGCTTCAGGCTCACCCTACAATCCTAGCCCTATTGTTAGCTCTGGTCCTAACCCTAACCCTATTGGTCCTAGCCACAACGCTAACCCCAGCCCTTGTCCTAATCTTAACCCTAGCCCTGGTCCTAGCCCTAACCCTAGCCCTGGTACTAGTTCTAACCCTTGACCAAACCCTTATCCTGCACTGGTCCTAACATACAAGATGAAATGATGTGTTCTTAATTCTAGCCACTCTAACTGTACATGTGCATATGATTCTAGATCTGACACATGTGTATTCTTGAGCTGCAAGTCTCAATAGCTCTGATAACTGGCTGCATGGTCAACCATCCTCCAGATGGGGTAGTGGCTCTTCCGACTTTTAAAAATAATTTTTTTCATGTCAGCCATATCTTTATCTAGTGTCCTCCTGCTTTAGGCTCTGCAACCAGCACTTAGAGATAACACACCAGCAGTCAGTGTCCTCCTCCTTGAGGCTCTGCACCAGACCTAGAGATAACACACCAGCAGTCTGGATTCATGGCAATTATTAGGTGGGAAATTCCAAAAATCCATTGTGGCCAAACAAGTGTATATAACCCTACACAGTCTGGGGGGGGGGGGAGGGGGAGAGGTGTAAATCCCTTCACCGTATGAAAACAAGGATTCTCTTCAACATTTCCAAGGATTCACTCCCAACCTTTACTGGACAGTATTTTCTTACCATGCTTGAAATTAATAGGTGGCGGGAGGTTGCAAGGCTCAATCTGAACGACACTGGACCCCACTTTTGGTCGGGGACCAAAGTTGTTCTTTCAAAAGTGAGACACAAAAGGTCAAGTTCAAGGTACATACATACAAAAGGTCAAGTAATACTTAGCCCTCCCATAAGAAAAGGAGAAGTAATTGGAAAGTTTGAACAGCATGCAGGTATAGTATATAGACATGTGCACAAATCAGCTGAAAGTTGACGAGATTAGTAGGTATAAGAGAAGCCCTCATTAGTAGGTAAGGTGATCTCACTCTTATGGTATTGTGGTGATATTGACAAATACCAACTCATACCAGTTCAATATTCAAGATCTCACAGGTCAAAGTGCATTACGAGACCAGTCTCATAGGCAATAGAGTTAGTGGACACAACAGGCAGTTTCAAAGTTAATAACCTCTACCTTCCTCGAGGATTAATGGTAACAAACATTTACCTTCAGTGTTTGGGTTAATGTTAACACAGGTTTTAACCCTTTACCTTCATGAGGTGATACGAGCCAAGAGTTGAGCAGGCTGCAATAAAGCTTGTCTTGTGGCCTGGCTACTAGGCGCATGTGGCCTGGCTACACTATGCCATGTAGCTACCAGCTACTTTATGTACTAGCTACACTATGCCATGCTGCTACCAGCTACTCTTTGCCATGCAGCTACCAGCTACACAACACAAAGTCATACAAGATCACCAGGAGATCTCATTCTATGGTTCTAGTTCATGACAGGGATTTTGTGTAGTTCTTGGATGTGTCAGGTGTGGTTGTGCCAGGGTTGGGGTCGTTGCTATGGTTACAGTAATGGTGTCTCAAGTGGTTTTTGGCTGTTCCAGCTCTCCTAAATCTGTGTCTAGATACTCTAGTTCTCCCCATGTCTGTGTCAAGCTACTCTAGTTCTCCCCATGTCTGTGTAAAGCTACTCTAGTTCTCCCCAAGTCTGTGTCAAGGTACTCTAGTTCTCCCCAAGTCAGTGTCAAGCTACTCTAGTTCACCCCAAGTCTGTGTCTAGCGACTCTAGTTCTGTCCTAGTCAGTCTCAAGCTAAGAAGAAACCCCTACACTACTTCCGTATCAAAGATTCCATGTGCCAGATGACATCTGGAGAATCATATAATAATTATGTTATGTTTATTACTAAAGTACACTCAAATATACAGTAGCTAGTGTTGTAGAGTTGAGAGTCGAGTGTTCTTGTTTATAATTTTAAAGGAGTTTATTCAACTGAACACTGGTCCAATCCAGCTGCATGTAGCTTGTAGGTGCATGGCATAGAGTAGCTGGTAGCTGCATGGCATAGAGTATATGTATATATATATACACTCACACAGGTTCTATAATTGTATGTAATGGTGTATTTGACAATGCTTGTGTAGCCTATTTAGGCGAACACTTTATTTGAGCTCTCTTCCCACCATCCAGGCCACCCTCAAGCTGGAGGTGATGGTGGCGATGTCTTGAGAACAGCTTTCCCTTTCTTTTATGCATGAGTGGCTAATTTTCTGTACCAAATCTCTTCTCCATTTATCTTCAAGCTTCTTTTGCATCAACCTTCTTTAGGTACACACTGTCAAACACGTGCAGTAGTCGTGAGTAAGGATGTGAACATGTGGATTTCTGGTATGTAAGGATGTGACCATGTTCAGTGGTGGTGGGTAGGGATTTGAGCATGTGCAGTGGTGGTGGATGGGAATGTGAGCATGTACAGTGGTGGTGGGGGGTAGAAGAGTATTTGCAGTGGTATGGATAAGGTTGTGAGAACATGCAATGGTAATTTGTGTGTTGGTAGGGTTGTATGCCATAGTAAGAGTATGTAAGGTGGTTGAGGTTGCCACAGATGTGATGAGATCTGAGTAAAGGGGTCAAAGGACTGTTGCAAAGGAAAAGCTTGGACATTTCCCACAGTCTTTCACATCTCTAGAGGAACTCACTCATGAGCTGATTAAAGTGCCATTTTGTTCTGTAGGAAATTTTGTGTTTTGTTCAGCTGATAAGTGTCTTCCACTTGACCTCACATGTGCTACTAAATATGAGTTTATTACACATAGGGGATCCCCCAATGACACTATTGCACAGAAATTTGGCAGCAACTGTTTCCCTGGCTCTGAAACCAGTTTGTTCCTCGTTTTAATTTTCCTTTTCCATTAAATCAAAATGAGGAACAGTGCCTGGTTTCAGTGTTGGGTTGAGAAATGCCTATCTAAATATAGCTCTTCCCTCACTCACTCACTTGGCTTCTGGCAGGATATCAATTCTTCTGATTTAAATGCATCAAATATTAACTGTTACAGGGTGGCCCAGTAGTGCTGGCACAGTCCCAGGATGTTCAACGTTTTTGCTTATCTAGTCCTAGACCTAGCCCTGCCATAACCCTAGCCCTAAATCCTGGCCATAACACTAGCCCTAACATAACCTAGCTCCTGGTGAACCCCAGCCCCAGCCTTGGCATAATCCTAAGCTCTAGCCATTGGTCATAACCTTAACTCTGGCATAACCCTAGCTCTAATGCTAGCCCTGGCGTAACCCTATCCCTAACCCTAGCCCTAATGTTAGCCATAACCCAAGCCCTGGCATAATCCTATCCCTAGCCCATGGCCATAACCCTAGCCCTAGTCCTGGCATAATCCTAGTCCTATCATAATTTTAGCTAGTGAAGTGGACAAGAACTCTGAAACAAGCATTTTGTGGCTTTATTCTGTCTTTTTTATCAAAACTTCGCATGTATACACCACCTCCTTTACCAGCTTGAACTTCCATTGGGTGCCTACCACCCTCCCAAAAGAGCTATGCATTCTCAACCTACTCCAGCTTCCCTCAATCAAGTGTGTTGGTCCAGTGTGTGTCCCCATAGAGCTATTCTCAGCCTATTCCAACCTGCCCCAACCCAGTGTGGTGTTGGTTCATTGTGTGTCCCCATAAAGCTATTGTCAGCCTATTTCAACCTTTCTTAACCCAATCTGATGTTGGTCCAGTTTATATCTATTGTCAACCTACTTCAACCTGCCTCAACCCAGTGTGGTATTTGTCCAGTTTGTCTCTATAGAGCTATTGTCTAGCCTATTTCAACCTGTCTTAACCCAATGTGGTGTTGGTCCAGTATGTGTCCCCATAGAGCTAATGTCAATGTACCTCAACCCAGTTTTGTGTTGGTCCAGTGTGTGTCCCCATAGAGCTATTGTCAAACCTGCCTCAACCCAGTGCAGTTTTGGTCTAGTGTGTCCCCCAATAGAGCTATTCTCTACCTAGATCAACCTCTCTTAACCCAGTGTGGTGTTGGTCTAGTGTTAGTCCACATAGAGCTATTGTGAACCTACTTCAACCTGCCTCAATCCAGTGTGGTGTTGGTACAGTGTGTGTCTCAATAGAGCTATTATCAACCTACTTCAACCTGTCTCAACCCAGTGTGGTGTTGGTCCAGTGTTTGGAGATTGCTTCACACATGAAACATATACTAGTCATCAATTTCCCCTGTACATGCCCAGTAGACTGCTGAATCACAATGGTGGGAGATTCTTGCTTCCAGCTCGAGGTGATGCAGACAGATTTTATTTCTTAATAGCCACAATGATGTAAGCCAACAAGAGCTAATTTTGCGATGCTTGCAACAAAACTTAGAGCAACAAATCCATCTATCTGACATATCTTCTCCCTCAAGTGTGGAAGCAATTAGAGCAGTCCATAATAGGCATTTCCATAACTCGATGCTTTTCAATTCAGTTTCTGAATGGTTTGGTGAAATTTACACCTATGGTAGCTTTGTGGCCTTTTCCACAAGAAAGGAAGAAATAACATTTTATAAAAAAATAAATAAAAAAGTAGAAAAAAATAACAATAAAAATAAACAAACATTGGTGTGCATCAATTAGAGTATTTTTGCTAGTATCTTACCAACCTGCAATAGCAAGTGCAGAGATAAATAATGATATCAGCACGTTCATAGAAAAGTGTTGCCCGTGCTCAGACTCATAGTAGCTGCTCAGACTCTATATGCGGACTCATAGTCAGACTCATAATACCATGCTCAGGCTTATACACATGCTCAGACTCACAGTAGCTTGTGCTCAGACTCACAGTAGTATGTGTTCAGACTTATAGTAGCACATCCTCAGATTCATAGTAGCACGTGTTCAGACTCATAGTAGCACATTTCAAGACTCATAGTAGCACATGGTTGGACTCATAGTAGGATGTTGTTGGAATCATAGTAGCATGTGCCTGGACTCATAGTAGCGCATGCTGAGACTCATAGTAGCACATGCTCAGACTCATAGTAGCACATGCTCAGACTCATAGTAGCGGATGCTCAGACTCATAGTAGCACATGTTCAGACTCATAGTAGAGCACATGCTCAGACTCATAGTGGCACGTGTTGATGCTAAATTTTTTAAAGTCTTACAAAGGCCCCAGTGATGCAAGGTTATACTGCATTTTGTATTAAACTTGAAACAAATATTTGTTTTCAGTGAAGCTACATGTAGGCACACGACATACTAGGCGGTTAAGAACCTGAGATCTGGACGGAGAAGGAGAGGTGTGTGGGGTGAAGAGGAGAGGAATGGGGAATGGAGAGGGGGAGTGAGGTGGGTAGGAGGAGAGGTGTTTGTAGTGAAGAGGAGAGGAATGGGGAATGGGGAGGGGAGTGAGGTTGGTAGGAGAGGTGTGTGGAAATTGCATGATTGCTGTGCTGTTTCTCCATTAGTAAAATGCAGCACAGTTGGTTATTAGTAACTTGTGAGCACCAGCAGCAAGGAGCCTCTACCTGCATGACATCCCTCTGTTATGCAGCAAGGAGCCTCGACCTTTTGAACATTGCTCTGTTCCACAAACATATAACAAAGATACAACTGCCAAGAGAGCAACAGAACGAAGCATCTCTTTGAATATTCGGTGGAGAAAGAAGGGAGGATAGCTGAGCTGGTAGGACTGTGCAAGATTGTATTGAATGTGCGCAGGGTATTTAGAGCATGCATTGCTCATCATCACCCAATGCCTTGTGTCTCTGCATTCTCCCATGAACGTCATCTTCGTTGTTGTTATTCTGTATGTATTTATTGTTATGCATTAAACACTCAGTTTTCAAAGCTTCGGATCCCTGTTTTTGAATAACTGATACTTCAAAGCATGGCATGTTTTCCTCATTAAAAGCCTTGGTGATACTTTAAAGCCTGGTATCTTCCCTCATTAAAAGCCTGGGTGATACTTTAAAGCATGGCATGTGTCCCTCATCAATAGCCTTGGCGACACTGCTAATGACTGTGTGTGGTGCACTGGGCTACTGGTGCCAGACAGTGGCGCTCCAACACTGCTATTCACTGTGTGTGGTGTACTGGGCTACTGGTGCCAGATATTGGTCCCTCCAACACTACTAGTCACTGTGTGTGGTGCACTTGGCTACTGGTGCCAGACAGTAGTCACCCCAATACTGCTAGTAACTGTGTGTGGTGCACTTGGGTACTGCTGCCAGACAGTGGTCACTCCAATACTGCTATATATATATGCAGTGGCACTGGTAATTCAGCCTTGTATTTTAAAGCAGTAGATATTAAAAAAATATAATATTCACTGTATGAGTACATTCAGTGATTTCCACAGACACTTCTACACAAAGGAGGTGACCTAATTATGTGCATGTCTAAGGGACACTTTCTTCCTCCTCTTCCTCTTTTATGCTTAAAGGAGCTACTGTATGTAACAGGTGTCTAGTATATTACAGTAAGTGTCTAGTACACTATAGGAAGTGTCTAGTGTACTATAGGAAGTGTCTAGTATACTATAGGAAATGATGTAATGAGATTGATAAAGTAATAATCCAATGAACTCGAGTCCCAATGGAAACTGTCGTAATATACGTGCAAACTTTGTAGTTTCGTATTGCTGTTGAGCTGGGCCACACGAAGCATGCTGGTGGGAGTGGAGTGTAGCTATCTGCTGGTGCAGAGATGGAAGCTTATGGTGGTGAAGCTGCAGCTGCAAAGGAGCATTTTTCTGCAAGTTCAGGGAGAAAGTAAGTGGGATATGCAGTGGGCACAATGTCAGACAGTGTGTGATAGTAAGCAATAGCTCATTAAACACTGTGGATTTAAGATATTGCAACAATATACTATTCCAATAAGAGAGCATGTGCTTATCATTCAATTATTTCTCTAGTTGTACATTGTGTGTGTGTGTGAGAGAGAGCTCAGATAAGTGTGAGCTCAAGTGAGTAAGTATGAGCTCACGTGAGTGTGAGTGAGCTCAGGTGAGTGTGAGTGAGCTCAGGTGAGTGCATGTGAGCTCAGGTGAGTGAGTGTGAGCTCAGGTGAGTGAGTGTGTGAGTTCAGGTTATTGAGTATGAGTTCAGTGAGTGTGAGTCAGGGCTGGTGAATGGGAGGTTTTTCTCAGCTTTTTCCCCTGCTTGGTGTGCTTAAATCTTGTAGCCTAGCGAAAGGAGAGGCAGTTAACATCAGTGATGGAAAATGGTCATGTCTCCAGGTCTATCGTCCCTGTTTAAGGGATCACTGGGACAAGTGTTTAGGATGTGTGCAGTGGTTGGCCTAGGGAGCCACGATGTACTTAGAGGGATGCTGTACCTTCCAGAGAGAAAGGTCCACAGGCATAAGTAAGGTGTCCGAGCCAGCCTTCAGGAGAAAGCATGTAACTTGAAAGGGAGGCCATTGATAAGTTTGCTCCTCTTGATGAGTTCGCTCCTCCATGATGACCTTGCTCTTCCATGATGAGTTTGCTCCTTCATGATAATTTTCTTACCTTTAATGTAATCTCCTTGAACTTTGATTGTTCTTGGAGAGAATGAAGATCCCTGTCCCACTTGTTTTTCCATGCTGTAAGCTGCTTGATGCTCAGCGAATTCACAGATTTTTTTGTAAGGACTATTGCTTTCTTTAGTCATTCAGCAACAACTTCCTTTATCTGTCCCGTAACACAAGCCCATTCTGAATGCTCTATTCTGTGGTGAGAACTGCCAGATCTACATATGTACACATTTCAATTGTGCAAATGATTTGACAGCCTGCACAATCTCTTTTCTGTCCAATCTGCAAATGGAAACCGTTTCTGGAAATATATTGTTTGGCAGGTCCATCTGCATTTGTATATTCACAAAAACATTTGAACATTTCGAAGCAGATGCAATAGAGCTGCAAATTGGTAGAGAATTAGTTGCAAACAAAGGCTATGGATGTTATGTTCAGTGCCTAAAACAAAAGCAGGAGAGAAATCTATCTAGCAATGCCTTCTTTCAAAAGCAAAAACATTCCGAGTGATGAGTAGTTGCCACTACATCTTTTCTTGGCAGAAAGGCTTCTGGAAATTAGCAAACAGACTCTCCATGATAGCAGTTGCAAAAGAAAAAAAAGAAAAAAATAGATTGAGGAAAAACTTAGTGGCCATAATGGATAGCTAGTATATTTACAACAACGTGTGTGTGTTTATAGATTGCTGGATACCACATTAGCTTGAGAGGACTTCTGCAATCAAGTACGGGTACCTCTGCTACTATAGGAAATACATAGCAAGCACCCATATGCACTTAACCATCATGTATTGTTGAAAATCATATGGAAGCACTTGCATCACGAAAAGTGACTAGTTGATGCACACAATTGTCACTTGCATCCACATGATCATTGCAATGAAAATCTGTGACTCCAGGCGAGGATTCATTATTTGGTTTAAAGTGCAGCTGCTGCCTCCTTTGGCTCCACATTCTGGGAACTTGCTATGTATAAACCTTCAAAACCCTAGATCACTGAAAACGGGATAGTGGACACTTGGCATGCAGAGGTTGCTTGCTATGTACTTTGCGATATATGTAACTATATTTATATATTTACTATATACTTTATATATTCACTGTAGTATTTCCCTAGAAGTGAGGCTTTAAATATTCTTCCATACTACACTCTTGTTATTTAGGGCATGTGCATAGTCATTAACTACCATTTTCATCAGGAATACGATGTTCTATACTACTGTCCACCAAATGATACAAACCACAGCCTGGCACATCCATCCAGCATGTGAACCGGATTAGGAAGAATTTTTTTTTAAAAAGAACATAAAAAAACAATAAAAAAAATACATTAAAAAGGTGCACTACGTTAACAAAAGAATGATAAATAACTGACGAAAGACAGGAAATTATGGTGGTCATGATTTCAACCCCGCCCCCCTCCCCCTTAGCAGCCAGGTAAATCCATTCCACAGTCTCGATTGAACCACTCGCACTTTAGTGCTAGGCTGATGTGTCTTACTAGCAGTTTCTTCTGACTTTTGGTCTGGTCTAAGATGGTGGCTCCCTCCCAGAAAATAGGATGTCCTTTTGTCCCATATGTCCAGCAATTGTAGATTTCTCTTTAGCAAACCACTTTTTTCTTTTTACTCGATGTTCTTTCATTCTGGTCTCCAGTCTTCTGTTGGTCTCCCCTATGTAGTAGTTCCCACAGCTGCAAGGAATGCAGTACACAAGCACGAGTACATACTAGCTGGTAATTCATCCTTCATCCTGCTCAGTTGTGCCCTCAAAGTGCTTTCTGATCTGAAAATGACTCTGATATTGAACTGCCTGCAGCTCCTCAGGATGTCTTCACTCATCCCTGCTACATAAGGAATCAGTATATACCATAGGATCCTTCCTTTCAGACCCTGATTGTCTGTATCGGTGTATTTATCTTCCTTTCTGCATTTTTCATGTACCTACAAACGAAAGGTTAATTGCAAATAACCATTCTCTATAGAGACCTATTGAAATGATGTTCTTTCTTCTGTAAGTCCCTTCTCTTCTCCGTCACTACTCTCCTGGCTCTATCACACAAGCTCTACTCCTCTTTTGACATGGATAGGATTGTGTGATCTAGTCAAGGTGCCAGTAGGTTTGTGTTGATTTTCTGTAAATTGTTGCATTTAGCCTTCCATCTTGTTCTGTGTAGGTGGAAATCCAGAAAGGGCAACAATCCATCCACTTCAAGCTCCATGGTAAACTTTATGGATGGCTTGATGTTGTTTAGATGGTCCAACAAATCCTGCTCACTTCCCTTCTTAATTCATAAGGTATCATCTACAAATCTCTTCCAAAACCTAAGCTTCAGTGGAGCAGTTGTGAGTGCAATGTGGTGACTGTTGACTGTGTTGTGCAGTCCTGCTGCTTACTGCTGCACTTAGTACTAGCAGAAAGCACTATAGGCAGGAATAAGTTACATTTTAGAAGCTTCTTTTAAAGAACTTTGTTGTGAGAGAATTGTTCATGAGCGAAAAGGCTGTTAAAACTGGATTAGTAAAACTTTGATAATGCAGAAGACCAGTGTAGAGTAGCTCACTTGCATGTAGCTACCTTCCTCCACTTCAATTTATAATACTGAATTTACTACAGCTGATCAGGGTCAGAAGATGTTGGATGAATTCCATGTACTCTAATGGGCGAAAAAATCATATTCTGGCTGTAGCTAAAGGATCTTTTTTCAAATTTTCCCTGTAAGTATTGAATGCCAGGCTGAGCACAGTTCATGGCATAGGCTGTGTACTGCATGGAGGTTGGTTGAACTGGTGAATCACTGCAAGAGTATTTTGATAATGAAAAGATAATCACAGCATGAAGATGACATAATACTTTGGAGGGACAAAGTATTCCAAGACAAATGGCAGCTACTGTCAGCATGCAAACTTTTATGGGGTTCTACTAGTTTAAGTTCAGTATCCACCTAATGTGTAACTGTTGATTGTGTTGTGCAGTACTGCTTCCTACTGCTGCACTAGTACATACTTCATTTTGGACAGGATTATGTAAGACTAGAAAAATAATTACCTATAATGTTCCAATTACCTATGTATTATTACACTCAGGCCTACTTTGAAATGGTTGTAGGGAAATTACCTCTAAACTATTGCTTTCACATATTAAGAGATGTTGTTTGTTGTTCTAGTTCACTGGAAGCCTTCAAATTCAGTACTATACCTCTACGTCATAATCAATCATTAGAAATGATAGATTCCCATATTTACTAGGCGCAAAATGCCCTACTTAGTCTAGCTTTGCCAAAGTAAGTGGTTAAAAATAAATCTCAAAAATATTTGTTATTAATGAGTCAGTAATGAGAGGTTCTTAAATTGTAAGTGGAAGGAATAGAAATCTCTTCATGCAAGCTTGGGAATTGTGGGAGAACTTTTGCTGACATGAGAAAACAACCACTCTGAGTCTGTGATATTTGGCTGTCCAGCCAGTACGAGCTGAGAGGGTTTCTTTTTTACTCCAAGTCCAGTCTGGACAATTCATATGTGAATCAAGCCAAATATCACAGTATAGTTATTGGTTGTAAAAAAGATCCATCCTTACTCAAAGAAGATTTTTTTGCCGTTTTTATAATTCTATTATGATAATACCTGGGTGAATGTATAACATCGAGTTTGAAACACTAATGAGTGAGATGCACCATTGAAAAAATAATTGTTCATGAATTGTTTTCTTCCAGTTAGAGCATTGGTTTCCAACCTGGGGGTAACAAGCTAATATCTTGGGGGTAATGTAGCAATCCTGAGTGATGGATTTTTTTTGTTGCTATCTGTGTTTTGTACGTGTGTTAGGTCAGTGTAATGACTGATGTAATGATCTTCTTAATATTATTTAGTGAGTATTGTAGTTTAGAACTTTCTAGATTAGGTTTAAGGTAACTGTTTAACCTTTTCTGTGATGGATGAATAGGTGATGTCATTCTTTAAGCTAGGTGTATTCACTTATCTTTACCTTATTAGGAACTAGTTAGAATTATTAGTTTTTGTGACTAAATGTGATCAGCATACTGAATTCAGACAAAAACTTTTCTACACTTCAAGTTATCATAGTGAGTTAGTGTTTGTTTTTCTGGTTTAAAAGTTATATTGCCCCAATCACTTGACTATGTTCTATGTCAATAGCAGACTGTCAGTGTGAGAGCAAGCTTCTCAAAGGATTTATAATTTTTTCCACAGAAAAGTTGTTTGGCAAGCAAGCAATGAACTTATTCAGATGCTGTTCTTGCTCATGGATTTGTCAATTTTCCCTCAAAGGGTGAAGACTGACTACAGTGTGTTATCTGCAGGAAATAATGTTTTCTTGTAAAATACATAGCATACTTATGCCTGACCAAACTTATTCATAATAATTGAGTCTGCATTAATAGATGTTTGCATAAATAATTATACAATAAACCCACAACAGGGTTGCTAGGGTTGTTCTCATTATATAAAAATGGCACTTCAAAAAAGTTGCACTTTTCATAATGTCCAAGAAAGAAATTCAGAAAGAAAGAAAACAAGGGAGAAAGGAAGTAAGAAAGAATTAGTTATTTATTTATGTATATTAGTTATTGGTTATGTATTCTAGTTATTATCGTAATTAGTTATAAATATGTTTGTTAATTGGTTAGTTATTATGTTTGTATTTTTTGTCGTTTTTGTTAAGATTTTATAATAGTTTAAAAGAAAGAAAGAGTGAAAATAGAAACCAAAAAAGAAAGATTAACTAAAAGAAGAAGGAAAGAAAGAAAGTAAGGAGAAAAGAAGGAAAGTGAGACAGAAGGAAAGAAAGCAATAAGAAATAAAGAAAGAAATCCACCATCATTTGGTTAATTACATAAGTTCTGGTTGAAAAAGTTTTCGTAATGAATGCAAAATATCATCTCACATCCCTACCTACCTGGAAGCACTGAGATACCTTGTGATCACACACAGAAAGAGCACTGATTATAATATACCCAATCTACTGATTCCTGATTGCCTTACATCATCCTATAGCATCATAGTGGTGAGTGGGGGGTTATCTTGTTTTTTGAATCTTTGTTCTGAGACGATGGCTATGTTTTTGTTTTGGTTCCTAGTATTACTGCCTGTCATCATCAATAATGGGTACCTATAGTTTTACAAAACAACATATTCCCCCATCTTTACTCAAAGATCTATTGTTTCTATGATAATATTTATTTTGAAATTGATAATACCTGGATGAATGTATAATAGTGAGTTTGACATACTAATACATTGTTGAAAAGATGATTGTGAATTGTTTTTTTCCAGAGAGGAAGAAATTAGAAATTCCTTTATGTTAGCTTGGCAATTGCAGGAGAGCTTTTATTGACATGAGAAGAGAGCCACTCCAAGTTTGTGATTTCTGGCAGTGGACCCACCTCTTGACTTTCCAGCCAGGACATGGTCAGGGTATGAAGGGAGTTCAGCTCATGGAAGATTGTCTTGGAGATATAGGTGATAAGATTACAATTTTCTTGAAAATATCTGATACTAAGTTGAGGAACAGTGAAACAGTTGCTTGAGTTTGTCTCTTCTGTTGCTGGAATTGTGCAGTTACAGTAGGTGGGTGACAGCTGTAGAAATTACAGTGATGTGCAAGTGAAATCATGTATATACACAGATGGCTTTAATTTGTGTTTCTTACCACTTTGTAGAGGTCAAGTAGAGTCCCAGAGAGCACATCATAAAGAGCCTGCATGTCCTCACTGTAGCTCTCTATCTGGCTCTGCTGGATTAGCCTCAGATAAGCGTCAATTTTGCCGATGGAGTTGGCTACACCTGGAAGCCCTCGTACAAGGTTGATATTAGGATGCTTAGCATTATTGAGTACGCTGAGAACAGCTGGTGGACACATTGTTGGCACCTGAGCCAAACGCTGCCAAAGATAATAATATAATGATTAATAATTATAGTTACTGCAACTGCAATAGCCTTCATGTGCCCTTTGAACTTTTACGTACCCGCAAGACTCGGTCATTCAGTTCCCTCACAATGAGAGACCGTCCCTTCTGAAATGAAGCTATAGCTGTGGCTTTCTGTAACGTGGAGGTAAGTAAGCAGTCGTAAGGTGCATATGGCAACGTCGGTGGAGCTGTTGTTTCTGCAGCAGTGGATACTGTGGGTGCCGAATAGACTGAAGAAAGTATCGTTAACAGTGCGAAGGAAAAGTAGAATTGATTCATGATTGATGTGGTGCCGCTAACTAGGACTAGTAGTAGTGTGGTGTTAATTTTTTTATTTTGATGTTTCTTAAAATCTACATCTTTTTGTTTCTTTATATACCTAGTAATGTGCCTAAAAAATGTAGGTTGATGTTGCAATATCATCTAAATTCAAGATATTGTAACTTGACCTCTAACATACCTCCTGCCATGGCTTCAGCATATGAAATTGAGGAAATAGCAACAAAATTCTATCTTTTGCCAAACTGTACTATAAGCAAGCAAAAGCCATCAGGTTGGAATTGAAAGTGCTTAGTGTGGGTATTTTTCCCGTTTTGTTGTTGCTAAACTCTTAATCCAACGTGGGGAGGAAGCATAGATTTATAAGAGGGAATTACTGCTTCTGTAGAAGCTAGCCAATCCTAGTGCCTATGCACATGGCTCAAGCAAGTTGCCTTCCTAGACTGCAATTGCATGGTCAGAGAGCAATATCAGTTTCCCAGTTTCATTGCTCTTCATTATCTTTTCACTAAGTTTTATGTAATAACAGTCAGCTCTTTGTGTACAACTGCAATATATTTTTTTACAGAAGCTACAATGGATATATTAAACAATCTTCATTAGAAACAGAAAATATAGCTCCAGAACTCATGTAAAATTAACCACCCTTTAAAGTAAGTCAACGGAATGAACCTGCTATGGAGGTCCTATTTCTAACATCAGCTCACTTCTATCATCATAGCTACCACCTCACATTTCCTCAAAAGCTGTACGAACTTCCTTACATGACTCTACATCTCTCTCTCCTCTCTTTCTCTCTAACTCTCTCTCATACTCATCAAAAGAAGCCTGGAAAGAGTTTGTAATGCAAACTCTGATCTACATGGCATTGCGGGAGTGAGTGGTGAATGGACTAAATCAAGCATCACTAACAGATAACTGACAGCATGAAGGCAAATTGATTAATTTGTGCCACAAACTAGAACGATTTGATGTGGTGTGCCTCATTCTGCCCCTTTCCACCTGATATTTCTACATCTACTTGCTTTTTACATAACTTGAGTACCAACTACATGTACCAGGAAGCAAATTTATTGTTTTGTTGAGTAATATTACACGCTGACTACCCTGTTCGTAATCAATGGTTCAAACTTCATATGCAGTCAACCACGAAGATATAGATATAGTAGAGTTAGTATTATTATATTATATTATTGTTGTTGTTGTTTTATTGTTCTTCTTCTTCTTCTTGTTTTTGTTGTTATTATTATTATTGGGATAAGGTTTAGCCTTCTTTCTTTTTGTAGAAGTTTTAGATTTATGAAGTGGAAATTCCTACTTATGTTATCTATGGTAGAAGTTAGCTGCTATGGACTGTATATGACTAGAGTAGGTTTACTTGTTTTTGGGGAATTGTAAGGTCGAACAATATTATTAGCAATTACCCTGCTTCACTGCTCTTTGTTAGTATTTGTCTAACTTTGATGTAATAGTCGACTGCTTGTGTAAACCTGCAATATTCATCTTTTACACCTATGATCGTTAAGAATATGATGTAAAGAATGGTGCAAAATAAGTATAGTCCATATAACAACAGCCGTAAAAACAGAGCTGTTTTTAAAATTACTACAGGGGAAGGGTGAGATAAAAGTTTTATAAAATCTTGTGCTTCCGACTTTAGAGCTCCATAAATTCTGCACACTTTGGTCTGTAAACTTGATATTATCTTAAAATATAGCTCTCTCTGTGTGCTCCCTTTTGATACTAAACACCTTTGCATTAAGTTACAGGCAACAAAGTTGATGACCTCAAAACCTGCATGCCCATATTCTCTGCAGTTCTAGCTCCTAATTGGAATGTGCTAGACAGTTGAAATTACTACCAGTGGCTAGAGGAAGCTCTACTCTGCAAATTGTCATTAGGTGTAAAATGTTAATACATAGTCAAGCATGCGGGTAGATCCTTCCTATAGCCACTGGTACTAATTTCAACTGTCTCGTACTTTCCAATTAGAAGCTGGAGACCCACAGAGAATTTGGGCACGGAGGTTTTGAGATCACCAAATTTTGACTGCCTGTAGCTTGGAAATGGTAATACTTATGCAATAGCTTTTAGTATCAAAGTCAGCAAACAGAGAGAGCTATCTTTTGAGATACCTATCAAGTTCATATAGTCAGAATCTATGGAGCTCTATAAAGTAGGAAGCACACTTTTTTATAACACTTTCTAAAATGGCATCATCCCACCGTCAACTATGAATCTATCGAGATTTTTAACAAAACTGCACTTTGTGACAGGATTGCATTGGAAGACCTCAAACTATTGCTTAAATAAATCCTGGGTAAAGAAAATCATTTGGCTTTTTTAACACTCTTTATTATTGCATAATACAAATTTGTATCTTGTTAAGCATTTTTAGCATCGCCATATTGACATTAATTCTATTTTATCGGCTTTCAGTTCCTGCTTTTGAAGTTGTTTAATGGTTTACACTGCATGTTTATTAAAAGCTAGAAGCTGTCAAGTTTTCACTGCAGTATATATAGCTATGCATACACACATTTTTATTCTCCATAAATAGCACACTTTAAATATAGGAAAGAGAAGTATTTTGTTAAACTAGGGTTTCTGGCACTTAATTAGTTGGCTTCTTATACACATTGACTTTTAAGCATTTATATGGATTTCATTAGAAAAAAGTGATGCTCTACTTCAAAGTATAGTAATTATTTCCCCAGTAATATAGAACTACTGGATTTGGGACTATTTCATTATTCTGGATGAGGTTACAATGAAAAGAAATATTGAAAAGAATGAATAATTAGAATAGCAAAGTATTATCAATTATGATGGGGGAATGCCAGAGCCTGAGGCTGCCATGGAGCATACATATGTATGTACGCAATTTCCCAGGAGGTTGTAGAAGCAGATTTGAAGAGGAACTATAAAAGGCCAAAAACTGTTTGTCACAGAAATGGTTAAATGGAACCTCTTCAGTGCAGTTGTAGCTTAGCTTGTAGGCACAGTATATATATAACTATAAATACAAGAGTCCTTTCAAACTCCTCTATCTTCAGCTTTAGCCTCAAGGAACAATACTATTTGAAATATGTTCAAGTAAATAATTTTTTTAAATAGATTACTAGTACAGTACTATGAAATTTATTCCAGCATGAAAAGGTAGTTTTCATCCCATCCAATTAACATTTTTATGTAAAGGACATTTATTTAACTGTATCACTTTCAACAGATTACACAACACATTATGATGATGATGGAGACAGTTCGGAGCAGAGAGGCAAGAATTAATTCTTGTCACAAGACAGGCAAGTACATAGCTACATCTGTGTATGTTGGGGTCAGGTTTTAATCATGCATAACTCCAATAGAGGGAATAATTTCCGGCTCTAATCAATGGGTGTGGCAAGCTTGATCAGAATTGAAGAACTATGCATCTCCAAATTTTCTTTGAAAAATTAAATTGTGGTGCAGTCAAGATTTTTTTTTTGTCCAATGTCTATATACTTGAACTGAAACTCAACTTTCTGCAATCCAGTTTAATGCTCTGGTAAATCGATAACAAATTAATGTATGTTTTCACATGCGCAACATACCAATAGTGTATAAACAATTGCTCTATGATAAGAAGTTATTAGAGGCAATTTGAAGTAGGTTATAACAATAGCTCTATGAGAGTATACACACTGACCTACATCACACTTGATTGAGGCATCTATGGGAACACACACAAAGGATCAACACCATAGGGGGCTGAGACAGGTTGAAGTCGGTTCACAATGGCTTATTACACAGCTCATTAACGTGTTAGCTCATTGACATGTTAGAAGTTGAACTGCTTCCACTTGGCCTCCTACAGGAAGCCAGATAATTGAGGAAAAGCCATACAAGGACAGTTCTAGTTTACAATGTCCAAATCTTTCAGCACTGATGTCAGCCCTAAAGTTGAAGTTTCAATGTTGATTACCGGGTAATGTTGTTAGAGATTGATGTCAATTGCATGTCATATTTTAGTGATTCTCTTATTCAACCATTAGAGAATAACAATCATTACATCACCAAGTATAATCAACCCCTTCAGATAACAATAGAACCTTACATATAGAATGCTAGCTGCAAGGCTAATAAATATGAGTCCCAGCTCAGAGGTGTCTATTATACTACAGTAATTATTAAGTCACAAGGTACATGATAGTTATCCGACATCTCTCTTTCTTGGCGGAATCAGAGCCTGACTGAAGGATGAATGGTTGTCTCAGTTCGAGTTTGACCTGAATTGGTGTCATGGTTCTCGGTAGGAGGGAGTTTTCGGCATCAGGTTGAGTTTGTGACGGTTTTTCCTGACTTGCCCAGTGGGGGTGTTTACCACATATGACCGAGGCTCATTGGAGGGATACACTATGTTTCACGGTGTTGCCTGTGAATTTGTTGTGACCCAATACAACCGTGTCATCTGGGATAGGTTGGCAGGGCAATGTTCTCTGGCGTTTTTTGTAGTTGCGTCTTTATTTCTCCTTGAATGCTTCATTCTATTCTTGAAAGCTTTTCAAGAACTTCTATTCTGGCCTAAGTTGCTATTTAATAAGAGGTATGTTAGTCCACAGATGTCTTCCCATTAAGAGCTCAACTGGGGATATGTTTCACCATGGAAATGGGGTTGAGCGATATGTCAGGAGAGCCATTGCTTGGTTTGGAGACTCTTTCAGCATGTTCTTGATAGTCTGAACTGTGCTTTCAGCTGACCATTGCTTTGGGGGTAATGTAGGCTGCTTGTGACATGTTTTAAGTAATGCCATTCTGCAACTGCCATGAACTCCTCTGATGAATATTATGGGCCTTTATCACTGAATAGAACTTTGGGGACCCCATGCCGTGCAAAAGTAGTCTTTAGTGATCCCCAATGATATTGCTTGAGCAGGTGTTTGACAGTCTTATCATTTCCAGATACCTTCTTAAATCATCGACTACGAGTAGGGGGGTGGCTCCATTGAGATGGAATAGGTCAGTTCCAATTTTTTCCCATGGATAGTTCTGACCTGTGATGATATAGGCTCTCTCTGGTGAGAGGCATCTCTGGCGTACTTTGGGCATTGCTTGATCATGTTGTCTACTTCTTTGGTGATTCCTGGCCAACACACTGATGTATTTTCCCGGTGTCGACACCTCTCAACTCCCTGTGTCCTGCATCTCCTCCAGAGTCTCTCTCTGGAGTGGTGTGGGGACCACAATTCGTTTCCTACATAGAAGGGGGTTGCCTCCACCAGTGGAGAGATCGCCCCAGAATGTCCAGTTGGGTGTTGACGGAACTGAGTAAGTGTGCATGAATCCTCAAGCTCCAGGATTATACTGGCCATGGTCCTATGTAAGTGTGCACAGGTCTGGCAGGTCAGATAGAGTGCTGTCTCAATCTTGTGTTTGTCTGGCCAACCCTTTTTGCAGTGTTGCTTCATTGATGAACATACAGGATCTTCTTTTGATACTAGTGGTGCCTTTTTTCCTCCAGCTGGCACGTAGATAATGTGAACTTTTATAAAAGCTTCCACTTCATCTTGGAGCCTGATGTCATTGGCGTTGTATGATGAAGGAGCTTTTGAGAGTGTATCAGCTGTGAATAGGAGTTTTCCAAGTACAAATGTGATGGTGTAATCATATCTTGCTAAGCGTAATCGAAATTGCAGTACTCTTGGTGGTAGGGAGTCAAGGTGTTTTGTTCCTAGTAGAGGGACCAATGGTTTGTGCTCGATTTCTATGAGAAAGTGCGAGCCCTCTTTCATTCCTAAAATGTCGCTTCTACCCAGCTGGCAAAGCCAAATGACCAGGGTTTTATTTTTCCGGTATCCGCATTGTGTATGTGGTAATTTTCTCACATGCCCATGTGATTGCCAGTGCCTCCTTTTGATTTGTGTGTATCAGCTTTCAGTCTCGGTCATTGACCTGGATGCGAATACAATGGGTTTCCAAGTAGAAGACTCATTTTTCTGCATCAAGACCAACCCTAGCCCATATGAGGAGGCATCTGCAGAGACCTTTGCTGGTGCTTCTTGATTGTAAAGGTAAAGAATGGTAGGTTTAGATAGCTTACTTTTGATGTTAGTGAGCTAGAGCTTAGGCAGAGTCACACAGTCATGTGGACTTTTTCTGAGTAGTTGGTGAAGGGGTTTATGTGAGGTTTGCAAAGCTGTTAGAGAATTTTCCCAGTTGTTAGTCATCCCTGTGAATTTCCTGAGCTCCAATACATTCCTTTTTTGTTCCATGTCTCTGATGGATGTCGTCTTGTCTGAGCCCACTCGGATTCCTTCTGCATCAATAAGGTGACCAAGAATTTCAATTTACATAGGCTAAACTTACATTCATCTGGGTTGAGGGTGCCTCCTGCTGCTATGATTTTTCAGTGGACTGCAGTCAGTCATGTGTCGTGTTCTTGATTGTCTTTTCTGAAGATGATGAAGTTGTTCATGAGGCATAATACTCCATTGAGTCTGTGAGGATCTTTTTTGAAAGCGTTCTGGTGCACTTGAGATGCCAAAGGGCATTTTGTTGAAGCAGTGGCACCCAAAGGGTGTGAGAAATGTAGTGACTGGGAGGAAGCTTTTGGCCAGTGGTATCTGCCGGAATCTACTATTCTTACTGAAGACACTTGTTCCGGATAGCTGTGTGAGTGTTTCATCGACTTTTTGAAGGGGGTGCACTTCTCGTATGACATTTTGATTCATTGGTTTCAGGTCCACACATATGCGAAGTACTCCTTCCTTCTTTGGCCTACTAATCCAGCACACCCTGGGGTCACTCCTAAAGACTCCATTCGCTTGAGTTCCTTTTGGACTCTGAGGCGTAATGGCAGAGGTACATGTCGAGGAGTAAATAATGAATATGGCACATCTGGCTTGAAGTGTATCTCAAATTCATCCCCTAAGTTACCCAGTCTTTGGAATAGAGATGGAACCTGATCCTGAACCTTGGCTAAATTACTGGTGGTTGGGATCTCTTCTATTTGGACAGCTAGTTCTAGTGCCATAATAGCAGGTAACCCTAGGAGATTATGCTTTAGCCCATCTATTACATATGTTGGTTGGCTCGCTGTTTTCTTTTTGTGGGAGTAGGTTCCCATGAACTGTCCGAGTACCTTGAGTGGTTGGCTGGTGAATCCACACTTTGTCCTGGTTAGTGGCGGTCTGTCGGATGGTAGTAAGTATTCTTCGAAATTGCTATCACTTCAGCTCCCATGTCAAGCTTCAAGGTATTTGTTTTCCCATTGAGTTCAGACCCATGTAGAGGAAGTATTGTCTGAGATAGAGTCAGGAATACCTTAGTTTTGTTCTTCTACTCCTGACAACATTTTCTTAGAAAATCACTGGCTGCTATAATTGCCTTTTCTCTGACAATTGTAACACACCGTTTCTTTTGCTGAACATTTTTCCTAAGCGTTTCCACAGCGAGAGCACTGCCTCTTGTAATTTCTCTCTTTTGTGAGGAATCATCGCTGTCTTCGGACTTCTTCTAGTTCTGCATTTCCAGTGTTTTTTCCTTTGAGTATGTGTTGTTGTTCTTCGACTGCTTCCCTCTGGTGAATTTTTTCTTAGCCTTCTTGAGTGTGAGGTCTGCGTCGATCTGTAGTTGTTGTGAGAGTGTGCTATCTTGCATGCCAACTACTAAATGGTCTCCGATCATCTCATTTGTCTTCTTGCTATAGACACAATTCTCTGTTATGGTATATAGTTGGATGATACATGTTTCGACTGTTTCCCCTGGTGCGGCTGTTGAACTGTGCCCATTCGAAGATAATGTTCCATCGAACTTATCCAGCACAGTGTTATAGGCTTTTTTCTCATTTTCTGAGATGTTGGTGGATGACAGAACTGCCTATGCTTCTTGTCCCATACAGTAGAGGAGTGTATTCACCTGTTTGAGCGGTATTATCTGCTGCTAGTCCTGATGTGATGTGGAATTGCTGGTTCCTGCAATTGAAGGGTTCGTGTGATTTTAGCTGTAGTTGAGCCCCCATGTAACATTTAGTGATTCTCTTATTCAACCATCAGACATTAATAAAAGTGTCATTACATCAGTCCAGTATAATCAGTACTCTATATATAGAATGCTAGCTACAAATCTAATCAATATGACTCCCAGCTTATAGGTGTCTAATAGCAAGGAGCATGGTAGTTATTCCACAATATTTCTATTCTGCATTTTTAGTTCCATTTCTAGTTCCTATGATAGGGAAGTGTGGTCATGATTCCCAGAACCAAAAGTGGCTTATGTACAGGGTCAACAACTACAAGGAAATGATTTGAATTTTCTAAATATCAATTTTTTGTAACTAAGCTCAACATGATTACTACTCAGCTACATTAAATAAATTATCTCCAATTACCAAGTATAGACCTTAAATTTATAAAGGATGCAGTCACTGCATATTGACCTCTCAATTTTACTTAATCTCCCACCAATCATGGTGAACATTCATGAAGTCAATGTGCACCCTGACCTTTGCCTTCACCCTTAAGAATTGGGCGAGTCATTCCTTGAATCAAATTTGCATAAAAACATTTTGCAAATATCTGTCAAGCCAATGATCTCAACTTTGATATTTGCCACTGAACTTTACCATAGCCTTAGTCAGAATATGTTGGTAAAGTTATTAGAGAGTGTGACCGTCACCTTTATTGATGACAACTTTTAAATCTTTAATCAGTTCTTCTTGGATGATACTTAATTTTCCTCTGAGTTTGGTGGAGATCAGTTGAGGAAAAACACACGTATAAACAATAAACCACAGACAGAGTTAAAAACACTATATGACCACACATTGCTGTGGTCAAGGAACCAGTAGCACATATTACAGCTCTACAAGAAAACTCCCCAAAAGTAATAGTGGACTGTGCACAGCTACACTGAAAGTTAGCAGAACACAAGACTTTGTTTATGTATAATAATCAACTCATGTCGACTGAAGCCGCTGAGTTTGTGCAGACTTAGCTGATCGTGAACCATTTGTGACAGAACAAACTTAATTTTAACAGCCGACTTGCTCACAGATCTGGCCCAATAAATTTAGAGGTATTGTGGAAGCAGTGGAATGTCATAAAGAACCCAAGGTTAACTACCGTCCGCCCATTTTCCCCTGTATAAAAAATAACACACGTTAACAGAAGTAAAATTGAAAGATATCATGATTATATATTTATGCTATATCTACTGTGAACAATTTGATTACTATAACCTCTATGACTGGTGTATGGTGTGCAGGAATAAGAATAATTCAGAGTACGATTTCATTTTTGGAGCATAATAACAAAATGTGTAGAAAAAAGGGAATATTACACAATATATTCACCTGTGATAACCCATTCAAGGGTACCATGTTGTGGTTCATAAGAATGTCCTGCACCAAAGTTGAAATGACTCACTTTCTATGCCATATTAGAGTGCAAGTGCCAGGTAATGTGAGGTGCAGTCCCAAACAATATGCCATAATTATTATAGTGCAAATGCCAGGTAATGCAGTCCCAAACAACTACAAATAATTATATACTTTATTCAATACAAAGCTTGAAGCAATTTTCTTTCTCTTAATAGAGATGTTGGCATCAACAGTTTGGAGAAAACAACAACAGCAACAAAAAATAAGTCCCCCCTGAAGGAATTTTTTCTCTCAATTTCTACAAATTTTTATTTAATTATACTTGCACTCAATAATCTGTATCATTATGTTCATTTTAAAAACAGTTTATTTAACACAAAGGTGTCTAATGATGATATTAAGACTGCGATATTTAATGTTGAAATATATTTTGCAATGTACTGAAATTTACTCGTGTAGAATTAGACCTTAATAATCAAAATACCAAACACATTTTCAATTTTCAAACAATGAATGTAACCTGTAGAAGGACTTCCTGTAATGTTTTTCAAATACTCTGCCATCAGTTTTACCTTCCCAGGACCTCAACCACATCAACTACTTGAAGCGTTGCATTTCAATGCCAGACATAGCTGGTGTGGAAGACTGATGAGAAATTGATTTATTAAACTATTAATATACAGCTGCAACTATGACCTAGAACTAATTAGTAGCACAGAGAGAAAAGTGAGGAAATGACGATATACACATCTTATGGATGTATTAATGATGTGTGCTGGAGCTACGTACTCAATGGCCTTCTTCAAATGATAAGATTACGAGGCACCTGGCTTGGCATTTTTGTAATACTGGCTGCCCCTATATTTGAGTGCACTAATTTAAAATATGAGTATGAGATTTCAAAATCTTACAAAAAGAGGTCTCGATTACAAACCAAAGATTTCTTGATTTCAAAGGGGATTGGATTTCTACAATGAATTTTCTGATTTGAAATGAAATTTCGCAAAGGTTGTAATGAGACTTTTGGATTCATTTCTTTAAAAATATGCTGTTATTGTGAAAATGTATTGCATGATTCAGTTCATGCCAAACTTCAACTCTGCTGGTGTAAGGTATCCCACAAAGTATCTGATGGCATCAAGTCTATAGCTACATGCCAATCTGGATGGATTTCCGGTGTAGAAAAAAAACTCTCTACCTCTCTCATTCCTCCAACTAGAACTCAGTCTGATGTTGATTCTGATTCTCCCTTTGGTTTCCTGACAATAATATCATCTGTACTCAATCCTGAATCTTTATTTGCAATGACTGTGCCTTGAATCTTCCAACCTCTTGTGCACTTGAGTTGAGAAGAATTGAAAATTTGAACACAGGGACTTGTGAGGGAGCAGTTATATGATGGAACTGTAAAATATGTGTAATCGAGCCAAGACTAAATAATGGTATAAACAACTCGTGACACATTACCTGTTCTATATATTGCCTCTCCTCATATCTAACCACAGATTACTCAGGAATACTGATACACACAATTTTCTGTACACTATAGATACTATTATACCACAAGTTGCAATGCAAGTTCCATTTCTTCATTGTTGTACGTACAATAAATTGAAGATGGTCCTTGCTTGCAAACCAAAAACACAACACAGAAATATTGTGCATAAATATATCAGCTGGTAGTTAGTGGTAGTGCTGACCATGAGAGGATGGCAATCTTTCGTCTTGCACTGTCATCTGGATTAATTTTGACAACTCTGTGTTTTAACCTTCTCAATATAATCAACTTGAAATTGTATTCCTTTGACATTTTGACTAGGAGTAATGAGACTCGCGTGAGCCTCCTATATACACACATTACAAAACCAGAACAACCAAACAAAAAATGAAATAAAATAAAATAATAAATATAATAGTAAACAAATAAAAAATATATATATAAATAATAATACATTGATCAATTAAAATAAATATAATAATAGTAAATGTAACAATAATAAAAAATAAACGAAATATTAATAATAATAAAATGTAAAAAAATAAATACAGATTAAAAAAATTATATATTAATAATAACAACAACAACAATAATAATAACAGACCAATCTGAATTTACAATATATATATAACTAGAATACATAATTAACTGTCTAATTAACTTATAATTAACTAGGATGAAGCCTCGCATTAACAAGGATATAGGATAGTGGCGAGAGCCAGCAAAGTGTTCCTATCAGAGAGAATTCACCTGTCCTACAGAAGAAGCCGTGCCTTAACAGCTGTATGTTAAGATCTGGAAGCCAGAACCAGCACTGCGAAATGACTGTTAGGATTCAGACTCTTTGTAGGGGAGCAGCAAAGAAGACCACAGCAAATCCAAGCAGAAACATCATAAGAGCTGGAGACACTTTTAGGAAAGAAGGAGATTGAGAGAAGTTAAGAAGCTGGAGACACTTTTGGAAAGAAGGAGATTGAGAGAAGTTAAGTTTCAAACCCAAGACTTCAACACATGAGTGGTGAATCTGACAGAGAAGAACCTTTCTACAACTCAGGAAGAGTGCTTGCTTTGAGTCTTAACTTTGTCCCTGCTCTAAAGAGTCTACCTTTGAAGGGTGCCATAGCTGCAGTGGAAGAGATAGACAGTAAGCAGGAGGACAACAAGGCTTGTGATCTTCGAGTTAGATTATGAGAAGGGCAAAGAAACCAAAGGACAAGCTGATGAAGCAACAGCTTGTTTGTATCATAAACGGTGTTTTCAGCCGATTTTGACCCCAAAACACTTCCTTCATGCTTTGAATCCTTAACAAAGGTAGTCGGTAAACATCCACTCCCCAAAGCATCAAAATAATTATCGTGAATTTTGTCTTCAAGATCTTGTATTTATATTATGTACAACATTTCTTCCCACACATAACTAGCCTAAAGTTTGTCTGTTTGTCATAATTTTACTAGACTCCAAACTGTAGAATCGGTAAACAATTGTCAATGTTATAAACACGGTAGTGCAATTGCAATATCCAGTCAAACTGATCTGAGCCAGCAAGCAGATGTAAATTTTAATTATGAAGTGATCAGTTGGTTTCCTCAGAATTCAACTCTGATGACAATCAAACTATGCATGTATATCAGTTAATTTTTCCTCACGAGCTTATTCTTCTGAACTTCTACAAAAACAGGTGGTTTCCTCAGAAGCATGTTCTTATTGATAATAGTTAACAAAACAGTGGATATGTATATCATGCACATAGACATAGGCATTTAACTGGTTTTGTTGAAGGTCTGTGATGTTAACTATTCTTGCTTGAGTAAACTACAGAGGAATCCAACTGATCACTCATTGGGACAAAAACGTGCAGTTGTTGATAACACTGCTTAGTTCTGTTTTGATTACTTTTTCTGGTTTTTTTATTATTTAAATTATTTAATTTATCATCATCTTGACCACCACCACCACCACCACCACCACCACCACCACCACCACCATCATCATCATCATCAATCAAAACCAAAAATCTTATTTATGTTTTCCAAAATAGTTACATCTACGTTGGTTAACGCATACAAATTCTTTAGCTATAAAGGATAGGTCCAATTCATCAGTTTTGTCCTGGTGAACATACAACATGAATAGATTGTTCAACCTAGATTGACTCATGGTGCTTCGTAGATAGGTTATGAGCCTACGTAATGAGAAAAAGGATCGCTCAGACATTGCAGTTGTTACTGGAAACGTGAAGTATATTTTCAGAACAATGTCAACTTCACTAAGCAGGGCCGTATTTAGGTGGGGGGCAGTAAGAAGAGCAGCTTATTTGATAAGCACAAGGAAAGTGAAGCACACAAACTAGCAGATGAGAAAGCTTGTCTTTTCCTAAAAACTCAACAACCTTGTTTAGATGTTGCTTCAGTAATGGCCAAAGAAGTGAAGATTCAGCAGGCCCATACTAAGAAGGGCATTTTGTCAAACAGATGTGGTTGTAGCCCTTGGTAAGAGAGGCATTGCTTTTCGAGGTAATTGGGACAAGATCACAAAAACTGAACATGGAAACTTCGCTTTTTTTTTTGTCAACAGGAAGTCACAGTTTGACACAGATCTTAAAGAGCTTTTCAGCATGCTGCTAAAAATGCTCACCCCTAGTACAGAATACAATAATTGCCATATGCGAAGGCACTATTCGTGAGATGTTTTCATCATACTGGAGTCTCATGGTGATGAAACTGAAGACCTTTCAAATGTGGAACACTTAAGGTTTGTTAATAATTGGGAAGTTTATGAAGAATTCCTGGGATTTATTAAAATTGCAAAGGTGAATGCTCAAACGATTGCTGATGCCTTGCTCTCTACACTTCAGAAATGGGGATTGAACATGTCTTTTCTAGTTGGTCAAGGGTATGATGAAGCCTCTGTAATGAGTTCAAGTAGAAATGGAGTACAGGCTAAAGTAGCTGAAAATATCCCCATGCCACATATGTTCATTGCCATTCAGAATCTTGCCATTTGCAGAAGTTGTACGGGTATGCCATCTATCCGTAACCTTTTTGATGATATTCAAAAGTTGACATGGTTTTTATCTGGTAGTGCCAAGAATTTTTTTGAAGTTGCATCTACTGAAAAGGAAAAGAGCTTCTTGACTTCTTAATGATTGAAGATAATGATGAGCTTAGTGAGTCTTTGACTGAAATAGAAGCAGGTTCCAGGAGGTATCATGTACCTAAATTTTATGCCAACCATTGGAGTGCAAGCATGAGGACTCTTTCAGCTCTTGTAGCCCAATATGTTACAGTCTTGAAGACCATGGGCAGAATCAAAGATAGTAGCAGGGGAGAAGCTATAAGTGATGATTGTTCATATATGCAGCTTCTCGAAGATAGCCAATTTGTTGTCACACTGGTTGTTACACAGGCAGTTCTTTGTTTCCTTAGTTCAGTGACACTAGCTTTGCAAGAGAAACAGTGTGATCTTGCAGAAACCTACAGGGATGTAAACACTGCAAAGAAATGCATTCAGGATGCCAGAAAGGATGACTGCTGGGAGAAAGTTTGGAGAAGAATTGAAATGCTAGCCTTCTCTATTAATTTAACAATTGTGAAACTACGAACTGCTACTGTTCAGCGCAATCAAGCCAATGCAGGACAATTTAGCCAGACTTCTTCTGATTACTACAGAATCAATGTATTATTACCCATTTATTGACCATGTGGTTGAGCAGTTAGAAACACGATTTTCCAATGAGCAAGGAAATTATTGCAGCTGAATCTCTGATACCACTATATTTATCCAAACTGAGTAGCAATAAAATTTATAGTGCTTGGAAGAGAAGACCGACTTCCCTGTTGAAATAACTAAATGGAAAAAGTTTTATGGATCTGTTTCACCTAAAAGGAGGCTAGCTGTGCTCTCTCTGAGTGTAATCCTCAGTCATTGCCCGCAGTTAATAAAATTTTAACAGTATTTTAAACTATACCTGTGGGAAGTGTAACTTGTGAGAAATCTTTTTCTGCTCTTCGTCGTCTAAAGCTTTGGACACATTCTTCAATGAAAGAAGAGAGGTTGAATGGATCAGCAATACTCTTGATTTATCGTGACACTGAATTATTCCATCATCAGAGGATATTTATGAAAAAGGCTAACTGGAGACAAGTCAGCGAAATAGAAATGAGATAACTATTGTCACATTCTGCAATTTTTAATCAGAACTAAATTTTGTTGTTGCATTTTTGTTGAGGTGTTCTAATGCTGTAATGTACATATATTCCTTTTTAGCGTCGTTTATATACACTTCACAAAATAGAAGTATAGTTTTAGTTTCTGCATACTTCACACCTATTGCCAATGGCAGTCAAATTTTCTTATATAACCGCCACCCCGGTGAAATTTTCCTAGATATGGCCCTGCTAAGCATTATCTTATATATGTTACTCTGATTCATGCCTGCAGCAATTGACCTTACACTTGTTACCGACAACATTGGAGCATGTTGAAATGCATTCTTTACCATGTCAGCTACCATTGGCAACTGGGAAATGAATCGATCTCTGCAAATGTCTTTTTTGAGATACTGCAATAGAGACTCGTCTGGCTGTAAAGTCTTTCCATTAGCTACATCAAGCAATAGAGACTCTAGCTTCTGAGTCATTTGAAAATCAGCTTGATCAAATCTTCTCTCCACTTCCTCTTTTACAAGCTCTAATGCATAAAAATATATATGTCTGTACTTCTCCTTGGGTTCATGATAGCGATATGGCTCTTCACCATCATCCAGCCATTTTGGCATTTTTCGATACCTCTTGGCAGAGAGGGCTCATCTGTGAGTCCAGAAGATTTCTCAAGAACATCATCATAAAATAGGTTAAATCTGGACTCAGTATTCCTTGTGTGGCTTCTTGTAGAGTTGTATCTTTTGCTTGGACATTGGTACTGAATTGTTCAGATGCACTGAATATCGAATGTGCCAACTTTAATCCGAAGAAGATATGAAACGTTTCCATATGATGAAGCAATCCATTGTCCTTTGCAGCATATTCATCACTTCCCTTTGCAACTTCTTCCAGTATGGCAGTGAGGTTGCTATAATTCTGTAGAATGCTATCAATTGAACGGTCTCTGAGAGTCCATCTGGTTGGACACAGATCTCTCAATGAAGGAGGAGATACTTCACTCCCTAGGGCTACTTGCTTTCTGATGCTGTCAAAAAGAGTGAGTCGCTTGGGTGAAAACTTAATGAGTTCCAGTAATGCATAGGTGAAATCCATGACATCTCGAATTAGCTCACATCGTTTTGCAACACACTGTACACATAAATTCAGGCTATGTGCTAGACGACAACGTACATACAATGCACGATTCTCTTCCTTTTTTTATCAAAGCTTGCACCCCATTCCTCACACTTCTCATATTGTCTGCACCGTCAAAAGCTTGACCTCTACATTGTGACAGAGGAAGAGAGCACCTAATTAAAAGATCTTTAATAACACTAAATATTGTGCAGGCCTTGGTGTCTGGCAATTGAACCAACCAAGGGGTTCTTCATAGATCTGATAGTATCATCTGTCCATCGAATGGATAAACATTTCGAGAAACATCAGTTGCTTCATCTGCAATAATGGAGAAGATTTTGCTGGTTCTAATAAGTGTTAAAATCTTACAAAGCGCAATTATTTCATTGACTATTTCAGGAGATATATATTCCTTCTGATACACCCAGGCCTTTAAATCCGGACAGTCCTCTGCTCTCAGCAAAAGGAGTTTATATAAGTTACCCTCCATTGACTGAACATCTTCATGATGCCCACATAGCGGCAAACCTTGACGAGCCAAAAAAACAAATACTTGAAAGTAGGTTCAATATCGTCAATTGATGCTGCTTTTGATCAGATGAAATCTGAGCACTAAGCTGTGCACGTACATCAGTACAACGTGACTGTGCAGCTAACTTCATTACAGCTTCTTGGTGCATTCCACTTATTTCATGCTCATTCATCTTTGCTATTGCCTTCTTCCAATTACAAAATCCCTCTTCAATAAAGCAACTCAGTTGGCGTTTTGAAAAAATAATGAGACCATTACACTTTGCTAATCGACACGTGTGACAAAATATTTTGTAACTTGTGGTACACACTGTAATCCACGGGTACCTTTTATACCAACTTGTTTGTACAGATCGAGTATAGGTTTTCTTCTTGTTCAACTGCTGGCTGTGATGCGAATAAACATGCCTAGAGGATTCCTCAGCATCAACTGGTTGACTGGGTGGGCCTTTCCCTGTACAGCAAGGACACTCACACTGAGAGCATGTATCTAACACAGATGAGTGGGCACATTCTTGATCACTGTCATTCTGGGAACTTCTTGAATCAAACACTTGATGACGGAGATTGGTGAGGATCCGTATATTCAAGAGTATTCCGTGGTTAGCTAGTTAACTACTAGGTAGACTACTTACCACCAGTAGAGCCAGAGCTATGATCCTTGCTTTTTGAAGCAAAGAAAGTTGATTGGGTCATAGCTTTCAAGATGGGTTCCAAATTGAGCACATGGCATGTCTGATAGGGTAAAGTAGTACATAGCTAATTATCACACTAGATGGGTTGTTGTAGTGGTTGATCTCATTAATGATTGTGGTTCATATGAACTCACCTCATGCACTCTCCTGATATTATTCCTTGTTGATTGCTAGAATAGTTCTAATGTGAGTGAGACTGAGTACTACCTGCTATTAAGATTTTATTGATATTTTATGATTGAATGACTAACTAAAATCTACTATATAGCTACAATGACAAAGTGTCTTGAATTGACCAGATGGCATAGCTAACCACATTTTGCATTAATGAGAACCAATTTAGATTACCTGAAATTATGGGGGAGCTCCAGCCCTTGGAGCCCCCCCCCCCCCTTCCTACGCCACTGCATATACATATACATATATATATATATATGCACAAACACGGGTGTGGGGGCAGTAGATGAAACAAGTGCGATTGTACAAGATCCAAAAAATTAAAAATTCATTTCTAAATGTTTTTGGGGAATGCTGGTGTGCTATCTTCATAGAGGATATAAGGCGAGTGCTCGACATGTCTTTTATGGTCTCTGCTGGAGACACCATTTATGATAAGAAGCTGCTAAAGTGAGTTTTTGAGCCTGCATATCTTCTCTACCATTTTAAAGGGGATCAAAACTACTCGCAATACAAGATGAATTTTTATGGATTTTAAATTTTTTTTGAGGGAAGCTGGTTTGCTACCTTGGTGAAGATTCAAGGCACGCTGAAAGTGCTCCTGTAGGTATAAAATGGCTGAAACCAGAAGTCACGAAGATAAGTTTTAGTTGTGTGTGTGTTGCTGGTTGTGTTTTTTAATAATAGAAGTCAACCGAATACAGGAAATGTGTGTAAACATGTACATATATATACATACAAATACAGGAAGTGTGTGTATACATGTACATATATATACATACAAATTCAGGAAGTGTGTGTATACATGCACATATATATAAACAAATACAAGGTGTGTGTTTATGCATGAACATATATACATACAAAGACAGGAAGTGTGTGTATACATGTACATATATATATATACAAATACAAGAAGTGTGTGTATGCATGAACATATATACATACAAACACAGGAAGTGTGTGTATACATATACATACAAATACAGGAAGTGTGTATATACATGTACATATTTCCAAGAATTGTGTGTATACATGTAGATATATATATACATACAAATACAGGAAGTGTGTGTATACATGTACACATATATAAATACAAATACAAGAATTGTGTGTATAGATGTAGATATATATACATACAAATACAGGAAGTGTATGTATACATGTACATGTATACATATACACATGCATATAATTCATGTACATGCAATACGTACTTACACACATATACATATATACATACATATATTCATGTTCATTCAATATGTACATACATATATACATATATGGGCATGTATGTTCAATACATAATACATGCATATATACATGCACATATGCACATTGGGGTTTCCAATGGGATCAATATTGGCTCGCAATGAACCCTGGTAGGTTAAGAACGAGTCAATAATAATATTAACTTAGTAATAACGTAGAGTTCTAATAATAATTCTAATAATAATAGATTTCTAATAATAATAATAATAATAATAGTAATAATGATGGATATCTAATAATAATAATAATAATAATAATAATTACTAAGTAATAATGTTGGAGTTCAAATAATCACTGATCACTAACAAATAAAGGTTAATCACTAACAACTAATAATGGTTAAGAGTGTAATTAATAGTGGTTAGGTTCTGTGTCTGATAGCAGACAACTTGGAAGAGTGATCTTACAGTGTGCATGCGTGTATATGTGTGTGTGCATGCATGCATGCAGCGATGGGAGGACAAGGTTACTTTCTCTAGTATTGTGTCATCTTGATCTTCAAGGGTTAGGGCAGTTTAATGACTAGGGTTTGATGGCTAGGGCCAATGGCTAGGGTTTGCGCCAGGGTAATGGCTATGGTTTATGCCAGTGCAATGGCTAGAATGAGGGCCAGGGCCATGGTTAGGGTTTGGGCGTGCAATGGCTAGGGTCAGGGCAATGGCTTGGGTTAGGGCCAGAGGAGTGGCTAGGATTAGAGCCATGGCAATGGGTACGGTTACGGCCATGGCTAGCATTAGGACATGTCAGCAGCAGGATTAGGGCTGGGGGTTAGGGCCAGGGCAGTAGCTAGGGTTAGTGCCAGGGCAGTAGTCAGGAGTGCCAGGGGCTAGTCCCAGGGCAGTAGCTAAGGTTAATGCTAGGGCAGTGCTTCGTGCAATGGATAAAGCAATATGATCTCATGATGTCTTTTTTCTTCTTCTTTGGGAGTGCAATTGGGAGGAGGAAGAGAGAGAAATAGAGTGAAGGATAAGGGAGGAGGAAGAGAGGGAAATAGGGTGATCTTTGTTACAGTGGTGTGCTCTAACTAGAGTGCAAGACAGGGAGATGAACTCACAAGGAGACTTGATGCATGGGAAGGTTAACTGCCAAATGCTGGAAACTGGCTAAGAAAAATGATCAAATGGTCATATGCACATGTGTGAATGGCATAGAACACAACACAAATACACTAGCAAGTTGGAGAACCCTTTTAACCGTTAAAAAATTGCACCGGTAAGATATCACTTTACTATTCAAAATGATGCACACCTTAAAATTATGCATACAGATTGTTTTCATTCTATTGGTGCATGTGATTTTAAGTGGTAAAAGGGTTTTAGACCGGAGTGGATTGTTATTCATTATTTTTAATGGTAAAGGGTCACCAATTAATGTATAATTTATATAGATATTTTGTTGTCATTGCAGTTGTTTCTGTATAGTATAGGTGTTGAGCCATCGGTTAGCTATAGCTAAATAAGATATACTGAGGGATTCTAAATCCATCTCCTAAGCTCTACACATGTCAGCACATGCCATACTTTGCTGTTTGCTATTAGAATCAGCCCCATAACTAGGGGACTGGCTACAGCATCCTTATATATATAATGACTTTCTCGACAATTGACCTATGTTTACTACTCGACATTTTGTCTAGATGCTCTAGTCTTCGCCAGGAATAACGGTTGCACAGGAGAGACTCCACAAACCAAATGTCAGAGACCTATTCTCAGTGAATGAACTGAGCCCTTATTCTACTTATAATACAGCACATGAGCCAGCTGGACTGATTAGTCTTCCTGATGATCCTTACCTGCACATTTTCTGCAATTGAGAAAATAGTCATGGACTTTGCAAAATGGACGTATTGCATGCAAGTGTGGGGAGGGTGAAGAAAAGTAAGACAATGTATGTACATAGCAAGAACCACACTCACATGTGATGCATGTGATGTGATGTGGCCACACTCTGGTGAACATGTGGTGCATGTGACAGTTTGTGGCCACACGCTGGTGCCCATGTAATGCATGTGACATTATGTGGCCACACCCTGGTGCACATCTAATGCATGTGACAAGATGTGACCACACTCTGGCACACATGTGATGCTTGTGACAGGATGTTGCAAGAACCTCACCCTGGGTGGCACGTGCGATGCATATGACAGGATAAGACCAAACCCTGATGCACATGTGATGCATGTGACAGGATGTAACCACACCCTGGTGCACATGTGATGCATGTGACAGGATGTGACCCCACCCTGATGCACATGTAATACATGTGACAGGATGTGGCAGCAGTGAATTGAGAGGAGGAAATAATAAAATAAATGAAACAAAGAAGAAAGTAATGGAAATACTTCCAATGACCTTCGGAATAATCAACTTGAAATTTACTTCCTTTATGTTTCGACTAGCTGCTCTGCCTTCATCAGATATTAAAACTCCTGTGAGCTTGTTATATACCTATTCCCCATGTCATACAGGCTAGAGCATCTAGTCGAAACATCTGAGAGAGTAAATTTCAAGTTGGTCAGAAAATCTTTGGAATTTCATTATGTCAACTGAGAGTTTATTCTTCTGCTACTGAACCACAAATTAAATAAATGATGTTCGTGGCTTCAAGTTTGACTCTTGAGATGCCACCCAGCAGCCAGGAAAGTCCATTCCACAGTCTCGATTGAACCGCTCACACTTTGGTGCTAGGCTGATGGGTAATGCCTCCTTCCCTAGCAGTTCCTTCTGTCCTCTAGCATGGTCTGGTGGCTTCAAGAGAGGATGTCCATTGTCCCATGTATGTTCAGCAATTGCAGAACTTCTCTTTAGCACATTTTTTAGACATCTTAGTGTTTAGTCTCCAGTCTCCTGTTGGTCTCCTCTGTGTATACTTCCCACAGCTGCAAGGGATGCGGTACACAATACTTGAGTGCATAAACTCATCCTTTACTCTACTTATTGTGCCCTCAGAGTCCTTCCCAATCTGAAGACAACTATGATGTTGAACATACTGCAGACCCTCCTGACCCCTTCAATCATCCATGCTACGTAAGGATTACTACAATACTGGTCTTATTCTGACACTCCCAACTTCTTGTATCAGTGTACTTGTCTTCCTTTCTGCATTTGGACATGCCTAGAAAGGATGAAGGCTTGTGGATAACCACTCCCATAAAGAATTGATATTCCTCCTCCCATATGTCCTTCTTCTCTATCACTACTTTCCTGGCTCTATAATACAAGCTCTTCTCCACTTCTCTTCTGACATGGATAGGATGATGTGTTCTATAATCAAGGTAGCAGGCTGTGTGTGTGGGTTTTCTGTAAACTGTTGCATTTAGCCTTCCATCTTCTTTCCATGTAGCACGTAATACAGAAAGGGCAACGACCTGTAGCTCCATAGGGCTAGGGCTAGGCAGGTAAACTTGATGGATGTCCTCATGTTCACCAGATTGCCCAACACTCCTGTTCTCCCCCATTCTCCTTCTTCACTCTGAAGCAGTTGGCATCCAAAACCTTGGCTTCATGGAGGCAATTGTAAGTGCCAATTAATCAAAGAATTCCATGTAAAGTTTGGCTACCACTGCAGGCACTAGAGCCCATTGCTACACCCTCTTTCCTCTCGGTATTTTCTTTGATACCTGTAGGTGCACACCCCAACAACCCAAATATCCTGTCAGCAAATAGTCCTACCATAAGTTCTCATATTTCATTAGCATTCAAAAATGATTCCACCCTCCTCATCTATGGAAGCAGTGCTGAAAATAGTAAAAAATATCTGGTGAGTGTTGTCCAAGTATGGAATGTCCAAGTGGGCATGACCCTACTTGCAATTAAACTAGCCCTAGCTTTACAGTATCCCTCTCCTAGCCCTAGCCCTAGCTCTACAGTATTCCTCTGCTAGCCCTAGCTCTCTACAGCCCTAGCCCTAGCTCTACAGTATCCCTTTCCTAGCCTTAGCCCTAGCTCTACAGTTCCTCTCTCCTAGCCCTAGCCCTAGCTCTACAGTATTCCTCTCTTAGCCCTAGCTCTACAGTATCCCTCTCCTAGCCCTAGCCCTAGCTCTACAGAATTCCTCTCTCTCCTAGCCCTAACCCTAGCTCTACAGTATCCCTCATCTAGCCCTAGCCCTAGATCTACAGTATTCCTCTTCTAGCCCTAGCCCTAGCTCTACAGTATCCCTCTCCTAGCCCTAGTCCTAGCTCTACAGTATCCCTCTCCTAGCCCTAGCCCTAGCTCTACAGTATCCCCCTCCTAGCCGTAACCCTAGCTCTACAGTATCCCTCTCCTAGCCCTAGCCCGCTCTACAGTATCCCTAACCTAGCCGTAACCCTAGCTCTACAGTATCCCAGCCCTAGCCCTAGCTCTACAGTATCCCTCTCCTAGCCCTAGCCCTAGCTCTACAGTATCCCTCTCCTAGCCCTAGCCCTAGCTCTACAGTATCCCTCTCCTAGCCCTAGCCCTAGCTCTGCAGTATCCCTATCCTAGCCGTAACCCTAGCTCTACAGTATCCCTCTCCTAGCCCTAGCCCTAGCTCTACAGTATCTATCTCCTAGCCCTAGCCCTAGCTCTACAGTATCCCTCTCCTAGCCCTAACACTAACTCTACAGTATCCCTCTCCTAGCTCTATAATAGACCTAGCTTCAGGCCTCACCCTACAATCCTAGCCCTATTGTTAGCCCTGGTCCTAACCCTATCCCTATTGGTCACCCTAATCCTAGCCCTTGTCCTAATCTTAACCCTAGCCCTGGTCCTAGCCCTAACCCTAGCCCTAACCCTAGCCCTGGTACTAGTTCTAACCCTTGGCCAAACCCTTATCCTGCACTGGTCCTAACATACAAGACGAAATGATGTGTTCTTAATTCTAGCCACTCTAACTGTACATGTGCATATGATTCTAGATCTGACACATGTGTATTCTTGAGCTGCAAGTCTCAATAGCTCTGATAACTGGCTGCATGGTCAACCATCCTCCAGATGGGGTAGTGGCTCTTCCTACTTTTTTAAATAATTTTTTTCATGTCAGCCATATCTTCCTCCTGCTTTAGGCTCTGCAACCAGCACTTAGAGATAACACACCAGCAGTCAGTGTCCTCCTGCTTGAGGCTCTGCACCAGACCTAGAGATAACACACCAGCAGTCTGGATTCATGGGAATTATTAGGTGGGAAATTCCAAAAATCCATTGTGGCCAAACAAGTGTATATAACCCTACACAGTCTGCGTAGGGGGGGGGGGGGGGGGGGGAAGGGGAGAGGTGTAAATCCCTTCACCGTATGAAAACAAGGATTCTCTTCAACATTTCCAAGGATTCACTCCCAACCTTTACTGGACAGTATTTTCTTACCATGCTTGAAATTAATAGGTGGCGGGAGGTTGCAAGGCTCAATCTGAACGACACTGGACCCCACTTTTGGTCGGGGACCAAAGTTGTTCTTTCAAAAGTGAGACACAAAAGGTCAAGTTCAAGGTACATAGGCCTACATACAAAAGGTCAAGTAATACTTAGCCCTCCCATAAGAAAAGGAGAAGTAATTGGAAAGTTTGAACAGCAGTGCAGGTATAGTATATAGACATGTGCACAAATCAGCTGAAAGTTGACGAGATTAGTAGGTGTAAGAGAAACCCTCATTAGTAGGTAAGGTGATCTCACTCTTATGGTATTGTGGTGATATTGACAAATAACAACTCAGACCAGTTCAATATTCAAGATCTCACAGGTCAAAGTGCATTACGAGACCAGTCTCATAGGTAGTGGACACAACAGGCAGTTTCAAAGTTAATAACCTCTACCTTCCTCGAGGATTAATGGTAACAAACATTTACCTTCAGTGTTTGGGTTAATGTTAACACAGGTTTTAACCCTTTACCTTCATGAGGTGATACGAGCCAAGAGTTGAGCAGGCTGCAATAAAGCTTGTCTTGTGGCCTGGCTACTAGGCGCATGTGGTCTGGCTACACTATGCCATGTAGCTACCAGCTACTTTATGTACTAGCTACACTATGCCATGCAGCTACCAGCTACTCTTTGCCATGCAGCTACCAGCTACACAACACAAAGTCATACAAGATCACCAGGAGATCTCATTCTATGGTTCTAGTTCATGACAGGGATTTTGTGTAGTTTTGGATGTGTCAGGTGTGGTTGTGCCAGGGTTGGGGTCGTTGCTATGGTTATATTGGCTACAGTATTGGTGTCTCAAGTGGTTTTTGGCTGTTCCAGCTCTCCCAAATCTGTGTCTAGATACTCTAGTTCTCCCCATGTCTGTGTCAAGCTACTCTAGTTCTCCCCATGTCTGTGTAAAGCTACTCTAGTTCTCCCCAAGTCTGTATCAAGGTACTCTACTTCTCCCCAAGTCAGTGTCGAGCTACTCTAGTTCACCCCAAGTCTGTGTCTAGCGACTCTAGTTCTGTCCTAGTCAGTCTCAAGCTAAGAAGAAACCCCTACACTACTTCCGTATCAAAGATTCCATGTGCCAGATGACATCTGGAGAATCATATAATAATTATGTTATGTTTATTACTAAAGTACACTCATATATACAGTAGCTAGTGTTGTAGAGTTGAGAGTCGAGTGTTCTTGTTTATAATTTTAAAGGAGTTTATTCAACTGAACACTGGTCCAAATCCAGCTGCATGTAGCTGGTAGGTGCATGGCATAGAGTAGCTGGTAGCTGCATGGCATAGAGTATATGTATATATATATACACTCACACAGGTTCTATAATTGTATCTAATGGTGTATTTGACAATGCTTGTGTAGCCTATTTAGGCGAACACTTTATTTGAGCTCTCTTCCCACCATCCAGGCCACCCTCAAGCTGGAGGTGATGGTTGGCGATGTCTTGAGAACAGCTTTCACTTTCTTTTATGCATGAGTGGCTAATTTTCTGTACCAAATCTCTTCTCCATTTATCTTCAAGCTTCTTTTGCATCAACCTTCTTTAGGTACACACTGTCAAACACGTGCAGTAGTCGTGAGTAAGGATGTGAACATGTGGATTTCTGGTATGTAAGGATGTGACCATGTTCAGTGGTGGTGGGTAGGGATGTGAGCATGTGCAGTGGTGGTGGATGGGAATGTGAGCATGTACAGTGATGGTGGGGGGTAGAAGAGTATTTGCAGTGGTATGGATAAGGTTGTGAGAACATACAATGGTGATTTGTGTGTGGGTAGGGTTGTATGCCATATAGTAAGAGTATGTAAGGTGGTTGAGGTTGCCACAGATGTGATGAGATCTGAGTAAAGGGGTCAAAGGTCTGTTGCAAAGGAAAAGCTTGGGCATTGCCCACAGTCTTTCACATCTCTAGAGGAACTCACTCATGAGCTGATTAAAGACCATTTTGTTCTGTAGGAAATTTTGTGTTTTGTTCAGCTGATAAGTGTCTTCCACTTGACCTCACATGTGCTACTAAATATGAGTCTATTACACATAGGGGATCCCCCAATGACACTATTGCACAGAAATTTGGCAGCAACTGTTTCCCTGGCTCTGAAACCAGTTTGTTCCTCGTTTTAATTTTCCTTTTCCATTAAATCGAAATGAGGAACAGTGCCTGGTTTCAGTGTTGGGTTGAGAAATGCTTATCTAAATATAGCTCTTCCCTCACTCACTCACTTGGCTTCTGGCAGGATATCAATTCTTCTGATTTAAATGCATCAAATATTAACTGTTACAGGGTGGCCCAGTAGTGCTGGCACAGTCCCAGGATGTTCAAGGTTTTTGCTAATCTAGTCCTAGACCTAGCCCTGCCATAACCCTAGCTGGCCATAACACTGGCCCTAACATAACCTAGCTCCTGGTTAACCCCAGCCCCAGCCTTGGCATAATCCTAAGTTCTAGCCATTGGTCATAACCTTAACTCTGGCATAACCCTAGCTCTAATGCTAGCCCTGGCGTAACCCTATCCCTAACCCTAGCCCTAATGTTAGCCATAACCCAAGCGCTGGCATAATCCTATCCCTAACCCATGGCCATAACCCTAGCCCTAGTCCTGGCATAATCCTAGTCCTATCATAATTCTAGCTAGTGAAGTGGACAAGAACTCTGAAACAAGCATTTTGTGGCTTTATTCTTTTAAAAAAATCAAAACTTCGCATGTATACCAGGGGTGGATCCAGGGGGGGGGTTTCTGGGGTTGCAACCCCCCCATAACGTTCTAAACACTAACTCCACCTCCAGTTTCTTTGTTAGATATAGACACTTTGTTAGATATAGACACTTGTTAGATATAGACACTTGTTAGATATAGAGATATAGACACTTTGGTTAAACTAAAAAAATTCTAGTAAACCCACACTCCTGCAATGTGGATGTGCATGATAATAGCAGCTATAATTATAGTCATTCTGGATTCATTTTGCATCTGCCATCAATATTGCCATGTCTGGAAGTAGAAAGAGGCCAGCACCCAGGGATTGCACCCAGCTGACCACTTTAAAAAAAAGGTAAGATACAATATACAGCTAGTATAATATGAACAATGAAGGTTAAGAGTTGAATGCTCAATTTATAATAGCCTTCTAATTAATGTAGAATCGAGTCTGGGTCCCATATCCCTGTGTCAACGACTGCTGATGATGGTAACTCTAGTGCATCAACTGATATAGATTTATTTGTTCAATCACCATCAATGACAGTCACAGTCTCACAACCACTACATCGAGCTCTTCCTTGTCAATGCCAACTACTGTTTCTCAGTTATGCTCAGCAACAATTGATACGATGACTACATCACTCAGTGTAGTTCCGTCAACTAGTAGACAGGTGGACTTAGGGACAATAGTTGAAGCCGCTCAAGGTAACTGGGATAAGCTTAGGTCATTAGCAAATAATATCCCAGATGATTGTAAGAAGCAATATCTTTCTCATCATTCCAAACCTTCTTCTTCTGATCATCTTCAGGTTACCAAACTAGGAAAAACCTGGAGTTTATCCTTCCAGCTTGGATGGTTAGTACAATTTCCTTGGCTTTCATACAGCACTGTTCTTGCAGGTAGTCTTTGCAAATATTGTATAGTTTTTCCAGAGCAGCCGGGTAGAGGCAGTGTTTCTGGAGTTGGCAATCGTTCTGGTTTGTTAGTTTTGTCCCCATACCAGAAACCTTACTCAAAAGCACTTGGCAAGGATGGTGTACTTGTATGCCATGATCAGACTCAAATGCATTGCCATGCAGCTGAGAGGGTAGACCTTTTCGTCAGAAATTTTAACCAACCAGATGAAAGGATAGATACAAGACTATTGAAACAGAGCAACCAACAAGCTGAAGAGAACAGGCATGTTCTCCAGCAGATAGTTTTGGCTGTAGAGTTTTTGGCAAAGCAAGCACTACCATTCAGAGGCCACTCTGACTACAGAGTGGATTTCTCAGATGAAGATGTCAACAGGGGCAATTTTGTAGCCACACTTCAGCTTTTGGCTAAGACAGATAAGCTCCTACACAAATACCTTCTCTCAGCTAAAAGGAACGCGAAGTATATATACCAGCAAGACCACTCAAAATGAGGTTATTCACATATATGCATCTAAAATTAGAGAGCATATAACTGAACAGCTCTGAGAAAAAAATTGCCTTTCACCATCATTGCTGATGAAGCCACAGATCCTCATTCTAATCAAGAGATTCTTTCTGTGTGCTTCAGGTATGTTGATCTGTCCTCTCCCACTGATCCTCATATCAAGGAGTGCCTGATTAGCTTTGTCTAATTGGACCGAGCCACTGCTTCATCCATTTCAAGAAAGTTTCTTGAAACAGTTTCTAGTCCTTCAGTTTCTTTAGATCCCTGTAGAATTAGAGGGCAAGCTTATGATAGAGCATCTGTGATGTCATCCGGCATTGCAGGAGTCCAATCTAAAGTCAAGGAGGTCAGCCCACTAGCTCTGTACCACACTGCTACTCACACTGTCAATTGCCAGAGCATGTCTTGTTCAGGAAGTACGAAACTTGATTTTAGTTATAAATGAAGCACACATCTTTTTAGCTCACAGCCCTAAGAGGCAAAACCTTTTTGAACTTACAGTCAATGAATTCTTGCCTTCTTCAAAAGCAAGAAAGCTTCCAGGAATGTGTAAGACAAGATGGGTGGAGAGACATACATGCTTTAGTGTTTTTGAAATGTATGAGCCACTTATCACTTTCTTAGATGCCATTTTGTGTCCTACTGATTACCCAAATTTAGGCTCATCAGATGGAAGCTGGAATTGGGATACTGAGACAAGAGTGAAAGCACAAGGTCTGAAAGCTGCTCGCTGTTTTTATAATCACCAAGAATGTTCTTGATGAAGTGAAAATACTTGCTTCAAAATATGAGGCCTATAACAAAGTTACTGAAGCAATTGAATGCTTGAAAACTCCCAGAAAGACATTTTTAGCTTGTGGTATTGTGAGGTACTTGAACTGGCTGTCAATTGGTGTGAGTGAGAGTGTTCCAAGAAAGACAAGCATTCAACGGAATCGAAGCAACACTCCAAGTCAATCAGCAAAAGAGCATTACAAGAGAGTCATTGCTATACCAGTGCTGGATTCATTCATTAACCAGTTGGAGGAAAGATTTCAAGGTGAGGGAAAACAAAGTCATATGCTTTTGTGCCTTGTGCCTTCAGTGCTCAACTGCAATCCGAGTGTTCAACTATCACAACATATATATGACTGGGAACAAGATCTTCCATGTTCCTTGTCTCTCAAAATATCAAAAGTGAACTAAGAAGATGGCAATCATTGTGGGAGCATAAGCGAGACAAAGATGAGGCTACCATCCCCAACAATCTTCTCCTAGCTCTTAGCTCTTGTGACTCTGACTCTTTCCCAAACATTCATTGCTTACTAGTCATTGCTTGCACTCTGCCTATCACCAGTGCTGAAGCAGAGATCATTTCGTTTGCTCAGGAGGATAAAGACATATACAAGGTCAACTTTGACTGAACAACACTTTTCTGATCTTGCTGTAATAGCCATAAACTATGGAATGAGAGTGTCAGTTGATGATATCTGCCATGCTTTTGTGCAGTGTCACCCGAGAAGGCTCTTTCAAGCTTCACTATTTATTAACTGAAAATATTTTCCTGTTTATCTTTATTTGCTGTTCTTTTAAGCTGATAAATATTCTTATTCATTACACAGTACAGTGTGCATGGGCTAGTTCCCCTGCACCCCCCACCCCCTGTACCTTTCTAAAATTCCTCGATCCATCCCAGCATCTTCCTTAGGTTGTTAGTAGGTAGGCAGCCAGGACCATAGCCAGAAATAATTAAGGGGGGTTCCTGAGCACTTGCACTATCAATCACAGTTTTTTTAAATGATCAATTTTACATTTCTTGTTATAATAATGTTGGTGATGATATGTCTTGTTATATAATTGCCAAGAGAAATGCAGGACGGTGCTTTCTTGCAAAATGATTAATGATCTGATCATGATTCAGGAAAGAGGGGGAAGGATTTCCGGGCAGCATGGAAACACCCCTGGCTATGGCCGTGAGTAGTTCATCAACCCCCCCAATCTAAAATTCCTGGATCCACCCCTGTATACACCACCTCCTTTACCAGCTTGAACTTCCATTGGGTGCCTACCACCCTCCCAAAAGAGCTATGCATTCTCAACCTACTCCAGCTTCCCTCAACCAAGTGTGTTGGTACAGTGTGTGTCCCCATAGAGCTATTGTCAGCCTACTCCAACCTGCCTCAACCCAGTGTGGTGTTGGTTCAGTGTGTGTCCCCATAAAGCTATTGTCAGCCTATTTCAACCTTTCTTAACCCAATGTGATGTTGGTCCAGTTTATATCTATTGTCAACCTACTTCAACCTGCCTCAACCCAGTGTGGTATTTGTCCAGTTTGTCTCTATAGAGCTATTGTCTAGCCTATTTCAACCTGTCTTAACCCAATGTGATGTTGGTCCAGTATGTGTCCCCATAGAGCTAATGTCAATGTACCTCAACCCAGTTTTGTGTTGGTCCAGTGTGTGTCCCCATAGAGCTATTGTTCAACCAGCCTCAACCCAGTGCGGTGTTGGTCTAGCGTGTGTCCCAATAGAGCTATTGTCTACCTAGATCAACCTCTCTTAACCCAGTGTGGTGTTGGTCTAGTGTTAGTGCTATTGTCAACCTACTTCAACCTGCCTCAATCCAGTGTGGTGTTGGTACAGTGTGTGTCTCAATAGAAACCTACTTCAACCTGTCTCAACCCAGTGTGGTATTGGTCCAGTGTTTGGAGATTGCTTCACACATGAAACATATACTAGTCATCAATTTCCCCTGTACATGCCCAGTAGACTGCTGAATGAATCACAATGGTGGGAGATTCTTGCTTCCAGCTCGAGGTGATGCAGACAGATTTTATTTCTTAATAGCCACAATGATGTAAGCCAACAAGAGCTAATTTTGCGATGCTTGCAACAAAACTTACAGCAACAAATCCATCTATCTGACATCTCTTCTCCCTCAAGTGTGGAAGCAATTAGAGCAGTCCATAATAGGCATTTCCATAACTCGATGCTTTTCAATTCAGTTTCTGAATGGTTTGGTGAAATTTACACCTATGGTAGCTTTGTGGCCTTTTCCACAAGAAAGGAAGAAATAACATTTTATAAAAAAATAAATAAAAAAGTAGAAAAAATAACAATAAAAATAAACAAACATTGGTGTGCATCAATTAGAGTCTTTTTGCTAGTATCTTACCAACCTGCAATAGCAAGTGCAGAGATAAATAATGATATCAGCACGTTCATAGAAAAGTGTTGCCCGTGCTCAGACTCATAGTAGCTTATGCTCAGACTCTATGTGCTGCTCAGACTCATAGTACCATGCTCAGGCTTATACACATGCTCAGACTCACAGTAGCTTGTGCTCAGACTCACAGTAGTATGTGTTCAGACTTATAGTAGCACATCCTCAGATTCATAGTAGCACGTGTTCAGATTCATAGTAGCATATTTCAAGACCCATAGAAGCACATCCTCAGATTGATACTACTAGCACGTGTTCAGACTCATAGTAGCACATTTCAAGACTCATAGTAGCACGTGTTGATGCTAAATTTTTTAAAGTCTTACAAAGGCCCCAGTGATGCAAGGTTATACTGCATTTTGTATTAAACTTGAAACAAATATTTGTTTTCAGTGAAGCTACATGTAGGCACACGACATACTTGGCGGTTAAGAACCTGAGATCTGGACGGAGAATGAGAGGTGTGTGGGGTGAAGAGGAGAGGAATGGGGAATGGAGAGGGGGAGTGAGGTGGTTAGGAGGAGAGGTGTGTTTAGTGAAGAGGAGAGGAATGGGAAATGGGGAGTAGGTAGGAGAGGTGTGTGGAAATTGTATGATTGCTGTGCTGTTTCTCCATTAGTAAAATGCAGCACAGTTGGTTATTAGTCACTTGTGAGCAGCAGCAGCAAGGAGCCTCTACCTGCATGACATCCCTCTGTTATGCAGCAAGGAGCCTCGACCTTTCGAACATTGCTCTGTTCCACAAACATATAACAAAGATACAACTGCCAAGAGAGCAACAGAACGAAGCATCTCTTTGAATATTCGGTGGAGAAAGAAGGGAGGATAGCTGAGCTGGTAGGACTGTGCAATATTGTATTGAATGTGTGCAGGGTATTTAGAGCATGCATTGCTCATCATCACCCAATGCCTTGTGTCTCTGGATTCTCCCATGAACGTCATCTTCGTTGTTGTTATCCTGTATGTATTTATTGTTATGCATTAAACACTCAGTTTTCAAAGCTTCGGATCCCTGTTTTTGAATAACTGATACTTCAAAGCATGGCATGTTTTCCTCATTAAAATCCCGGGTGATACTTTAAAGCATGGCATCTTCCCTCATTAAAAGCATGGGTGATACTTTAATTAAAGCATGGTCATTAAAAGCCTGGGTGATACTTTAAAGCATGGCATGTGTCCCTCGTCAATAGCCTTGCTGACACTGCTAGTCTGTATATGGTGCACTGGACTACTGGTGCCAGACAGTGGCCCTCCAACACTGCTATTCACTGTGTGTGGTGTACTGGGCTACTGGTGCCAGATATTGGATCCTCCAACACTACTAGTCACTGTGTGTGGTGCACTTGGCTACTGGTGCCAGACAGTAGTCACCCCAATACTGCTAGTCACTGTGTGTGGTGCACTGGGGTACTGCTGCCAGACAGTGGTCACTCCAATACTGCTATGTAGATATGCAGTGGCACTGGTTATTCAGCCTTGTATTTTAAAACAGTAGATATTAAAAATATATAATATTCACTGTATGAGTACATTCAGTGATTTCCACAGACACTTCTACACAAAGGAGGTGACCTAATTATGTGCATGTCTAAGGGACACTTTCTTCCTCCTCTTCCTCTTTTATGCTTAAAGGAGCTACTGTATGTAACAGGTGTCTAGTATATTACAGTAAGTGTCTAGTACACTATAGGAAGTGTCTAGTGTACTATAGGAAGTGTCTAGTATACTATAGGAAATGATGTAATGAGATTGATAAAGTAATAATCCAATGAACTCGAGTCCCAATGGAAACTGTCGTAATATACGTGCAAACTTTGTAGTTTCCTATTGCTGTTGAGCTGGGCCACACGAACATGTGTGTGATAGTAAGCAATAGCTCATTAAACAATGTGGATTTAAGATATTGCAACAATAAACTATTCCAATAAGAGAGCATGTGCTTATCATTCAATTATTTATCTAGTTGTACAGTGTGTGTGTGTGAGAGTGAGCTCAGGTGAGTGTGTGTGAGCTCAGGTGAGTGTGAGCTCAGGTGAGTGAGTGTGAGCTCAGGTGAGTGTGTGTGAGGTGAGCGAGTGTAAGCTCAAGTGAGTGAGTGTGAGATCAGGTGAGTGGGTACAGTGTACCACTTCAGTTTGAGCTTGTGCTCAGATGGTTACCACACTGACAGTGAGGCTTAAGTTGTTTGCAATGACATGTGGAAGTTGATAATCTATCTTTCTTCTGTTTTGTCATTTTTCAATTCTCCATATTTCCTAAGGAAGACCCCGTGGCACTCCACTGCCACCATAAGAGCTGAAGGGTTCCATAATTGGGGAGGGGGTGAATTTTGTTGTACCTCTCCCAATTTTTTGGGGGGGGGGGGGTTGGTGGGCATCTTCCCAAAGCTTTGCCCCAGAAATTGATTATTCATTCGCATTATAATTTTAGGTTGCTCATCTTGACCTATTTATGCTGCTGCTAGAGCTAGTTGTGGTTGATAGAGTTAGTTAGCTATATGGTTGCTAGAGCTAGTTAGCTATATGGTGCTAGAGCTAGTTATGGTAGTTAGAGCTAGTTAGCTACATGGTAGTTAGAGCTAGTTAGCTAGATGATTGCTAGCTATTATTGGTTAATTCGCTTTTTTGGGTTCCCTGTTTGTTGGTTTTTGGCTGAAACCAATGACGACGAACTTGCCACTGTAAACGATGTCATTTCAGCATATATGGTGTTTTTCTAGTAGAGTATGCAGCCTTGCTAGCCATCCACTCCAGTTAATTTCCACCATTGTGGGTTCTAGCAAACTTTTTTGTGATGGCCTTTGTCTTTGTGTGGATATGTCTGCTATCAGGAATTTGAAAGCGCACATACATCGAACTTGAAGAGTTAGGCACAATTTTGATTGGAATAGAATGGTACAGAGGTGTTGCAGCTTATGCCTTTCTGTGATTCCACAATTACAAACTGCCTTCATTAGAATATCGATCAATATTTCTGTGTGACCTTATATGATCAGGTATCGATTACTGCATGTAAGGTGGCGCAGAGCTCCAATTTCCATGTTGCCGTGTCTTGGTTTGGCTTCTTCTTCTCTTCTCTTCTTCCTTCACTGCTTTAACTAGAGGATGAAGCACTATCCATGTGACCTCATGTGGTAGGAATGTCAAATTACTCCACCTTTGGATTGGGATAATGTGCTCCAGAGCTCCAATTTCTACTGTATTACATCTGGCTTGAAATGTTCTTTCTTTGACGTCTGCAATGAGGTAGGATGGTCACCCTTGTTCTGTTTCCTCATTTTTGTCTGGGCCAGGCATGTTGCCAATTTGTTGGGGACTGTTATCTCCAATAAGCACTGTTTTCAAAGTGTAATGACCAACCCTTGGCATGTAAGTTTGCAGTTAATGTCAGGACTGGTGAGTGGGAGGTTTTCCTCAGCTTTTTCCCCTTCTAGCTGTGCTTAAATCTTGTAGCCTAGCGAAAGGAGAGGCAGTTACTAGTGAATATGGACTGTGCATCGACTGCTCGAACCACCTAACTACTACTAGATAGGATATGTATATGTGACATTACTACGTACGGTCCTTACCCAGTGCACGACCCCTTACCTAGCGCATGCCCACTATACACCCGTTCACTTGTAGCACACATCCTTGATTGTAGCATTGAAACTATATCCAGTGTCTTCGATTGGGGAATGCGTACGGCGCAGTTCTCTATGTGTGCTACAAGTGTTTTATAGATTCCTGTTAGGCATCTTACCTTGCCAGCAAGAGTGCTGGTCAAGAAAGCGTTCGTTTTTCGGCACAACTCTATTTGGTGCCCACCGACTGCATGGCGGTTGACTGTCCCTATCCCGGATGCGACTACGCCACACCCGATGGCATGGATCCTGTAGTGGTGGCAGCAGTACTCAACGGCCACATGCTCATCCACAGCCAGGCAGCAAGGACTAAGCCAACCCCTGTGCGCCGACCAGAGATCACGGCAGGGGGCACAACCGAGGGATGGCAGTACTTCCTCACCAGGTGGAGGGCCTACTCACAGGCCGTCCGCCTGGCAGGGGCAGACGTCGGCATACAACTGCTGGAGTGCCTGGACGCCAAACTCCGCCGAGATGTGACCCGAAACATCGTCGGTCCCTTACCAATTGAGGAGCTCCCTGAAGCAGACCTGCTGGCAGCCATCAAGGCCCTGGCGGTGAGGGAGGAAAACCCTAAGGTGGCCAGGGTCGCCCTATCCAGAATGGTACAGGACCGGGGGGAACCCATCCGATCATTCGCAGCCCGACTCCGTGGCCAAGCAGAGGTATGCTGCTTTACTAAGAAGTGCTCCGGGTGTGAGATAATCAACAACCAGGGGGAACAGAGGGTCGCTGACCAGCTCTGCATCGGCCTGGCAGATGCAGACATACAGGAGGACCTTCTGAAAGACCCCAACCAAGCAATGACGGTGGAAGAGACAGTGAGGTTCGTCGAGGTAAGGGCTGCGGGCAAGCGGTCCGCGGTCACCATTACCACACCCACCTCGACGAACGCCGTAGACGAGGAGGCCGACAGTGAAGACGCCCTGCACAGTGGCTACCGGCAACAACAGCGGCAGTCAACACCCCGCCAGCCAGGCAGAGCCAAAGCCACACCATTTAAGCCCAACCGCACTCATAACACCTCACCTCGACCACCACTGAAGGACGCACCCAGAGGTCAGGCAGCTACACCCAGACCAGTGATAAACCCGAGGGCCATCTGCTGTTTCTGTGGTCGCCAAGGCCATGGTGAAAGAGAGAGGACAGCCACCCGACGGATCCACTGCCCAGCGTTCGGGACAACCTGCACATCATGCGGCAGGTCCAACCATCTCGCCCACATGTGTTGGTCGAAGCTGGCGGAGCACGAAAGCGCGGTGTCTGAGGAGATTGACACCATGTCAGAGGACGCCCTCCCCCACCAATCCTGGGACTCCAGGGCGCAGCGATGGACTCAGCGCCGCTCCCCTCCCCAACCCCTCATTGACGTGACTGTATCCACCCACAAGGAGGATTTTCGAACCCACGGCCACACACTGAGGCAAGAGAGGCACAACCTGGCCACCACTGCCATGGCCGACACGGGTTGCCAGAGTTGCCTGGCAGGACCACACCTGCTGAAGGGCCTCAACCTGAACAAGAGGGACCTCATCCCTGCGTGCCTAGTGATGCACTCCGCGAGCGGCAACAACCTGCCAATACTCGGTGCAGCACTACTCCGCATCAGATCCAGACACTCCGGACGTGAGACTCGCCAGATGGTGTATTTTAGTGACCTGGCCACCAAGCTATACCTCAGCCTGACCACCTGCACAGACCTCGGGCTGATCGCGTTGGGGTTCCCCCTCTGTACGCTGACGCCACCCTCGGGAAACGGCACGGGTACACGGGCGACCCCAGATCAGCCACCATCACACCACACAGCGGACCTGCAGACCAGAACCACGGCCCAGCCACCTCCACGCCACACAGCGGACCTGCAGACCAGAACTCCGCCCATCACCCTGCAGAACAACCCGCAAGCGGCCGTGCAGACCAGACCACAAACAACTGGCCAACGGACAACCACTGTGGTGAGTCAACCAACGCATACACCACCACCACGACCATGCTCATGCCCTACCAGGGCCCCACCACCTGACAGACCCACCTCCCTGCCATTCCCTGGCACGGAGGCCAACAGAGACAGACTTGAACGTCACTTGCTGGACCTTTACTCAGCAAGTGCGTTCAACGTCTGCGAGCATCAGCCCCTCCCCATGATGTCGGGACCACCCTTATCCCTAAACATCGACCCGAACGCCACCCCCAAACCCTGCCACACACCCATTGACATTCCAATTCACTGGCAGGACGAGGTGAAAGCTGGGCTAGACAGGGACGTCCGCCTTGGCGTGTTGGAAAAGGTCCCTCTGGGCACGCCCGTCACTTGGTGCCACCGTATGGTGATATGCACCAAGAAGGACGGGTCACTCAGGAGGACGATCAACTTCCAACCCCTCAACCAGCACGCCACGCGCGAGACACACCATTGCCCCTCACCATTCCACCAAGCCCGTGCCGTTCCAGGTCACACCAAGAAAACCATTTTCGACGCCTGGAACGGCTACCACTCAGTGGCACTCGAGGAGAGCGATAGACACTATACCACCTTCATCACCCCCTGGGGGAGGTACCGATACTGCTCGGCCCCCCAAGGCTACATCGCCTCAGGGGACGCGTACACGGCCAGATATGACGCCCTCGTTGCCCACGTGGAATCTAAGACCAAGTGCATAGACGACGCACTGCTCTGGTCCGACGACATAACGGGGGCTTACCACCAGGCAACTGAGTGGCTGCATATCTGCGCCGTGAAAGGGATCACCCTCAACCCGCGCAAATTCCGCTTTGCCCAGGACAAAGTGGAGTTTGCCGGGTTTGACATCACCCCCACCGAAGTCCGGCCATCCTCCAAGTATCTGGAATCCATTACCAACTTCCCCACCCCAACCGGAATCACTGACATCCGCGCCTGGTTCGGCCTGGTGAACCAGGTGGCATATGCATTTTCCATGACGGCCGCCATGCAACCATTCCGTGCCCTCCTCAAACCCTCCACCACCTTCAACTGGACAGACGAGCTGGCAGCGGCATTTGCGACATCCAAGAGAGAGATCTGCGAGCGCATCAGGGAGGGTGTGGTCATATTTGACAAGCACCGCCCAACCTGCCTGGCGACGGATTGGAGTAAAGACGGGATTGGGTACTGGCTATTCCAGAAACACTGCCAGTGCCCGTCCCGCGAGATCTTCTGCTGCCAGGTTGGCGCGTCACCCTGGTGGGCTCGCGCTTCACACACCCGGCAGAGTCACGATATGCCCCAGTGGAAGGAGAGGCCTTAGCGGTGGCGGATGCACTGGACAAAGCAAGACACTTCGTCCTCGGGTGCAGCGATCTCGTTGTAGCGGTAGACCACAAGCCCCTGCTGAAACTCTTCGGCGATCGCTGCCTCGAGGACATCCCCAACCCCCGCCTCCGGAACCTTAAGGAGAAGACCTTGAGGTACCGGTTCCGGATGGTGTACATCCCCAGCGTGAGAAATCACACCAGCGATGCCCTCTCACGCCACCCATCCGGAACTCGGACCCCACCACGCCTACACCTACAAGACGACATCGCAGAACCATCCACTGCCTGCCCGGCGAGCCCAGCGTCATCCATTGCCAGCATCACGGAACACACCGCCCCCGCCCAAGATGAGGACGGCCTCACAACAGCCATATGCATGGCCATCTCGACCATCCCCATCAATTGGGAGAAGCTGCAGATCGCCACAGCCGCAGACCCGACTCTACAGGACCTAGCATTCTATGTGGAGAATGGCCCGCCCGAAGATAGACATATGCTCCCAGCCAACATCCGGGAATACTTCCCGGTCATCTCCAACCTAACCATCATCGACGGCGTCATCTGCCATGGGGAGCGGCTGGTCATCCCGACATCACTCCGACCAACATGCCTCGCAGCTCTACATGCCGCCCACCAAGGCACCAGCAGCATGACGGCCCGTGCCTCCTCATCCCTTTACTGGCCGGGCCTCTCGACTGACATCACGGCGACCCGCAACAGGTGCAACACCTGCAACAGCAATGCCCCCTCCCAACCAGCGATGCCCTCGACCACACCAGAGGAGCCAGAGTACCCCTTCCAGCACATCTGTGCGGATTACTTCCACCACGAGGGATCCGTATACCTCGTGCTGGTTGATCGGTACTCTGGCTGGCCAATCGTCGCACCTGCACTGAACGGAGCATCGGGCCTTGCCGCCATCCTCAGGGACACATTCGCCACCTTCGGTATACCGGACACCCTCACGTCCGACGGTGGGCCGGAGTTCGCGGCCCATGCCACCAGAGAGCTCCTCACCACTTGGGGCGTTCATCATCGGCTCTCATCCGCCTACAACCCCCATGCCAACAACAGAGCAGAAACAGCCGTCAAAACTATCAAACGGCTTATCGCCGGCAACACCGGCCCAGGCGGATCCCTACAGAACTCATTCTTCAAGGCACTCCTACAATACCGGAACTGCCCGAGCCCAGACACCAGAATGTCGCCGGCGACCAACCTGTTCGGCAGGGCTACCAGGGACATGCTCCCCGGCATCCCACTCCGATTTCAACAGCCCAAGGAATGGGACGAGAAACTGGAGCTTAGAGAACGGGCACTCTCCCGTCGCCTAGTACTGGGGCGAGCACGATGGGACGAGCACTCCCATGGCCTGTCCCCCCTTCGTTGTGGTGACACGGTCCTCATCCAGAACCAGACTGGCCGCCACCCAATGAAATGGGACAAGACAGGGACAGTCGTGGAGGTGCTCCAGTACCACCAGTATTCCATACGAGTTGACGGATCAGGCCGCCTCACCACGAGGAACAGAAGATACCTCAGGCGCCACAACCCCCAACCCACGGAGCAAGATAACCCACTTCGCCGAGATCTGCCAGCCCTATTGTACCCAACACAGCACAACAGCAGCCCGAGCCCACTTCCCCCCGTACCATTGCCGCCAACCAGCCCGCCACCCAACCCACCCACTCCGTCACCCATCCCGACACCTGGGATCGCACAGCCGACCCTCAACCATCCAACACCAATCGCCACGAGCCCCCCTCGCCCGCCAGTACTGGCCACACCAGCCAGTCAAAGATCGTATGCAGCAGTGGCCAAGACACCCACGCCACCCCATCGCCCAACCAAGACTGCCCCAAAGAACCTGGCGCAGACGACCACCCTTACCCCCCCCCAAGACGCTGACCCCAGCCCCAGGCCCAAGACGGAGTAAGAGGGGACCAAAACCAATTGACCGCTACGGGCAGCGATGACAGCCCACACATCAGTCCACCTGCCGTCGGACTTGGGGGGAAGTAGTGAATATGGACTGTGCATCGACTGCTCGAACCACCTAACTACTACTAGATAGGATATGTATATGTGACATTACTACGTACGGCCCTTACCCAGTGCACGACCCCTTACCTAGCGCATGCCCACTATACACCCGTTCACTTGTAGCACACATCCTTGATTGTAGCATTGAAACTATATCCAGTGTCTTCGATTGGGGAATGCGCACGGCGCAGTTCTCTAGTTACCATCACTGATGGAACATGGTCAAAGGTTTATCGTCCCTGTTTAAGGGAGCAATAGGACAAGTGTTTAGGATGTGTGCAGTGGTTGGCTTAGGGTGCCACGATGTACTTAAAGGGATGCTATATCTTCCAGAGGGAAAGGTCCACAGGCATAAGTAAGGTGTCCGAGCCAGCTTTCAGGAGAAAGCATGTAACTTGAAAGGGAGGCCATTGATGAGTTTGCTCCTCTTGATGAGTTTGCTCCTCCATGATGAGTTTGCTCCTCCATGATAATTTTCTCACCTTTCATGTAATCTCCTTGAACTTTGATTGTTCCTGGAGAGAATGAAGATGTCTGTCCCACTTGTCTTTGCATGCTTTAAGCTGCTTGCTGCTCAGCGAATTCAGAGATTTTTTTGTTGTAAGGACAGTTGCTTTCTTTAGTCATTCAGCAACAATCCCTTTATCTGTGCCGCAACATAGACCCATTCTGCTTAGTGCTCTATTCTGTGTTGAGAACTGCCAGATCTACATATGCATGCATTTCAATTGTGCAAATTATTTGACAGCCTGCACAATCTCTTTTCTGTCCAATCTGCAAATAGAAGTCCATTCTGGAAATTTAATGTTTGGCAGGTTCATCTGCATTTGTATATTCACAAAAACATTTCAACATTTCGTAGCAGATGCAATAGAGCTGCAAATTGGTAGATAATTAGTTGCAAACAAAGGCTATGGATGTTATGTTCAGTGCCTAAAACAAAAGCAGGAGAGAAATCCATAAAGCAATGCCTTCTTTCTCAAAAGCAAAAAAATTCCGAGTGATGAGTAGTTGCTTCTGGAAATTAGCAAAGAGACCCTCCAAGAAAAAAAAGAAGAAAAAAGATCGAGGAAAAAGTGAGTAGCCATGATGGATAGCTATATTTGTTTGTATATTTACAACAACGCGTGTGTGTTTATAGATTGATGGACGCCACACTAGCTTGACAGCACTTTTGCAATCGAGTACGGGTACCTCTGCTACTATAGGAAATATATAGCAAGCACCCATGTGCACTTAACCATCATGTATTGTTGAAAATCATATGGAAGCGCTTGCATCACGAAAAGTGACTAGTTGCTCTAATTGATGCACACCATTGTCACTTGCATCCACATGATCATTGCAATGAAAATCTGTGACTCCAGGCGAGGATTCATTATTTGGTTCAATGTGCAGCTGCTGCCTCCTTGGGCTTCACATTCAACTTTATATATTGGGAACTTGCTATGTATAATATAAACTTTCAAAACCCTAGATCACTGAAAACGGGATAGTGGACATTTGGCATGCAGAGGTTGCTTGCTATGTACTTTGCGATATATGTAACTATATTTATATATTTACTCTATACTTTATATAGTATTTCCCTAGAGGTGAGGCTTTAATCCATACTTCACTCTACTCTTGTTATTTAGGGCATGTGCGTAGTCATTAACTACCATTTTCTTCAGGAATGAGATGTTCTATACTACTCTCCACCACATGATACAAACCACACCCTGGCACATCCATCCAGCATGTGAACCAGATGTGGAAAAAACAAATTAAAAGAACATAAAAAAATAAAAAATAAAAAACACAAATAAATAATAAAAAGGTGCACTACGTTAACAAAGAATGATAAATAACTGAAGACAGGAAATTATTGTGGTCATGATTTCAACCCCGCTCCCCTCCCCCTTAGCAGCCAGGGAAATCCAAGGTGCCAGTAGGTTTGTGTTGGTTTTCTGTAAATTGTTGCATTTAGCCTTCCATCTTCCCTTCTGTGTAGGTGGCAATCCAGAAAGGGCAACAATCCATGCTCCATGGTAAACTTTATGGATGGCTTGATGTTGTTTAGATGGTCCAACAACTCCTGCTCACTTCCCTTCTTCACAATTCATAAGGTATCATCTAAAAATCTCTTCCAAAACCTAAGCTTCAGTGGAGCAGTTGTGAATGTAATGTGGTGACTGTTGACTGTTTTGTGCAGTACTGCTGCTTACTGCTGCACTTAGTACTAGCAGAAAATACTATAGACAGGAATAAGTTATATTTTAGAAGCTTCTTCTAAAGAACTTTGTTGTGAGAGAATTGTTCATGAGCTGTTAAAACTGGATTAGTAAAACTTTGATGATGCAGAAGACCAGTGTAGTAGCTCACTTGCATGTAGCTACCTTCCTCCACTTCAATTTATAATACTGAATTTACTACAGAAGGAAGCACATTCAGCTGATCAGGGTCAGAAGATGTTGGATGAATTCCATGTACTCTAATAGGCGGGAAAAAATCATATTCTGGCTGTAGCTAAAGGATATTTTTTCAAATTTTCCCTGTAAGTATTGAATGCCAGGCTGAGCACAGTTCATGGCATAGACTGTGTACTGCATGGAGGTTGGTTGAACTGGTGAATCACTGCAAGAGTATTTTGATAATGAAAAGATAATCACAGCATGAAGATGACATAATACTTTGGAGGGACAAAGTATTCCAAGACAAATGGCAGCTACTGTCAGCATGCAAACTTTTATGGGGTTCTACTAGTCTAAGTTCAGTATCCACCTAATGTGTAACTGTTGAATGTGTTGTACAGTACTGCTTCCTACTGCTGCACTAGTACATACTTCATTTTGGACAGGATTATGTAAGACTGGAAAAATAATTACCTATAATGCTCCAATTATGTATTATTACACTCAGGCCTACTTTGAAATGGTTGTAGGGAAATTACCTCTAAACCATTGCTTTCACATACTAAGAGATGTTATTTGTTGTTCTAGTTCACTGGAAGCTTAGTACTACACCTCTACGTCATAATCAATCATTAGAAATGATAGATTCCTATATTTACTAGGTTCCTACTTAGTCTAGCATTGCCCAAAGCAAGTGGTTAAAAAATATATTTTATTATTTGGTGAATGATAAACCTGGACGAGTCTATAACAGTTATTAATTAGTCAGTAATGAGAGGTCCTTAAATTGTAAGTGGAAGGAATAGAAATCTCTTCATGCAAGCTTGGGAACTGTTGGAGAACTTTTGCTGACATGAGAAATCAACCACTCTGAGTCTGTGATATTTGGCAGTTGATTCACACATGGACTGTCCAGCCAGTACGAGCTGAGAGGGTTTCTTTTTTACTCCAAGTCCTGTCTGGACAATTCATATGTGAATCAACTGCCAAATATCACAGTATAGTTATTGGTTGTAAAAAAAATCCATCCTTACTCAAAGAAGATTTTTTTGCCGTTTTTATAATTCTATTATGATAATACCTGGATGAATGTATAACATCGAGTTTGACATACTAATGAGTGATGCACCCTTGAAAAAATAATTGTTCATGAATTGTTTTCTTCATTGGTTCCCAACCTGGGGGTAATAAGCTAATACCTTGGGGGTAATGTAGCAATGCTGACTGATGGATTTGTTGTTGTTGCTATCTGTGTTTTGTACGTGACTTACAAACTGTTAGGTCAGTGTAATGACTGATGTAATGATCTTCTTAGTGAGTATTGTAGTTTAGAACTTTCTAGATTAGGTTTAAGGTAACTGTTTAACCTTTTCTGTGATGGATGAATAGGTGATGTCATTCTGTAAGCTAGGTGTATTCACTTATATTTACCTTATTAGGAATTATTTAGCATTATTAGTTTTTGTGACTAAATGTGATCAGCATACTGAATTCAGACAAAAACTTTTCTACACTTCAAGTTATCATAGTGAGTTAGTGTTTGTTTTTCTGGTTTAAAAGTTATATTGCCCCAATCACTTGACTATGTTCTATGTCGATAGCAGACTGTTAGTGTTAGAGCAAGCACTCAAAGGATTTATTATTTTTTCCACAGAAAAGTTGTTTGGCAAGCAAGCAATGAACTTATTCAGATGCTGTTCTTGCTCATGGATTTGTCAATTTACTACAGTGTGTTATCTGCAGAAAGGTTCTGATCAATGAAAGCCTGAAGTCAACAAAACTTGCAAACTATCTGCTGAAATGTCATCCTGACCTCCATGACAAAGATCTAGCCTACATTGAACACAGGGCAAAGCAGTTGAAGGGTATTCAATTAGGAAAGACTGGTACTGCAAATCTTCTTGACACTCTGGAAGCTTCCTATGAGATTACCTACAAGATAGCACAGCAGCAGAAGTGGCACATGATTGCCGAAAATCTGATCATGCCATGTGCATGAGTGATGGTTGCCAAAGCATAATTATGGTGAAGAGTGAGTGCTAAGAAGCTCAATTCTATATCAGCACAATTTGACGTAGGATTGACGAGATGACTCTGGATATACTGGCACAAGTAGTGGAATAATCCGTATGACAAATTTTCTCTGAAATTTGACAAATCTACGGATGTCATCAGCTGCACTATTTTACTGGGCTTAATTTTTTATTCACTGCTCCGATCTGAAGGAAGAATTTTTCCTATGTGAGGGTCTTGCTATGATGTTTAAAGCAGAGGATGGGTTCAGCATAGTCAGTGGCTTCCTTGAGAAAAATGGACTGGCTTGGAACAGTGTTCAACAGGTGTTAGTTGATGGTGCACCCGCTATGATGGGTGGTAATTGTGGGCTTTGTTCAAAAGGAAAATGCAGATATCACTGTTGACCATTGTAGCATTCACCGATACACTTGCATCCTAAGATGCTTCCAGATGCCTTGAAAGCTAACTTGTCAATGTTGTTAACTTCATTAATGCCAGAGACTTCAAAAGCTGTGTGTTTAAAGAATTGTACAAAGAGATGAGTGAGTGGTATGAAGTGCTGCTGTACCATACTGAAGTAAGGCGGCTGTCTTGACAAGGTTGTGAATTGCATGATGAGCTTCGGGAGGCAGTGCAACTATTTTTGCAGCAAAAAGGATCAGACTAGATACACCACTTTTCTGACCATGAACGGCTTTTCTCTCTGTCCTATTTGGGCTACATCTTCAATGCACCTAACAGAGGAAACTTGGCATGGCACTCCAAAGAAGCAATCATCTTGACATAAACAAGACATTTTTTCATTTATCGGTAAGCTAAAGTTGTGGAGTAAGAGAGTTGCAAAGGACATAGCAGCACAGTTTCCTACAATTAACAAATTTGTTGATGAGAGCGAGGATGGTCAAAATAACCTAGAAATTTTGAAAGCAGACGTCCAGGCCTATTGGACGAATTGGTCGGTAAGATGGAGGAATACTTCCCCGATCTGGACACCTCTTACCTTTGAACAGTATTGCCAGCAGCCTTTTGTTGCTGATGTGGATCAGATCGATGAAGATGACTTTCCAGCGGAAGAGGAGTGGATAACTCTGAAAGTGAATGAGCTGGAATTCCAGAAAAGGACCTGGAACTCTCTGGATAGCCCGGCTAAATGATTCACCAACCTTGGCGAGACGGCTCTAAGATCCTTACTTCCATTGCGACCACATACCAATGTGACCAAGGCTTTCCCATCATCATGGGAATGGAAACCATTGCTCTCCATTCTACAAAATTGTGCATTATATACTTGGCTAACAAAATGCAAGCACAACCATCCCATTGGTTTGATTTGTTTTGCAACTAACTTACTAACACACTTATATAAATAGAAATTAAAACATTTTTTATAACACAGGTATGGGTATTGTAACAGGGAGGATGTGCCAATCTGAGAAATGATTGAATTAGAGGAAGAAATAGAATTCCTTTATGTTAGATTGGCAATTGCAGGAGAGTTTTCATTGACATGAGAAGAGAGCCACTCCAAGTTTGTGATTTCTGGCAGTGGACCCAACTCTCGACTTTCCAGCCAGGACATGATGAGGATATAAAGGAAGTTCAGCTCTTGGTAGATTGTCTTTGAGATAAGATTACAATTTTCTTTAAAATATCTTCTATTAAGTTGAGGGACATTGAAACAGTTGCTTGAGTTTGTCTCTTCTGTTTCTCGAATTATGCAGTTACAGTAGGTAGGTCACAGCTGTAGAAATTACAGTGATGTGCAAATGAAATCATGTACACAACCAGATCAGATGGCTTTAATTGTGTTTCTTACCACTTTGTAGAGGTCAAGTAGATTCCCAGAGAGCACATCATAAAGAGCCTGCATGTCCTCACTGTAGCTCTCTATCTGGCTCTGCAGGATTAGCCACAGATAAGCGTCCATTTTTCCGATGGAGTTGGCTACACCTTAAAGGTTGATAGTAGGATGTTCAGCAACGTTGAGTACGCTGAGAATAGCTGGTGGACATATTGTTGGCACCTGAGCCAAACTCTGCCAAAGGTAATAAATATAATGGTTAGTAACACTGCAACTTCAATAGTCCTAGTCTTCCCTTTGAACTATTACCTACCTGCAAGACTCGGTCATTCAGTTCCCTCACAATGAGAGACAGTCACTTCTGGATTGAAGCTATAGTTGTGGCTTCCGAGATGAGTAAGCAGTCGTTGGGTACACGCTGTTGTTTCTGCAGTAGTGCATTCTTTGGCTGCTGAATAGACTGAAGAAAGTATCATTAACAGTGCGAAGGAAAAGTAGAATTGATTCATGATTGATTTGGTGCTGCTAACTATGACCTGGTGGTAGTGCAGTTTTTTAACCTTGATGTTGCTTATCTTTATATATCTAGTAATGTGCCTCTTAAATGTAGGTTGTTGTTGCAATATCATCTAAATTCAAGAAATATTGTTACTTGGCCTCTAGCATTCCCTCCTGAGTGATTGCCATGGCTTCATATAAGTATATGAAATTTAACAAAATTCTATGTTATACTAACTGTACTATAAGCAAGCAAATAACCATCAGGCTGGCATGGAAAGTGCTTAGTGTGAGTTTGTTTTATAATTAATTGTTTATCTGGCCAAGTTATATTTAACTCCTTTACATACAACATGGGGAAGCATAGATTTATAAGCCCGAATTGCTGCCTCTGTGAAGCTGGACAATTATATGACTCATTAAGTTGCCTTCCTAGACTGCAATTGCATGGTCGAAGGATATCAGCAGTCTACCTATTTTACTGCTATTCATTAGCTTTTCACTAAGTTTTTTGTAATAATAGTCAGCTGGTTGTGGTACAACTGCAATTTTTTTTGCACAAGCCATAACTGATTTATTAAGCACCTTTACTAAAAACAGAAAATATACTTACAGAACACATGTAAAATTAACCACCCTTTAAAGAAAGTCAACAGTATCATCAATACCTTTCCTCATCAAGCTGTACATCCTTCCTCACGTCCATCCACATCTTTCTCTCCTCTCTCTTTCTCTCTCACTCTCTTTGTCTCTCAATCTCTTTCTCTCTCACTCTCTTTTTCATCTTCATTGAATGAAAGAAGCATGGAAAGAATTTGTGATGTAAACTCTGATCTACAAATACTGTGAGGTCACTGAATAGTAGCAATTAAGCCCATGCATAAATTCCATAGAGTCGTCACTGATCGGAATTTTATAATGTTTTCTTGTAAAATACATAGCATACTTAAGCCTGACCAAACTTATTCATAATAATTGAGTCTGCATTAATAGGTGTTTGACATTCATACATAAACAATAAACCCACAACAGGCTTGCTAGGGTTGTTCTCATTATATAAAAATAGCAACTTCCAAAAAGTTGCACTTTTCATAATGTCCAAGCAAGAAATTCAGAAAGAAAGAAAACAAGGGAGAAAGGAAGTAAGAAAGAATTAGTTATTTATTTATGTATATTAGTTATTGGTTATGTATTCTAGTTATAAAATATGTTTGTTAATTGGTTAGTTATTATGTTTGTATTTTTTGTCGTTTTTGTTAAGATTTTATAATAGTTTAAAAGAAAGACAGAGTGAAAATAGAAACCAAAAAAGAAAGATCAAGTAAAAGAAGAAAGAAAGAAAGTAAGGAGAAAAGAAGGAAAGTGAGACAGAAGGAAAGAAAGCAAGAAGAAGTAAAGAAAAAAATCCATCATCATTTGGTTAATTACATAAGTGCTGGTTGAAAACGTTTTCGTAATGAATGTGAAATACCATCTCACATCCCTACCTACCTGGAAGCACTGAGATACCTTGTGAAGTTGTGATCACAAAGAGCACTGATTATAATATACCCAATCTTGCTGATTGTCTAAGATCAATCCTATAGCATCATAGTGGTGAGTGGGGAGGGGGTGGGGGTTATCTTTTTTTTTGAAACCATGTTCTGCCTGTCATCATCATAATGGGTACCTATAGTTATCTGTTGTAAAACAATGTATGCCCCCATCTTTACTCAAAGATCTATTGTTTCTATGATAAGAAATTGATAATACCTGGATGAAAATATAATAGTGAGTTTGACATACTAATAAAAGATACATTGTTAAAAAGATGATTGTTTCATGAATGAATTGTTTTTTTTCCAGTTAGAGGAAGAAATTAGAAATTCCTTCATGTTAGCTTGGCAATTGCAGGAGAGATTTTATTGACATGAGAAGAGAGCCACTCCAAGTTTGTGATTTCTGGCAGTGGACCCACCTCTTGACTTTCCAGCCAGGACATGGTGAGGGTATGAAGGGAGTTCAGCTCATGGAAGATTGTCTTGGAGATATAGGTGATAAGATTACAATTTTCTTGAAAATATCTGATACTAAGTTGAGGAACAGTGAAACAGTTGCTTGAGTTTGTCTCTTCTGTTGCTGGAATTGTGTAGTTACAGTAGGTGGGTGACAGCTGTAGAAATTACAGTGATGTGCAAATGAAATCACAACCAGATCAGATGGCTTTAATTTGTGTTTCTTACCACTTTGTAGAGGTCAAGTAGAGTCCCAGAGAGCACATCATAAAGAGCCTGCATGTCCTCACTGTAGCTCTCTATCTGGCTCTGCTGGATTAGCCTCAGATAAGCGTCAATTTTGCCGATGCAGTTGGCTACAGCTGGAAGCCCTCGCACACGGTTGATATTAGGATGCTTAGCAGTACGCTGAGAACAGCTGGTGGACACATTGTTGGCACCTGAGCCAAACTCTGCCAAAGATAATAATATAATGATTAATAATAATAATTACTGCAACTGCAATAGTCTTCGTGTGCCCTTTGAACTTTTACCTACCCGCAAGACTCGGTCATTCAGTTCCCTCACAATGAGAGACCGTCCCTTCTGAAATGAAGCTATAGCTGTGGCTTTCTGTAACGTGGAGGTAAGTAAGCAGTCGTAAGTTGCATATGGCAACGTCGGTGGAGCTGTTGTTTCTGCAGCAGTGGATACTGTGGGTGCCCAATAGACTGAAGAAAGTATCGTTAACAGTGCGAAGGAAAAGTAGAATTGATTCATGGTTGATGTGGTGCCGCTAACTAGGACTAGTAGTAGTGTGGTGTTAATTTTTTTATTTTGATGTTTCTTAAAATCTACATCTTTTTGTTTCTTTATATACCTTATACCTACCCTAAAAATGTAGGTTGATGTTGCAATATCATCTAAATTCAAGATATTGTAACTTGACCTCTAACATACCTCCTGACATTATTGCCATGGCTTCAGCATATGAAGTTGAGGAAATAACAACAAAATTCTATCTTTTGCCAAACTGTACTATAAGCAAGCAAAAGCCATCAGGTTGGCATTGAAAGTGCTTAGTGTGGGTATATATATATTTTGTTTTGTTGTTGTTGTGGGCTAAACTCTTAATCCAACGTGGGGAGGAAGCATAGATTTATAAGAGGGAATTACTGCTTCTGTAGAAGCTAGCCAATCCTAGTGCCTATGGACTGCACATGGCTCAAGCAAGTTGCCTTCCTAGACTGCAATTGCATGGTCAAGAGAGCAGTTTCCCAGTTTCATTGCTCTTCATTATCTTTTCACTAAGTTTTATGTAATAACAGTCAGCTGTTTGTGTACAACTGCAATATTTTTTTTTACAGAAGCTACAATGGATATATTAAACAACCTTCACTAGAAACAGAAAATTGTATATACACCAGTCAAAAACAAGCTAGATAGATAGCAAGGGTTGAGGTAGCATACAAACACAGAAACAAACAGAAACCTTAAGAATACTGAAAAAAATAAATATCGGTCAAAACTAAAACAACAACAAGAGTGTACCATGCAGACCACAAGCAGTTAGATGACCCTTTACCTTTTGCAATCTATTACCATGCTGTCCTCTAATTAAAAGGTAAAGGATCATCAAAATGGTACATTTGGTGAATTCTTGTTTCCAGTCTTTTCGACAGCAAATACATTTTATTTGACACCACCACACCTGAATTATTTCCTGTACTAAAGTGTCGTGGAGTCCTTGGCTATTGATGTGATATTTCACAGTCGTTAGCCAATCAGAACGCTATTAGACTTTCCCCCCCACTGGTAATGGAGTTCCTATTCTGAATGTCGTAGCTTACTAACTGAGTAAGAACGGTTAATTCTTTAGAATAAACTAAAGTTTTTTCCCCTCCGCTCATTCCTCCTAATTGTATGGTTATTAATGAGTTATGGTTTGTAGTGAAATTATGTATAAATATAACTCATAATGTAGAGGAGGCCTAGGGCTAGGAGGTATGGCTAGGAGTAGGGGGCAGGGCTAGAGCTAGATCTAGGGGGTAGGGCTAGGGCTAGGGATGGCAATTTTATTTGGCTTAGCCTTGTGAATTTTTTTTGTCATTTCTGCTAAATAACTTGTGGCATTTATACCAAATTTCACAGCAAACCATAATTATGCTATACACACACATATGCACACTCATCACATACACGCACGTATGCAAAATGCATGGTGCACCATTGAGGCTTGTTGCCGCAGGCTAGGTGAGTGCACAAGCCTTACACAGACTTGGGGGGAACTAGAGTAGCTAGAGACAGACATGGGGAGAACTAGAGGAGCTTGACAGAAACTTGGACATACTTAGAGCTTGAGACTGACTTGGAGGGAACTAGAGTAGCTTGACAGAGTCTTGGGAAGAACTAGAGTAGCTTGACACAGACTTGGGGGGAACTAGGGTAGCTTGACACTGACTTGAGGGGAACTAGAGTAGCTTGTGACTGACTTGGGCAGAACTAGAGCAGCTTGACACAGACTTGGGGGGAACTAGAGTACTTGACACTGACTTGGAGAGATCTAGAGTAGCTTGACACAGACTTGGGGGAACTGGAGTAGCTTGAGACTGACTTGGAGAGAACTAGAGTAGCTTGACACAGACTTGGGGGGAACTAGAGTAGCTGGACACTGACTTGGGGAGGACTAGAGTTGCTTGACATTGACTTTGGGAGAACTAGAGTAGCTTGACACAGACTTGGGGTTAACTACAGTAGCTTGATACAGACTTGGGGAGAACTAGAGTTGCTTGTCACAGACATGGGGAGAACTAGAGTAGTTTGACACAGACTTGGGGTTAACTACAGTAGCTTGACACAGACTTGGGGAGAACTAGAGTATCTTGACACAGATTTGGGATAGCTGGAACAGCCAAAAACCACTTGACACACCATGTAATTACTGTAGCCAATATAACCATCGCAATGACCCCACCCCTGGCACAACTACACCTGACACATGTCATGAACTAGAACCATAGAATGAGATCTTGTATGACTTTGTGCTAGGAATGCAATACAAACAAATAATATCATAGCTACAGGAGAGAGACACAGCAAGCAACAACTCATAAGAAGAAACCCCTTCACTACTTCCGTATCAAAGATTCCATGTGCCAGATGACATCTGGAGAATCATATACATAATATGTAACCCAATGACTTGACACATTAAACAACACTGAGTGGGGTCGGATTCCCTGAGGTTGTCACCTAACATGCTATCATTACGAGTTCAGTGTGTGTGGGTGTGTCCAGTGTTATAAAGTTCTGCTACCAAAGGTCATCAGATTGAGCAACAGATTGATTAGAACTAATTATATCAGGGAATTATTTTCTTCACAATTATGCTAGGAAGCAGTTCTAGTGCAAATTACTTACAGAAGGGAAATGGAGTGAGGGCAGTCGGAAAAGAGCAGGAAATTATAGGTGTGATCACATTTCCCCCCCTCACTCACGCACCATTCCTCCATTAGGGTGATTCCAGCTAAGTGTGAAACTTACCTTATCTGGGCATCTTTGAACCTGTTGGTGCCATAACTCAGAGATCTCTTTGTGACATGGATATTAATGCCCGCTACTCTCCCACAACTCAAAGAGGGTGTAAATGATTGAGTTTGGAAGCATGGTTATAATACTCTAGATGGCTCCAGGGATGACACATTTGGGTAAAGGAGTCCCCCTAAAGTATGACACCATAGCAGTCCAAAAGTGAGGTTAGGGGTCAGCAAATTGCAGAGTCAGCACAAGCACAAACCACGTGAGTGGTGGAGCTATAACTGCCTATAACTGGAAATTTACAGTGGTAGGGATGGGCGTTGTGCCTTACTCCATAGTAGTGTCCATGTGGTCTCACGGGTAACCATGTATGCCACAACACACCCGGAGGGGTGCTCTGTAGTGGCTCAGCACCTTTTAAAAATGGTGGTTGTGAAAGATACATAAGACATTTCTCTCTGCCTTTCTGTGCTTCTTTGAGGGTCCTCTTTAGCCCCTGTAAAAGTTGCCTGGTTGTTAAGCTGGGCGCTTATTGTGCTGGACATTTTTATAAAATGATCACTTAAGGGTGGAGGGAGGGGACGATTCTATTTTTAGACTATAACTTGTGATGCCAATTCTAGAGCTCCAAAAATTCTGAACACTTAGCCCCATTAATGGTTTATAAATAGCTCTCCCTGTGTGTTCTCGTTTTGATTAAGAACTTTTCCATAGGTATAATAATGCTCAAATTACAGGCAGTCAAAGATGAGGGTCTCAAAACCAGCATGCCCAAATCCCAACAGTTGGTAAAAAAATAAATAATAATAACAATTTAACATTAAAATAATAATAATGTTTTGTGCCTTTATCCTGTATGATGACCTCTAGATTTATGATAATCATTAGGAAGCATCTAGACAGGGTCAGAGCAGACCTCTAGCTTTATGCAAGCCATTATGAAGCATGTAGACAGGGACAGAGCAGACCTCTAGCTTTATGAAAGTCATTATGAAGCATGTAGACAGGGACAGAGCAGACCTCTAGCTTTATGCAAGTCATTATGAAGCATGTAGACAGGGTCAGAGCAGACCTCTAGCTTTATGCAAGTTATTAGGAAGCATGTAGACAGGGACAGAGCAGAACTCTAGCTTTATGCAAGTTATTATGAAGCATGTAGACAGGGACAGAGCAGAACTCTAGCTTTATGTAAGTCATTATGAAGCATGTAGACAGGGTCAGAGCAGACCTCTAGCTTTATGCAAGTCATTATGAAGCATGTAGACAGGGACAGAGCAGACCTCTAGCTTTATGCAAGTCATTATGAAGCATGTAGACAGGGACAGAACAGACCTCTAGCTTTATGCAAGTCATTATGAAGCATGTAGACAGGGTCAGAGCAGACCTTTAGCTTTATGCAAGTCATTATGAAGCATGTAGACAGGGACAGAGCAGACATCTGCTCTTATCTCTACAGAAGACAGTCAAGCATATAGTGCGACATCATTGTAGATTAGAGAACAGTGGTCAATGGTAGAGTAAATACAACAGTAAAAAATATCTTTTTAAAACACTTCCACTTCACTTTCCTGCCCTCAGTATCTACTAATACTTTACTTGACCTCTGCACTAGTACTCCACTAATACTTGACCTCTGCCCTCAGTTTTTACTAACACTTGACCTCAGCCCTCAGTGTATAGTAATACTTACCTCTACCCTAAGTATCTACTAATACTTGAGACCTCTGCGCTCAGTATCTACTAATACTTGACCTCTGCCCTAGTATTTGACCTGCCCAGAGTATCCACTAATACTTGACATCTGCCCTCAGATCTACTATTGCTTGACCTCTGCCCTAGTATCTACTAATACTTAACCTCTTCCCTCAAGTATTTGACCTCTGCCCTCAGTGTCTACTGATACTTGACCTCTGCGCTCAGTAATTCTTAGCCTTTATCCTCATTTAGCCTCCGCCCTCAGTATCTGCAAAATTTGCTTCTTCCATCAGCATCTACTAGCACTTGGCCTCTGCCCTCAATATATACTAGTATTTGACCTCTGTCTTCAAGCTTTCATATTCTATATTCAGGATGGATATATGAGCTGATTCAAACTACATTTTCACAGGTGATCAAAAAATCTTCACACTGACACAACAACTCAAATCTGCTGAATTGTCCCTTTAGATGACAAATATGATAGGAGTGGACCACTTCTAACGCACACAAGCTTGCTCATGAGGTCTACGCCCAAGAGCAGCAGCAACACTGACATCACCCATGCCTGCAGGGACACTGCTGCATCTGCCCTATAAGAACATAACCAAGTGCCACACCAGTGGGAAGCCACATGACTGCTCTCTGAATGACTACGTGAAACAAAACACCAGCTTTCCCACATTGCCGGCTCTGGTATGCCCAATTATGATGAAGCCATGTAACTAAGATAAAGGCTCTCCAATTTTATTTGATGGAGTAATGTTCTTGTGATGTGGGTACATTGGGCAACCCAGCCTCCTTATCCCCTCCTGAAACACCCCATTGCTATGAAATACGGCAATGTCATCACCAACGCTCATCCTACATAAGAATAGCTTTTTCCTCATCTCACACCTCTTGCCTTCTGCCACACCCTCTCCCACCATCACATGATGACCTTGTAATCCTAATGTTATGTAATCCAAAATCTCTGTAAAGTATTACAGCTGGCTGTGTAGAGGCAAACTTCTAACTAAACCAGCACCCAAACCTTTTTATAGATATTTGCTGATGCCTACTAATGCTGACTAATTGATCCACACTATTCAATGAAGAGACTGAATAATAATTTTTAGGGTGAATTAGATAAGAAGGAGCTTGTCTCTCCAGCATGACTAAGAAGCATAGACAAGCTCCTTCTTAGTCATGCTGGAAAGACAAGCTCCTTCTTAGTCCATCCTGGAAAGACAAGCTCCTTCTTAATCTTGATGCAGAGACAAGCTCCTTCTTAGTCATGCTGGGAAGACAAGCTCCTTCTTAATATTGCTGGAGAGACAAGCTCCTTCTTAGTTATGCTGGGAAGACAAGCTCCTTCTTAGTCATGCTGGGAAGACAAGCTCCTTCTTAGTCATACTGGAAAGACAAGCTCCTTCTTAGTTATGCTGGGAAGACAAGCTCCTTCTTAGTCATGCTGGGAAGACAAGCTCCTTCTTAATATTGCTGGAGAGACAAGTTCCTTCTTAGTCATGCTGTGAAGACAAGCTCCTTCTTAGTCATACTGGAAAGACAAGCTCCTTCTTAGTCATGCTGGAAAGACAAGCTCCTTCTTAATCTTGCTGGAGAGACTAGCTCCTTGTCTAATTCTCCCTAAAAAGTATTGTTCAGTATTTGTATAATGGTGTGGATCAATTAGTCAGCGTAATTTAGTAGTGCATCAGTAACCATCAGTAGTAAAGAGGTTGGGGTGCTGGTTTAGTTAGAAGCTTTTCTCTATATAGCAGCTGTAATGCTTAGCAGAGAAATGGATTACTAACATTAGGCCATCATGTGATTGTCATGGTGATGGGATTCAGGAGGGGAAAAGAAGGCTGGGTTGCTCAACATACCACATCACAAGAACATTACTCATCTCATCAAGTTGGGGAGTCTTTATCTTCACGGCTCATCATAATTGGCTTTGCAATGGCTTGCTTGGGCCATGCATAGCAGAGATGGTAATGTTGGTGGGCTGGTGTTTTGTTTGCACATAGTCATTCAGTGAGCAGTCGTGTGGCCTCCCGCCAGTCTGGTCCTTGGTTATGTTCTTATAAGGCAGATGCAGCGGTGTCTCTGCAGGCATGGGTGATGTCAGTGTTGCTGCTGCTCATGAAGTGGGGGGGGGGGGGGGGGGGGGGGGGTGGGTGGGGGGGGGTGGGGGTGGGGGTGGGGGTGGGGGGTTAGAGAGGAAATCCCTTCTGGTGGTTGTTAAGTCAGAAAAAATAATTTAATAATTGAACAAGAAGAAGGAAATGGAGGGCAGGGTTGGGGAGACCTCGTGAGCAAGCCTGCGCAGATTAGAAGTGGTCCACTCCTCTCATATTTGTCATGTGATGTGAGGTAAGGGACAATTCAACAACGCTGATGTGTCAGGTTGAGGAATTAAAATATTTTTGATCACCTCTGAAAATTCAGTCTATCCTGAATATAGAATATGAAAGCTTGAAGGCAGAGGCCAAGTACTAGTAGATACTCAGGGCAGAGGTGAGTAAGTAGATACTGAAGGCATTGGTTAGTGGAGTTCTAGTCCAGAGGTCAAGTATTAGTAGATACTGAGGGCAGAGGTCAAGTATTAGTAGATATTGAGGTCAGAGGTCAAGTATTAGTGGAGTACTAGTACAGAGGTCAAGTATTAGTAGAGGACTAGGCAGAGGTCAAGTATTAGTGGAGTACTAGGGCAGAGGTCAAGTATTAGTAGACACTGAGGGCTGAGGTCAAGTATTAGTAGAGTACCAGGGCAGAGGTCAAGTATTAGTAGACACTAAGGGTAGAGGAAGTGTTTTGAAGAATTTTGTTTTTACTGTTGTATTTTCTCTACCATTGAACACTTTTCTCTAATCTACAATGATGTCTTGCTAAGAGGAGATGATTAGCATAAAGCTAGAGGTCTGCTCTGTCCCTGTCTACATGCTTCATAATGACTTGCATAAAGCTAGAGTCTGTCCCTGTCTACATGCTTCATAATGACTTTAGAGGTCTGCTCTGACCCTGTCTACATGCTTCATCATGACTTGCATAAAGCTAGAGGGCTACTCTGTCCCTGTCTATATGCTTCATAATGACTTGCATAAAGCTAGAGGTCTGCTCTGACCCTGTCTACATGCTTCATAATGACTTGCATAAAGCTAGAGTTCTGCTCTGCCCCTGTATACATGCTTCATAATCACTAGCATAAAGCTAGAGGTCTGCTCTGACCCTGTATACATGCTTCATAATGACTTGCTGTGATTCACATGAAAGGGATTTAGGGTTCTGGCAAATATTGTCCCCCTGTGCCTGGTCAAGTTTCAATGAGCAAAAATATATTCCAAGGACCTATGCTTGCTCAGCTAATGTATGTAGATGAAGTTAGCGGTTGACAGATCTAGCGAAGTTGATAACTCATGGGGAATCTTTGAATAACCTTGGAATTCTGAATGTAAATATATATTACATACAAGTTATACTTTCAAACTGGTTGTTAAACCGGTGCCTCTATTAAACACCTACTCTTTGTTAAGCACCTACCTAACTGTGGCTCTAGAGAACTGTTACAGTTGATCTACACTTCCCCCTCCTGCTCAAAAGCCATTGTTTCTTCCATTTCTAGAGATTCCACAGATTTGTAGATGTGATGTCCTCGTCTGACCCTTACTAAGTTCTGCTCAGCAGCAGTTCAGCCATTCACCATCCCTTCTAGGTAGTAGCTACATGGACGATAAAAATTATTTGCGTTTGCACAAGGGCACTGCTTGGTAAACCGGTGCTCAGGTGTTAGGCAGCCATTTTCTTGGCGACTGACACAATAAGCGCTAAGCTTAATAATTAGGCAACTTTTGTAGGGACCATTTCTGCTATCAAGATGCAAAGGAACCTCCCTTATGGCTGGGGGAACACAACTTCCTCCCTTCACCCCTCACACACACACAGACACACACAGACACACACACACACACATACACCACATACTCACACACATCTAGGCATTCTCTCTATAGGCAGCTTCTTTGTACAGTAGTAATTTAGGGCTGAATTTTCCTATTAAAAGTTTGCGAGGCAAAACCGATTAGTCCCAAATTCCCTACAAATTTTAGACTATAGAGAGGACATAAGTCAGTTACAAGTCGAAAACTATTTAACTGGACTAGAAAAAAGGCTCTGCTGTTTCTAGCATAGGACCATGTAGGAGGGTTGTTTCTAATATAGGTATGGCACTTGTATAGGATAGCCACTTATGTAGAGGACTGTCTCTAGCATAGGTATCACACTTGTGTAGGAGGGCTGTCTCTAGCATAGGTATAACACTTGTGTAGGAGGACTTTAACCAGGGCCGTACCTAGGAAAATTTGACCCGGGGGGGGGGGCGGTTACCTAAGAAATGACTGGGGAGGCAGTTGCGTACCATTGGGCATAGGTGTGAAGTATGCAGAAGCTAACTCTACTTCTATTTTGTGAAGTGCATATATACGAGGAGTACATGTACATTACAGCATTAGAACACCTCAACAAAAACATACAGAAATGCAAAAATAAAATTTAATGTTCACGGTTCTGATTAAAAATTGCAGAATGTGACAGTCATCTAATTTTTATTTCACTGACTTGTCTCCAGTTAGCCTTTCTTTCATAAATATCCTCTGATGATGGAATAAATTCAGTGTCACAATGAATCAAGAGCATTGGTAATCCACTCAACCTCTCTTTTTTCATTGAAGAACATGTCCAAAGCTTTAGACGATGAAGAGCAATAAAAGATCTCTCACAAGATACACTTCCTACAGGTATATATAGTTAAAAAGAGTGTTAAAATTTTATTAATTGCGGGGAATAACTGAGTATTACACTCAGAAAGAGCACAGCTAGCTGTACCTGGTCTCCTTTTAGGTGAAACAGATCCATAAAACTTTAGTTATTTCAACAGGGAAGTCGGTCTTCTCTTCCAAGAACATAAATTTTCCATAATAAGAAGTGATACCTACTATCAATTTTATTGCTACTCAGTTTGGATAAATATAGTGATATCAGAGTTTCAGCTGCAATAATTTCCTTATGCTCATTGAAAAATCATGTTTCTAACTGCTCAACCACATGGTCAATAATGACTTGCATAAAGCTAGAGGTCTGCTCTGTCCTTGTCTACATGCTTTATAATAGCTTGCTGTGATTCACATAAAGGGGGGTTAGGGTTCTGACAAATATTGTCCCCCTGTGCCTGGTTCAAGTTTCATAGGGTAAAAATGTATTCCAAGGACCCATGCTTGCTCAGCTAATGTATGTAGATGAAGTTAGCAGTTGACAGATCTAGCGAAGTTGATTACTCATGAAGAATTTTTGAATAACCTTGGAATTCTGAATGTACATATATATTACATAAAAGTGATACTATCAAACTGGTTGTTAAACTGGTGCCTCTATTGAACACCTACTCTTTGTTAAGCACCTACTTAACTGTGGCTCTATGTATCTGTTACAGTTGATCTTGATTGCCCCCTCCTGCTCAAAAGCAGTGTTTCTTCCATTTCTAGAGACTCCACAGATTTGTAGATGTCCACGTCTGACCCTTACTAGGCTCTGCTCAGCAGCAGTTCAGCCATTCATCATCCCTTCTAGCTAGTAGCTACATGGACGATAGAAATTATTTGCATTTGCACAAGGGCACTGCTTGGTAAACTGTTGCTCAGATGTTAAGCAGACATTTTCTTGGCGACTGACACAATATTGAATAAGTGCCAAGCTTAAATAACTAGGCAGCTTTTGGCAGGGACCATTTCTTCTATCCAGATGCAGAGGAACCTCCCTTATGGCTGGGGGTCCTCAACCTTCTCCCTTCTCCCTTCACTCCTCACACACACACACACACATACACCACATACTCACCCACATCTGGGCATTCTCTCATACACCACATACTCACCCACATCTGGGCATTCTCTCTATAGGCAGCTTCTTTGTACAGTAGTAATTTAGGGCTGAATTAAAAGTTTGCAAAGCAAAACTGATTAGTCCCCAATGCCCTACAAATTTTTGACTATAGAGAGGACATAGTCAGTTACAAGTCGAAAACTATTTTACTGGACTAGAAAAAAGGCTCTGCTGTTTCTAGCATAGGAATAGCATGTAGGATGGTTGTTTCTAGTATAGGTATGGCACTTATGTAGGATAGCTATCTCTAGCATAGGTATAAAACACTTGTGTAGAGGACTGTCTCTAGCATAGGTATCACACTTGTGTAGGAGGGCTGTCTCTAGCGTAGGTATAACACTTGTGTAGGAGGACTTTAACCAGGCCGTACCTAGGAAAATTTGACCCGGGGAGGGCAGTTAACTAAGAAATGACTGGGGAGGCATTTGCGTACCATTGGCAATAGGTGTGAAGTATGCAGAAGTTAAAACTCTACTTCTATTTTGTGAAGTGCATATATACGAGGCTAAAAAGGAGTAAATGTACATTACAGCATTAGAACACCTCAACAAAACATACAGAAATGCAACAATAAATTTAATATTCACGGTTCTGAGTAAAAATTGCAGAATGTGACAAAGTTATCTCATTTTTATTTCACTGACGTGTCTCCAGTTAGCCTTTCTTTCATAAATATCCTCTGATGATGGGTGTCACAATGAATCAAGAGCATTGCTAATCCACTCAACCTCTCTTTTTTCATTGAAGAACATGTCCAAAGCTTTAGACGATGAAGAGCAATAAAAGATCTCTCACAAGATACACTTCCTACAGGTATATATAGTTAAAAAGAGTGTTAAAATTTTATTAATTGCGGGGAATAACTGAGTATTACACTCAGAAAGAGCACAGCTAGCTGTACCTGGTCTCCTTTTAGGTGAAACAGATCTATAAAACTTTTCCCATTTAGTTATTTCAACAGGGAAGTCGGTCTTCTCTTCCAAGGACATAAATTTCCCATAATAAGATGTGATACCTACTATCAATTTTATTGCTACTCAGGTTGGATAAATATAGTGGTATCAGCTGCAATAATTTCCTTATGCTCATTGGAAAATCGTGTTTCTAACTGCTCAACCACATGGTCAATAAATGGGTAATAAACATTGATTCTGTAGTGATCAGAAAGAGTCTGGCTAACTTGTCCTGCGTTGGCTCGGTGGCGCTGAACAGTAGCAGTTCGTAGTTTCACAATTGTTAAATTAATAGACAAGGGTAGAATTTCACTTCTGCTCCAAACTTTCTGCTAGCAGTCATCTTTTCTGGCATCCTGAATGCATTTCTTTGCAGTACTTACATCCCTGTAGGCTTCTGCAAGATCACACTGTTTATCTTGTAAAGCTAGTGTCACTGAACTAAGGAAACAAAGAACTGTCTGTGTAACAACCAGTGTGACCAAAAATTGGCTATCTTCTAGAAGCCGCATATATGAACAAGCATCACTTATAGCTCCTCCCCTGCTACTATCTTTGATTCTGCCTATGGTCTCTAAGACTGTGACATATTGGGCTATAAGAGCTGAAAGAGTCCTCACCCTTGCACTCCAACAGGTCAAAGACTCACTAAATCATCATCTTCTATCATCAATAAGTCAAGAAGCTCTTTTCCTTGGTCAGTAGATGCAACTTCAAAAAAATTTCTATATGCTTGGCACTACCAGATAAAAACCATGTCAACTTTTGAATATCATCAAAAAGGTTACGGATAGATGGCACACCCGTCTTCTGCAAATGGCAAGATTCAAAACATGTGAACGAAATGAACATATATGGCATGGGGATATTTTTCAGCTACTTTAGCCTGTACTCCATTTCTACTTGAACTCATTACATAGGCTCCATCATACCCTTGACCAACTAGAAAAGACATGTTCAATCCCCATTGCTGAAGTGTAGAGAGTCAAGCATCAGCAATCGTTTGAGCATCCATCTTTGCAATTTTAATAAACCCCAGGAATTTTTCATTAACTCACAATTATTAACAAACCTTGCACAGATACTAACCTGTTCCACATTTGAAAGGTCTTCTGTTTCATCAGCATGAGACTCCACTATGATGAAAACATTGATAAAATATTCTCACGAACAGTGCCTTCGCATATTTGTATTCTGTATATACTAGGGGTGAAGTGTATGTAGCTGCTGAAAATGCTCTTTAAGGTCTGTGTCAAACTGTGCTTCAGTTCACAAAAAAGCAAAGTTTCCATCTTCAGTTTTTGTGATCTTGTCCCAATTACCTCGAAAAGCAATGCTTCTCTTACTAATGGCTACAACCACATCAATGATTGACAAAATGCCATTCTTAGTATGGGCCTGCTGAATTCCCACTTCTTTAGCCATTAGTGAAGCAACATCTAAACCAGTATTTAGGAAAAATTCTCATCTGCTAGTTTGTGTACTTCACTCTCCTTGTGCTTATCAAATAAGCTGCTCTTCTTACCAAGAGCTTTCTTCCATTTATTAAAGCCCATGGAAGAAAACGGGGATTTGGTGTCTACACTTGGCATGGGAGACAGTATGCACTATCATTTGATATGCTATAATGCAACCATGACCTATTTACTGTCCAGCTTAGACTAAATCTTCTCCCTGAAGTGACAGGAAACACAAAATTAGGTCGGCATTTAAACTTGGACATCAAGAGTGTTAGCTTTTCATCGACATCCAATAAGGAATGCTTTCCAGAATAAAGTGCTGGATCATTGGGATCAAAATAATCTTTGACAATAGGACTTGCAGTTGCTAGATCTATTTCAGGTAGATCATCATCATGAAGGAACTCTTCATCATGAGCCCCCTCAACATGAGCCTCTTCATCACTTTATGAGCCTCTTCATCATGACCCTATTCATCATGTACTTGGGAGTTGTCTTCATTTTCCCTACATCATTTTATCATTACTTTCATATAGCTACCACTATGAATCACATGCATTGAGCATTAATCATTAATACCTTGAAGGTCCAAAAAATTAAGTTATTTTAACTCGATGACACAGTCTTTTGGCTTTTGGAGGAGTAGGATCTTCAGCTTAAGTAGCAGTGACCTGCTATGTCCTTTTGTCATGTGCAGTGGTTGATTGCACTGATAGTGCTTGTAATAATCAGACTTGCACACTTGTCATGCAGCTGCAAGTATGCATGAGATTGATGGGCCCCCAATTTAACATTATTCTTGTTGTTGTGCAGGCAGCTAGATGGCAAATATTTTTTTTGCACTGCTAGCACACTGACAGCTGGGATTAACAGGGTGATGTTTTAATTAATTATACATCATACATGTACTGATTATCCAAAATCCTGCATACGTACTTCATGTCCCTATTTTCCCTGATCGAACCTTTTCTGGTTCCTTTGTGTGAGGCCAAATAAGGACAGAAGCAAAGAAAGGGCGAGAGAAATATCAGTTATGTATCTCCGGCTACCACCATTTTGAAATAAGTACACTTCTCCTGGTGTATTGGCATACATGGTTACCCATGAGACACGTGGACGCTACAGAGTAAAGGACACCCCCCTTCCCCCTTGGATTTCCAGTTATAGGCAGCTGTAGCTCCACCCATTTCACATGGTTTGTGCTTGTATTGACTGTGCAATATGCTGACCCCTGACCTCACTTCTGGACTTCAAGACGTAACTACTTTAGAGGGATCCTTTACCCAAGCGGGTCATCCCTGAAGAAGCCATCAACATTTCTAGAGCTATGCTCAATCATTTACAACCTCTTTGAGCTGCAGGAAGAGTAGCAGGCATTAATTTCCAAGTCACGGGAGATCTTTGAGTTACGGCACAAACAGTTTCCAAGACGAAAGTGTCCTTGTGAGAAAAAAATGAGATCACACCTATAATTTCCTCCTCTTTTCCGACTGCTCTCATTCCATTTCCCTTCCATAAGAAATTTGCACTAGAACTGCTTCCTAGCATAATTGTGTGAAGAAAATACCCCACTAATTAAACTGTTGCTCAATCTGATGACCTTTTTCTATTTGCAGATATTCATCAAACCATTCATGAACACACACACACATACACATTACACTCTTGACACCATGTCAGGTGAAAACCTTAGAGAGCTTTCTCCCAGTGTGTCAATTCATATTGTGCATTCTCCAGATATTATAATATGGAATATGCCATGCAGGTAGTGTAGGGGTTTCCCCCTGCTTGCTGGGTGTCTGGGATCTCTCACCTGCTGTTGTGTGTGTATTGGTTCCCAACACAAGCCATACAAGACCATCAGGAAATCTCATTCTATGGTTTTACTTCTAGTGCAGTTACTTTGTGATGTTTCACGGTTGGGGTCATAATTACTAGGTGGTGCATGTGAATTGGCTGTTGGCTGTCCAGCTCCCCCAAAGTCTGTGTCAAGCTACTCTAGTTCCCCCTAAGTCTGTGTCCATCTACTCTAGTTCCCCCAATTCTGTGTCAAGCTCCTCTAGTTCCCCAAGTCTATATCAAGCTGCTCTAGTTCCCTCCAAGTCTGCTCTAGTTCCTCCCAAGTCTGTGTCAAGCTACTCTAGTTTCCCCAATCAGGCTGCTTTAGTTCCCCCCAAATCTGTGTCAAGCTGTTCTAGTTCTCACCAAGTCTGTACCGTTATTTAGGTACACACTCTCAAATATGTGTAGTGGTGGTGGGTATGGTGGGCAGAGATGTGAGCATGGCGGTGCGTGTAGGGATGTGAGCATGTGCAGTGATGGTGGATGTGGGGGGCAAGGATGTGAGTACATAAAGTGGTGGTTATTGTGGAGAATAGGGATGTAGGCATGTGCAGTGGAGATGTGTGTGGTGGGTAGGGATGTACGCACGTGCAGTGGTGGTGTGTGTGGTGGGTATGGATGTGAGCATGTGCAGTGGTTTTGTGTAAGGATGTGCTGTGGCAGTGTGTGTGGTGGGTGGAGATGTGCAGATGTGCAATGGTGGTGTGTGTGGTGGATAAGGATGTGCGCATGTGCAGTGGTGGTGTGTAGGGGCAGATCTAGGTTATTATGATAGGAGGAGGTTGTAAGCTACTCCCCCAAAAATACACCCAAAACCATACCCTTTAATTGAACGTCTTATTAGCACATCAATTTTTTACAATCACCGATAAGTACAATTTTAAACATTTAATCAAACAAAGAAGTATTAAAAAGTCTTCTCGGATATGTTCTTACAAATGTCTGACAATTTTTTTATCAGTTGTAACTCCTTCTCCATGGTGAATAGCAATTACTGACAAGTCAGATAAACAGTCGTCAATCATTGTTGATTGTAAACAGGTTTTGAGCCTTCTCAATAAGGAAAATGACCTATCCGCTTCAGCACGCATAATTGGTAAGGTAAATGCAATTATAAGAAGCTGGTGGATGTTGGGAAATGAGCAAGCACCAAGAGCTAAAAGTAAATTGTCAGGAAGTGTACCACCTTGGATATCTTTGTTTTGCCAAAGTCGTTTCCCTCTTTCAAGCTCATTACAGAGAGATTTAGGGAAAGGAAGATCTTGTTCCCAATGTAACAAACTGGCTAAGTTCAAATCAGCATCTTTAACAGAATGCATGAGACAGAGAAGCGTTGAATATACCTCAGATGCATTCATCTGATTAAGCAAAGAATCTAAGAGAGGAATAGCTATAGTTCTCTTGTAGAACTCTTCAGGACTATCACTAGGAGTATTGCTGCTATTCGTTTGAAGACTAGTCTTCCTAGAATTACTAGCAGATGATCCCACACTGTCAGCAAGTTTGAGAATCTCCTCATATCATTTGCTGAAAATTGTACTGATGTTTGTTCTGGTGAACTTGATACTCTCAATGACAGTGCCTACCATTTTGTGAGCATCAAGAATATCTTGATCTCTCTTTTGCAACTTAGAAGCTAAAACTCTGACTTCATCAAGGACATTTTTCGTTACAATGAAAAGAACAAAGAGAAGATTTTAACCCTTGTGCTTTTACTTTTGTTTCTTTATCCCACTTCCAGTTCCTCATCATCTTCAAGCAGAGCTGGATGATCATCTGGTGACAGTTTGGTATCCAGTAGAGTAACAAGGCACTCATATAGCTCATGAAAAATGTCCAAACATATGTGGCGTACTATATACCCAGCATGTTTTGCATAATCCTGGTTAAGAATATGATGATTCTGGCATGTATGCTTTAACTGTACACTCAAAAAGCATTGCCGCTTAGGACTTTTGTTCAGAAACAAGAATGATTCATTTATTAAACCAATAAGATTTCTCACTTCTTTAAGTCTACAAGAAGCAGCAATAGAAAGGTTCAGACAAGGAGAGAAGCAATGTGTATAAATAGCTGAAGGAGATTTTTTTAAAATCTGTTGGACTCCAGCTTTCTCAGAAGCTATTACTGCAGCTCCATCGTAAGCCTGGCCACAAATTTTAGTTCGGTCTAAATTCACTGAGAGATGTGAAAGAGATTCCAAGATTTTTTTAGCTATATTGGGAGCATTTACTCTTTCAAGACTGACAAAATTGATTTGGCATTCCTTTATTTTAGGTGTTTGCGGTGCAGACAAGTCTACATAACGAAGGCACACAGAAAGGATCTCTTGATTTGCATGTGGGTCGGTGACCTCATCTGCTATGATAGTGAATGGAAGATCAAAGGGTCACACAATTTCTCTCTCACTTTGTTGGCTTAGATGTGAATCAGCTGATTTTGAATGTTCTTGCTGGTGTATTTAGCATTTTTGCTGGCAAGATTAAGATGCTGTTGTAAAGTGCTATTTCCTTTAGCCAAGAGTTGCAATGCGGCTATAAAGTTTCCTTTGTTCATGTTTTCATCCGAAAAGTAACTTTATCTTCTCCTCTGTGTCCTCTGAATGGTAAGCCTTGCTTAGCTAAAAACTGAACACAATTAACTATGTGACGCAGAATCTCTCTGTTTTCTTCTGATTGTTCTTGTTTCACTTTTATGAGATGTGAGTCAACTCTGGCATCAGGAGTGAAGTATTTTGATTTGAAACAATCAGCTCTTTCTGTAGCATGCTGATTCATGACAGTCCGCTCATGATGCATAAGATTGCCATCCTTACCCAGTGCTTTCGTATATGGTTTCTGATAGGAGGATAACACCAACACTCTGGGTATTGTACCTGTGCTTTGTCTGTTTGGAAGCTCTGGGAACAGAATACAATTCCTCCTTCAAGTTTCCTACTATAGCAAAGCCAGGGAAATTGGTTGAGCCAGTGCATCTGAAATGAAACTGTCCAGGTTTTTCCCTGCTCGGTGACTGGACAAGACTGAAGGACTTCAGATGCTGCTGGTCTGAAATGTGATGACAGATACTGGAACCGCTTGAGTCAAGAATGCTACTAGCCAAGTGCCTTAGGTTATCCAATGAACCCTGTACCTCTTTCACAACTATTCCTAAGTCTAGTGTATGACCAGCTACCATGTTGTCATTACCTTGATCTTCTCTACACTTAGCCATAGAGATCTGATCAGGTTCAGTGCATATCCTCTTGCTCATTGGTGATTCTTGAGTAAAATTGCCGGATCTGAAATTTGCCAAATAATAATATTAAAACAAATAATCACATTGTTCTCTAGCTATTTACCTCTTTAACAGGTTTTTCAATGTCTTTTGCTTGGAGTCTTTCAATCCACACTATAGCTAGATAGCTTGCCAGAGGCCAGAGTTCAGCTCATGTGACCCAGAGAGTAAAAGGTAACACATCTTTTGATGTATACACATGTGATTTTAGCGTCAACAAGGTAGGTGAAAAATAGATCTGGATTTGCCATTTTGGTGCCTCTTTTAATCTGTTACTGCCTCATTAAAAGAAGCTGTAGTTAGCTATAATGAGGAAATCGTACTCGTTAAACTGAATTTCATTAGTGTACATTATTATTGTAGTATTCTGGAATTTTATTACTACATATTATTATCGTCATCATTATTATCGTGGCCAAAAGGGTGGGGGGGGGAGGTTACAAACCCCCTCAACCCCCCCCCCCCCCTCCCCCCTCCCCTGGATCGACCCCTGGATGTGTAGTGATGGTGTGTGTTGTGGGTATGGATGTGAGTATGTACAGCGGTGGTGAGTGTGGTGGGTAGGGATGTGAGCACGTGTGGTGGTGTTGGGTATGGATATGAGCATGTGCAGTGGCAATGGGTGTGGTGGGTTGGGATGCGATTACATGCAGTGGTGGTGGGTGTGGTGGTACGAATGTGAGCATGTGTAGTGGCGAGTGTGTGCAGTGGCAGTGGGTGTGTTGGGTAAAGATGTGAGCATGTACAGCGGTGGTGGGTGTGGTTTTGAGCACATGCACACACTGGTTCACATTTGGTTTCTCTGTACAAGTGGTCCCCTTTCCATACATCATGTGTGTGTGTTTGAGTGTGTATGTGTGTATGCATGAGTGTGTGTGTGTGCGTGTATGTGAGTGTGTGTGTGAGCGTGGAGCTGGAGTCTGAGAAGGTAGCTGCATAGCATGGAGTCGTGAGGGGGGTAAGAGGTCTGAAAGCTGTGGTTTACCATTTGAAGTGCCATATCTTTTCACACATACATATGGTCCTGATATATATATATATACTAAAATGTAGCCAGTACAGTATGCTTTCTGATGGTAGTTTTTGTTTTTTGCCATGATTATTTATATTTTGGAACTGCAAGTTGGAATGTGAAGTAAGGTCACTCAACCGAACCTGTTCAAGAAATAACTTACCAGCATCAAGTCTTGAATGGCTGTGATTGATAAATCTGTAGAAACAAATGTAGAGATATTTTTTATTTAAGTGGTCATGTGAAGTGGGTTGAGTTTGGAGCTCCATAAATACCGCACACTTAACTGTATGAACTTGCTTAGATGACAGATCTCTGTGTGCTCTCTTGATATGCTAAAGTTGTATGCAGCCAAAGTGTGAGTACTTGTGTGCCTTAACCGTTTGTAGTTGTAGTTTCTGATTAGAGAGTGCTGCCATTGTTATCGTGGCTAGAGGAAGCCCTACTCTACACGAGCATATTCATTAGGCGCTAATTAGGCAAGCACGTGTGCTTGAAATTTCACCCCCCTGCATGTCACGCTGATTGTTACTTGACCTTTTGTATGTATGCTCCTTGACCTTGACTTTGTTATGCACCATGAATTTTTGTATGTACCTTGACCTCTTATATGTAACTTGACCTTGACCATTTAATATATATCTTGACCTTGACCTTTAGTTCTTTCACTTTCGAAAGAATATCTTTTGTCCCCCAACAAAAGTTGAGTCCAGCGACATTCGGATTGAGCCTTGTAACTTCCCACCTCCTATTAATTTCAAGGTAGCCATGGTGACAAAATACATGGTTAGGAGTGAGTTGAAGAGTAGATAATGAATATCCTTCTTCCTTCTCCCTGTTCTCATATGGGTGAAGGGATCCCCCCCCCCCCAAAGCCTGTGGTTATATATACTTGTTTAACCTCACAGCCCAAAATGAATTTTTTGAATTTCCCACCCAGCGTAAAGCCCCCAATGAACCAGACTGCTGGTATGTTATCTCTAAGTGAAACCTCAAGCAGGAGAACACTGACTGCTGGTGAGTTAGCTAGAGGCTTGTCATCCAGTGTGTTGTTTAGCGTGTCAAGTCATTGGGTTACATATTGTGAATAATATTTGTTCTTCAGATATTATCTGGCAAATGCAATCTTTGAGTAATGAGGAGGTGTAAGGGTTTCCCCCTGGCTGGGTATCTAGGATCTCTCACCTGCAGCTGTGATATTATTTGTTTGTATTGCATTCTCAACACAAAGTCATACAAGATCACCAGGAAATCTCATTCTATAGTTCTAGTTCATGACAGCGACTTTGTGTGATTCCTGGATGTGTCAGGGATGGTTATGTCAGAGGTGGGGTCGTTGTATGGTTATGTTGGGTACAGCAATTACTACATTGTGCATGTCAAGTGGTTTTTGGCTGTTCCAGCTCTCCCAAGTCTATGTCAAGATACTTTAGTTCTCCCTAATTGTGTGTCAAGCTACTCTAGTTCTCCCCAAGTCTGTGTCAAGCTACTCTAGTTCCACCCAAGTCTATGTCAATTCTCCCCAAGTCTGTGTCAAGCTCCTCTAATACCACCCTCTCCCAAGTTCAAACTTGTGTGTGCTTCACCTAGCCTGGGGCAGCAAACCTCGAGTGCCCACCATCAAGTTTGTGATTACTAATGCATACAGTATGCAGTAGTCGTGAGTAAGGATGTGAACATGTGGATTTCTGGTATGTAAGGATGTGACCATGTTCAGTGGTGGTGGGTAGGGATGTGAGCATGTGCAGTGGTGGTGGATGGGAATGTGAGCATGTACAGTGATGGTGGGGGGTAGAAGAGTATTTGCAGTGGTATGGATAAGGTTGTGAGAACATGCAATGGTGATTTGTGTGTGGGTAGGGTTGTATGCCATATAGTAAGAGTATGTAAGGTGGTTGAGGTTGCCACAGATGTGATGAGATCTGAGTAAAGGGGTCAAAGGTCTGTTGCAAAGGAAAAGCTTGGGCATTGCCCACAGTCTTTCACATCTCTAGAGGAACTCATGAGCTGATTAAAGTGGCATTTTGTTCTGTAGGAAATTTTGTGTTTGTTCAGCTGATAAGTGTGTTCCACTTGACCTCACATCTGCTACACATAGGGGATCCCCCAATGACACTATTGCACAGAAATTTGTCAGCAACTGTTTCCCTGGCTCTGAAACCAGTTTGTTCCTTGTTTTAATTTTCCTTTTCCTTTAAATCAAAATGAGGAACAGTGCCTGGTTTCAGTGTCAGGGAATTGTTGTTGAGAAATGCCTATCTAAATATAGCTCTACCCTCACTCACTCACTTGGCTTCTGGCAGGATATCAATTCTTCTTATTTAAATGCATCAATTACAGGGTGGCCCAGTAGTGCTGGCACAATCCCAGGATGTCAAGATTTTTGCTATCTAGTCCTAGACCTAGCCCTGCCATAATCATAGCCCTAAATCCTGGCCATAACACTAGCCCCAACCATAACCTAGCTCCTAGTCAACCCCAGCCCCAGCCTTGGCATAATCCTAAGCTCTAGCCATTGGTCATAACCTTAACTCTGGCATAACCCTAGCTCTAACGGTTGTCCTGGCATAACCCTATGACTAACTCTAGCCCTAATGTTAGCCATAACCCAAGCCCTGGCATAATCCTATCCCTAGCCCATGGCCATAACCCTAGCCCTAGTCCTGGCATAATCCTAGTCCTATCATAATTCTAGCTAGTGAAGTGGACAAGAACTCTGAAACAAGCTTTATTCTGTCGTTTTTATCATAACTTCACATGTATACACCACCTCCTTTACCAGCTTGAGCTTCCATTGGGTGCCTACCACCCTCCCAAAAGAGCTATTATTTTTAATGCATTCTCAACCTACTCCAGTCTCCCTCAACCAAATGTGGTGTTGGTCCAGTGTGTATCCCCATGAGCTATTGTCAGCCTACTTCAACCTTTCTTAACCCAATGTGATGTTGGTCCAGTGTATATCCCCATATGCTATTGTCAACCTACTTCAACCTGCCTCAACCCAGTGTGGTGTTTGTCTAGTGTGTCTCTATAGAGCTATTGTCAGCCAACTTCAAACTGTCTTAACCCAATGTGATGTTGGTCCAGTGTGTGTCCCCATAGAGCTATTGTCAATGTACCTCAACCCAGTTTTGTATTGGTCCAGTGTGTATCCCCATAGAGCTATTGTCAACCTGCCTCAACCCAGTGTGGTGTTGGTCTAGCGTGTCTCCCAATAGAGCTATTCTCAACCTAGATCAACCTCTCTTAACCTAGTGTGTTGTTGGTCTAGTGTGTGTCCTCATAAGAGCTATTGTCAACTTAATTCAACCTGCCTCAATCCAGTGCGGTGTTGGTCCAGTGTGTGTCACAATAGAGCTATTATCAACCTGTCTCAACCCAGTGTGGTGTTGGTCCAGTGTTTGGAGATTGCTTCACAGACAGGGTCACCCCACACTGCTAGTCACTATGTGTGGTGTACTGGGGTACTAGTGCCAGACAGTGGTCACTCCAACACTACTAGTCACTATGTGTGGTGCACTGGGGTACTGCTGCCAGACAGTGGTCACTCCAATACTGCTATATATATATGCAGTGGCACTGGTAATTCAGCCTTGTATTTTAAAACAGTAGATATTAAAAAAATATAATATTCACTGTATGAGTACATTCAGTGATTTCCACAGACACTTCTACACAAAGGAGGTGACCTAATTATGTGCATGTCTAAGGGACATTTTCTTCTTCTTCCTCCTCTTTTATGCTTAAAGGAGCTATTTATGTAACAGGTGTCTAGTATATTATAGTAAGTGTCTAGTATACTATAGGAAGTGTCTAGTGTACTATAGGAAATGATGTAATGAGATTGATAAAGTATTAATCCAATGAACTCGAGCCCCAATGGAAACTTTCGTAATATACGTGCAAACTTTGTAGTTTCCTATTGCTGTTGAGCTGGGCCACATGAAGCATGCTGGTGGGAGTGGAGTGTAGCTATCTGCTGGTGCAGAGATGGAAGCTTATGGTGGCGAAGCTGCAGCTACAAAGGAGCATTTTGCTGCAAGTCCAGGGTGAAAGCAAGTGGGATATGCAGTGGGAACGAGGTCAGACAGTGTGAGATAGTAAGCAATAGCTCATTAAACAATGTGGATTTAAGATATTGCAACAATATACTATTCCAATAAGAGAGCATGTGCTTATCATTCAATTATTTCTCTAGTTGTACAGTGTGTGAGTGTGAGAGAGAGAGCTCAGGTGAGTCAGCTCAGGTGAGTGTGTGTGAGCTCAGGTGAGTGAGTGTGAGCTCAGGTGAGTGGGTACAGTGTACCACTTCAGTTTGAACTTGTGTGATATAGCTCAGATGGTCACCACAGTGAGGCTTAAGTTGTTTGCAATGACATGAGACAGCACTGGAAGTTGATAATCTATCTTTCTTCTGTTTTGTCATTTTTCAATTCTCCATATTTCCCATGGAAGACACCGTGGCACTCCACTGCCACCATAAGAGCTGAAGGGTTCCATAATTGGGGAGGGGGTGAATTTTGTTGTACCTCTCCCAATTTTTTTTGGGGGGGGTGGGTGGGAAATCCAGGTGCAGGTCTACATAAATGTAAGGTGGACATCTTCCCAAAGCTTTGCCCCAGAAATTGATTATTCATTCGCATTATAATTTTAGGTTGCTCTTCTTGACCTACAAAATTTATGCTGCTGACAGCCTTCTGCTAGAGGTAGTTGTGGTTGATAGAGTTAGTTAGCTATATGGTTGCTAGAGCTAGTTAGCTATATGGTGGCTAGAGCTAGTTATGGTAGTTAGAGCTAGTTAGCTACATGGTAGTTAGAGCTAGTTAGCTAGATGATTGCTAGCTATTATTGGTTTATTCGCTTTTTTGGGTTCCCTGTTTGTTGGTTTTTGGCTGAAACCAATGACGACGACACTTGCCACTGTAAACTATGTCATTTCAGCATATGTGGTGTTTTTCTGGTAGAGTATGTAGCCTTGCTAGCCATCCACTCCAGTTAATTTCCACCATGTGGGTTCTAGCAAACTTTTTTGTGATGGTCTTTGTCTTTGTGTGGATATGTCTGCTATCAGGAATTTGAAAGCTCACATCACAATTTTGATTTTTTTTTGTCAGAAATATAAAAGCATCTGAATTTTCTAAGAAATTAACATAAGACTTTTTACAGAGTATTTTAGAGATGTATATTTTTATAGTGAGCTAATGGATGAGCAAGGAGATGAGTAAGTAGTGATTAATGATAGGTTCACTCATAAAAAGGAACCTGTAAACTCTGCCTGCTGAACATTGAAAAGGAGATGAGAGGTGAGATGGGGTGGGGTGGTGGGGTTAAGCATTATAAAGACCATTAAATACAAGTTGGAATAGAATGGTACAGAGGTGTTGCAGCTTATGCCTTTCTGTGATTCCACAATTACAAACTGCCTTCATTAGAATATCGATCATTATTTCTGTGTGACCTTATATGATCAGGTATCGATTACTGCATGTAAGGTGGCCCAGAGCTCCAATTTCCATTGTGCCGTATCTTGGTTTGGCTTCTTCTTCTCTTCAATTCTTCCTTCACTGCTTTAACTAGAGGATGATACACTATCCATGTGACCTCATGTGGTAGGAATGTCAAATTACTCCACCTTTGGATTGGGATAATGTGCTCCAGAGCTCCAATTTCTACTGTATTACATCTGGCTTGAAATGTTCTTTCTTTGACGTCTGCAATGAGGTAGGGTGGTCACCCTTGTTCTGTTTCCTCATTTTTGTCTGGTCCAGGCATGTTGCCAATTAATTTTGTTGGGGACTGTTATCTCCAATAAGCACTGTTTTCAAAGTGTAATGACCAACCCTTGGCATGTAAGTTTGCAGTTAATGTCAGGACTGGTGATTGGGAGGTTTTCCTCAGCTTTTTCCCCTTCTAGCTGTGCTTAAATCTTGTAGCCTAGCGAAAGGAGAGGCAGTTACCATCACTGATGGAACATGGTCAAAGGTTTATCGTCCCTGTTTAAGGGAGCAATAGGACAAGTGTTTAGGATGTGTGCAGTGGTTGGCCTAGGGAGCCACGATGTACTTAAAGGGATGCTATATCTTCCAGAGGGAAAGGTCCACAGGCATAAGTAAGGTGTCCGAGCCAGCTTTCAGGAGAAAGCATGTAACTTGAAAGGGAGGCCATTGATGAGTTTGTTCCTCTTGATGAGTTTTCTCCTCCATGATGAGTTTGCTCCTCCATGATAATTTTCTCACCTTTCATGTAATCTCCTTGAACTTTGATTGTTCCTGGAGAGAATGAAGATGTCTGTCCCACTTGTCTTTGCATGCTTTAAGCTGCTTGCTGCTCAGCGAATTCAGAGATTTTTTTGTTGTAAGGACAGTTGCTTTCTTTAGTCGTTCAGAAACAACTCCCTTTATCTGTGCCGCAACACAGACCCATTCTGCTTAGTGCTCTATTCTGTGTTGAGAACTGCCAGATCTACATATGCATGCATTTCAATGTGCAAATTATTTGACAGCCTGCACAATCTCTTTTCTGTCCAATCTGCAAATAGAAGCCCATTCTGGAAATTTAATGTTAGGCAGGTTCATCTGCATTTGTATATTCACAAAAATATTTGATCATTTTGAAGCAGATGCAATAGAGCTGCAACTTGATAGAGAATTAGTTGCAAACAAAGGCTATGGATGTTATGTTGCACAGTGCCTAAAACAAAAGCAGGAGAGAAATCCATCTAGCAATGCCTTCTTTTTCAAAAGCAAAAAAATTCCGAGTGATGAGTAGTTGCTTCTGGAAATTAGCAAAGATACCCTCCATGATAGCAGTTGCAAAAGAAAAAAAAGAAGAAATAAGATCGAGGAAAAAATGAGTAGCCATGATGGATAGCTATATATGTTTGTAACCCCGCTCCCCTCCCCCTTAGTAGCCAGGTAAATCCAAGGTGCCAGTAGGTTTGTGTTGGTTTTCTGTAAATTGTTGCATTTAGCCTTCCATCTTCCCTTCTGTGTAGGTGGCAATCCAGAAAGGGCAACAATCCATCCACTTCAAGCTCCATGGTAAACTTTATGGATGGCTTGATGTTGTTTAGATGGTCCAACAACTCCTGCTCACTTCCCTTCTTCACAATTCATAAGGTATCATCTAAAAATCTCTTCCAAAACCTAAGCTTCAGTGGAGCAGTTGTGAATGTAATGTGGTGACTGTTGACTGTTTTGTGCAGTACTGCTGCTTACTGCTGCACTTAGTACTAGCAGAAAATACTATAGACAGGAATAAGTTATATTTTAGAAGCTTCTTCTAAAGAACTTTGTTGTGAGAGAATTGTTCATGAGCTGTTAAAACTGGATTAGTAAAACTTTGATGATGCAGAAGACCAGTGTAGTAGCTCACTTGCATGTAGCTACCTTCCTCCACTTCAATTTATAATACTGAATTTACTACAGAAGGAAGCACATTCAGCTGATCAGGGTCAGAAGATGTTGGATGAATTCTATGTACTCTAATGGGCGAAAAAAATCATATTCTGGCTGTAGCTAAAGGATATTGTTTCAAATTTTCCCTGTAAGTATTGAATGCCAGGCTGAGCACAGTTCATGGCATAGACTGTGTACTGCATGGAGGTTGGTTGAACTGGTGAATCACTGCAAGAGTATTTTGAGATAATCACAGCGTGAAGATGACATAATACTTTGGAGGGACAACTCTTACCTTCAGTATTGCCAGCAGCCTTTTGTTGCTGATGCAGATCAGATCGATGAAGATGACTTTCCAGTGAAAGAGGAGTGGATAACTCTGAAAGTGAATGTAAGCTGGAATTCCAGAAAAGGACCTGGAACTTTCTGGATAGCCCGGCTAAATGATACACCAACCTTGGCGAGATGGCTCTAAGATCCTTACTTCCATTGCGACCACATACCAATGTGACCAAGGCTTTCCCATCATCATGGGAATGGAAACCATGAAACGGAACTGGTTGGAGGTGTTAAATGATGCTCTCCATTCTACAAAATTGTTCATTAAATACTTGGCTAACAAAATGCAAGCACAACCATCCCATTGGTTTGATTTTTTTTGCAACTAACTTACTAACACACTTATATAAATAGAAATTAAAACATTTTTTATAACACAGGTATGGGTATTGTAACAGGGAGGATGTGCCAATCTGAGAAATGATTGAATTAGAGGAAGAAATAGAATTCCTTTATGTTAGCTTGGCAATTGCCGGAGAGTTTTCATTGACATGAGAAGAGAGCCACTCCAAGTTTGTGATTTCTGGCAATGGACCCAACTCTCGACTTTCCAGCCAGGACATGATGAGGATATTGAGGAAGTTCAGCTCTTGGTAGATTGTCTTTGAGATAAGATTACAATTTTCTTTAAAATATCTTCTAATAAGTTGAGGGACATTGAAACAGTTGCTTGAGTTTGTCTCCTCTGTTTCTCGAATTGTGCAGTTACAGTAGGTAGGTGACAGCTGTAGAAACAGTGATGTGCAAGTGAAATCATGTACACAACCAGATCAGATGGCTTTAATTGTGTTTCTTACCACTTTGTAGAGGTCAAGTAGATTCCCAGAGAGCACATCATAAAGAGCCTGCATATCCTCACTGTAGCTCTCTATCTGGCTCTGCAGGATTAGCCTCTGATAAGCGTCCATTTTTCCGATGGAGTTGGCTACACCTTAAAGGTTGATAGTAGGATGTTCAGCAACGTTGAGTACACTGAGAATAGCTGGTGGACATATTGTTGGCACCTGAGCCAAACTTTGCCAAAGGTAATAAATATAATGGTTAATATAGTTACTGCAACTTCAATAGTCCTAGTCTTCCCTTTGAACTATTACCTACCTGCAAGACTCGGTCATTCAGTTCCCTCACAATGACAGACAGTCACTTCTGGATTGAAGCTATAGTTGTGGCTTCCGAGATGAGTAAGCAGTCGTTGGGTACATGCTGTAGACTCGGTCATTCAGTTCCCTCACAATGAGAGACAGTCACTTCTGGATTGAAGCTATAGTTGTGGCTTCCGAGATGAGTAAGCAGTCGTTGGGTACACGCTGTAGACTCGGTCATTCAGTTCCCTCACAATGAGAGACAGTCACTTCTGGATTGAAGCTATAGTTGTGGCTTCCGAGATGAGTAAGCAGTCGTTGGGTACACGCTGTTGTTTCTGCAGTAGTGCATTCTTTGGCTGCTGAATAGACTGAAGAAAGTATCATTAACAGTGCGAAGGAAAAGTAGAATTGATTCATGATTGATTTGGTGCTGCTAACTATGACCTGGTGGTAGTGCAGTTTTTTAACCTTGATGTTGCTTATCTTTATATATCTAGTAATGTGCCTCTTAAATGTAGGTTATTGTTGCAATATCATCTAAATTCAAGAAATATTGTTACTTGGCCTCTAGCATTCCCTCCTGAGTGATTGCCATGGCTTCATATAAGTATATGAAATTTAACAAAATTCTATGTTATACTAACTGTACTATAAGCAAGCAAATAACCATCAGGTTGGCATGGAAAGTGCTTAGTGTGAGTTTGTTTTATAATTAATTGTTTATCTGGCTAATTTATATTTAACTCCTTTACATATATACAACATGGGGAAGCATAGATTTATAAGCCGGAATTGCTGCCTCTCTGAAGCTGGCCAATTATACGACTCATTAAGTTGCTTTCCTAGACTGCAATTGCATGGTCGAAGGATATCAGCAGTCTCCCTGTTTTACTGTTATTCATTAGCTTTTCACTAAGTTTTATGTAATAACAGTCAGCTGGTTGTGGTACAACTGCAACATTTTTTGCACAAGCCATAACTGATTTATTAAGCACCTTTACTAAAAACAGAAAATATACTTACAGAACACATGTAAAATTAACCACCCTTTAACTTAAAGAAAGTCAACAGTATCATCAATACCTTTCCTCATCAAGCTGTACATCCTTCCTCACGTCCATCCACATCTTTCTCTCCTCTCTCTTTCTCTCTCACTCTCTTTGTGTCTCAATCTCTTTCTCTCTCACTCTCATTTTCATCTTCATTGAATGAAAGAAGCATGGAAAGAATTTTTGATGTAAACTCTGATCTACAAATACTGTGAGGTCACTGAATAGTAGCAATTAAGCTCATGCATAAATTCCATAGAGTCATTACTGATCGGAATTTTATAATGTTTTCTTGTAAAATACATAGCATACTTAAGCCTGACCAAACTTATTAATAATAATTGAGTCTGCATTAATAGATGTTTGACATTCATACATAAACAATAAACCCACAACAGGCTTGCTAGGGTTGTTCTCATTATATAAAAATGGCACTTCCAAAAAGTTGCACTTTTCATAATGTCCAAGAAAGAAATTCAGAAAGAAAGAAAACAAGGGAGAAGGGAAGTAAGAAAGAATTAGTTATTTATTTATGTATATTAGTTATTGGTTATGTATTCTAGTTATAAATATGTTTGTTAATTGGTTAGTTATGATTTAATGTTGCTATTGCTGAGCCTGTTAAGGCCATCACATATATAATACAGCACAGTGTGAAACTATTTAGTAACTAACCTAATAACAATCTATATTTTAAAAAGAAGTCAACAGTACTTAATTAATACAATTATCCACAATATTAAGTTACGAGTGTCCCGCTGCTCAGGAAGGGGGGGACAGGAGTGGACCAAAGATCATTCCTCAGCTGACCATACAACAATTCCTTTCTCCTCTGCCACCACTTCCCTACCCAATACATAACACACTCACCCACCTCCTCCATCACTGCATCACTTACTCCCTCCACATCTTTCCCCAAAAGCAATGCCACCTTTCCATCCTTACTCACTCTTCTTAATTCATCCAGCCACTGTCTTGCCCCTGCAATTCTGCGTACCTCATCTATCAGAACCAGCCGATCCCTCTCAAATTCCCCGCATGTCACCAAGAAATGTTCCACATCCTCCCCTGCTCCACTATCACACATTATACACCTCTCATCCCTAACTATCCCACATCTCTTCTTATCCTCTAACAACCCAGCTGATGCAGTCCTCAGTCGAAATTGCAGCCGCACACCTTCCTGACCATGCATGGCCCTCACATACCTCTCCACCCCTGCACCATTCTTTGCCAATTTATAATAATTCAGCGTACTTTTCCCGTCTACTTCCTCCTCCCAGTCCTTCTCATTTCTCACCTTCACTTTCCCCTTCCACTTGCGCACTGACCCAGCCTCGTTGTTTATCTTCTACTTTCTCCTCAAGATATCATATTCTTCCCACCATCCAATTCCTCCATCCTCTCGTAGTTTATTTACAACAACTTTAACCAATCTGCTCTGTTCCAACACCTCTAATCTCTTGCCAAACAAAACCTTCATCTCTTCCCTCCTCTCCTCTAGCTTCCTCCACCCCATATCTCCCCGTATTGCCACTCCTGCTACTGTATCACTTGCCCCCAACAGTCTCCTACCCACTCTCATCTGTGCTGACTCCAACTTCTTGCGAGCATTCCGTCCTCCTGTCCACCACACTTCGGCTGCATGCTCCATACTGGGTCTCGCTAGAAGCTCCCACACCATTCTTCCTCTGTCTACTTCCACCTGCCCATTCACTCTACTCATCCATATTACCTTTCCAACCCACTCTTCTGCCTTCTTTGCCATCTTCTCTAACTGAACATTACCCCTTAGCTTCCTATCAAACCATATTCCTAAGTACTTGAATTCTTTGACCTCTTCCAATATCTCCTCACCAATCCTCCAATGCACTTCTGATTCCTTCTTCCCTACTACCATGACCTTGCTCTTCTTGCTATTAAATTTCATCTTCCACCTTAACACATACGCCTGTACCACATCCAACATAGCTTGCAGTTCCACCCCTGAGTCAGCCAGAAGAACAACATCATCTGCATACATGAGTGCCCCACACCAGCAGCCTTCCACTTTGACTCCTAGCTCAGCTCTCTCCAATTCCTCCGCCATTCCCATCAGATATATATTGAAAAGAAGTGGAGACAAAGGACATCCCTGCCTAAGTCCATTCTCCACAGTGAACCACCTTGACCTCCTTCCATTCAATACCACCGTCGTCTCCACCCCACTATACAATCCTACACATGTCCTCACAAGCTTCTCTTCTACTCCATACTGCCTCAACTTCTGCCACAGTCCCTCCCTCCACACACTATCATATGCCTTACTTATATCCAGGAAAGCCAGATATGAAGCTTTTTTCTCGCTCTTCCTCACTTCACAAACTCCTCTTAACACCAACCACTGGTCTGAACATCTCCTCTGTCTCCTAAATCCTCCTTGTGCTTCCGTCAACATCTTATCCTCAGCGAACACTCCCAACCTCCTTGCCAACACTCTCGCAAACACCTTCACCACATTACAACACAATGAAATTCCGCTATAATTCCCTACTTCATCCTCATCACCATCCTTGTGGAGAGGTACTAGTAAACTCCTCTTCCAGTCCACTGGGCAGCACTCAATCCTCATCACCACATTCATCACCTGCACCATCACTTCCACCAACCTTCTACCTCCATACATCAGCATCTCATTCAACATTCCATCAGGGCCTGGTGCCTTTCCTCTCTTCAAACACTTTAATACCTCTACTACTTCTTCCCAGCTTACTTCTTCACACATACCTAGCTCATGCCCACCCACTTCTCCCATCTCTACTTCTTGTACTGTGGCATCCTCTTTTTTCCTCCCCAGCTCTTCCCAGTGTTTTGCCATCACCTCCAACACCTCGACTTCCTCCTCTACCATCCTTCCCTCTTCATCTCTCACTCCTTTTATCTTTCTCTCCTTCCTCTTTGCTCTTAAATCATTCCAAAAAAGCTTACAACTAGTCCCACCCTGCTCTCTAATCTTCTTTATAGTTCTCTTCCTCAATTCCTTCTTCTCTATCCTAATAGTCTTTTTCACTTCCTTTCTTGCTTCTCTATAGTCATCCCATAGTTGTCTTAATGTAGCCTCTCTCTCTCCTCTCTTCCTGGCTTCCTTTAGCCTCTTACATTTCTCCTTCCTGACACCAATCAACCACTCCACATTCCCTGACCACCATCCCTCTGACCTGTCTGTAATCTTCTTCCTTCCAATTCCTTTCTCTGCTGCAGCCAAAACTTTCTCCTTCCACCTACCCCACACCTCTTCAACTATGTTTCCTCCCAACTCTTGTTCAAGCTCTCTCACCTCCTCTTCCCACCCCATGAACACTTCCTCCACTGCCTCCTGATACTCCATCCAGTCTAGCCTATTGTCAACTCTCCATTTATGTCGCTCTCTTCTCACTTGTACCTCTCTCGTACCCCACGTAATTTCTCCCCAAATAATGTTATGGTCCGACCCCACATCCAGCTTGCCTGAGTCCTCAACTACCACCCTAGCTACATCCATGCTCTCACTAAACAACATATAGTCTATGACCGACTTTCTCTCCCCACATTCCCACGTCCACCTGCCCTCACAGCACTGCAACTCGTTCCCCACAATCAGACCTCCAACCCTAACCAACTCCAACAACCGCCTTCCATTACTGTTTGGGTTGTCCTCCACTCCTAATCCAATCTTTGCATTGAAGTCCCCCATCATAACAACATCGAACCCTTTCTCTTCATACTTCACCACATCCTCCTGCAATACCTCAAACAATACCTCCGTCTCACTCATTCTCACTCCTTCTGGGTTCACATACACTACCCCTACCATGGTTTTTCTTCTCCCCGCTCCGCTTAACTCCACCCACAGCAAACCTTCTCTTGACTTCCTCACCCTAGATTCCAAACTCTCATGCACCAGAACTCTCACACCTCCACTCGCCCGCCTGCCACCCTCTCTATTCCTGCCATACCACTCATATCCTGCCACACTCACCTCATCCTCCTTCTGCAAAAATGTCTCCGCTAATCCCAGCACATCAAACTTCTTCGTTCCCAACACTACCTTCAAATCCACCTCCCTTGACCACCATCCTCTACAATTAACAAATGCCACTCTCAACCGCCCAGTTTCCCTATCTTTGGTCCCTCTCCCAACCCCCACCCTCCTCAACATACTCTTTGCTTGGGTTTGTTCATATTTGTATTTTTTGTCGTTTTTGTTAAGATTTTATAATAGTTTAAAAGAAAGACAGAGTGAAAATAGAAACCAAAAAAGAAAGATTAAGTAAAAGAAGAAAGAAAGAAAGTAAGGAGAAAAGAAGGAAAGTGAGACAGAAGGAAAGAAAGCAAGAAGAAGTAAAGAAAGAAATCCATCATCATTTGGTTAATTACATAAGTGCTGGTTGAAAAAGTTTTCGTAATGAATGTGAAATACCATCTCACATCCCTACCTACCTGGAAGCACTGAGATACTTTGTGAAGTTGTGATCACACAGAGAAAGAGCACTGATTATAATATACCCAATCTTGCTGATTGTCTAAGATCAATCCTATATATAGCATCATAGTGGTGAGTGTGTGGGGGGGGGGGGGGTTATCTTGTTTTTTGAATCCATGTTCTGAGACGATGGCTATGTTTTTGTTTTGGTTACCAGTACTGCCTGTCATCATCATAATGGGTACCTATAGTTATCTGTTGTAAAACAATGTATGGCCCCATCTTTACTCAAAGATCTATTGTTTCTATGATAAGAAATTGATAATACCTGGATGAATGTATAATAGTGAGTTTGACATACTAATAAAAGATACATTGTTAAAAAGATGATTGTTTCATGAATGAATTGTTTTTTTCCAGTGAGAGGAAGAAATTAGAAATTCTTTCATGTTAGCTTGGCAATTGCAGGAGAGCTTTTATTGACATGAGAAGAGAGCCACTCCAAGTTTGTGATATCTGGCAGTGGACCCACCTCTTGACTTTTCAGCCAGGACATGGTGAGGGTATGAAGGGAGTTCAGATCATGGAAGATTGTCTTGGAGATATAGGTGATAAGATTACAATTTTCTTGAAAATATCTGATACTAAGTTGAGGGACAGTGAAACAGTTGCTTGAGTTTGTCTCTTCTGCTGCTGGAATTGTGCAGTTACAGTAGGTGGGTGACAGCTGTAGAAATTACAGTGATGTGCAAATGAAATCACAACCAGATCAGATGGCTTTAATTTGTGTTTCTTACCACTTTGTAGAGGTCAAGTAGAGTCCCAGAGAGCACATCATAAAGAGCCTGCATGTCCTCACTGTAGCTCTCTATCTGGCTCTGCTGGATTAACCTCAGATAAGCGTCAATTTTGCCGATGGAGTTGGCTACAGCTGGAAGCCCTCGGTCAAGGTTGATAGTAGGGTGTTCGGCAAAGTTGAGCGCGCTGAGAATAGCTGGTGGACATATTGTTGGCACCTGAGCCAATCTCTGCCAAAGGTAATAAATATAATGGTTAATATATGCAATAGTCTTCGTGTGCCCTTTGAACTTTTACCTACCCGCAAGACTCGGTCATTCAGTTCCCTCACAATGAGAGACCGTCCCTTCTGGAATGAAGCTATAGCTGTGGCTTTCTGTAATGTGGAGGTAAGTAAGCAGTCGTAAGGCGCATATGGCAACGTCGGGGGAGCTGTAGTTTCTGCAGCAGTGGATGCTGTGGGTGCCGAATAGACTGAAGAAAGTATCGTTAACAGTGCGAAGAAAAAGTAGAATTGATTCATGATTGATGTGGTGATGCTAACTATGACTAGTGGTAGTAGTAGTGCTGTTAATTTTTTTTTTGATGTTTCTTAAAATCTACATCTTTTTGTTTCTTTATATACCTAGTAATGTGCCTAGGTTGATGTTGCAATATCCATCAAAATTCAAGATATTGTAACTTGACCTCTAACATAGCTACCTCCTGACCTTATTGCCATGGCTTCAGCATATGAAATTGAGGAAATAACAACAAAATTCTATCTTTTGCCAAGCAAAAGCCGTGCTTAGTGTGGGTATTTTTTTGTTTTGTTGTTGTTTATTGGGCTAATCTCTTAATCCAACGTGGGGAGGAAGCATAGATTTATAAGAGGGAATTACTGCTTCTATAAGAAGCTAGCCAATCCTAGTGCCTATGGACTGCACATGGCTCAAGCAAGTTGCCTTCCTAGACTGCAATTGCATGGTCAGAGAGCAAGCAGTTTCCCAGTTTCATTGCTCTTCATTATCTTTTCACTAAGTTTTATGTAATAACAGTCAGCTGTTTATGTACAACTGCAATATATTTTTTTACAGAAGCTACAATGGATATATTAAACAACCTTCATTAGAAACAGAAAATATAGCTCCAGAACTCATGTAAAATTAACCACCCTTTAAAGTAAGCAGAACCAACCTGCTATGGAGGTCCTATTTCTAACATCAGCTCACTTCTATCATCATAGCACATTTCCTCAAAAGCTGTACAAACTTCCTTACATCAGTCCACATCTCCCTCTTCTCTTTCTCTCTAACTCTCTCTCTTGAAAGAAGCCTGGAAAGAGTTTGTAATGCAAACTCTGATCTACATGGCGTTCCGGGAGTGAGTGGTGAATGGACTAAATAAAGCATCACTAACAGATAACTGACAGCATGAAGGCCAAATTGAATTGATATGTTTAATTTATGCCACAAACTAGAACGATTTGATGTGGTGTGCCTCATCCTGTCCCTTTCCACCTGATGTTTCTACATCTACTTGCTTTTTACATAACTTGAATACCAACTACCAGGAAGCAAATTTATTGTTATGTTTTGTTGAGTAATATTACACGCTGACTACCCTGTTCGTAATCAATGGTTCAAACTTCATATGCAGTTAACCACGAAGATATAGTTTAGTATAATTATAATTATTATATTGATTATTATTATTGTTGTTGTTGTTTTATTGTTGTTCTTCTTTTTATTGTTGTTTTTGTTGTTATTATTATTATTGGGATAAGGTTTAGTCTTTTTTCTTTTTTTGAAGTTTAGATTTATGAAGTGGAAATTCCTACTTATGTTATCTATGGCTGCTATGTACTTTATATGACTAGAGGAAGTTTACTTGTTTTGGGGGAATTGTAAGTTCGAACAATATTATTATGTTTCACTGCTCTTTGTTAGTATTTTTTTTCTCCTTCTTTTTTCCCCATTACAATAATAATTATTATTCATATACATATATGGTAAGAAATAATACAATATTAAATACAATGTCCAATAAACAGAATAACAAACAAACATTAAATTTGGCTAAGTTTGATGTAATAGTCGACTGCTTGTGTAAACCTGCAATATTCTTCTTTTACACCTATGATCGTTAAGAATATGATGTAAAGAATGGTGCAAAATAAGCACAGCCCATATAACTTAGGGTTCATGGACCACCCAGAAATCCCAGGTGATGCTGAAGTTTGGGTGAATTCAGGAACTGAAGGTAGAGTGGTGTCAATATTACAATTACCATGGTCTTATGTTGATATCAGACAAAATCAAAGTGATATAATTATATGAATATCAGGTTCTAGGACATATACACCACGGACAACAACCTTTAGAATACTAAAACAGAGCTGTTTTTAAAATTACTATATTCCTTTTCAGGGTAAGGGTGATAAAAGTGTTATAAAATCTTGTGGTTCCAACTTTAGAGCTCCATAAATTCTGCACACTTTGGTCTGTGAACTTGATATCAGCTTAAAATATAGCTCTGTCTGTGCGCTCCCTTTTGACTTTTGCATTAGAATTCTCAAGTTACAGGCAACAAAGTTGATGACCTCAAAACCTGCATGCCCAAATTCTCTGCAGTTCTAGCTCCCAATTGAGGAAGTTCTACTCTACAAATTGTCATTAGGTGCTAAAATGTTAATACATAGTCAAGCATGCGGGTGGATGCTTCCTATAGCCACTGGTACTAATTTCAACTGTCTCATACTTTCCAATTAGAAGCTGGAATTTGGGAACGGAGGTTTTGAGGTCACCAAATTTTGACTGCCTGTAGCTTGGAAATGGTAATACTTATGGAATAGTTTTTAGTATCAAAAGCGAGCAAACAGAGAGAGCTATCTTTGAGCTATATATCAAGTTCATATAGTGAAGTGTGCAGAATTTATGGAGCTCTATAAAGTAGGAAGCACACGTTTTTATAGCACTTTCTAAAATGGTATCATCCCCCCTTCAACTATAAATCTATCTAGATTTTTAACAAAACTGCACTTTGACTATAACAGTGACAGGATTGCATTGGAAGACCTCAAACTATTGCTTAAATAAATCCTTAGAAGTAAGTGGGTAAAGAAAATCATTTGGCTTTTTTAACACTCCATAATATAAATTTGTATCTTGTTAAGCATTTTTAGCATCACCATATTGGCTTTCAGTTCCTGCTTTTGAAGTTGTTTAATTGTTTACTGCATGTTATTAAAAGCTATATAGAAGCTGTCAAGTTTTCACTGCAGTATATTATATAGCTATGCATATACCCATTTTTATTCTCCATAAATAGCACACTCTAAATATATGAAAGAGAAGTATTTTGTTAAACTAGGGTTTCTGGGACTTAATTAGTTGGCTTCATATATACACATTGACTTGTTTAAAAGCATTTATATGGATTTCATTAGAAAAAAGTGATGCTCTATTACAAAGTAACTACAAAGTATAGTAATTATTTCCCCAGTAATATAGAACTACTGGATTTGGGACTATTTCATTATTAAGTATTATTCTGGATGAGGTTACAATGAAAAGAAATATTGAAAACAATGAATAATTAGAATAGCAAAGTATTATCAATTATGATGGGGGAATGCCAGAGCCTGAGGCTGCCATGGAGCATACATATGCATGTAAATACATATAGGCAATTTCCCAGGAGGTTGTAGAAGCTGAGTTGAAGAGGAACTGTAAAAGGCTAAGAACTGTTTGTCACAGAAATGGTTAAATGGAACCTCTTCAGTGCAGTTGTAGCTTAGCTTGTAGGCACAGTATATAACTACTACGAATACAAGAGTCCTTTCAAACTCCTCTAAATATCTTTAGCTTTAGCCTCAAGGAACAATACTATTTGGAATATGTTCAAGTAAAATTTATTCAATGAAAAGGTAGTTTTCATCCCACCCAATTAACATTTTTATGTAAAGGACATTTATTTAACTGTGTCACTTTCAACAGATTACACAACACATTATGATGATGATGGAGACAGTTCGGAGCAGAGGGGCAAGAATTGCATAATGGCTGATGGTAATGCAAGTGAACTAGTTAATTCTTGTCACAAGACAGGCAAGTACATAGCTACATCTGTGTATGTGGGGGTCAGGTTTTAATCATGCACAGCTCCAATAGAGGGAATAATTTATGGCTCTAATCAATGGGTGTGGCAAGCTTGATCAGAATTAAAGAACTATGGATCTCCAAATTTTCTTTGAAAAATTAAATTGGTACAGTCAAGATTTTTTTGTTTTGTCCTATGTCCACTTGAACTGAAACTCAACTTTCTGCAATCCAGTTTAATGCTCTTGTAAATCGATAACAAATTAATGAGTGTTGTCACATGCGCAACATACCATTAGTGTATAAACACTTGCTTTATGATTAGAGGCAATTTGAAGTAGGTTAACAATAGCTCTATGAGAGTACACACTGACCTACATCACACTTGATTAAGGCATCTATGGAGAGACACACATAAAGGATCAACACCATAGGGGGCTGAGACAGGTTGAAGTCGGTTCACAATGGCTTATTATATAGCTCATTAACGTGTTAGCTCATTGACATGTTAGAAGTTGAACTGCTTCCACAAGAAGCCAGATAAAGGAAAAGCCATACAAGGACAGTTCTAGTTTACAATGTCCAAATCTTTCAGCTGATGTCAGCCCTAAAGTTGAAGTTTCAATGTTGATTATCGGGTATTGTTGTTAGAGATTGATGTCAATTGCATGTCATATTTTTAACATTTAGTGATTCTCTTATTTGACCATTAGAGAATAACAATCATTACATCACCAAGTATAATCAGTCCCTTCAGAAAAAAATAGAACCTTATATATAGAATGCTAGCTACAAGGCTAATCAATATGAGTCCCAGCTCAGAGGTGTCTATTATACTACAGTAATTATTAGGTCACAAGGTACATGATAGTTATCGACATCTCTCTTTCTTGGAGGAATCAGAGCCTGACTGGAAGAAGAATGGTTGTCCCAGTTCGAGTTTGAGTCGTAATGACTTTCGGGCCTGAATTGGTGTCATGGTTCTCGGTAGGATTAGATTCTGAGGGAGTTTTCGGCATCAGGTTGAGTTTGTGACGGTTTTTCCTGACTTTCCCAGTGGGGGTGTTTACCACATATGACCGAGGCTCATTGGAGGGAGACACTATGTGTCACGGTGTTGCCTTTGAATTTGTGATGACCCAATACATCCGTGTCATCTGAGATAGGTTGGCAGCGCAATGTTCTCTGGCATTTTTTGTAGTTGCATCTTTATTTCTCCTTGAATGCTTCATTCTATTCTTGAAAGCTTTTCAAGAACTTCTATTCTGGTCTAAGTTGTTATTTAATAAGGGTATGTTAGTCCACAGACGTCTTCCCATTAAGAGCTCAACTGGGGATAGGTTTCACCATGGGAATGGGGTTGAGCGATATGTCAGGAGAGCCATTGCTTGGTTTGGAGACTCTTTCAGCATGTTCTTGATAGTCTGAACTGTGCTTTCAGCTGACCATTGCTTTGGGGGTAATGTAGGCTGATTATGACATGTTTGAAGTCATACCGTTCTGCAAATGCCATGAACTCCTCTGATGAATATTGTGGGCCTTTATCACTGACTAGAAGTTCGGGGACCCCATGCCATGCAAAAGTAGTCTTTAGTGATCCAATGATATTTCTTGAGCAGGCTTTTGACAGTGTTATCATTTCCGGATACCTTCTTAAATAATCCACTATGAGTAGGTGGGTGGCTCCATTGAGATGAAATAGGTCAGTTTTCCATGGATAATCTGGCCGGTGATGATATAGGCTGTCTCTGGTGAGTGGTATCCCTGGTGCACTTTGGGCATTGCTTGATCATGTTGTCTACTTCTTTGGCGATTCCTGGCCAACACACTGATGTATTTTCCTGGAGTCGACACCTCTCAACTCCCTGGGTCCTGCATCTCCTCCAGAATCTCCCTCTGGAGTGGTGTGGAGAACACAATTCGTTTTCCACATAGAAGGAGGTTGTCTCCACCAATGGAGAGATCGCCCCAGAATTTCCAGTTGGGTGTTGACGGAACTGGGCAAGTGTGCATGAAACCTCAAGCTCCAGGATTATACTGGCCATGGTCCTATGTAAGTGTGCACAGGTCTGGCAGGTCAGATAAAGTCCTGTCTCAATCTTGTGTTTGTCTGGGCAACCCTTTTTGCAGTGTTGCTTCACTGATGAACATACAGGATCTTCTTTTGATACCAGTGATACTTTTTCCCCTCCACCTGGCATGTAGGCAATGTGTACTTTATAAAAGCTTCCGCTTCATCTTGGAGCCTGATGTTATTGGCGTCATACGATGAAGGAGCCTTTGAGAGTGTATCAGCTGTGAATGGGAGTTTTCCCGGTACATGTGTGAAGGTGTAATCATATCTTGCTCCGTAATCAAAATTGCAGTTACTCTTGGTGGTAGGGAGTCAAGGTGTTTTGTTTCTAGTAGAGGGACCAATGGTTTGTGGTCGATTTCTATGAGAAAGTGCATCCCCAAAATGTATGTGGTAAATATCTCACATGCCCATGTGATTGCCAGTGCCTCTTTTTGATTTGGGTGTGTCGTGTCGGCTTTCCATCTCGGTCATTGACCTGGATGCGAATGCAATGGGTTTCCAAGAAGACTGCATCAAGACCACCCCTAGCCCATATGAGGAGGCATCTGCAGAGACCTTTGCTGGTGCTTCTTGATTGTAAAGGGAGAGAACGGAAGGTTTAGATAGCTCACTTTTTATGTTAGTGAGCTAGAGCTTAGGCTGGGCCACACAGTCATGTGGACTTTTTCTGAGTAGTTGGTGAAGGGGTTATATGAGGTTTGCAAAGCTGTTAGAGAACTTCCCCAGTTGTTAGTCATCCCTGAGCTCTGATACATTCCTTTTTTGTTGCATGTCTCTGATGGAGGTCGTCTTGTCTGAGTCCACTCGGATTCCTTCTGAATCAATAAGGTGACCAAGAACTTCAACTTATATAGGCTAAAGTTACAATCATCTGGGTTGAGGGTGCCTCCTGCTGTTGTGATTTTTCAGAGGACTGCAGTCAGTCATGTGTCATGTTCTAGATTGTCTTTTCTGAAGATGATGATGTTGTTCATGAGTCATACTACTCCATTGAGCCTGTGAGGATGTTTGTCATTCTTTTTTTTAAAGTGTACTGGTGCACTTGAGATGCCAAAGGGCATTTTGTTGAAGCTGTGGCACCCAAAGCGTGTGAGAAATGTAGTGAGTGGGTGGAAGCTTTTGTCCAGTGGTATCTGCCGGAATCTACTATTCTTACTGAAGACACTTGTTCCGGATAGCTGTGCGAGTGTTTCATCGACTTTTGGAAGGGGGTACACTTCTCGTATGACATTTCGATTCAATGGTTTCAGGTCCACACATATGCGAAGTACTTCTTCCTTCTTTGGCACCACTACCATTCCGGCACACCCTGGGGTAGCTTCGTCCATCTTTTAGATCACCCCTAAAGACTCCATTTGGTTGAGTTCCTTTTGGACTCTGAGACGTACTGGCAGTGGTACATGTCGAGGTGTAAATAATGAATATGGCCTCACATCTGGCGTGAGGTGTATCTCAAACTCATCCCCTAAGTTACCCAGTCTTTGGAATAGGTTGAACCTGATCCTGGACATTGGCTAAATTACTGGTGGTTGAGATCTCTTCTATTTGGACAGCTAGTTCTAGTGCCATAATAGCATGTAACCCTAGCAGATTATGCTTTAGCCCATCTATTACATAATTATGTTGGTTGGCTCGCTGTTTTCTTTTTGTTGGAGAAGGTTCCCATGAACTGTCCAAGTACCTTGAGTGGTTGGCTGGAGGGTCCACAGAGTATTTTCTTTGCCCTAGTTAGTAGTGGTCTGTCAGATGGTGATAAGTTTTCTTCGAAATTGCTATCATTTCAGCTCCCATGTCAAGCTTGAAGGTATTTGTTTTCCCATTGAGGCTAAGTGTTCAGACCCATGTGTAGAGGAAGGATTGTCTGAGATAGAGTCAGGAATAAGTTAATTTTGTTCTTCTACTCCTGACAACATTAGCTTAGAAAAGCACTGGCTGCTATAATGGCCTTTTCTCTGACATTTGTAACACACTATTTCTTTTGCTGAACATTTTCCCCAAGGGTTTCGTTCATTTCCACAGAGAGAGCACTGCCTCTTGTAATTTCTCTCTTTTGTAAGCAATCATTGCTGTCTTCGGTTCTTCTATTTCTGCATTTCCAGTGTTTTCTCCTTTGAGTACGTGTTGTTGTTCTTTGGCTGCTTCCCTCTGGCGAATTTTTTGTTAGCCTTCTTGAGTGTGAGGCCTGCGTCGATCTGTAGTTTTTGTGAGAGTGTGCTATCTTGCATGCCAACTATTAAATGGTCTCTGATGATCTCATTTGTCATCTTGCCATAGTCACAATTCTCTGTTATGGTATATAGTTGCATGATATATGCTTCTACTGTTTCCCCTGGTGTTTGACTGTGGCTGTTGAACTGTGCCCATTCAAGGATAATGTTCTTGCATATCTTAAAAAAGCTCTACAGTATCTCTCTCCTAGCCCTATCCCTAGCTCTACAGTATTCCTCTCCTAGCCCTAGCCCTAGCTCTACAGTATCCTTCTCCTAGCCCTAGCCCTAGCTCTATAGTATTCCTCTCTTAGCCCTAGCCCTAGCTCTACAGTATCCTTCTCCTAGCCCTAGCCCTAGCCCTAGCTCTATAGTATTCCTCTCCTAGCCGTAACCCTAGCTATACAGTATCCATCTCCTAGCCATAGCCCTAGCTCTACAGTATCCCTCTCCTACCTCTAAAGAAAATGGACTCCTAGCCCTAGCTCTACAAAATCTGTTCATATAACCCTAATAGCCCTAGCTTCAGCCCTCACCCTACAATCCTAGCCCTATTGTTAGCCCTGGTCCTGACCCTAACCCTATTGGAGCCACAACCCTAACCCTAGCCCTGGTCCTAGTCTTAATCCTAGCCCTGGTCCTAGTCCTAACCCTAGCCCTAACCCTAGCCCTGGTACTAGTTCTAACCCTTGCCCAAACCCTTACCCTGCACTGGTCCTAACATATTTCAACACAAAATGATGTGTTCTTAATTCTAGCCACTCTAACTGCACATGTGCATATGTTCCTAGATCAGACACATGTGTATTCTTGAGCTGCAAGTCTCAATAGCTCTGGTAACTGGATGCATGGTCAACCATCCACCAGATGGGAAAGTGGCTCTTCCCACTTTTAAAAATAATTTTTTTCATGTCGGCCATATCTTTATCTAGTGTCCTCCTGCTTGAGGCTTTGCAACCAGCACCTAGAGATGACACACCAGCAGTCAGTGTCCTCCTGCTTGAGGCTCTGCACCAGCACCTAGAGATAACTCACCAGCAGTCAGTGTCCTCCTGGTTGAGGCTCCGCAACAGACCTAGAGATAACACACCAGCAGTCTGGATTCATGGGAATTATGCTAGGTGGGAAATTCCAAAAATCCATTGTGATCAAACATGTGTATATAACCCAACACAGTCCGGGGGGAGGTGTAAATCCCTTCACCGTATGAAAACAAGGAGTTAAAGATATTAATTATCTTCTCTTCAACATTTCCAAGGATTCACTCCCAACTTTTACTCGACAGTATTTTCTTACCATGGCTACCTTGAAATTAATAGGAGGCGGGAGGTTGCAAGGCTCAATCTGAACGACACTGGACCCCACTTTTGGTCGGGGACCAAAGTTGTTCTTTCAAAAGTGAGACACAAAATATCAAGGTCAAGGTACATACATACAAAAGGTCAAGTAATACTCAGCCCTCCCATAAGAAAAGGAGAAGTAATTTGGAAAGTTTAAACAGCAGTATAGGTAAAGTAGACATGTGCACAAATCAGCTGAAAGTTGACGAGATTAGTCGGTATAAGAGAAGCCCTTCAGATATCTCATTAGTAGGTAAGGGAATCTCACTCTTATGGTATTGTGGTGATATTGACAAACACCAACTCATACCAGTTCAATATTCAAGATCTCACAGGTCAAAGTGCATTACGAGACCAGTCTCACTAGAGTTAGTGGACACAACAGGTAGTTTTAAAGTTAATGACCTCTACCTTCCTCGTGGATTAATGTTAACAAACATTTACCTTCAGTGTTTGGGTTAATGTTTAACACAGGTATTGACCCTTTACCTTAACCTTCATGAGGTGATACGAGCCAAGAGTTGAGCAGGCTGCAATAAAGCTTGTCTACTGGCCTGGCTACCAGGCGCTTGTGTCCTGGCTACCAGGCGCTTGTGTCCTGGCTACACTATGCCATGTAGCTACCAGCCATCCGGCTACCAGCATGCCATGTAGCTACCAGCTATTCTATGCCATGCATCTACCAGCCACTCTATGCTATGCAGCTACTAGCTATAGTAGACCATGCAGACCAGCTACGCTATGTCATGCAGCTACCAGCTACTCTATGCCATGCAGCTACCAGCTACACTATGCCATGCAGCTACCAGCTACACTATGCCATGCAGTTGCCAGCTACTCTATGCCATGCAGCTACCAGCTACTATATGCCATGCAGCTACCAGCTACTCTATGCCATGCACCTACCAGCTACATGCATCTGGATCTGGACCAGTGTTCAGTTGAATAAACTCCTTAAAAAATAAACAAGCTAACACTAGCTACTGTATATTTGAGTGTACTTTAGTAATAAACTTGGTATAGATTAACATCTGCTATTCTGGAGTTTTCCTGTGCAAATCTTGCCATGTCCTGGAATGAGGCAGGAGCTGATATGGCTGACAATAAGGTATATCTATATATGGTATCATTATGTGCTGACTGGTAAATTGTACACCAGTTAAAAACAAGCTAGATAGCAAGGGTTTAGTGGGTGTCGCTGTCTCTGCTAGTTGGTTTGCCAAAGTTAACTATAAAATTAGCATACAAACACACAAACAAACAGAAACCTTAAGAAACAAAACTAAAACAACAACAAGAGTGTACCATGCTGACCACAAGCAGTTAGATGACCCTTTACCTCTTGGAATATATTACCATACTGTTCTGTAGGTCCTTAATTAAAACGTAAAGGGTCATCAAAAGGCTACATTTGGTAAATTCTTGTTTCCAGTCTTTTCAACAGCAAATAGACACCACCACACCTGAATTATTTCCTGTACTAAAGCGTTGTAGAGTCATGTGGCTATGGATGTGATATTTCACAGTCGTTAGACTTTTTTCACTAGTAGTATATATGGAGTTCCTATTCTGAATGTCGTAGCCTACTAACTGTGTAAGAACAGTTAATAAACTAAAGTGTTTTTTTCCCTCCACTCATTCCTCCTTATTGTATGGTTATTAATGAGTTATGGTTTGTAGTGAAATTATGTATAAACACCACTCGTAATGTAGAGGAGGGCCAGGCTAGGGGGTAGGGCTAGGGCAATTGTACTTGGCTTAGCCTTGTGAATATTTTTTGCCATTTCTGCTAAATAACTTGTGGCATTTATACCAAATTTCACTGCAAACCATATGCTATTTGCTATACTAATACATACACATGCACTCATCACATACACACACGCACGCAAAATGCATGGTGCACCATTGAGGCTTGTTGCCGCAGGCTAGATGAGCACAAAAGCTTTACACAGACTTGGGGTGAACTAGAGTAGCTTGACACAGACTTGGGGAGAACTAGAGGTGCTTGACAGAAACTTGGACATACTTAGAATAGCTTGATACTGAATTGGAGGGAACTAGAGTAGCTTGACACAGTCTTGGGGAGAACTAGAGTAGTTTGACGCTGACTTGAGGGGAACTAGAGTAGCTTGTGATGGACTTGGGGAGAACTAGAGCAGCTTGACACAGATTTGCGGGGAACTAGAGTACTTGATACTGACTTGGGGGTAACTAGAGTAGCTTGAGACTGACTTGGACAGAACTAGAGTAGCTTGACACAGACTTGGGGGGAACTAGAGTAGCTTGACACTGACTTGGGGAGAGTTAGAGTCGCTTGACACTGACTTGTGGAGAACTAGAGTAGCTTGACACAGACTTGGGAGTAACTAGAGTAGCTTGACACAGACTTGGGGAGAACTAGAGTAGCTTGACAGAGACATGGGGAGAACTAGAGTATCTTGACACAGATTTGGGAGAGCCAAAAACCACTTGACACACCATCTAATTACTGTGGCCAATATAACCATAGCAACGACCCCACCCCTAGCACAACCACACCTGACACATCCAAGAACTACACAAAATCCCTGTCATGAACTAGAACCATCGAATGAGATTTACTGATGATCTTGTATGACTTTGTGTTGGGAATGCAATACAAACAAATAATATCATAGCTACAGGAGAGCAAGCAACAACTCATATTAAGAAATCCCTACACTACTTCCGTATCAAAGATTCCATGTGCCAGATGGCATGTGGAGAATCATATACATAATATGTAACCCAATGACTTGACACATTAAACAACACTGAGTGGGGTCGGATTCTCTAAGGTTGTCACCTAACATGCTGTCATTACGAGTTCAGTGTCTGTCCAGTTTTATAAAGTTCTGCTACCAAAGGTCATCAGATTGAGCAACATGTTGATTGGAACTAATTATCAGGAAATTATTTTCTTCACAAATATGCTAGGAAGCAGTTCTAGTGCAAATTACTTACAGAAGGGAAATGGAGTGAGGGCAGTCGGAAAAGAGCAGGAAATTATAGGTGTGATCTCATTTCCCACCCTCACTCAGGCACCATTCCTCCATTAGTAATAGTGATGCCAGCTAAGTGTGAAACTTACCTTATCTGGGCATCTTTGAACCTGTTGATGCTATAACTCAGACATCTCCGTGTGACTTGGATATTAATGCCTGCTACTCTCCCACAACTCAAAGAGGGTGTAAATGATTAAGTTTGGAAGCATGGTTATAATACTCTAGATGGCTCCAGGGATGACACATTTGGGTAAAGGAGCCCCCATAAAGTATGACACCATAGTTAATCTTGCAGTCCAGAAGTGATGTCAGGGGTCAGCATATTGCAGAGTCAGCACAAGCACAAACCACGTGAAGTGGTGGAGCTATAACTGCCTATAACTGGAAATTTACAGTGGTAGGGATGGGCATTGTCCCTTACTCCGTAGTGTCCATGTGGTCTCAAGGGTAGCCATGTATGCCCCAACACACCTGGAGGAGTGCTCTGTAGTGGCTCTGCACCTTTTCAAAATGGTGTTTGTGAAAGATACATAAGACATTTCTCTCTGATTTTCTGTGCTTCTTTGAGGGTCCTCTTTAGCTAGAAATAGTCCTTGTAAAAGTTGCCTGGTTGTAAAGCTGGGTGCTTATTGTGCTGGACACCAACAAAATGATCACTTAATTAAGGGGGGAGGGAGGAGACGATACCAGTTTTTAGAAAAAAACTTGTGATGTCGATTCTAGAGCTCCAAAGATTTTGAGCACTTAGCCCCATACATGGTTTATATATAGCTCTCCCTGTGTGTTCTCATTTTGATTATCTTTTCCATAGGTATAATAATGCTCAAGTTACAGGAAGTCAAAACCAGCATGCCCAAATCCCCATCAGTCGGTAGAATTTTTTAATTTATGTTTTGTGTCTTTATCCTGTATGATGACATCTAGATTTATGCAAGTCATTATGAAGCATGTAGACAGGGACAGAACAGATCTCTAGCTTTATGCAAGTCATTATGAAGCATGTAGACAGGGACAGAGCAGACCTCTAGCTTTATGCAAGTCATTTATGAAGCATGTAGACAGGGTCAGAGCAGACCTCTAGCTTTATGCAAGCCATTATGAAGCATGTAGACAGGGACAGAGCAGATCTCTAGCTTTATGCAAGTCAATTATGAAGCATGTAGACAGGGTCAGAGCAGACCTCTAGCTTTATGCAAGTCATTATGAAGCATGTAGACAGGGTCAGAGCAGACCTCTAGCTTTATGCAAGCCATTATGCAGCATGTAGGCAGGGAGAGAGCAGACCTCTAGCTTTATGCAAGTCATTATGAAGCATGTAGACAGGGTCAGAGCAGACATCTGCTCTTAGTTCTACAGAAGACAGTCAAGCATATAGTGTGACATCATTGTAGATTAGAGAACAGTTGTCAATGGTAGAGAAAACACAACAGTAAAAAATAATAACAATTCTTTAAAAAACACTTCCACTTCACTTCCTTGCCCTCAGTATCTACTAATACTTGACCTCTGCACTAGTACTCCACTAATACTTGACCTCTGCCCTGAGTATTTACTAACACTTGACCTCAGCCCTCCGTGTATACTAATACTTACCTCTATCCTAAGTATCTACTAATACTTGACCTCTGCGCTCAGTATCTACTAATACTTGACCTCTACCCTAGTATTTGACCTGCCCAGAGTATCCAATAATACTTGACCTCTACCCTCAGATCTACTATTGCCTGACCTCTGCCCTAGTATCTACTAATACTTAACCTCTTCCCTCAAGTACTTGACCTCTGCCCTCATTGTCTACTGATACTTGACCTCTGTGCTCAGTATCTAGAAATACTTAGCAGTATTCAGCCTCCGCCCTCAGTATCTGCAAACTTTGCTTCTTCCATCAGCATCTACTAGTACTTGGCTTCTGCCCTCAATAGCTACTAGTATTTGACCTCTGTCTTCAAGCTTCATATTCTATATTCAGGATGGATTTATGAGCTGATTCAAACTACATTTTCACAGGTGATCAAAAATTCTTCACACTGACATCAACAACTCAAATCTGCCGAATTGTCCCTTACCTCACATCAGATGACAAATATGAGAGGAGTGGACCACTTCTAATGCTCGCAAGTTTGCTCATGAGGTCTCCCCCCAAGAGCAGCAGCAACACTAACATCACCCATGCCTGCAGGGACACTGCTGCACCAGCTCTATAAGAAATAACCAAGTGTTACACCAGTGGGAAGCTACATGACTGCTCTCTGAATGCTATGTGAAAACAAAACACCACCTCTCCCAATTGCAGGCCCTGGTATGCCCAAGCAAGACATTACAAAGGCAATTATGATGAAGCCATGAAAGATAAAGGCTCTCCAATTTTATTCGATGATGAGTAATGTTCGTGTGATGTGGGTACATTAGGCAACCCAGCCTTCTTATCCCCTCCTGAAACATCCCATTGCTATGAAATACGGCAATGTCATCACCAACGCTCATCCTACATAAGAATTGCTTTTTCCTCATCTCACACCTCTTGCCTACTGCCACACCCTCTCCCACCATCAAATGATGACCTTGTAATCCTAATGTTTGTAATCCAAAATCTCTGTAAATCATTACAGCTGGCTGTGTAGAGGCAAGCTTCTAACTAAACCAGCACCCAAACCTTTTTATAGATATTTGCTGATGCCTACTAAATTATGCTGACTAATTGATCCACACTATTCAATGAAGACTGAATAATATTTTTTAGGGCGAATTAGATAAGAAGGAGCTTGTCTCTCCAGCATGACTAAGAAGGATAGACAAGCTCCTTCTTAGTCATGCTGGAAAGACAAGCTCCTTCTTAGTCATGCTGGGAAGACAAGCTTCTTCTTAATATTGCTGGAGAGACAAGCTCCTTCTTAGTTATGCTGGGAAGACAAGCTCCTTCTTAGTCATGCTGGGAAGACAAGCTCCTTCTTAGTCATACTGGAAAGACAAGCTCCTTCTTAGTTATGCTGGGAAGACAAGCTCCTTCTTAGTCATGCTGGGAAGACAAGCTCCTTCTTAGTCATACTGGAAAGACAAGCTCCTTCTTAGTTATGCTGGGAAGACAAGCTCCTTCTTGGTCATACTGGAAAGACAAGCTCCTTCTTAGTCATGCTGTGAAGACAAGCTCCTTCTTAGTCATACTGGAAAGACAAGCTCCTTCTTAGTCATGCTGGAAAGACAAGCTCCTTCTTAATCTTGCTGGAGAGACTAGCTCCTTGTCTAATTCTCCCTAAAAAGTATTGTTCAGTATTTGTATAATGGTGTGGATCAATTAGTCAGCGTAATTTAGTAGTGCATCAGTAACCATCAGTAAAGAGGTTGGGGTGCTGGTTTAGTTAGAAGCTTTCCTCTATATAGCAGCTGTAATGCTTTGCAGAGAAATGGATTACTAACATTAGAATTACAGGGCCATCATGTAACTGTCATGGTGATGGGATTCAGGAGGGGAAACGAAGGCTGTGTTGCTCAACATACCCACATCACGTTACTCATCTCATCAAGTTTGAGAGTCTTTATATTTACGGCTTCATCATAATCAGCTTTGCATTGCTTGGGCCATGCATAGCAGAGATGGTAATGTTGGTGGGCTGTTGTTTTGTTTGCACACAGTCATTGAGAGAGCAGTCGTGTGGCTTCCCGCCAGTGTGGTCCTTGGTTATCTTCTTATAGGGCAGATGCATTGATGTCTCTGCAAGCATGGGTGATGTCGTCAATATTGCTGCTGCTTGTGGGAGAGGGGGGGGGGGGGGGGGTGGCGTCAGAGCAAATCCCTTCTGGTGGTTGTTATGTCAGAACAAATAATTTAATAATTGAATGAGAAGAAGGAATTGGAGGGCAGGGTTGGGGGGACCTCATGAGCAGGCCTGCGAGGATTAGAAGTGGTCCACTCCTCTCATTTTTGTCATGTGATGTGAGATAAGGGACAATTCAAGAATGCCTATGTGTCAGGTTAAAGAATTAAAATATTTTTAATCACCTGTGAAAATAGAATTTGAATCAGTCTATCATGAATATAGAATATGAAAGCTTGAAGGCAGAGGCCAAGTACAAGTAGATACTCAGAGCAGAGGCTAATTATTAGCAGATACTGAGGGCAGAGGTACGTATTAATAGATCCTCAAAGCAGAGGCTAATTATTAGCAGATACTGAGGGCAGAGGCTAAGTATTACTAGATACTCAGGGGTATTAGTAGACACTGAAGGCAGATGTCAAATGTTAGTAGACACTGAGGACAGAGATCAAGTGTTAGTAGACACTGAGGACAGAGGGCAAGTGTTAGTTGATAATGAGGGCAGAGGTCAAGTGTTAGTAAACTGAGGGCAGAGGTCAAGTGTTAGTAGACACTGAGGGCAAAGGTCAAGATACTGAGGGCAGAGGTCAAGTATTAGTAGATATTGAGGTCAGAGGTCAAGTATTAGTGGAGTACTAGTACAGAGGTCAAGTATTAGTAGAGGACTAGGCACAGGTCAAGTATTAGTGGAGTACTAGGGCAGAGGTCAAGTATTAGTAGACACTGAGGGCTGAGGTCAAGTATTAGTAGAAATACCAGGGCAGAGGTCAAGTATTAGTAGACACTAAGGGCAGAGAAGTGAAGTGGAAGTGTTTTGAAGATTTTTTTTTATACTGTTGTATTTTCTCTACCATTGAACACTTTTCTCTAATCTACAATGATGTCTTCTGTACAGCTAAGAGCAGATGATTAGCATAAAGCTAGAGGTCTGCTCTGTCCCTGTCTACATGCTTCATAATGACTTGCATAAAGCTAGAGATCTGCTCTGTCCCTGTCTACATGCTTCATAATGACTTGCATAAAGCTAGTGGTCTGCTCTGACCCTGTCTACATGCTTCATCATGACTTGCATAAAGCTAGAGTTCTGCTCTGTCCCTGTCTACATGCTTCATAATGACTTGCATAAAGCTAGTGGTCTGCTCTGACCCTGTCTACATGCTTCATCATGACTTGCAAAAGCTAGAGTTCTGCTCTGTCCCTGTCTACATGCTTCATAATGACTTGCATAAAGCTAGATGTCTGCTCTGTCCCTGTCTACATGCTGAATAATGACTTGCATAAAGCTAGAGGTCTGTTCTGTCTCTGTCTACATGCTTCATAATGACTTGCATAAAGCTAGAGGTCTGCTCTGACCCTATCTACATGCTTCATCATGACTTGCATAAAGCTAGTGGTCTGCTCTGACCCTGTCTACATGCTTCATCATGACTTGCATAAAGCTAGAGTTCTGCTCTGTCCCTGTCTACATGCTTCATAATGACTTGCATAAAGCTAGAGGTCTGCTCTGACCCTGTCTACATGCTTCATAATGATTTGCAGTGATTCACATGAAAGGGACTTAGGGTTCTGGCAAATATTGTCCCCATAAAGCTAGAGGTCTGCTCTGACCCTGTCTACATGCTTCATAATGATTTGCAGTGATTCACATGAAAGGGACTTAGGGTTCTGGCAAATATTGTCCCCCTGTGCCTGGTTCAAGTTTCAATGGGCAAAAATTGATTCCAAGGACCTATGCTTGCTCAGCTAATGTATGTAGATGAAGTTAGCGGTTGACAGATCTAGCGAAGTTGATTACTCATGGAGAATCTTTGAATAACCTTGGAATTCTGAATGTAAATATATATTACATACAAGTGATACTTTCAAACTGGTTGTTAAACCGGTGCCTCTATTAAACACCTACACTTTGTTAAGCACCTACCTAACTGTGGCTCTAGGTAACTGTTACATTTGATCTACACTCCCCCCTCCGGCTCAAAAGCCATTGTTTCTTCCATTTCTAGAGACTCCACAGATTTGTAGATGTGATGTCCACGTCTGACCCTTACTAAGTTCTGCTCAGCAGCAGTTCAGCCATTCACCATCCCTTCTAGGTAGTAGCTACATGGACGATAAAAATTATTTGCGTTTGCACAAGGGCATTACTTGGTAAACCATTGCTCAGCCATTTTCTTGGCGACTGACACAATAAGCACTAAGCTTAATAATTAGGCAGCTTTTGTAGGGACCATTTCTGCTATCAAGATGCAAAGGAACCTCCCTTATGGCTGGGGGAACACAACTTCCTCCCTTCACCCCTCACACACACACACACACATACACCACATACTCACACACATCTGGGCATTCTCTCTATAGGGAGCTTCTTTGTACAGTAGTAATTTAGGGCTGAATTTTCCTATTAAAAGTTTGCGAGGCAAAACTGATTAGTTCCCAATTCCCTACAAATTTTAGACTATAGAGAGGACATAAGTCAGTTACAAGTCGAAAACTATTTAACTGGACTAGAAAAAAGGCTCTGCTGTTTCTAGCATAGGAGCATGTAGGAGAGTTGTTTCTAATATAGGTATGGCACTGGTGTAGGATAGCCACTTATGTAGAGGACTGTCTCTAGCATAGGTATCACACTTGTGTAGGAGGGCTGTCTCTAGCATAGGTATAACACTTGTGTAGGAGGACTTTAACCAGGGCCGTACCTAGGAAAATTTGACCCACGGTGGCGGTTACCTAAGAAATGACATGGGGAGGCAGTTGCGTACCATTGGGCATAGGTGTGAAGTATGCAGAAGCTAACTCTACTTCTATTTTGTGAAGTGCCTATATACGAGGCTAAAAAGGAGTACATGTACATTACAGCATTAGAACACCTCAACAAAAACATACAGAAATGTAACAATAAAATTTAATGTTCACGGTTCTGATTAAAAATTGCAGAATGTGACAGTCATCTAATTTTTATTTCACTGACTTGTCTCCAGTTAGCCTTTCTTTCATAAATATCCTCTGACGATGGAATAAATTCAGTGTCACAATGAATCAAGAGCATTGCTAATCCACTCAACCTCTCTTTTTTCATTGAAGAATGTGTACAAAGCTTTAGACGATGAAGAGCAGTAAAAGATCTCTCACAAGATACACTTCCTACAGGTATAGTTAAAAAGACTGTTAAAATTTTATTAATTTTGGGGAATAACTGAGGATTACACTCAGAGAGAGCACAGCTAGCTGTACCTGGTCTCCTTTTAGGTGAAACAGATCCATAAAACTTTAGTTATTTCAACAGGGAAGTCGGTCTTCTCTTCCAAGAACATAAATTTCCCATAATAAGAAGTGATACCTACTATCAATTTTATTGCTACTCAGTTTGGATAAATATAGTGGTATCAGAGATTCAGCTGCAATAATTTCCTTATGCTCATTGAAAAATTATGTTTCTAACTGCTCAACCACATGGTCAATAAATAGGTAATATACATTGATTCTGTAGTAATCAGAAGGAGTCTGGCTATCTTTTACTGCGTTGGCACGGTGGCGCTGAACAGTAGCAGTTCGTAGTTTCACAATTGTTAAATTAATAGACAAGGGTAGAATTTCAATTCTGCTCCAAACTTTCTCCTAGCAGTCATCTTTTCTGGTATCCTGAATACATTTTTTTTGCAGTCCTTACATCCCTGTAGGCTTCTGCAAGATCACACTGTTTATCTTGTAAAGCTAGTGTCACTGAACTAAGGAAATAAAGAACTGTCTGTGTAACAACCAGTGTGACCAATCTTCTAGAAGCCGCATATATGAACAAGCATCACTTATAGCTTCTCCCCTGCTACTATCTTTGATTCTGCCCATGGTCTCTAAGACTGTAACATATTGGGCTATAAGAGCTGAAAGAGTCCTCACCCTTGCACTCCAACAGGTGGCACCAAATTTAGGCACATGATACTACCTTGAACCTGCTTATATATCAGTCAAAGACTCACTAAGCTCATCATCATCTTCTATCATAATTAAGCCAAGAAGCTTTTTTCCTTGGTCAGTAGATGCAACTTCAAAAAAAATTTCTATACGCTTGGCACTACCAGATAAAAACCATGTCAACTTTTTAATATCATCAAAAATGTTACGGATAGATGGCACACCCGTCTTCTGCAAATGGCAAGATTTAAAACATGTGAACGGAATGAACATATATATGGCATGGGGATATTTTTCAGCTACTTTAGCCTGTACTTAATTTCTACTTGAACTCATTACATAGGCTCCATCATACACTTGACCAACTAGAAAAGACATGTTCAATCCCCATTGCTGAAGTGTAGAGAGTCAAGCATCAGCAATCGTTTGAGCATCCATCTTTGCAATTTTAATAAACCCCAGGAATTTTTCATTAACTTCACAATTATTAACAAACCTTGCACAGATACTAACCTGTTCCACATTTGAAAGGTCTTCTGTTTCATCAGCATGAGACTCCACTATGATGAAAACATTGATAAAATATTCTCACGTATAGTGCCTTCGCATATGGAAATTATTGTATTCTGTACTAGGGGTGAAGTGTACGTAGCTGCTGAAAATGCTCTTTAAGGTCTGTGTCAAACTGTGCTTCTAGTTCACAAAAAAGCGAAGTTTCCATCTTCAGTTTTTGTGATCTGGTCCCAATTACCTGAAAAGCAATGCCTCTCTTACCAATGGCTACAACCACATCAATGATTGACAAAATGCCCTTCTTAGTATGGGCCTGCTGAATTCCCACTTCTTTAGCCATTAGTGAAGCAACATCTAAACCAGATTTTTGTGTATTTAGGAAAAATTCTCATCTGCTAGTTTGTGTACTTCACTCTCCTTGTGCTTATCAAATAAGCTGCTCTTCTTACCAAGAACTTTCTTCCATTTATTAAAGCCCATGGAAGAAAACGGGGATTTGGTGTCTACACTTGGCATGGGAGACAGTATGCACTATCATTTGATATGCTATAATGCAACCATGACCTATTTACTGTCCAGCTTAGACTAAATCTTCTCCCTGAAGTGACAGGAAACACAAAATTTGGTCGGCATTTAAACTTGGACATCAAGAGTGTTAGCTTTTCATCGACATCCAATAAGGAATGCTTTCCAGAATAAAGTGCTGGATCATTGGGATCAAAATAATCTTTGACAATAGGACTTGCAGTTGCTAGATCTATTTCAGGTAGATGATCATCATGAAGGAACTCCTAATCATGAGCCCCCTCAACATGAGCCTCTTCATCACTTTATGAGCCTCTTCATCATGACCCTATTCATCATGTACTTGGGAGCTGCCTTCATTTTCCCTACATCATTTTATCATTACTTTCATATAGCTACCACTATGAATCACATGCATTGAGCATTAATACCTTGAAGGTCCAAAAAATGAAGTTATTTTAGCTCGATGACACAGTCTTTTAGCTTTTAGAGGAGTAGGATCTTCAACTTCAGTAGCAGTGACCTGCTATGTCCTTTTGTCATGTACATGGGCAGATACAGGAATGGCCATGGCCCCACCTAAAATGTGTTAACCCATAATTAGTCATTAGTACAATCAACACCCATACATCTAGCTATAATGTTGATAATGTGGAACAGGAGGTCTAGCTTACAAAATCATTAGTGGTTGATTGCACTGATAGTGCTTGTAATAATCAGACTTGAGCACTTGTCATGCAGCTGCAAATATGTATGAGATTGATGGGCCCCCAATTTAACATTATTCTTGTTGTTGTGCAGGCAGCTAGATGGCAAATATATTTTTTGCACTGCTAGCACACTGACAGCTGTAATTAACAGGGTGATGTTTTAATTAATTATACATCATACATGTACTGATTATCCAAAATCCTGCCTACGTACTTCATGTCTCTATTCTCCCTGATCGAACCTTTTCTGGTTCCTTTGTGTGAGGCCAAATAAGGACAGAAGCAAAGAAAGGGCGAGAGAAATATCAGTTATGTATCTCCGGCTACCACCATTTTGAAATAAGTACACTTCTCCTGGTGTATTGGCATACATGGCTACCCATGAGACACGTGGGCACTATGGAGTAAAGGACACCCTCCCTTCCCCCTTAGATTTCCAGTTATAGGCAGCTGTAGCTCCACCCATTTCACATGGTTTGTGCTTGTGTTGACTGTGCAATATGCTGACCCCTGACCTCACTTCTGGACTTCAAGACGTAACTACTTTAGGGGGGATCCTTTACCCAAGCGGGTCATCCCTGAAGCCATCAACATTTCTAGAGCTATGCTCAATCATTTACAACCTCTTTGAGCTGCAGGAAGAGTAGCAGGCATTAATTTCAAAGTCACAGGAGATCTTTGAGTTACGGCACAAACAGTTTCCAAGACGAAAGTGTCCTTGTGAGAAAAAAATGAGATCACACCTATAATTTCCTCCTCTTTTCCGACTGCTCTCATTCCATTTCCCTTCCATAAGAAATTTGCACTAGAACTGCTTCCTAGCATAATTGTGCGAAGAAAATAATTCCCCGCTAATTAAACTGTTGCTCAATCTGATGATCTTTTTCTATTTGCAGATATTCGTCAAACCATTCATGAACACACACACACATACACATTGCACTCTTGACACCATGTCAGGTGAAAACCTTAGAGAACTTTTCCCCAGTGTGTCAATTCATATTGTGCATTCTCCAGATATTATATGGAATATGCCATGCAGGTAGTGTAGGGGTTTGCCCGTGTCAGTTGCTGCTTGCTGGGTGTCTGGGATCTCTCACCTGCTGTTGTGTGTGTATTGGTTCCCAACACAAGCCATACAAGACCATCAGGAAATCTCATTCTATGGTTTTACTTCTAGTGCAGTGACTTTGTGATGTATCATGGTTGGGGCCGTAATTACTGGGTGGTGCATGTGAAGTGGCTGTTGGCTGTCCAGCTCCCCCCAAAGTCTGTGTCAAGCTACTCTAGTTCCCCTTAAGTCTGTGTCAAGCTACTCTAGTTCCCCCTAAGTCTGTGTCCAGCTACTCTAGTTCCCCCAATTCGGTGTCTAGCTCCTCTAGTTCCCCAAGTCTATGTCAAGCTGCTCTAGATCCCTGAAGTCTGCTCTAGTTCACTCCATGTCAGCTCTAGTTCCTTCCAAGTCTGCTCTAATTCCTCCGAAGTCTGTGTCAAGCTACTCTAGTTTTCCCAAGTCTGTATCAGGCTGCTTTAATTCCCCCCAAATCTGTGTCAAGCTGTTCTAGTTCTCACCAAGTCTGTACCGTTATTTAGGTACACACTCTCAAATATGTGTAGTGGTGGTGGGTATGGTGGGCAGAGATGTGAGCATGGTGATGCGTGTAGGGATGTGAGCATGTGCAGTGATGGTGGATGTGGTGGGCAAGGATGTGAGTACATAAAGTGTTGGTTATTGTGGTGGATAGGGATGTAGGCATGTGCAGTGGTGATGTGTGTGGTGGGTAGGGATGTGCACACGTGCAGTGGTGGTGTGTGTGGTGGGTATGGATGTGAGCATGTGCAGTGGTTTTGTGTAAGGATGTGCTGTGGCAGTGTGTGTGGTGGGTGGAGATGTGCGCATGTGCAGTGGTGGTGTGTAGGGATGGCAGGCTAGGTTATTATGATATGAGGAGGTTGTAAGCTACTCCCCCAAAAATACACCCAAAACCATACCCTTTAATTGAACGTCTTATTAGCACATCAATTTTTTTACAATCACAGATAAGTACAATTGTAAACATTTAATCAAACAAAGAAGTATTAAAAAGTCTTCTCGGATATGTTCTTACAAATGTCTGACAATTTTTTTATCAGTTGTAACTCCTTCTCCATGGTGAATAGCAATTACTGACAAGTCAGATAAACAGTCGTCAATCATTGTTGATTGTAAACAGGTTTTGAGCCTTCTCAATAAGGAAAATGACCTATCCGCTTCAGCACGCATAATTGGTAAGGTAAATGCAATTATAAGAAGCTGGTGCTTGTTTGGAAATGAGTTCTTGTCGCAAGCACCAAGAGCTAAAAGTAAATTGTCAGGAAGTGTACCACCTTGGATATCTTTTTTTTTGTCAAAGTCGTTTCCATCATTCAAGCTCATTACAGAGAGATTTAGGGAAAGGAAGATCGTGTTCCCAATGTAACAAACTGGCTAAGTTCAAATCAGCATCATTAACAGAAGGTATGAGACAGAGAAGCATTGAATATACCTCGGATGCATTCATCTGACTAAGCAAAGGATCTAAGAGAGGAATAGCTATAGTTCTCTTGTACAACGACTATCGCTATGAGTATATTGCTGCTATTCCTTTGAAGACTAGTATTCCTAGAATTACTAGCAGATGATCCCACACTGTCAGCAATTTTGAGAATCTCCTCATACCATTTTCTGAAAATTGTACTGATGTTTGTTCTGGTGAACTTGATACTCTCAATGACAGCCTACCATTTTGTGAGCATCAAGAATATCTTGACCTCTCTTGTGCAACTTAGAAGCTAAAACTCTGACTTCATTAAGGACATTTTTCGTTGCAATGAAAAGAACAAAGAGAAGATTTTAACCCTTGTGCTTTTACTTTTGTTTCTTTATCCCACTTCCAGTTCCTCAACATCTTCAAGCAGAGCTGGATGATCATCTGGTGACAGTTTGGCATCCAGTAGAGTAACAAGGCACTCATATAGCTCATGAAAAATGTCCAAACATATGTGGCGTACTATATACCCAGCATGTTTTGCATAATCCTGGTTTAGAATGTGATGATTCTGGCAAGTATGCTTTAACTGTGCACTCAAAAAGCATTGCTGCTTAGGACTTTTGTTTAGAAACAAGAATGATTCATTTATTAAACCAATAAGATTTCTCACTTCTTTAAGTCTACAAGAAGCAGCAATAGAAAGGTTCAGACAAGGAGAGAAGCAATGTGTATAAATAGCTGAAGGAGATTTTTAATAAATCTTTTGGACTCCAGCTTTCTCAGAAGCTATTCCTGCAGCTCCATCGTAAGCCTGGCCACAAATTTTAGTTCGGTATAAATTCACTGAGAGATGTGAAAGAGATTCCAAGATATATTGGGAGCATTTGCTCTTTCAAGACTAACAAAATTGATTTGGCATTCCTTTATTTTAGGTGTTTGCGGTGCAGACAAGTCTCCATAACGAAGGCACACAGAAAGGATCTCTTGATTTGCATGTGGGTCGGTGACCTCATCTGCTATGATAGTGAATGGAAGATCAAAGGGTCACACAATTTCTCTCTCACTTTGTTGGCTTAGATGTGAATCATCATGTTCTTGCTGGCATTTTTGCTGGCAAGATTAAGATGCTGTTGTAAAATGCTATTTCCTTTAGTCAAGAGTTGCAATGCAGCTATAAAATTTCCTTTGTTCATGTTTTCATCCGAAAAGTCAACTTTATCTACTCCTCTGTGTCCTCTGAATGGTAAGCCTTGCTTAGCTAAAAACTGAACACAATTAACTATGTGATGCAGAATATCACTGTTTTCTTCTGTTTGTTCTTGTTTCACGTTTATGAGATGTGAGTTAACTCTGGCATCAGGAGTGAAGTATTTTGATTTGCTCTTTCTGTAGCATGCTGATTCATGACAGTCGGCTCATGATGCATAAGATTGCCATCCTTACACAGTGCTTTCGTATATGACTTCTGATAGGAGGATAACACCACCACTCCAGGTATTGTACCTGTGCCGCTACCTCTTTGTCTGTTGTAACAGAATGCAATTCCTCCTTCTAATTTCCTACTATAGCAAAGCCAGGGAAATTGGTTGAGCCAATGTTTTTCCTCTGCTCGGTGACTGGACGAGACTGATGGTGATGGTCTGAAATGTGATGGCAGAAACTGGAACCGCTTGAGTCAAGAATGTTACTAGCCAAGTGCCTTAGGTTATCCAATGAACCCTGTACCTCTTTCACAACTATTCCTAAGTCTAGTGTATGACCAGCTACCATGTTGTTATTACCTTCATCTTCTCTACACTTAGCCATGGAGATCTGATCACATATCCTCTTGCTCATTGGTGATTCTTGAGTAAAATTGCCAGATCTGAAGTTTGCCAAATAATAATATTAAAACAAATAATCTCTAGCCATTTACCTCTTTAACAGGTTTTTCAATGTCTTTTGCTTGGAGTCTTTCAATCCACTATATTTAGCCATAGCTATATAGATAGCTTGCGAGAGGCCAGAGTTCAGCTCATGTGACCCAGAGAGTAAAAGGTAACACATCTTTTGATGTATACACATGTGATTTTAGCACATCAACAAGGTAGGTGAAAAATAGATCTGGATTTGCCATTTTGGTGCCGCCTCATTTAATCGGTTACTGCCTCATTAAAAGAAGTTGTAGTTAGCTATAATGAGGAAATCATACTCACTAAACTGAATTTCATGAGTGTACATTATTATTGTAGTATTCTGGAATTTTATTACTATTATTATCGTCACCATTATTATCGTAATATTGTCCAAAAGGGGGGGGGGGGTTGCAACCCGCCTCAACCACACACCCCCTGGATCCACCCCTGGATGTGTAGTGATGGTGTGTGTTGTGGGTATGGATGTGAGCACGTGTGGTGGTGTTGGGTATGGATATGAGCATGGAGTGGCAATGGGTGTGGTGGGTTGGGATGCGATTACATGCAGTGGTGGTGGGCGTGGTGGTACGAATGTGAGCATGTGTAGTGGCGAGTGTGTGCAGTGGCAGTGGGTGTGTTGGATAAAGATGTGAGCATGTACAGCGGTGGTGGGTGTGGTTTTGAGCACATGCAATGGTGTATGTTGGAGCAGGTTGTGAGCATGTGCAGTGGTCGTCGGTGGGCTTGTGAGCATGTGCAGTGCAGGTGTGTATGTGTGTGAGGTAGAATAGGTTGTGAGTATGTGCAGTGGTATGGGTAAGGTTGTGAGAACATGCAATGGTTATTTGTGTGTGGGTGAAGTTGTAAGCCATGTAGTAGGAGTGTGTAAGTTGGTGTGTTTGTTAAAGATGTGATGAGGTCAGAGTATGTCTGTTGTAAAGGAAAAGCTTGGGCATTGCCCACAGTCTTTCACATCTTAAGTGTCTCTAGAGGAACTCATGAGCTGATTAAGTGCCATAGGAAATTTTGTGCTTGTTCAGCTGATAATATGTTCCACCAACTACAATTTGGTTTCTCTGTACAATTAGATCATGTGTGCGTGTGTGTATGTGTTTGAGTGTATATGTGTGTATGCATGAGTGTGTGTGTGTGCATGTATCTGAGTGTGTGTTTGAGCGTGGAGCTGGAGTCTGAGAAGTTAGCTGCAAGGCATAGTATAGCTGGAGTCGTGAGGGGAGGAAGATGTCTGAAAGCTGTGGTTTACCATTTGAAGTGCCATATCTTTGCACCCATTCTTATGGTCCTGATTTATATACTAAAATGTAGCCAGTGCAGTATGCTTTCTGTTGGTATTTTTTTTTGCCATATATGTTTATAGTTTGGAACTGCAAGTTGGAATGTGAACTAAGGTCACTCAACCAAACCTGTTCAGGAAATAATTTACCAGCATCAAGTCGACTGCGATTGATAAAGCTGTAGAAACAAATGTAGAGATATTTTTTTATTTAAGTGGACTATGTTCATGTGAAGGGGGTCTAAAATAATAGTTAAACACACAAACACTAATTTTTTTGTTGTGGTGTTGACTTTGGAGCTCCATAGATTCTGGAGACTTGACTGTATGAACGCTTAAATGATAGATATCTCTGTGAGCTCTCTTTTGATATGCTAAAGTACATGCAGCCAAGTCCTTGTGTGCCTGAACTGTTTGTAGTTGTAGTTTCTGATTAGAGAGTGCTGCCATTGCTAGAAGAAGCTCTACTCTACACGAGCATATTCATTAGGCTCTAATTAGGCCAGCGTGTCTGCTGAAAACCCCCCCCTGCACCTCACGCTGAGTATTAGTTGACCTTTTTTAAGTTTGCATCTTGACTTTGACCTTTGTTATGCATCATGAACTTTTGTATCTACCTTGACCTCTTATATGTACCTTGACCTTGACCATTTTATATATATTTTGACCTTGACCTTTAGTTCTTTCATATCTTTTGTCACACACCAAAAGTGGAGTCCAGCGACATTCGGATTGAGCCTTGTAACCTCCCACCTCCTATTAATTTCAAGGTAGCCATGGTGACAAAATACGAGGTTAGGAGTGAGTTGAAGAGTAGATAATGAATATCCTTCTCATATGGGTGAAGGGATTTCCCCCCCCCCCCCCCCCCCCCCAGCCTGTGTAGGGTTATATACACATGTTTAACCTTACTGCCCAAAATGAATTTTTTGAATTTCCCACCCAGTATAAAGCCCACAATGAACCAGACTGCTGGTATGTTATCTCTAAATGAAACCTCAAGCAGGAGAACACTGACTGCTGGTGAGTTATCTAGAGGCTTCTCACCCAGTGTGTTGTTTAGCGTGTCAAGTCATTGGGTTACATATTGTGAATAATATTTGTTCTTCAGATATTATCTGGCGAATGCAATCTTTGAGTAATGAGGTGGCGTAGGGGTTTCCCCCTGGACGATGCTGCTGGGTATCTTGGATCTCTCACCTGCAGCTGTGATATTATTTGTTTGTATTGCATTCTCAACACAAAGTCATACAAGATCACCAGGAAATCTCATTCTATGGTTCTAGTTCATGACAGGGACTTTGTGTGTTTCCTGGATGTGTCAGGGATGGTTATGTCAGAGGTGGGGTCATTGTATGGTTATGTTGGGTACAGTAATTACTACATGGTGCATGTGAAGTGGTTTTTGGCTGTTCCAGCTCTCCCAAGTCTATGTCAAGATACTTTAGTTCTCCCTAAGTGTGTGTCAAGCTACTATAGTTCTCCCCAAGTCTGTGTAAGCTACTCTAGTTCCCCCCAAGTCTATGTCAAGATACTCTAGTTCTCCCCAAATCGGTGTCAAGCTACTCTAGTTCTCCCCAAAGTCTGTGTCAAGGTACTCCAGTTCTCCCCAAGTCTGTGTCAAGCTACTATAGTTCTCCCCAAGTCTGTGTAAGCTACTCTAGTTCCCCCCAAGTCTATGTCAAGATACTCTAGTTCCCCCCAAGTCTGTGTCAAGCTACTCTAGTTCCCCCCAAGTCTGTGTCAAGCTACCCCAAAGTCTGTGTCAAGGTACTCTAGTTCTCCCCAAGTCTGTGTCAAGCTCCTCTAATATCACCCCCTCCCAAGTTCAAACTTGTGTGTGCTTCATCTGGGGCAGTAAACCTCGACTGCCCACCATCAAGTTTGTGATTACTAATGATACAGATCTTGTGCAGAATTATTCAGGAATACTCTCTCTCTCTGTGAGTGTGTTTGTGTGTGTGTGTGTGTGTATGTGTGTGTGTGATATGGTGTGTGTGTGTGTGTGTGTGTGAGGTGGGCAGTGGGGTTCAATTAATTCAAAGTTGAATTAGTTAGACTGTCATTTGGGTATATTTAATTCAACTGGTTTAGTTAGTTTGTCACAGTTATTTTATTTATTTAAACTGGTTTTTGAGGTCCATTAATTCAAAGTTGAATTAAAATTGAATTAAGGGTACATAAATTAAGGGGGCATAGACCATATTTGTTATAACCATGATGCTTCATCCATTTGGAATGGTTTTGATCTCAAAAGGTAGCTTATTCTCTATGCTTTCCAATGATATTTATAGCCTATAGGCAAAGCAGTGTTACCATCAACATCTGGCTGACAGCCTGACACACTGGCAATAGTACAGAGGTATTTTTTAAAATACAAATTTTCAGCCTTCATCAAGACTTGCCATTTATGTTGCTGTCAGTGCTGTCAGTCAGTTTCTACCCCCCCCTTTTCATTCAGCAGGAAAAGTGAGCCCACAGAATGATCCGTATCACATGGAAAATTGGCTAGATTGAAAAAGTGATCATTCATTGATTTTTGAAGAGCAAAGAGAGAGCATTCAAATGATATAAAAATTATATACTTTGGAAAAAAATTGAGTGAGCAAAACTGTGAATAATGTCGGGAATACACATTTCTTTGAATCATGAGAAAATAATGTTTAAAATACAACACTCCAGGGGGCAGGGGTAGATCCAGGGTTGTTGTAAACCCCTCATTTTGCTCTTGATCATGACTATATTCTTGCACTCTTTCATCAGCAACACACAGACTCACCAGAAATACAGTGACTGAGCAGGGTTGACACAAGAGCAGGCAGGTCTGTGATAGCCAGCGCTAGGGAAGGACCAGCTACAGACGCCATCTGAAGGTAAAGGATGGAGCATAAACGGTAAAGCCGTAATACTATAGTTCCAAACTTCAGCATTATTTGAGTCTTCAGCTTCTAGATATCTCGAATTCTCCCACGATTCTAACCCAGAAGATCCTTCATAACTCTTCATGCCTCCATTCGTCTATCCAGAGCTTTTGTTTGCATTCTTCTGACATGGAATTTAACAGTATTAATAATGCTAACAAGTAAATAGCAGTAACAATGTGTTAGTGTGTGTCAAACCAGTGGCAACAAAACCCGAACATAAGGTCCGGTGAAACTGAAAAAGTCCTCAAATAGAGTTTTCAAAGCCCACTTCCAAGAGGTGGGAAAAACGAACATGAAAATGAAATGAATGGACTAGCCTAAAAAAAGCCAATCTTATGGTCTCTTTATTTAATTCAAAATTAGTTCATTTTAGTTAAATTGTCATGTCAATTTAAGTTGATTTGTTTAGTTAGACTGTCATTTCAAATTTATTTGAATTAATTAGTTAACTTGGCACATCAAATTTAATTGAACCCCACTGGAGGTGGGTATGGTATGGAGTGTTTGTGAGTGAATCGTATGTGGGTGTTTGTTTGTGTGTGTAGTATTGTGCGTGTGTATAGGTACAAGTGGTCTAAATTTTTTGTGTTTGTGACTGTGCACGTGTGTGTGTGTGATATGAGTGTGTGTGTGAGTGGGAAGATACTTGTCCAATACATAGATGTGCACTATATAGAAACATAAGTTACATCACATGTATACATTTGTGCACTCTGTATGTATATATACAATCACACAGGGTCTACAGTTGTATCTAATGGTGTATTTGACAATGCTTGTGTAACGTATTTAGGTGAACACTTTATTTGAGCTCTCTTCCCAGCATCCTGGCCACCCTCAAGCTGGAGGTGATGGTTGGCGATGTCTTGAGGACAGCTTTCCCTTTCTTTTATGCATGAGTGGCTAATTTTCTGTACCAAATTTCTTCTCCATTTATCTTCAAGCTTCTTTTGCATCAACCTTCTTTAGGCAAACACGTGTAGTGGTCGTGGGTAAGATGAATATGTGCAGTGGTGGTGGATGGGATTGTGAGCATGTGCAGTGGTGGTGGGTGGTAGAAGAGTATTTGCAGTGGTATGGATAAAGTTGTGAGAACATGCAATGGTGATTTGTATGTGGGTGGGGTTGTATGCCGTATAGTAAGAGAGGTGATTGAGGTTGTCACAGATGTGATGAGATCTGAATAAAGGGGTCAAAGGTCTGTTGCAAAGGAAAAGCTTGGGCATTGCCCACAGTCTTTCACATCTCTAGAGGAACTCATGAGCTGATTAAAGTGGCATTTTGTTCTGTAGGAAATTTTGTGTTTGTTCAGCTGATAAGTGTATTCCACTTGACCTCACATGTGCTACTAAATATGAGTCTATTACACATAGGGGATCCCTATTGCACAGAAATTTGTCAGCAACTGTTTCCCTGGCTCTGAAACCTTGTTTTAATTTTCCCTTTCCTTTAAATCAAAATGAGCCTGGTTTCAGTGTCGGGGAATTGTTGTTGAGAAATACCTATCTATATATAGCTCTTCCTTCCCTCACTCACTTGGCTTCTGGCAGGATATCAATTCTTCTGATTTAAATGCATCAAATATTAACAGTTACAGGGTGGCCCAGTAGCCAGTCCCAGGATGTTCAAGGTTTTTGCTTATCTAGTCCTAGACCTAGCCCTGCCATAACCCTCGCCCTAAATCCTGGCCATAACACTAGCCCTAACCATAACCTAGCTCCTGGTCAACCCCAGCCCCAGCCTTGGCATAATCCTAAGCTCTAGCCATTGGTCATAACCATAACTCTGGCATAACCTAGCTCTAATGCTAGCCCTGGCATAACCGTATACCTAAACCTAGCCCTAATGTTAGCCATAACCCAAGCACTGGAATAATCCTATCCCTAGCCCATGGCCATAATCCTAGCCCTAACCGTAGTCCTGGTATAATCCTAGTCCTATCATAATTCTAGCTAGTGAAGTTGACAAGAACTCTGAAACAAGGTTGCTCTTCTTGACCTACCAAATTTATGCTGCTGACAACCTTCTGCTAGAGCTAGTTGTAGTTGCTAGTGCTATATGGTTGCTAGAGCTAGTTAGCTATATGGTTGCTAGAGCTAGTTATGGTAGTTAGAGCTAGTTAGCTATATGATAGTTAGAGCCAGTTAGCTAGATGATTGCACTTTTTGGTTCCCTGTTTGTTGGTTTTTGGCTGAAACCAATGACGACGACACTTGACTCTGTAAACTATGTCATTCAGCATATGCTAGTAGAGTATGCAGCCTTGGTAGCCATCCACTCCAGTTACTTTCCACCATGTGGGTTTTAGCAAAGTTTTTGGTAATGGCCTTTGTCTTTGTGTGGATATGTCTGCTATCAGGAATTTGAAAGTTCACATACATCGAACTTGAAGAGTTAGGCACAATTTTGATTAGTTTTTGTCAGAAATAAAAAAGCATCTGAATTTTCTAAGAAAAAGTAGTGATTAATGATAGGTCCACTCATAAAAAGGAACCCATAAACTCTGCCTGCTGAACATTGAAAAGGAGATGAGAGGTGAGATGGGGTGGGGGGGAGGGGGGATTAAGCAATAAACAGACCAATAAATACAAGTTAGTACAGAGGAGTTGCAGACTTGTAGCTTATGCCTTTCTGTGATTCCACAATTACAAACTGCCTTCATTAGAATATCGATCAATATTTCTGTGTGACCTTATATGATCAGGTATCGATTACTGCATGTAAGGTGGCCCAGAGCTCCAATTTTGTCTTGGTTTGGCTTCTTCTTCTCTTCTCTTCTTCCTTCACTGCTTTAACTAGAGGATGAAACACTATCCATGTGACCTCATGTGGTAGGAATGTCAAATTACTCCACCTTTGGATTGGGATAATGTGCTCCAGAGCTAATTTCTACTGTATATTATACATCTGACTTGAAATGTTTTTTCTTTGATGTCTGCAATGAGGTAGGGTGCTCACCCTTGTTCTGTTTCCTAATTTTTGCCTGGGCCAGGCATGCTGCCAATTTGTTGGGGACAGTTATCTCCACTTTTTTCAAAGTGTAATGACCAACCCTTGGCATGTAAGTTTGCAGTTAGAGTCAGGGCTGGTGAGTGGGAGGTTTTCCTCAGCTTTTTCCACTGCTAGGTGTGCTTAAATCTTGTAACCTAGCGAAAGGAGAGGCAGGAACATGGTTATGTCTCCAGGTCTATCGTCTCTGTTTAAGGGATCAATGGGACAAGTGTTTAGGATGTGTGCAGTGGTCATAAATGCCAGAGACTACAACAGCTGTGTGTTTAAGAATTGTACAAAGAGATGAGTGAGAATTATGAAGTGCTGCTGTACCATACCGAAGTAAGGCAGCTGTCCCGATGCAAGGCTGGGAATTGCATGATGAGCTTCGGGAGGCAGTGCAACTATTTTTGCAGCAAAAAGGATCAGACTAGGTACACCACTTTTCTGACTATGAACGGCTTTTCTTTCTGTCCTATTTGGGCTACACATCGTCAATGCACCTAACAGAGGAAACTTGGCAAGGCACTCGATCATCTTGACAAAAAACAAGAATTTTTTTTGAATTTATCGGAAAGCAAAAGTTGTGGAGCAAGAGAGTTGCAAAGGGCATAGCAGCAAAGTTTCCTACACTTAACAAATTTGTTGATGAGAGCGAGTATGGTCAAAATAACCTAGAAATTTTTAAAGCAGATGTCCAGGCCTATTGGACGAATAAGTCAGTAAGATGGAGGAATACTTCACCGATCTGGACACCTCTTACCTTCAGCAGCCTTTTGTTGCCGATGAGGATCAGATCGATCAAGATGACTTTACAGCGAAAGAGGAGTGGATAACTCTGAAAGTGAATGAGGCTTGGAAGCTGGAATTCCAGAAAAAGGGCCTGGAAACTTTCTGGATAGCCCGGCTAAATGATACATCAACCTTGACGAGACGGGCTCTAAGTCTCCTGACTTTCATTATGACCACATACCAATGTGACCAAGGCTTTCCCATCATGATGGGAATGAAAACTATGAAACGGAACTGGTTGGAGGTGTCAAATGATGCAACGATTGCTCTCCGTGTGACAAAATTGTGGATTCAATACTTGTCTAACAAAATGCAAGCACAACCATCCCATTGGTTTGATTTGTTTTGCAACTAACTTATTAACACACTTATTTAAATAGAAATTCAAACATGTTTTATTTTTTATTACACAGGTATCAACGAATTGTAACAGGGAGGACGTACCAATTTGGGAAATGGTTAAGTTAGAGGAAGAAATAGAATTCCTTTATGTTAGCTTGGCAATTGCAAGAGAGTTTTCATTGACATGAGAAGAGAAGTTCGTGATTTCTGGCAGTGGACCCAAATCCTGACTTTCCAGCCAGGAAATGATGAGGGTATGAAGGAAGTTCAGCTCGTGTAAGATTGTCTTGGAGATATAGCTGATAATATTACAATGTTCTTTAAAATATCTTATATTAAGTTGAGGGATATTGAAACAGTTGCTTGAATTTGTCTCTTCTGTTGCTAAAATTGTGCAGTTACAGTAGGTGGGTGACTGCTGTAGGAATTACAGTGATGAGCCAAGTGCAATCATGTTACACAACCAGATCAGATAGCTTTAATTTGTGTTTCTTACCACTTTATAGAGGTCAAGTAGCATCCCAGAGAGCACATCATAAAGAGCATGCATGTCCTCACTGTAGTTCTCTATCCGGCTCTGCTGGATTAGCCTCAGATAAGCGTCCATTTTGCCGATGGAGTTGGCTACCTGAAGCCCTCGCACAAGGTTGATAGTAGGATGTTCAGCAATGTTGAGTACGTTGAGAATAGCTGGTGGACATATTGTTGGCACCTGAGCCAAACTCTGCGTTAATATAGTTACTGCTACTGCAATAGTCTCCGTGTGCCCTTTGAACTAGTACCTACCCGCAAGACTCTGTTATTCATAATAATCGAGTATGCATTAATAGTGTTCATGACATACATACATAAATAATTATACAATACACCTACAACAGGCTTGCGGGTTGTTCTCATTATATAAAAACGGCACTTCAAAAAAGTTGCACTTTTCATAATGTCCAAGAAAGAAATGCAGAAAGAAAAGAAAAAAAGGGAGAAAGGAAGAAAGAATTAATTATTTATTTATGTATATATTTGTTATTAGTTATTGATTATGTATATATAATAGTAATTAGTTATAAATATGTTTGTTAATTGGTTAGTTATTATGTTTGTATTTTTTGTTGTTTTTGTTAAGATTTTATAAGAAAGAAATGAAAAAAGAAACAAAAAAAAGAAAGATTATGTAAAAGAAGAAAGAAAGAAAGTAAGGAGAAAAGAGGGAAGGTAAGACAGAAGGAAAGAAAGCAAGAAGAAATAAAGCCATAAGTGCTGGTCGTAATGAATATCTTACACTACCTGGAAGCACTGAGATACCTCTGTTGTGATCACATAGTGAAAGAGCACTGATTGTAATATACCCAAGCTACTGCATTGCTGATTGTCTTACATCCTCTAAGATCAATCGTATAGCAACATATTGGTGAATGGGAGGTTATCTTGTTTTTTGAATCCATGTTCTGTACAAAGAGACGACGGCTATGTTTTTGTTTGGGTTCCTAGTGCCTGTCATCAATAATGTGTTCCTTTTTTTATGTTCCCACCTTTACTCAAGAAGTTTTTCAATTGTTTTTATATTCTATGCTAATAATTATTATGGAAGTGATAATACCTGGATGAATGTATAATAGTGAGTTTGACTACTAATAAAAGATACACTGTTGTAAAGATGATTGTTCATGAATGAATTGTTTTTTTCCAGTGAGAGGAAGAAATTAGAAATTCCTTCATGTTTGCTTGGCAATTGCAGGAGAGCTTTTATTGACATGAGAAGAGAGCCACTCCAAGTTTGTGATTTCTGGCAGTGGACCCACCTCTTGACTTTCCAGCCAGGACATGGTGAGGGTATGAAGGGAGTTCAGCTCATGGAAGATTGTCTTGGAGATATAGCTGATAAGATTACAATTTTCTTTAAAATATCTGATACTAAGTTGAGGGACAGTGAAACAGTTGCTTGAGTTTGTCTCTTCTACAGTAGGTGGGTGACACCTGTAGAAATTACAGTGATGTGCAAGTGAAATCATGTACACAACCAGATCATATTGTGTTTCTCACCACTTTGTAGAGGTCAAGTAGAGTCCCAGAGATCATAAAGAGCCTGCATGTCCTCACTGTAGCTCTCTATCTGACTCTGCTGGATTAGCCTCAGATAAGCGTCAATTTTGCCGATGGAGTTGGCTACAGCTGGAAGCCCTCGGTCATGGTTGATAGTAGGGTGTTCGGCAATGTTGAGCGCGCTGAGAATAGCTGGTGTACATATTGTTGGCACCTGAGCCAAACTCTGCCAAAGGTAATAAATATAATGGTTAATATAGTGCAATTGCAATAGTCTTCGTGTGCCCTTTGAACTTTTACCTACCCGGTTCCCTCACAATGAGAGACCGTCCCTTCTGGAATGAAGCTATAGCTGTGGCTTTCTGTAATGTGGAGGTAAGTAAGCAGTCGTGAGGCGCATATCGCAACGTTTGGTGGAGCTGTTGTTTCTGCAGCAGTGGATACTGTGGGTGCCGAATAGACTGAAGAAAGTATCGTAAACAGTTGCGAAGGGAAAGTAGAATTGATTCATGATTGATGTGGTGCCGCTAACTATGACTAGTGGTAGTACTGCTGTTTTTAAAATTTTAATTTTGATGTTTCTTAAAATCTGCATCTTTTTGGTAATGTGACTAAAAAATGTAGGAATATCATCTAAATTAAGATATATATATTGTAACTTGAATGCTAACATTCCTTCCTGACCTTATTTATTGCCATGGCTTCATAATTATAATAAGTATGTATTATGAAGAAAAAATTTATTATAAGCTAGGAAAAACCATCTGGCTGACATTGAAAGTGATTAGTGCAGGCGTTTTTTTAAATTGATTAAAAAAAGAAGTAATTTTCAGGCTTAACTCTTGCATCGTGGCGAAGTATAGATTTATAAGCAGGAATTACTGCTTCTGTAGAGCTAGCTAATGCTATATAGTGCCTATGGGCTGCATATGGCTTAAGTAAGTTGCTTTCCTAGACTGCAATTGCATGGTCAGAGAACGACATCAGCAGTTTCCCAGTTTCACTGCTCTTCATTATCTTTTCACTAAGTTTTATGTAATTGTTTGTGTACAACTGCAATATTTTTTTAATAGAAGCCACAACTGATATATTAAGCAACCTTCATTAGAAACAGAAAATATAGCTCCAGGACTCATGTAAAATTAACCACCCTTCAAAGTAAGTCAACAGAATCAAACTGCTAGGGAGGTCCTATTTCTAACATCAGCTCACTTCTATCATCATAGCTACCACCTCACATTTCCTCAAAAGTTGTACAAACTTCCATCTCTCCACATCTCTCTCTCCTCTCTTTCTCTCTAACTCGCTCTCATCCTCATTAAAAGAAGCCTGGAAAGAGTTTGTAATGCAAACCCTGATCTACAGATATTATGTGAGGTCCCTGAACAGTAGTACTCAAGCCTATGCATAAATTCCATAAATCTGATGGGGTAGTTTAATAACTACCATCTTGTAAAAAGCTTATGCTTGACCAAACATGTTCATAATAATCGAGTCTACATTAATATAGTTCATAACATACATGTACAAATAATCATGCACTAAACCCTCAACTTACTTGCAAGGGTGGTCATCATTGTATAAAAAGGCACTTCAAATATATTGTACTTGTCATAATATACAAGAAAGAAGTGCAGAAACAAAGAAAAGATGGAAGGAAGAAAGAAAAAGGAAGGAAGAAAGTGAGAGAGAGAACGAGAGAAAGAAATTCATCATCAGTAAGTGTTGTAAGTGCTGGTTGGAAAAGATTTGCATACTGAATATGGAATACCATGTCGAGATTCCTGGTAATCATATATACCCAGAAACAACACTGATTATAATGTACCCTAGCTACTGCATTTCTGATTGTCCTACACGCTCTAGGTGAAGGTGGATTATCTTGTTTTTTGTATCCATGTTCTGTACAAAGGGACGACGGCTATGTATTTTGTTTGGGTTCCTAGTATATACTGCCTGTCATCATGAATAAGGGGTATATACCAGTTGTCATGTTCCCATCTTTATACTCAAAGAAGTTTTTCTACTGTTTTTATAATTCTTTGATAATATACGTATAGAAATTGATAATACCTGGATGAATGTATAATAGTGAGTTTGACATACTAAGTTTGACATACTAATAAAATATAGCTATATTGTTGAAAAGATGATAGTTCATGAATGAATTTTTTTTTTCTAGTGAGAGGAAGAAGTTAGAAATTCCTTCATGTTAGCTTGGCAATTGCAGGAGAGCTTTTATTGACATGAGAAGAGAGCCACTCCAAGTTTGTGATTTCTGGCAGTGCACCCACCCCTTGACTTTCCAGCCAGGACTTGGTGAGGGTATGAAGGAAGTTCAGCTCGTGGAAGATTGTCTTGGAGATATAGGTGATACGATTACAATTTTGAAAATATCTGATACTAAGTTGAGGGACAGTGAAACAGTTGCTTGAGTTTGTCTCTTCTGCTGCTGGAATTGTGCAGTTACAGTAGGTGGGTGACAGCTGTAGGAATTACAGTTATGAGCCAAGTGAAATCGTGTACACAACCAGATCAGATAGCTTTAATTTGTGTTTCTTACCACTTTGTAGAGGTCAACTAGAGTCCCAGAGAGTACATCATAAAGAGCCTGCATGTCCTCACTGTAGCTCTCTATCTGGCTCTGCTGGATTAACCTCAGATAAGCGTCAATTTTGCCGATGGAGTTGGCTACAGCTGGAAGCCCTCGGTCAAGGTTGATAGTAGGGTGTTCGGCAATGTTGAGCGCGCTGAGAATAGCTGGTGGACATACTGTTGGCACCTGAGCCAAACTCTGCCAAAGGTAATAAATATAATGGTTAATATAGTGCACAAGTCTTCGTGTGCCCTTTGAACTTTTACCTACCCGCAAGACTCGGTCATTCAGTTCCCTCACAATGAGAGACCGTCCCTTCTGGAATGAAGCTATAGCTGTGGCTTTCTGTAATGTGGAGGTAAGTAAGCAGTCGTAAGGCGCATATGGCAACGTCGGGGGAGCTGTTGTTTCTGCAGCAGTGGATGCTGTGGGTGCCGAATAGACTGAAGAAAGTATCGTTAAAAGTGCGAAGGAAAAGTAGAATTGATTCATGATTGATTTGGTGCCGCTAACTAGTAGTAGTGCAATGTTAATTTTTTTATTTTGATGTTTCTTAAAACTACATCTTTTTGTTTCTTTATATACCTAGTAATGTGCCTAAAAAATGCAGGTTGATGTTGCAATATAATCTAAATTCAAGATATTGTAACTTGACCTCTAACATAGCTACCTCCTGACCTTATTGCCATGGCTTCAGCATATGAAATTGAGGAAATAACAACAAAATTCTATCTTTTGCCAAGCAAAAGCTGTGCTTAGAGTGGGTATTTTTTGTTTTGTTGTTGTTTATTGGGCTAATCTCTTAATCCAACGTGGGGAGGAAGCATAGATTTATAAGAGGGAATTACTGCTTCTGTAAGAAGCTAGCCAATCCTAGTGCCTATGGACTGCACATGGCTCAAGCAAGTTGCCTTCCTAGACTGCAATTGCATGGTCAGAGAGCAAGCAGTTTCCCAGTTTCATTGCTCTTCATTATCTTTTCACTAAGTTTTATGTAATAACAGTCAGCATTTTGTGTACAACTGCAATATTTTTTTTACAGAAGCTACAATGGATATATTAAACAACCTTCATTAGAAACAGAAAATATAGCTCCAGAACTCATTTAAAATTAACCACCCTTTAAAGTAAGTCAACAGAATCAACCTGCTATGGAGGTCCTATTTTAGCTCACTTCTATCATCATAGCACATTTCCTCAAAAGCTGTACAAACTTCCTTACATCACTCCATATCTCCCTCTTCTCTTCTCTCTAACTCTCTCTCTTGAAAGAAGCCTGGATAGAGTTTTTAATGCAAACTCTGATCTACATGGCATTCCGGGTGAGTGGTGAATGGACTAAATAAAGCATCACTAACAGATAACTGACAGCATGAAGGCCAAATTGAATTGATATGTTTAATTTGTGCCAAAACTAGAACGATTTGATGTGGTGTGCGTCATCCTGCCCCTTTCCACCTGATGTTTCTACATCTACTTGCTTTTTACATAACTTGAATACCAACTACCAGGAAGCAAATTTATTGTTTTGTTTTGTTGAGTAATATTACACACTGACTACCCTGTTCGTAATCAATGGTTCAAACTTCATTGCAGTTAACCACGAAGATATAGTTTAGTATAATTATATTATATTAATTATTATTATTGTTGTTGTTGTTTTATTGTTGTTCTTCTTTTTATTGTTGTTTTTGTTGTTATTATTATTATTATTGGGATAAGGTTTAGTCTACTTTCTTTTTGTAGAAATTTAGATTTATGAAGTGGAAATTCCTACTTAGGTTATCTATGGTAGGACTAGAGGAAGTTTACTTGTTTTGGGTGAATTGTAAGGTTGAACAATATTATTATGCTTCACTGCTATTTGTAGTATTTTCCCCCCCTTTTCTTCTATTTTTTTCTCATTACAATATAATTATTATTCATATACACATATATGGTGAGAAATAATACAATATTAAATACAATGTCAATAACAAACAAACATTAAATTTGGCTAAGTTTGATGTGATGTAATAGTCGACTGCTTGTGTAAACCTGCAATATTCTTCTTTTACACCTATGATCGTTAAGAATATGAGGTGCAAAATAAGCACAGCCCATATAACAACCTTTAGAATACTAAAACAGAGCTGTTTTTAAAATTACTATATACCTTTTCAGAGGAAGGGTGATATAAGTGATATAAAATCTTGTGGTTCCAACTTTAGAGCTCCATAAATTCTGCACACTTTGGTCTGTGAACTTGATATCAGCTTAAAATATAGCTCTGTCTGTGTGCTCCCTTTTGATACTAAACACTTTTGCATTAGAATTCTCAAGTTACAGGCAACAAAGTTGATGACCTCAAAACCTGCATGCCCAAATTCTCTGCATAGCTCCCAATTGGAAAGTGCGAGACTGTTGAAATTACAACCAGTAACTAGAGGAAGCTCTACTCTACAAATTGTCATTAGGTGCTAAAATGTTAATACATAGTCAAGCATGTGGGTGGATACTTCCTATAGCCACTGGTACTAATTTCAACTGTCTCGTACTTTCCAATTAGAAGCTGGAATTTGGGGACGGAGGTTTTGAGGTCACCAAATTTTGACTGCCTGTATCTTGGAAATGGTAATACTTATGCAATAGTTTTTAGTATCAAAAGCGAGCAAACAGAGAGAGAGCTATCTTTTGAGCTATATATCAAGTTCATATAGTGAAGTGTGCAGAATCTACGGAGCTCTATAAAGTAGGAAGCACAAGTTTTTCTAACACTTTCTAAAATGGTATCGTCCCCTTCAACTATAAATCTATCTAGATTTTTAACAAAACTGAACTTTGACTGTAACAATGACAGGATTGCATTGGAAAACCTAAAACTATTGCTTAAAGAAGTAAGTGGGTAAAGAAAATAATTTTGCTTTTTTAACCCTCTTTAGTATTGCATAATACAAATTTGTATCTTGTTAAGCATTTTTAGCATCACCGTATTGGCTTTCAGTTCCTGCTTTTGAAGTTGTTTAATTGTTTACTGCATGTTATTAAAAGCTAGAAGCTGTCAAGTTTTCACTGCAGTATATATAGCTATGCATATACCCATTTTTATTCTCTAAATAGCACACTCTAAATATAGGAAAGAGAAGTATTTTGTTAAACTAGGGTTTCTGGCACTTAATTAGTTGGCTTCATATACACATTGACTTGCTTAAGTATTTATATGGATTTCATTAGAAAAAAGTGATGCTCTACTACAAAGTAATTACAAAGTATAGTAATTATTTCCCCAGTAATATAGAACTAATGGATTTGGGACTATTTCATTATTAAGTATTATTCTGGATGAGGTTACAATGAAAAGAAATATTGAAAACAATGAATAATTAGAATAGTTTTATCAATTATGATTGGGGAATGCCAGAACCTGAGGCTGCCATGTAGCATACATATGTATGTAAATACATATATGCAATTTCCCAGGAGGTTGTAGAAGCAGAGTTGAAGAGGAACTGTAAAAGGCCAAGACCTGTTTGTCACAGAAATGGTTAAATGGAACCTCTTCAGTGCAGTTGTAGCTTAGCTTATAGGCACAGTATCTAAGTACGAATACAAGAGTCCTTTCAAACTCCTCTAAATATCTTTAGCTTTAGCCTCAAGGAACAATACTATTTGGAATATGTTCAAGTAAATCAATTTCATAGATTACTAGTACTATGATTATTCCACCATGAAAAGGTAGTTTTCATCCCACCCAATTAACATTTTTATGTAAAGGACATTTATTTAACTGTATCACTTTCAACAGATTACACAACACATTATGATGATGATGGAGACAGTTTGGAGCAGAGGGGCAAGAATTACATAACGGCTAGTTAATTCTTGTCACAAGACAGGCAAGTACATAGTGTATGTGGGAGTCATAATCATGCTCAACTCCAATAGAGGGAATAATTTCCGGCTCTAATCAATGGGTGTGGCAAGCTTGATCAGAATTGAAGAACTATGGATCTCCAAATTTTCTTTGAAAAATTAAATTGGTGCAGTCAAGATTTTTTTTGGTTTTGTCCAATGTCCACTTCAACTGAAACTCAACTTTCTGCAATCCAGTTTAATGCTCTTGTAAATCGATAACAAATTAATGAGTGTTGTCACATGCGCAACATACCATTAGTGTATAAACACTTGCTTTATGATTAGAAGCAATTTGAAGTAGGTTAACAATAGCTCTATGAGAGTACACACTGGCCTACATCACACTTGATTAAGGCATCTATGGAGACACACACACAAAGGATCAACACCATAGGGGGATGAGACAGGTTGAAGTCGGTTCACAATGGCTTATTACATAGCTCATTAACGTGTTAGCTCATTGACATGTTAGAATGCTTCCACAAGAAGCCAGATAATTGAGGAAAAGCCATACAAGGACAGTTCTAGTTTACAATGTCCAAATCTTTCAGCTGATGTCAGCCCTAAAGTAGAAGTTTCAATGTTGATTACCGGGTAATGTTGTTAGAGATTGATGTCAATTGCATGTCATATTTTTAACATTTAGTGATTCTCTTATTCGACCATTAGAGAATAACAATCATTACATCACCAAGTATAATCAGTCCCTTCAGAAAACAATAGAACCTTATATATAGAATGCTAGCTACAAGGCTAATCAATATGAGTCCCAGCTCAGAGGTGTCAATTATACTACAGGTCACAAGGTAGATGATAGTTATTCGACATCTCTCTTTCTTGGAGGAATCTGGAGGAAGAATGGTTGTCCCAGTTCGAGTTTGAGTCATAATGACTTTCGGGCCTGAATTGGTGTCATGGTTCTTGGTAGGATTAGATTCTGAGGGAGTTTTCGGCATCAGGTTGAGTTTGTGACGGTTTTCCAGACTTGCCCAGTGGGGGTGTTTACCACATATGGCCGAGGCTCATTGGAGGGAGACACTATGTGTCACGGTGTTGCCTTTGAATTTGTGGTGACCCAATACATCTGTGTCATCTGGGATAGGTTGGCAGGGCAATGTTCTCTGGCGTTTTTTGTAGTTGCGTCTTCATTTCTCCTTGAATGCTTCATTCTATTCTTGAAAGCTTTTCAAGAACTTCTATTCTGGCCTAAGTTGCTATTTAATAAGAGGTATGGACGTCTTCCTATTAAGAGCTCAACTGGGGATAGGTTTTAACATGGGAATGGGGTTGAGTGATATGTCAGGAGAGCCATTGCTTGGTTTGGAGACTCTTTCAGCATGTTCTTGATAGTCTGAACTGTGCTTTCAGCTGACCATTGCTTTGGGGATAATGTAGGCTGCTTGTGACATGTTTGAAGTCATACCATTCTGCAAATTCCATGAACTCCTCTGATGAATATTGTGGGTCTTTATCACTGAATAGAACTTCGGGGACCCCATGCCATGCAAAAGTAGTCTTTAGTGATCCAATGATATTGCTTGAGCAGGTGTTTGACAGTCTTATCATTTCCCGATACCTTCTTAAATCATCCACTACGAGTAGGTGGGTGGGGCTCCATTGAGATGGAATAGGTCAGTTCCAATTTTTCCCCATGGCCGGTGATGATATAGGCTCTCTCTAGTGAGAGGCATCCCTAGTGTACTTTGGGAATTGCTTGATCATGTTGTCTACTTCTTTGGCGATTCCTGGCCAACACACTGATGTATTTGCCCGGAGTCGACACCTCTCAACTCCCTGTGTCCTGCATCTCCTCCAGAGTCTCTCTCTGGAGTGGTATGGGGACCACAATTCGTTTCCCACATAGAAGGGGATTGTCTCCACCAATGGAGAGATCGCCCCAGAATTTCCAGTTGGGTGTTGACGGAACTGGGCAAGTGTGCATGAACCCTCAAGCTCCACGATTACACTGGCCATGGTCCTATGTAAGTGTGCACAGGTCTGGCAGGTCAGATAGAGTGCTGTCTCAATCTTGTGTTTGTCTGGCCAATCCTTTTTGCAGTGTTGCTTCACTGATGAACATACAGGATCTTCTTTTGATACGAGTGGTGCCTTTTTTTCTCCAGCTGGCATGTGGGCAATGTGTACTTTTATAAAAGCTTCCGCTTCATCTTGGAGACTGATGTCATTGGCGTCCGACGATGAAGGAGCCTTTGAGAGTGTATCAGCTGTGAATGGGAGTCTTTCCGGCACATGTGTGATGGTGTAATCATATCTTGCTAAGTGTAATCGAAATTGCAGTACTCTTGGTGGTAGGGAGTCAAGGTGTTTTGTTTGTAGTAGAGGGACCAATGATTTGTGGTTGATTTCTATGAGAAAGTGCATCCCTAAAATGTATGTGGTAAATTTCTCACATGTCCATGTGATTGCCTGTGCCTCTTTTTGATTTGGGTGTATCAGCTTTCCGTCTCGGTCATTGACCTGGATGTGAATGCAATGGGTTTCCTAGTAGAAGACTAATTTTTCTGCAGCAAGACTACCCCTAGCCCATATGAGGGGGCATCTCCAGAGACCTTTGCAGGTGCTTTTTGATTGTAAATGGAGAGAACGAAAGGTTTAGATAGCTGACTTTTTATGTTAGTGAGCTAGAGCTTAGGCTGGGCCACACAGTCGCGTGGAATTTTTCTGAGTAGTTGGTGAAGGGGTTATATGAGGTTTGCAAAGCTGTTAGAGAACTTCCCCAATTGTTAGTCGTCCCTGGGAATTTCCTGAGCTCTGCTACATTCCTTTTTTGTTGCACGTCTCTGATGGAGGTCGTCTTGTCTGAGTCCACTCGGATTCCTTCTACATCAATAAGGTGACCAAGAACTTCAAATTACTAGGCTAAACTTACATTCATCTCGGTTGAGGGTGCCTCCTGCTGTTGTGATTTTTCAGAGGACTGCAGTCAGTCATGTGTCGTGTTCTTGATTGTCTTTTCTGAAGATGATGAATGAGCCATAATACTCCATTGAGCCTGTGAGAATGTTTGTCATTCTTTAAAAAAAAAGTGTTCTGGTGCACTTGAGATGCCAAAGGGCATTTTGTTGAAGCTGTGGCACCCAAAGTGTGTGAGAAATGTAGTGAGTGGGTGGAAGCTTTTGTCCAGTGGTATCTGCCGGAATCTACTATTCTTACTGAAGACACCTGTTCCGGATAGCTGTGCGAGTGTTTCATCGACTTTTGGAAGGGGGTACACTTCTCGTATGACATTTCGATTCAATGGTTTCAGGTCCACACATATGCGAAGTACTCCTTCCTTCTTTGGCTCCACTACCATTCCGGCACACTCTGGGGTAGCTTCGTCCATCTTTTAGATCACCCCTAAAGACTCCATTCGGTTGAGTTCCTTTTGGACGCTGAGGTGTACTGGCAGTGGTACATGTCGAGGTGTAAATAATGAATATGGCCTCTTGAAGTGTATCCCAAATTCATTCCCTAAGTTACCCAGTCTTTGGAATAGAGATGGAACCTGATCCTGGACCTTGGCTAAATTACTGGTGGTTGGGATGTCTACAGCTAGTTCTAGTGCCATAATAATAGCATGTAACCCTAGGAGATTATGCTTTAGCCCATCTATTACATATGTTGGTTGGCTCGCTGTTTTCTTTTTGTTGGAGAAGGTTCCCATGAACTGTCCAAGTACCTTGAGTGGTTGGCTGGAGGGTCCACAGAGTTTTTCTTTGCCCTAGTTAGTAGTGGTCTGTCAGATGGTGATAAGTTTTCTTCGAAATTGCTATCACTTCAGCTCCCATGTCAAGCTTGAAGTTATTTGTTTTCCCATTGAGGCAAAGAGTTCAGACCATGTAGAGGAAGGATTGTCTGAGATAGAGTCAGGAATAAGTTAATTTTGTTCTTCTACTCCTGACAACATTAGCTTAGAAAAGCACTGGCTGCTATAATGGCCTTTTCTCTGACATTTGTAACACACTATTTCTTTTGCTGAACATTTTCCCCAAGGGTTTCGTTCATTTCCACAGCGAGAGCACTGCCGCTTGTAATTTCTCTCTTTTGTGAGGAATGATTGCTGTCTTCGGTTCTTCTATCTGCATTTCCAGTGTTTTCCCCTTTGAGTACGTGTTGTTGTTCTTTGACTGCTTCACTCTGGCGAATTTTTTGTTAGAAAGTTGACGAGATTAGTTGGTATAAGAGAAGCCCTTCAGATATCTCATTAGTAGGTAAGGGAATCTTACTCTTATGGTATTGTGGTGATATTGACAAACACCAACTCATACCAGTTCAATATTCAAGACCTTACAGGTCAAAGTGCATTATGAGACCAGTCTCACAGGCAATAGAGTTAGCACAACAGGTAGTTTTAAAGTTAATTACCTCTACCTTCCTCGTGAATTAATGTTAACAAACATTTACCTTCAGTGTCTGGGTTAATGTTAACACAGGTATTAACCCTTTACCTTCACCTTCATGAGGTGATACGAGCCAAGAGTTGAGCAGGCTGCAATAAAGCTTGTCTTGTGGCCTGGCTACCAGGCGCTTGTATCCTGGGCTTGTGTCCTGGCTACACTATGCCATGTAGCGACCAGCTACTTTATGCCATCCAGCTACCAGCTACACTATGCCATGTAGCTACCAGGTATTCTATGCCAGCCACCCTATGCCATGCAGCTACTTGCTATACTATACCATGCAGCTACCAGCTACTCTATGCCATGCAGCTATGAGCTCCTCTATGTGCCATGCGCACCAGCTACACTATGCCATGCAACTACCATCTACTCTATGCCATGCAGCTACCAGCTATTCTATGCCATGCAGACCAGCTACTCTATGCCATGCAGCTACCAGCTACTCTATGCCATGCATCTACCAGCTACACTATGCCATGCATCTACCATCTACACTGTGGCATGCAGCTACCAGCTACTCTATGCCATGCAGCTGCCAGCTACATTATGCCATGCGGCTACCATGCTATGCAGCTACCAGCTACACTATGCCATGCAGTTGCCAGCCACTCTATGCCATGCAGCTACCAACTACACTATGCCGTGCAGCTACCAGCCACTCTATGACATGCAGCTACCAGCTACTCTATGCCATGCACCTACCAGCTACATGCATATGGATCTGGACCAGTGTTCAGTTGAATAAACTCCTTAAAAAAAATAAACAGGAACACATGACTCTCAACTCTACAACACTAGCTACTGTATTTGAGTGTACTTTAGTAATAAACATGGCATAGATTAACATCTGCCATGTTTGGTTATTCTGGAGTTTTCCTGTGGAAATCTTGCCATGTCCTGGAATGAGGCAGTACTGATATGGCTGACAACAAGGTATATATATATATGGTAGTGCTGACTGGTGAATTGTACACCAGTTAAAAACAAGCTAGATAGCAAGGGTTGAGGTAGCATACAAACACAGAAACAAACAGAAACATTAAGAATACTGAAAAAATTAAATATCGGTCAAAACTAAAACAACAGCAAGAGTGTACCATGCAGACCACAAGCAGTTAGGTGACCCTTTACCTCTTGGAATCTATTACCATGCTGTTCTGTAGGTCCGCTAATTAAAAGGTAAAGGGTCATCAAAATGGTACATTTGGTGAATTCTTGTTTCCAGTCTTTTCGACAGCAAATACATTTTATTTGACACCACCACACCTGAATTATTTCCTGTACTAAAGTGTCGTGGAGTCCTGTGGCTATTGATGTGATATTTCACAGTCGTTAGCCAATCAGAAAGCTATTAGACTTTTTCCCCCACTGGTAGTATGGAGTTCCTATTCTGAATGTCGTAGCTTGCTAACTTTGTAAAAACGGTTAATTCTTTAGAATAAACTAAAGTTTTTTCCCCTCATTTTTCCCCCCTCCGCTCATTCCTCCTTATTGTATGGTTATTAATGAGTTATGGTTTGTAGTGAAATTATGTATAAATATAACTCGTAATGTAGAGGAGGCCTGGGGCTAGTGGTTATGGCTAGGAGTAGGGGGCAGGGCTAGAGCTAGATATAGGGGGTAGGGCTAGGGCTAGGGATGGCAATTTTATTTGGCTTAGCCTTGTGAAATTTTGTTGCCATTTCTGCTAAATAACTTGTGGCATTTATACCAAATTTCACTGCAAACCATATGCTATTTGCTATACTAATACACACACATATACACACTCATCACATACACGCACGCACGCAAAATGCATGGTGCACCATTGAGGCTTGTTGCCACAGGCTAGGTGAGTGCACAAGCCTTACACAGGCTTGGGGGGAACTAGAGTAGCTAGAGACAGACATGGGGAGAACTAGAGGAGCTTGACAGAAACTTGGACATACTTAGAGCTTGAGACTGTCTTGGAGGGAACTAGAGTAGCTTGACACAGTCTTGGGAAGAATTAGAGTAGCTTGACACAGACTTGGGGGGAACTAGAGTAGCTTGACACTGACTTGAGGAGAACTAGAGTAGCTTGTGACTGACTTGGGCAGAACTAGAGCAGCTTGACACAGACTTGTGGGGGAACTAGAGTAGCTTGTCACTGACATGGGGAGAACTAGAGTAGCTTGACACAGACTTGGGGTTAACTACAGTAGCTTGACACAGACTTGGGGAGAACTAGAATAGCTTGACAAAGACATGGGGAGAACTAGAGTATCTTGACACAGATTTGGGATAGCTGGAACAGCCAAAAACCACTTGACACACCATGTAATTACTGTAGCCAATATAACCATCGCAACGATCCCACCCCTGGCACAACTACACCTGACACATGTCATGAACTAGAACCATAGAATGAGATCTTGTATGACTTTGTGCTAGGAATGCAATACAAACAAATAATATCATAGCTACAGGAGAGAGACACAGCAAGCAACAACTCATAAGAAGAAACCCCTTCACTATTTCCGTATCAAAAATTCCATGTGCCAGATGACATCTGGAGAATCATATACATAATTTGTAACCTAGTGACTTGACACATTAAACAACACTGAGTGGGGTCGGATTCCCTAAGATTGTCACCTTACATGCTGTCATTACGAGTTCAGTGTGTGTGGGTGTGTCCAGTGTTATAAAGTTCTGCTACCAAAGATCATCAGAATGAGCAACAGGTTGATTGGAACTAATTATCAGGGAATTATTTTCTTCACAGTTATGCTAGGAAGCAGTTCTAGTGCAAATTACTTACAGAAGGAAAATGGAGTGAGGGCAGTCGGAAAAGAGCAGGAAATTATAGGTGTGATCACATTTCCCCCCCTCACTCGGGAAGCATTCCTCCATTAGGGTGATGCCAGCTAAGTGTGAAACTTACCTTATCTGTGCATCTTTGAACCTGTTGGTGCCATAACTCAGGATCTCCGTGTGACTTGGATATATTAATGCCCGCTACTCTCCAATAGTGTGTAAATGATTGAGTTTGGAAGCATGGTTATAATACTCTAGACGGCTCCATGGATGACACATTTGGGTAAAGGAGTCCCCCTAGGGCTAAAGTATGACACCATAGTTAATCTTGCGGTCCAAAAGTTGGGTTAGTGGTCAGCAAATTGCAGAGTCAGCACAAGCACAGACCACGTGAGGGGTGGAGCTATAACTGCCTATAACTGGAAATTTACAGTGGTAGGGATGGGTGTTGTGCCTTACTCCGTAGTGTCCATGTGGTCTCACGGGTAACCATGTATACCCCAACACACCTGGAGGGGTACTCTGTAGTGGCTCAGCACCTTTTAAAAATGGTGGTTGTGAAAGATACATAAGATATTTCTCTCTGCCTTTCTGTGCTTCTTTGAGGGTCTTCTTTAGCCCCTGTAAAAGTTGCCTGGTTGTTAAGCTGGGCGCTTATTGTGCTGGACATTTACAAAAAATTATCACTTAAGGGTGGAGGGAGGGGACGATTCCATTTTTTAGAAACTAACTTGTGATGCCAATTCTAGATCTCCAAGGATTCTGAACACTTAGCCCAATTAATGGTTTATATATAGCTCTCCCTGTGTGTTCTCGTTTTGATTAAGAACTTTTCCATAGGTATAATAATGCTCAAATTACAGGCAGTCAAAGATGGGGGTCTTAAAACCAGCATGCCCAAATACCAACAGTTGGTAAAAAAATAAATAATAATAACAATTTAACATTAAAAAAATAATAATGTTTTGTGCCTTTATCCTGTATGATGACCTCTAGATTTATGATAATCATTAATCATTAGGAAGCATCTAGACAGGGTCAGAGCAGACCTCTAGCTTTATGCAAGCCATTATGAAGCATGTAGACAGGGACAGAGCAGACCTCTAGCTTTATGCAAGTCATTATGAAGCATGTAGACAGGGACAGAGCAGACCTCTAGCTTTATGCAAGTCATTATGAAGCATGTAGACAGGGTCAGAGCAGACCTCTAGCTTTATGCAAGTCATTATGAAGCATGTCGACAGGGACAGAGCAGACCTCTAGCTTTACGCAAGTCATTATGAAGCATGTAGACAGGGTCAGAGCAGACATCTGCTCTTAGCTCTACAGAAGACAGGCAAGCATATAGTGCGACATCATTGTAGATTAGAGAACAGTGGTCAATGGTAGAGAAAATACAACAGTAAAAAATATCTTTTAAAAACACTTCCACTTCACTTTCCTGCCCTCAGTATCTACTAATACTTGACCTCTGCACTAGTACTCCACTAATACTTGACCTCTGCCCTCAGTATTTACTAACACTTGACCTCAGCCCTCAGTGTATAGTAATATCTACTAATACTTGACCTCTGCCCTAGTATTTGACCTGCCCAGAGTATCCACTAATACTCGAGATCTGCCCTCAGATCTACTATTGCTTGACCTCTGCCCTAGTATCTACTAATACTAAATCTCTTCCCTCAAGTATTTGACCTCTTCCCTCAGTGTCTACTGATACTTGACCTCTGCGCTCAGTATCTAGTAATACTTAGCCTTTATCCTCAGTATTTAGCCTCCTCCCTCAGTATCTGCAAAATTTGCTTCTTCCATCAGCTTCTACTAGTACTTGGCCTCTGCCCTCAATATCTACTAGTCTGTTTTCAAGATTTCATATTCTATATTCAGGATGGATTTATGAGCCAATTCATACTCCATTGTCACAGGTGATCAAAAATTCTTCACACTGACACAACAACTCAAATCTTTCCTTACCTCATATCAGATGACAAATATGAGAGGAGAGGACCACTTCTAATGCTCGCAAGCTTGCTCATGAGGTCTCCCCCCAAGAGCAGCAGAAACACTGACATCATCCATGCATGCAGGAACACTGCTGCACCTGCTCTATAAGAAATAACCAAGTGTCACACCAGTGGGAAGCTACATGACTGCTCTCTGATGCTATGTGAAAACAAAACACCAGTTCTCCCAATTGCCGGCTCTGGTATGCCCAATTATGATGAAGCCATGTAACTAAGATAAAGGCTCTCCAATTTTATTCGATTGAGTAATGTTCTTGTGATGTGGGTACACAGCCTTCTTATCCCCTCCTGAAACATCCCGTCGCTATGAAATACGGCAATGTCATCACTAACGCTCATCCTACATAAGAATTGCTTTTTCCTCATCTCACACCTCTTGCCTTCTGCCACACCCTCTCCCACTATCACATGATGACCTTGTAATCCTAATGTTATGTAATCCAAAATCTCTGTAAAGCATTACAGCTGGCTGTGTAAGGCAAGCCTAACTAAACCAGCAGCCAAACAATGTCTTATGCCTACTAATTTATGCTGACTAATTGATCCACACCATTCAATGAATACTGAATAAAAATTTTTTAGGGCGAATTAGATAAGAAGGGCTTGTCTCTCCAGCATGACTAAGATGGAGAGACAAGCTCCTTCTTAGTCCTGCTGTTAAGACAAGCTCCTTCTTAGTCCTGCTGTTAAGACAAGCTCCTTTTTAATCTTGCTGGAGAGACAAGCTCCTTCTTAGTCATGCTGGGAAGACAAGCATCTTCTTAATCTTCTTGGAGAGACAAGTTCCTTCTTAGTCATGCTGGGAAGACAAGTTCCTTCTTAATCATACTGGAAAGACAAACTCCTTCTTAGTCGTACTGGGAAGACAAGCTCGTTCTTAATCTTGCTGGAGAGACAAGTTACTTGTTAGTCATGCTGGGAAGACAAACTCCTTCTTAGTCGTACTGGGAAGACAAGCTCGTTCTTAATCTTGCTGGAGAGACAAGTTACTTGTTAGTCATGCTTGGAAGACAAGCTCCTTCTTAGTCATACTGGAAAGACAAGCTCCTTCTTAGTCATGCTGGGAAGACAAGCTCCTTCTTAATCTTGCTGGAGAGACTAGCTCCCTGTCTAATTCTCCCTAAAAAGTATTGTTGTATAATGGTGTGGATCAATTAGTCAGCGTAATTTAGTATTGCATCAGTAACCATCAGTAAAGAGGTTGGGGTGCTGGTTTAGTTAGAAGCTTTCCTCTATATAGCAGCTGTAATGCTTTGCAGAGAAATGGATTACTAACATTAGAATTACAAGGCCATCATGTAATTGTCATGGTGATGGGATTCAGGAGCAGAAAAGAAGGCTGGGTTGCTCAACGTACCCACATCACAAGAACATTACTCATCTCATCAAGTTGGAGAGTCTTATCTTCTTGGCTTCATCATAATCAGCTTTGCATTGCTTGGCAGAGATGGTGATGTTGGTAGGATGGCGTTTTGTTTGTACATAGTCATTCAGTGAGCAGTCGTGTGGCTTCCCGCCGGTGTGGTCCTTGGTTATGTTCTTATAGGGCAGATGCAGTGATGTCTCTGCAGGCATGATGTCAGTATTGCTGCTGCTTGTAAAGTGGGAGAGGGGAGGGCATCAGAGGGGAAATCCCTTCTGGTGGTTTGTTATCAGAACAAATAATATAATAATTGAATGAGAAGAAGGAAATGGAGGGCAGGGTTAGGGGGACCTCATGAGCATGCATGCGAGGATTAGAAGTGGTCCACTCATCTCTTATTTGTCATGTGATGTGAGGTAAGGGACAATTCAACAATGCCTATGTGTCAGGTAAAATAATTAAAACATTTTTAATCACCTGTGAAAATGGAATTCGAATCAGTCTATCATGAATATAGAATATGAAAGCTTGAAGGCAGAGGCCAAGTACTAGTAGATACTCAGAGCAGAGGCTAATTATTAGCAGATTCTGAGGGCAGAGGCTAAGTATTAGTAGATACTCAGGGCAGAGGTAAGTATTAGTAGACACTGAAGCAGATGTCAAACGTTAGTAGACACTGAGGACAGAGATCAAGTGTTAATAGACACTGAGGACAGAGGGCAAGTGTTAGTTGATAATGAGGGCAGAGGTCAAGTGTTAGTAAACACTGAGGGCAGAGATCAAGTGTTAATAGACACTGAGGACAGAGGGCAAGTGTTAGTTGATAATGAGGGCAGAGGTCAAGTGTTAGTAAACACTGAGGGCAGAAGTCAAGTGTTAGTAGACACTGAGCGCAGAGGTCATGTATTAGTGTAGTACTAGTGCAGATGTCAAGTATTAGTAGATACTGAGGGCAGAGGTCTTACTGTATACTGAGTGCAGAGGTCAAGTATTAGTGGAGTAAGTACAGAGGTCAAGTATTAGTAGAGGACTAGGGCAGAGGTCAAGTATTAGTTTAGTTAGGGCAGAGGGCAAGTATTAGTAGAGTATTAGAGCAGAGGTCAAGTATTAGTAGATACTGAGGGCAGGGAAGTGAAGTGGGAGTGTTTTTAAGAATTGTTATAATTTTTTTGTGTTGTATTTTCTCTACCATTGACCACTGTTCTCCAATCTACAATGATGTCACACTATATGGTTGACTGTCTTCTGTAGAGCTAAGAGCAGATGATTAGCATAAAGCTAGAGGTCTACTCTTTCCCTGTCTACAAGCTTCATAATGACTTGCTGTGATTCACATGAAGGGGGCTTAGGATTCTGGCAAATATTGTCCCACTGTGCCTGGTTCAAGTTTCACATGGCAAAAATGTATTCCAAGGACATATGCTTGCTCAGCTAATGTATGTAGAAGAAGTTAGCTGTTGACAGATTTAGCAAAGTTGATTACTCATGGAGAATCTTTGAATTTGGAATTCTGAATGTACATATATAATACATACAAGTGATACTATCAAACTGTTTGTTAAACTGGTGTCTCCATTAAACAACTACTCTTTGTTAAGCACCTTCTTAACTTTGGCTCTAGGTATCTGTTACAGTTGATCTAAACTTCCTGTTCCTGCTCAAAAGCCAGTGTTTCTTCCATTTCTAGAGACTCCACAGATTTGTAGATGTGATGTCCACGTCTGACCCTTACTAGGCTCTGCTCAGCAGCAGTTCAGCCATTCATCATCCCTTCTAGGTAGTTGCTATAAAAATTATTTGCATTTGCACAAGTGCTCTGCTTGGTAAACTGTTGCTCAGATGTTAAGCAGCCATTTTCTTGGCGACTGACACAATAAGCGCTAAGCTAAATAAAACTAGGCAGCTTTTGCAGGGACCATTTCTGCTATCCAGATGCAGAGGAACCTCCCTTATGGCTGGGGCCACAACTTCCTCCCTTCACACTCATACACACACACAGACACACACATACCAGATACTCACACACCTGGGCATTCTCTCTATAGGCAGCTTCTTTGTACAGTAGTAATTTAGGGCTGAATTTTCCTATTAAAAGTTTGCAGGGCAAACCGATTAGTCCCCAATGCACTACAAATTTTAGACTATAGAGAGGACATAGGTCAGTTACAAGTCCAAAACTATTTAACTGGACTAGAAAAAAGGCTCTGCTGTTTCTAGCACAGGAATAGCATGTAGGAGGGCTGTTTTTAATTTAGGTTTGGCACTTGTGTAGGATAGCTGTCTCTAGCATAGGTATAGCACTTGTGTAGTCTAGCATAGGTATGGAACTTGTTTAGGAAGACTTTAACCAAGGCCGTATCTAGGAAAATTTGACCGGGGTGCGGGGGTGCGGTTACCTAAGAAAATGTGACTTAGGAGGCGGTTGCATACCATTGGCCATAGGTGTGACGTATGCAGAAGCTAAAATTGTTCTTCTATTTTGTGAAGTGCATATATACGAGGCTAAAAAGGAGTACATGTACATTACAGCATTAGAACACCTCAACAAAAACATACAGAAATGCAACAATAAAATTTAATGTTCACGGTTCTGATTAAAAATTGCAGAATGTAACAGTCATCTAATTTTTATTTCACTGACTTGTCTCCAGTTATCTTTTCTTTCATAAATATCCTCTGACGATGGAATAAATTCAGTGTCACAATGAATCAAGAGCATTGCTAATCCACTCAACCTCTCTTCTTTCATTGAAGAATGTGTACAAAGCTTTAGACGATGAATAGCAGTAAAATATCTCTCACAAGATACACTTCCTACAGGTATAGTTAAAAAGACTGTTAATTTTTAAAAATTAATTGTGGGGAATAACTGAGGATTACACTCAGAGAGAGCACAGCTAGCTGTACCTGGTCTCCTTTTAGGTGAAACAGATCCATAAAACTTTAGTAATTTCAATAGGGAAGTCGGTCTTCTCTTCCAAGAACATAAATTTCCCATAATAAGAAGTGATACCTACTATCAATTTTATTGCTACTCAGTTTGGATAAATATAGTGGTATATATCAGAGATTCAGCTGCAATAATTTCCTTATGCTCATTGAAAAATCATGTTTCTAACTGCTCAACCACATGGTCAATAAATAGGTAATATACATTGATTCTGTAGTAATCAGAAGGAGTCTGGCTATCTTTTCCTGCGTTGGCTCGGTGGCGCTGAACAGTAGCAGTTCGTAGTTTCACAATTGTTAAATTAATAGACAAGGGTAAAATTTCAATTCTGCTCCAAACTTTCTCCTAGCAGTCATCTTTTCTGGCATCCTGAATACATTTCTTTGCAGTCCTTACATCCCTGTAGGCTTCTGCAAGATCACACTGTTTATCTTGTAAAGCTAGTGTCACTGAACTAAGGAAACAAAGAACTGTCTGTGTAGCAACCAGTGTGACCAAAAATTGGCTATCTTCTAGAAGCTGCATATATGAACAAGCATTACTTATAGCTTCTCCCCTGCTACTATCTTTGATTCTGCCCATGGTCTCTAAGACTGTGACATATTGGGCTATAAGAGCTGAAAGAGTCCTCACCCTTGCACTCCAACAGGTCTCACCAATTTTAGGCACATGATACTACCTTGAACCTGCTTATATTTCAGTCAAAGACTCACTAAGCTCATCATCATCTTCTATCATCAATAAGTCAAGAAGCTCTTTTCCTTGGTCAGTAGATGCAACTTCAAAAACATTTGGCACTACCAGATAAAAACCATGTCAACTTTTGAATATCATCAAAAAGGTTACGGATAGATGGCACACCCGTCTTCTGCAAATGGCAAGATTAAAAACATGTGAACGGAATGAACATATATGGCATGGGGATATTTTTCAGCTTGTACTCCATTTCTACTTGAACTCATTACATAGGCTCCATCATACCCTTGACTAACTAGAAAAGACATGTTCAATCCACATTGCTGAAGTGTAGAGAGTCAAGCATCAGCAATCGTTTGAGCATCCATCTTTGCAATTTTAATAAACCCCAGGAATTTTTCATTAACTTCACAATTATTAACTAACCTTGCACAGATACTAACCTATTCCACATTTGAAAGGTCTTCTGTTTCATCAGCATGAGACTCCACTATGATGAAAACATTGATAAAATATTCTCACGAATAGTGCCTTCGCATATGGAAATTATGATGCTACAGAGTAAAGGACACCCCCCCTTCCCCCTTAGATTTCCAGTTATAGGCAGCTGTAGCTCCACCCATTTCACATGGTTTGTGCTTGTGTTGACTGTGCAATATGCTGACCACTTCTGGACTTCAAGACGTAACTACTTTAGGGGGGATCCTTTACCCAAGCGGGTCATCCCTGAAGCCATCAACATTTCTAGAGCTATGCTCAATCATTTACAACCTCTTTGAGCTGCAGGAAGAGTAGCAGGCATTAATTTCCAAGTCATGGGAGCTCTTTGAGTTACGGCACAAACAGTTTCCAAGACGAAAGTGTCCTAGTGAGAAAAAAATGAGATCACACCTATAATTTCCTCCTCTTTTCCGACTGCTCTCATTCCATTTCCTTTCCATAAGAAATTTGGAATAGAACTGCTTCCTAGCATAATTGTGCGAAGAAAATAATTCCCCGCTAATTAAATTGTTGCTCAATCTGATGACCTTATTCTATTTGCAGATATTCGTCAAACCGTTCATGAACACACACACACATACACATTGCACTCTTGACACCATGTCAGGTGAAAACCTTAGAAAACTTTCCCCCAGTGTGTCAATTCATATTGTGCAATATACCATGCAGGTAGTGTAGGGGTTTCCCCTTGTCACTTGCTGCTTGCTGGGTGTCTGGGATCTCTCACCTGCTGTTGTGTGTGTATTGGTTCCCAACACAAGCCATACAAGACCATCAGGAAATCTCATTCTATGGTTTTACTTCTAGTGCAGTGACTTTGTGATGTATCATGGTTGGGGCCGTAATTACTAGGTGGTGCATGTGAAGTGGCTGTTGGCTGTCCAGCTCCCACCAAAGTCTGTGTCAAGCTACTCTAGTTCCCCCAATTCTGTGTCAAGCTCCTCTAGTTCCCCAAGTCTATGTCAAGCTGCTCTAGAAGTCTGCTCTAGTTCACTCCATGTCAGCTCTAGTTCCTTCCAAGTCTGCTCTAATTCATCCCAAGTCTGTTTCAAGCTACTCTAGTTTCCCCAAGTCTGTATCAGGCTGCTTTAATTCCCCCCAAATCTGTGTCAAGCTGTTCTAGTTCTCACCAAGTCTGTACCGTTATTTAGGTACACACTCTCAAATATGTGTAGTGGTGGTGGGTATGGTGGGAAGAGATGTGAGCATGGCGATGCGTGTAGGGATGTGAGCATGTGCAGTGATGGTGGATGTGGTGGGCAAGGATGTGAGTACATAAAGTGTTGGTTATTGTGGTGGATAGGGATGTAGGCATGTGCAGTGGTGATGTGTGTGGTGGGTAGGGATGTGCACACGTGCAGTGGTGGTGTGTGTGGTGGGTATGGATGTGAGCATGTGCAGTGGTTTTGTGTAAGGATGTGCTGTGGCAGTGTGTGTGGTGGGTGGAGATGTGCGCATGTGCAGTGGTGGTGTGTAGGGATGGCAGGCTAGGTTATTATGATATGAGGAGGTTGTAAGCTACTCCCCCAAAAATACACCCAAAACCATACCCTTTAATTGAACGTCTTATTAGCACATCAATTTTTTTACAATCACAGATAAGTACAATTGTAAACATTTAATCAAACAAAGAAGTATTAAAAAGTCTTCTCGGATATGTTCTTACAAATGTCTGACAATTTTTTTATCAGTTGTAACTCCTTCTCCATGGTGAATAGCAATTACTGACAAGTCAGATAAACAGTCGTCAATCATTGTTGATTGTAAACAGGTTTTGAGCCTTCTCAATAAGGAAAATGACCTATCCGCTTCAGCACGCATAATTGGTAAGGTAAATGCAATTATAAGAAGCTGGTGCTTGTTTGGAAATGAGTTCTTGTCGCAAGCACCAAGAGCTAAAAGTAAATTGTCAGGAAGTGTACCACCTTGGATATCTTTTTTTTTGTCAAAGTCGTTTCCATCATTCAAGCTCATTACAGAGAGATTTAGGGAAAGGAAGATCGTGTTCCCAATGTAACAAACTGGCTAAGTTCAAATCAGCATCATTAACAGAAGGTATGAGACAGAGAAGCATTGAATATACCTCGGATGCATTCATCTGACTAAGCAAAGAATCTAAGAGAGGAATAGCTATAGTTCTCTTGTACAACGACTATCGCTATGAGTATATTGCTGCTATTCCTTTGAAGACTAGTATTCCTAGAATTACTAGCAGATGATCCCACACTGCAGCAATTTTGAGAATCTCCTCATACCATTTGCTGAAAATTGTACTGATGTTTGTTCTGGTGAACTTGATACTCTCAATGACAGCCTACCATTTTGTGAGCATCAAGAATATCTTGACCTCTCTTTTGCAACTTAGAAGCTAAAACTCTGACTTCATTAAGGACATTTTTCGTTGCAATGAAAAGAACAAAGAGAAGATTTTAACCCTTGTGCTTTTACTTTTGTTTCTTTATCCCACTTCCAGTTCCTCAACATCTTCAAGCAGAGCTGGATGATCATCTGGTGACAGTTTGGCATCCAGTAGAGTAACAAGGCACTCATATAGCTCATGAAAAATGTCCAAACATATGTGGCGTACTATATACCCAGCATGTTTTGCATAATCCTGGTTTAGAATGTGATGATTCTGGCAAGTATGCTTTAACTGTACACTCAAAAAGCATTGCTGCTTAGGACTTTTGTTTAGAAACAAGAATGATTCATTTATTAAACCAATAAGATTTCTCACTTCTTTAAGTCTACAAGAAGCAGCAATAGAAAGGTTCAGACAAGGAGAGAAGCAATGTGTATAAATAGCTGAAGGAGATTTTTAATAAATCTTTTGGACTCCAGCTTTCTCAGAAGCTATTACTGCAGCTCCATCGTAAGCCTGGCCACAAATTTTAGTTCGGTATAAATTCACTGAGAGATGTGAAAGAGATTCCAAGATATATTGGGAGCATTTGCTCTTTCAAGACTAACAAAATTGATTTGGCATTCCTTTATTTTAGGTGTTTGCGGTGCAGACAAGTCTCCATAACGAAGGCACACAGAAAGGATCTCTTGATTTGCATGTGGGTCGGTGACCTCATCTGCTATGATAGTGAATTGAAAATCAAAGGGTCACACAATTTCTCTCTCACTTTGTTGGCTTAGATGTGAATCAGCATGTTCTTGCTGGCATTTGTGCTGGCAAGATTAAGATGCTGTTGTAAAGTGCTATTTCCTTTAGTCAAGAGTTGCAATGCAGCTATAAAATTTCCTTTGTTCATGTTTTCATCCGAAAAGTCAACTTTATCTTCTCCTCTGTGTCCTCTGAATGGTAAGCCTTGCTTAGCTAAAAACTGAACACAATTAACTATGTGATGCAGAATATCACTGTTTTCTTCTGTTTGTTCTTGTTTCACTTTTATGAGATGTGAGTTAACTCTGGCATCAGGAGTGAAGTATTTTGATTTGCTCTTTCTGTAGCATGCTGATTCATGACAGTCGGCTCATGATGCATAAGATTGCCATCCTTACCCAGTGCTTTCGTATATGGCTTCTGATAGGAGGATAACACCACCACTCCAGGTATTGTACCTGTGCCGCTACCTCTTTGTCTGTTGTAACAGAATACAATTCCTCCTTCTAATTTCCTACTATAGCAAAGCCAGGGAAATTGGTTGAGCCAATGTTTTTCCTCTGCTCGGTGACTGGACGAGACTGATGGTGATGGTCTGAAATGTGATGGCATAAACTGGAACCGCTTGAGTCAAGAATGTTACTAGCCAAGTGCCTTAGGTTATCCAATGAACCCTGTACCTCTTTCATAACTATTCCTAAGTCTAGTGTATGACCAGCTACCATGTTGTCATTACCTTCATCTTCTCTACACTTAGCCATGGAGATCTGATCACATATCTTCTTGCTCATTGGTGATTCTTGAGTAAAATTGCCAGATCTGAAGTTTGCCAAATAATAATATTAAAACAAATAATCTCTAGCTATTTACCTCTTTAACAGGTTTTTCAATGTCTTTTGCTTGGAGTCTTTCAATCCACTATATTTAGCCATAGCTATATAGATAGCTTGCCAGAGGCCAGAGTTCAGCTCATGTGACCCAGAGAGTAAAAGGTAACACATCTTTTGATGTATACACATGTGATTTTAGCACATCAACAAGGTAGGTGAAAAATAGATCTGGATTTGCCATTTTGGTGCCGCCTCATTTAATCGGTTACTGCCTCATTAAAAGAAGTTGTAGTTAGCTATAATGAGGAAATCATACTCACTAAACTGAATTTCATGAGTGTACATTATTATTGTAGTATTCTGGAATTTTATTACTATTATTATCGTCACCATTATTATCGTAATATTGTCCAAAAGGGGGGGGGGGGTTGCAACCAGCCTCAACCACACACCCCCTGGATCCACCCCTGGATGTGTAGTGATGGTGTGTGTTGTGGGTATGGATGTGAGCACGTGTGGTGGTGTTGGGTATGGATATGAGCATGGAGTGGCAATGGGTGTGGTGGGTTGGGATGCGATTACATGCAGTGGTGGTGGGCGTGGTGGTACGAATGTGAGCATGTGTAGTGGCGAGTGTGTGCAGTGGCAGTGGGTGTGCTGGGTAAAGATGTGAGCATGTACAGCGGTGGTGGGTGTGGTTTTGAGCACATGCAATGGTGTATGTTGGAGCAGGTTGTGAGCATGTGCAGTGGTGGTCGGTGGGCTTGTGAGCATGTGCAGTGCAGGTGTGTATGTGTGTGAGGTAGAATAGGTTGTGAGTATGTGCAGTGGTATGGGTAAGGTTGTGAGAACATGCAATGGTTATTTGTGTGTGGGTGAAGTTGTAAGCCATGTAGTAGGAGTGTGTAAGTTGGTGTGTTTGTTAAAGATGTGATGAGGTCAGAGTATGTCTGTTGTAAAGGAAAAGCTTGGGCATTGCCCACAGTCTTTCACATCTTAAGTGTCTCTAGAGGAACTCATGAGCTGATTAAGTGCCATAGGAAATTTTGTGCTTGTTCAGCTGATAATATGTTCCACCAACTACAATTTGGTTTCTCTGTACAATTAGATCATGTGTGCGTGTGTGTATGTGTTTGAGTGTATATGTGTGTATGCATGAGTGTGTGTGTGTGCATGTATCTGAGTGTGTGTTTGAGCGTGGAGCTGGAGTCTGAGAAGTTAGCTGCAAGGCATAGTATAGCTGGAGTCGTGAGGGGAGGAAGAGGTCTGAAAGCTGTGGTTTACCATTTGAAGTGCCATATCTTTGCACCCATTCTTATGGTCCTGATTTATATACCAAAATGTAGCCAGTGCAGTATGCTTTCTGTTGGTATTTTTTTGTGCCATATATGTTTATAGTTTGGAACTGCAAGTTGGAATGTGAACTAAGGTCACTCAACCAAACCTGTTCAGGAAATAATTTACCAGCATCAAGTCGACTGCGATTGATAAAGCTGTAGAAACAAATGTAGAGATATTTTTTTATTTAAGTGGACTATGTTCATGTGAAGGGGGTCTAAAATAATAGTTAAACACACAAACACTAATTTTTTTGTTGTGGTGTTGACTTTGGAGCTCCATAGATTCTGGAGACTTGACTGTATGAACGCTTAAATGATAGATCTCTCTGTGAGCTCTCTTTTGATATGCTAAAGTACATGCAGCCAAGTCCTTGTGTGCCTGAACTGTTTGTAGTTGTAGTTTCTGATTAGAGAGTGCTGCCATTGCTAGAAGAAGCTCTACTCTACACGAGCATATTCATTAGGCGCTAATTAGGCAAGCGTGTCTGCTGGAAACCCCCCCTGCACCTCACGCTGAGTATTAGTTGACCTTTTTTAAGTTTGCATCTTGACTTTGACCTTTGTTATGCATCATGAACTTTTGTATGTACCTTGACCTCTTATATGTACCTTGACCTTGACCATTTTATATATATCTTGACCTTGACCTTTAGTTCTTTCATATCTTTTGTCACACACCAAAAGTGGAGTCCAGCAACATTCGGATTGAGCCTTGTAACCTCCCACCTCCTATTAATTTCTAGGTAGCCATGGTGACAAAATACGAGGTTAGGAGTGAGTTGAAGAGTAGATAATGAATATCCTTCTCATATGGGTGAAGGGATTCCCCCCCCCCCCCCCCCCCCCCCAGCCTGTGTAGGGTTATATACACATGTTTAACCTTACTGCCCAAAATGAATTTTTTGAATTTCCCACCCAGTATAAAGCCCACAATGAACCAGACTGCTGGTATGTTATCTCTAAATGAAACCTCAAGCAGGAGAACACTGACTGCTGGTGAGTTATCTAGAGGCTTCTCACCCAGTGTGTTGTTTAGCGTGTCAAGTCATTGGGTTACATATTGTGAATAATATTTGTTCTTCAGATATTATCTGGCGAATGCAATCTTTGAGTAATGAGGTGGCATAGGGGTTTCCCCCTGGGCGATGCTGCTGGGTATCTTGGATCTCTCATCTGCAGCTGTGATATTATTTGTTTGTATTGCATTCTCAACACAAAGTCATACAAGATCACCAGGAAATCTCATTCTATGGTTCTAGTTCATGACAGGGACTTTGTGTGTTTCCTGGATGTGTCAGGGATGGTTATGTCAGAGGTGGGGTCATTGTATGGTTATGTTGGGTACAGTAATTACTACATGGTGCATGTGAAGTGGTTTTTGGCTGTTCCAGCTCTCCCAAGTCTATGTCAAGATACTTTAGTTCTCCCTAAGTGTGTGTCAAGCTACTATAGTTCTCCCCAAGTCTGTGTAAGCTACTCTAGTTCCCCCCAAGTCTATGTCAAGATACTCTAGTTCTCCCCAAATCGGTGTCAAGCTACTCTAGTTCTCCCCAAAGTCTGTGTCAAGGTACTCCAGTTCTCCCCAAGTCTGTGTCAAGCTACTATAGTTCTCCCCAAGTCTGTGTAAGCTACTCTAGTTCCCCCCAAGTCTATGTCAAGATACTCTAGTTCCCCCCAAGTCCGTGTCAAGCTACTCTAGTTCCCCCCAAGTCTGTGTCAAGCTACCCCAAAGTCTGTGTCAAGGTACTCTAGTTCTCCCCAAGTCTGTGTCAAGCTCCTCTAATATCACCCCCTCCCAAGTTCAAACTTGTGTGTGCTTCATCTGGGGCAGTAAACCTCGACTGCCCACCATCAAGTTTGTGATTACTAATGATACAGATCTTGTGCAGAATTATTCAGGAATACTCTCTCTCTCTGTGAGTGTGTTTGTGTGTGTGTGTGTGTGTATGTGTGTGTGTGATATGGTGTGTGTGTGTGTGTGTGTGAGGTGGGTATGGTATGGAGTGTTTGTGAGTGAATCGTATGTGGGTGTTTGTTTGTGTGTGTAGTATTGTGCGTGTGTATAGGTACAAGTGGTCTAAATTTTTTGTGTTTGTGACTGTGCACGTGTGTGTGTGTGATATGAGTGTGTGTGTGAGTGGGAAGATACTTGTCCAATACATAGATGTGCACTATATAGAAACATAAGTTACATCACATGTATACATTTGTGCACTCTGTATGTATATATACAATCACACAGGGTCTACAGTTGTATCTAATGGTGTATTTGACAATGCTTGTGTAACGTATTTAGGTGAACACTTTATTTGAGCTCTCTTCCCAGCATCCTGGCCACCCTCAAGCTGGAGGTGATGGTTGGCGATGTCTTGAGGACAGCTTTCCCTTTCTTTTATGCATGAGTGGCTAATTTTCTGTACCAAATTTCTTCTCCATTTATCTTCAAGCTTCTTTTGCATCAACCTTCTTTAGGCAAACACGTGTAGTGGTCGTGGGTAAGATGAATATGTGCAGTGGTGGTGGATGGGATTGTGAGCATGTGCAGTGGTGGTGGGTGGTAGAAGAGTATTTGCAGTGGTATGGATAAAGTTGTGAGAACATGCAATGGTGATTTGTATGTGGGTGGGGTTGTATGCCGTATAGTAAGAGAGGTGATTGAGGTTGTCACAGATGTGATGAGATCTGAATAAAGGGGTCAAAGGTCTGTTGCAAAGGAAAAGCTTGGGCATTGCCCACAGTCTTTCACATCTCTAGAGGAACTCATGAGCTGATTAAAGTGGCATTTTGTTCTGTAGGAAATTTTGTGTTTGTTCAGCTGATAAGTGTGTTCCACTTGACCTCACATGTGCTACTAAATATGAGTCTATTACACATAGGGGATCCCTATTGCACAGAAATTTGTCAGCAACTGTTTCCCTGGCTCTGAAACTTTGTTTTAATTTTCCCTTTCCTTTAAATCAAAATGAGCCTGGTTTCAGTGTCGGGGAATTGTTGTTGAGAAATACCTATCTATATATAGCTCTTCCTTCCCTCACTCACTTGGCTTCTGGCAGGATATCAATTCTTCTGATTTAAATGCATCAAATATTAACAGTTACAGGGTGGCCCAGTAGCCAGTCCCAGGATGTTCAAGGTTTTTGCTTATCTAGTCCTAGACCTAGCCCTGCCATAACCCTCGCCCTAAATCCTGGCCATAACACTAGCCCTAACCATAACCTAGCTCCTGGTCAACCCCAGCCCCAGCCTTGGCATAATCCTAAGCTCTAGCCATTGGTCATAACCATAACTCTGGCATAACCTAGCTCTAATGCTAGCCCTGGCATAACCCTATACCTAAACCTAGCCCTAATGTTAGCCATAACCCAAGCACTGGAATAATCCTATCCCTAGCCCATGGCCATAATCCTAGCCCTAACCGTAGTCCTGGTATAATCCTAGTCCTATCATAATTCTAGCTAGTGAAGTTGACAAGAACTCTGAAACAAGGTTGCTCTTCTTGACCTACCAAATTTATGCTGCTGACAACCTTCTGCTAGAGCTAGTTGTAGTTGCTAGTGCTATATGGTTGCTAGAGCTAGTTAGCTATATGGTTGCTAGAGCTAGTTATGGTAGTTAGAGCTAGTTAGCTATATGATAGTTAAAGCCAGTTAGCTAGATGATTGCAATTTTTGGTTCCCTGTTTGTTGGTTTTTGGCTGAAACCAATGACGACGACACTTGACTCTGTAAACTATGTCATTTCAGCATATGCTAGTAGAGTATGCAGCCTTGGTAGCCATCCACTCCAGTTACTTTCCACCATATGGGTTCTAGCAAAGTTTTTGGTAATGGCCTTTGTCTTTGTGTGGATATGTCTGCTATCAGGAATTTGAAAGTTCACATACATCGAACTTGAAGAGTTAGGCACAATTTTGATTAGTTTTTGTCAGAAATAAAAAAGCATCTGAATTTTCTAAGAAAAAGTAGTGATTAATGATAGGTACACTCATAAAAAGGAACCCGTAAACTCTGCCTGCTGAACATTGAAAAGGAGATGAGAGGTGAGATGGGGTGGGGGGGAGGGGGGATTAAGCAATAAACAGACCAATAAATACAAGTTAGTACAGAGGAGTTGCAGACTTGTAGCTTATGCCTTTCTGTGATTCCACAATTACAAACTGCCTTCATTAAGAATATCGATCAATATTTCTGTGTGACCTTATATGATCAGGTATCGATTACTGCATGTAAGGTGGCCCAGAGCTCCAATTTCCATAGTGCCGTGTCTTGGTTTGGCTTCTTATTCTCTTCTCTTCTTCCTTCACTGCTTTAACTAGAGGATGAAACACTATCCATGTGACCTCATGTGGTAGGAATGTCAAATTACTCCACCTTTGGATTGGGATAATGTGCTCCAGAGCTCCAATTTCTACTCTATATTATACATCTGACTTAAAATGTTCTTTCTTTGATGTCTGCAATGAGGTAGGGTGCTCACCCTTGTTCTGTTTCCTAATTTTTGCCCTGGGCCAGGCATGCTGCCAATTTGTTGGGGACTGTTATCTCCACTTTTTTCAAAGTGTAATGACCAACCCTTGGCATGTAAGTTTGCAGTTAGAGTCAGGGCTGGTGAGTGGGAGGTTTTCCTCAGCTTTATCCACTGCTAGGTGTGCTTAAATCTTGTAGCCTAGCGAAAGGAGAGGCAGTTACCATCAGTGATGGAACTTGGTTATGTCTCCAGGTCTATCGTCTCTGTTTAAGGGATCAATGGGACAAGTGTTTAGGATGTGTGCAGTGGTCATAAATGCCAGAGACTACAACAGCTGTGTGTTTAAGAATTGTACAAAGAGATGAGTCAGAAGTATGAAGTGCTGGTGTACCATACCGAAGTAAGGCAGCTGTCTCGATGCAAGGCTGGAAATTGCATGATGAGCTTCGGGAGGCAGGGCAACTATTTTTGCAAAAAGGATCAGACTAGGTACACCGCTTTTCTGACTATGAACGGCTTTTCTGTCTGTCCTATTTGGGCTACACATCGTCAATGCACCTAACAGAGGAAACTTGGCAAGGCACTCCAAAGAAGCAATCATCTTGACACAAAACAAGACATTTTTGGCATTTATCGGAAAGCTAAAGTTGTGGAGCAAGAGAGTTGCAAAGGGCATAGCAGCAAAGTTTCCTACACTTAACAAATTTGTTGATGAGAGCGAGGATGGTCAAAATAACCTAGAAATTTTGAAAGCAGACGTCCAGGCCTATTGGACGAATTAGTCAGTAAGATGGAGGAATACTTCCCCGATCTGGACACCTCTTACCTTCAGTGTTGCCAGCAGCCTTTTGTTGCCGATGAGGATCAGATCGATGAAGATGACTTTCTAGCGAAAGAGGAGTGGATAACTCTGAAAGTGAATGAGGCTTGGAAGCTGGAATTCCAGAAAAAGGGCCTGGAAATTTTCTGGATAGCCCGGCTAAATGATACATCAACCTTGACGAGATGGGCTCTAAGTATCCTGACTTTCATTATGACCACATACCAATGTGACCAAGGCTTTCCCATCATGATGGGAATGAAAACTATGAAACGGAACTGGTTGGAGGTGTCAAATGATGCAACAATTGCTCTCCGTTTGACAAAATTGTGGATTCAATACTTGTCTAACAAAATGCAAGCACAACCATCCCATTGGTTTGATTTGTTTTGCAACTAACTTACTAACACACTTATTTAAGTAGAAATTAAAACATGTTTTATTTTTTATTACACAGGTATGGGTATTGTAACAGGGAGGACGTACCAATTTGGGAAATGGTTAAGTTAGAGGAAGAAATAGAATTCCTTTATGTTAGCTAGGTAATTGCAGGAGAGTTTTCATTGACATGAGAAGAGAAGTTCGTGATTTCTGGCAGTGGACCCAAATCCTGCCTGGTTTTCTTGAAAATATCTTATATTAAGTTGAGGGACAGTGAAACAGTTGCTTGAGTTTGTCTCTTCTGCTGCTGGAATTGTGCAGTTACAGTAGGTGGGTGACTGCTGTAGGAATTACAGTGATGCGCCAAGTGAAATCATGTTACACAACCAGATCAGATAGCTTTAATTTGTGTTTCTTACCACTTTGTAGAGGTCAAGTAGAGTCCCAGAGAGCACATCATAAAGAGCCTGCATGTCCTCACTGTAGTTCTCTATCTATCTGGCTCTGCTGGATTATACTCAGATAAGCGTCCATTTTGCTGATGGAGTTGGCTACCTGAAGCCCTCGCACAAGGTTGATAGTAGGATGTTCAGCAATGTTGGTACGTTGAGAATAGCTGGTGGACATATTGTTGGCACCTGAGCCAAACTCTGCCAAAGATAACAAATATAATGGTTAATATAGTTACCGCAACTGCAATAGTCTTCGTGAGCCCTTTGAACTAGTAACTACCCACAAGACTCTGTTATTCATAATAATCCAGTATGCATTAATAGTGTTCACGACATAGATACATAAATAATTATACAGTACACCTACAACAGGCTTGCAGGTTGTTCTCATTATATAAAAATGGCACTTCAAAAAAGTTGTAATGTCCAAGAAAGAAATACAGAAAGAAAAGAAAAAAGGGAGAAAGGAAGAAAGAATTAATTATTTATTTATTATTAGTTTATTGGTTATGTATATATAATAGTAATTAGTTATAAATATGTTTGTTAATTGGTTAGTTATTATGTTTGTATTTTTTGTTGTTTTTGTTAAGATTTTATAAGAAAGAAATGAAAAAAGAAAACAAAAAAGAAAGATTAAGTAACAGAAGAAAGAAAGAAAGTAAGGAGAAAAGAAGGAAGGTAAGACAGAAGGAAAGAAAGCAAGAAGAAATAAAGGTGGTCGTAATGAATGCGAATACCATCTTACACTACCTGGAAGCACTGAGGTACCTTGTGAAGTTTTGTTGTGATCACATAGTGAAAGAGCACTGATTGTAATATACCCAAGCTACTGTATTGCTGATTGTCTTACATACTCTAAGATCAATCGTATAGCAACATAGTGGTGAATGGGAGGTTATCTTGTTTTTTGAATCCATGTTCTGTACAAAGAGACGACGGCTATGTTTTTGTTTGGGTTCCTAGTGCCTGTCATCAATAATGGGTTCCTTTTTTTATGTTCCCACCTTTACTCAAAGAAGTTTTTCAATTGTTTTTATAATTCTATGCTAATAATTATTATGGAAGTGATAATACCTGGATGAATGTATAATAGTGAGTTTGACTACTAATAAAAGATACACTGTTGTAAAGATGATTGTTCATGAATGAATTGTTTTTTTCCAGTGAGAGGAAGAAATTATAAATTCCTTCATGTTAGCTTGGCAATTGCAGGAGAGCTTTTATTGACATGAGAGGAGAGCACCTCCAAGTTTGTGATTTCTGGCAGTAGACCCGCCTCTTGACTTTCCAGCCATGACATGGTGAGGGTATGAAGGAACTTCAGCTCAAAGAAGATTGTCTTGGAGATATAGGTGATAAGATTACAATTTTCTTGAAAATATCTGATACTAAGTTGAGGGACAGTGAAACAGTTGCTTGGGTTTGTCTCTTCTACAGTAGGTGGGTGACAGCTGTAGAAATTACAGTGATGTGCAAATGAAATCATGTACACAACCAGATCATATGGTGTTTCTCACCACTTTGTAGAGATCAAGTAGAGTCCCAGAGATCATAACGAGCCTGCATGTCCTCACTATAGGTCTCTATCTGACTCTGCTGGATTAGCCTCAGATAAGCGTCAATTTTGCCGATGGAGTTGGCTACAGCTGGAAGCCCTCGGTCATGGTAGGGTGTTTGGCAATGTTGAGCGCGCTGAGAATAGATGGTGGACATATTGTTGGCACCTGAGCCAAACTCTGCCAAAGGTAATAAATATAATGGTTAATATAGTGCAACTGCAATAGTCTTCGTGTGCCCTTTGAACTTTTACCTACCCGGTTCCCTCACAATGAGAGACCGTCCCTTCTGAAATGAAGCTATAGCTGTGGATTTCTGTAATGTGGAGGTAAGTAAGCAGTCGTAATGCGCATATGGCAACGTTGGGGGAGCTGTTGTTTCTGCAGCAGTGGATGCTGTGGGTGCCGAATAGACTTGAAGAAAGTATTGTTAACAGTTGCGAAGGAAAAGTAGAATTGATTCATGATTGATGTGGTGCCGCTAACTATGACTAGTGCTGTTTTTAAAATTTAAATTTTGATGTTTCTTAAAATCTGCATCTTTTTGGTAATGTGACTAAAAAATGGAGGAATATCATCTAAATTAAGATATATAATATTATATTGTAACTTGACCCCTTCCTGACCTTATTGCCATGGCTTCATAATTATAATAAGTATTATGAAAAAAACTGTATTATAAGCAAGGAAAAACCATCTGGCTGACATTGAAAGTGATTAGTGCAGGTGTTTTTAAAATTGATTTAAAAAAGTATTTTTCAGGCTTAACTCTTGCATCGTGGCGAAGCATAGATTTATAAGCACTTCTGTAGAGCTAGCTAATGCTATATAGTGCCTATGGGCTGCATATGGCTAGACTGCAATTGCATGGTCAGAGAACGACATCAGCAGTTTCCCAGTTTCACTGTTCTTCATTATCTTTTCACTAAGTTTTATGTAATAACAGTCAGCTGTTTGTGTACAACTGCAATATTTTTTTTACAGAAGCCACAACTGATATATTAAGCAACCTTCATTAGAAACAGAAAATATAGCTCCAGGACTCATGTGAAATTAACCACCCTTCAAAGTAAGTCAACCTGCTAGGGAGGTCCTATTTCTAACATCAGCTCACTTCTATCATCATATCTACCACCTCACATTTCCTCAAAAGCTGTACAAACTACCATCTCTCCACATCTCTCTCTCCTCTCTTTCTCTCTAACTCTCTCTCATCTCCTCATTAAAAGAAGCCTGGAAAGAGTTTGTAATGCAAACTCTGATCTACAGATATTATGTGAGGTCCCTGAACAGTAGCACTCAAGCCTATGCATAAATTCCATAAATGTTATGGGGTAGTTTTAATAACTACCATCTTGTAAAAAGCTTATGCTTGACCAAACATGTTCATAATAATCGAGTCTACATTAATAAAGTTCATAACATACATGTACAAATAATCATGCACTAAACTCTCAACTTACTTGCAAGGGTGGTCATCATTGTATAAAAATGGCACATCAAAAATATTGTACTTGTCATAATATACAAGAAATAAGTGCAGAAACAAAGAAAAGATGGAAGGAAGAAAGAAAAAGGAAGGAAGAAAGTGAGAGAGAGAACGAAAGAAAGAAATTCATCATCAGTAAGTGTTGTAAGTGCTGGTTGGAAAAGATTTGCATACTGAATATGGAATACCATGTCGAGATTCCTGGTAATCATATATACCCAGAAACAACACTGATTATAATGTACCCTAGCTACTGCATTTCTGATTGTCCTACATGCTCTAGGTGAAGGTGGATTATCTTGTTTTTTGTATCCACGTTCTGTACAAAGGGACGACAGCTATGTATTTTGTTTGGGTTCCTAGTATATACTGCCTGTCATCATGAATAAGGGGTATATACCAGTTGTCATGTTCCCATCTTTATACTCAAAGAAGTTTTTCTACTGTTTTTATAATTCTTTGATAATATACGTATAGAAATTGATAATACCTGGATGAATGTATAATAGTGAGTTTGACATACTAAGTTTGACATACTAATAAAATATAGCTATATTGTTGAAAAGATGATAGTTCATGAATGAATTGTGTTTTTTCTAGTGAGAGGAAGAAATTAGAAATTCCTTCATGTTAGCTTGGCAATTGCAGGAGAGCTTTTATTGACATGAGAAGAGAGCCACTCCAAGTTTGTGATTTCTGGCAGTGCACCCACCCCTTGACTTTCCAGCCAGGACTTGGTGAGGGTATGAAGGAAGTTCAGCTCGTGGAAGATTGTCTTGGAGATATAGGTGATACGATTACAATTTTGAAAATATCTGATACTAAGTTGAGGGACAGTGAAACAGTTGCTTGAGTTTGTCTCTTCTGCTGCTGGAATTGTGCAGTTACAGTAGGTGGGTGACAGCTGTAGAAAGGACATATGTGCAAGTGAAATCATTTACACAACCAGATCAGATGGCTCTAATTTGTGTTTCTTACCACTTTGTAGAGGTCAAGTAGAGTCCCAGAGAGCACATCATAAAGAGCTTGCATGTCCTCACTGTAGCTCTCTATCTGGCTCTGCTGGATTAGCCTCAGATAAGCGTCAATTTTGCCGATGGAGTTGGCTACAGCTGGAAGCCCTCGGTCAAGGTTGATAGTAGGGTGTTTGGCAATGTTGAGCGCGCTGAGAATAGCTGGTGGACATATTGTTGGCACCTGAGCCAAACTCTGTCAAAGGTAATAAATATAATGGTTAATATAGTGCAACTGCAATCGTCTTCGTGTGCCCTTTGAACTTTTACCTACCCGCAAGACTCGGTCATTCAGTTCCCTCACAATGAGAGACCGTCCCTTCTGGAATGAAGCTATAGCTGTGGCTTTCTGTAATGTGGAGGTAAGTAAGCAGTCGTAAGGCGACGTCGTGGGAGCGGTTGTTTCTGCAGCAGTGGATGCTGTGGGTGCCGAATAGACTGAAGAAAGTATCGTTAACAGTGCGAAGGAAAAGTAGAATTGATTCATGATTGATGTGGTGCCGCTAACTAGGACTAGTGGTAGTAGTGTAATTTTATTTTTGATGTTTCTTAAAATCGACATCTTTTTGTTTCTTTATATACCTAGTAATGTGCCTAAAAAATGTAGGTTGATGTTGCAATGTCATCTAAATTCAAGAAATTGTAACTTGACCTCTAACATAGCTACCTCCTGACCTTATTGCCATGGCTTCAGCATATGAAATTGAGGAAATAACAACAAAATTCTATCTTTTGCCAAGCAAAAGCCACCAGGTTGGCATTCAAAGTGCTTAGTGTGGGTATTTTTTTTGTTTTGTTGTTGTTTATTGGACTAAACTCTTAATCCAACGTGAGGAGGAAGCATAGATTTATAAGAGCTTCTGTAAGAAACTAGCCAATCTTAGTGCCTATGGACTGCACATGGCTCAAGCAAGTTGCCTTCCTAGACTGCAATTGCATGGTCAGAGAGCAAGCAGTTTCACTGCTCTTTATTATCTTTTCACTAAGTTTTATGTAATAACAGTCAGCTGTTTGTGTACAACTGCAATATATTTTTTTTACAGAAGCTTACAATGGATATATTAAACAAGCTTCATTAGAAACAGAAAATATAGCTCCAGAACTCATGTAAAATTAACCACACTTTAAAAGTAAGTCAACAGAATCAACCTGCTATGGAGGTCCTATTTCTAACATCAGCTCACTTCTATCATCATAGCTACCACATCACATTTCCTCAAAAGCTGTACAAACTTCCTGACATCACTCCACATCTCTCTCTTCTCTTTCTCTCTAACTCTCTCTCTTGAAAGAAGCCTGGAAAGAGTTTGTAATGCAAACTCTGATCTACATGGCATTCCGGGAGTGAGTTGTGAATGGACTAAATAAAGCATCACTAACAGATAACTGACAGAATGAAGGCCAAATTGAAAAGATATGTTTAATTTCTGCCACAAACTAGAACGATTTGATGTGGTGTGCCTCATCCTGCCCCTTTCCACCTGCATCTACATGTACTTCCTTTTTACAGAACTTGAGTACCAACTATATACCAGGAAGCAAATTTATTGTTTTGTTTTGTTGAGTAATATTACACGCTGACTACCCTGTTCGTAATCAAAGGTTCAAACTTCATATGCAGTTAACCACGAAGATATCGAATTATATTATATTAATTATTATTATTGTTGTTGTTGTTTTGTTGTTCTTCTTTTTATTGTTGTTTTTGTTGTTATTATTATTATATTGGGATAAGGTTTAACCTTCTTTCTTTTTATAGAAGTTTAGATTTATGAAGTGGAAATTCCTACTTATGTTATCTATGGTAAAAGCTAACTGCTATGGACTCTAGCTATATAGCTATATGATTAGAGGAAGTATACTTGTTTTGGGGGAATTGTAAGGTCGAACAGCAATTTCTCTGCTTCACTGCTCTTTGTTAGTATTTTTTCTTCTCTTTTTTCCCCTTCGTATTTTTCCTTCATTACAATATAATTATTATTCATATACATAGCTATATGGTGAGAAATAATACAATATTAAATACAATGTCCAATAAACAGAATAACAAACAAACATTAAATTTGGCTAAGTTTGATGTAATAGTCGACTGCTTGTGTAAACCTGCAATATTCTTCTTTTACACCTATGATCGTTAAGAATATGATGTAAAGAATGGTGAAAAATAAGCACAGCCCATATAACAACCTTTAGAATACTAAAACAGAGCTGTTTTTAAAATTACTACCTTTTCAAGGAAAGGGTGATAAAAGTGTTATAAAATCTTGTGGTTCCGACTTTAGAGCTCCATAAATTCTGCACACTTTGGTCTGTGAACTTGATATCAGCTTAAAATATAGCTCTGTCTCTGCTCTCCCTTTTGATACTAAACACTTTTGCATTAGCATTCTCAAGTTACATGCAACAAAGTTGATGACCTCAAACCCTGCATGCCTGCAGTTCTAGCTCCCAATTGGAAAGTGCTAGACAGTTGAAATTACTACCAGTGGCTATACTCTACAAATTGTCATTAGGTGCTAAAATGTTAATACATAGTCAAGCATGCAGGTGGATGCTTCCTATAGCTACTGGGACTAATTTCAACTGTCTCGTACTTTCCAATTAGAAGCTACAGAGAATTTGGGCACAAAGGTTTTGAGGTCACCAAATTTTGACCTTGGAAATGGTAATACTTACGCAATAGTTTTTAATATCAAAAGCGAGTAAACAGAGAGAACTATCTTCTTTTGAGCTATATATAAAGTTCATATAGTGAAGTGTACAAAATCTATGTAGCTAGCTCTATAGTGCAGGAAGCACACATTTTTATAACACTTTCTAAAATGGCATCATCTATAAATCTTTCTAGATTTTTTACCTTAACTTCACTTTGACTATAACAGTGACAGGATTGCATTGGAAGACCTCAAACTATTGCTTAAATAAATCCTTAGTAGTATATAAGTGGGTAAAGAAAATCATTTTTAACACTATTTAGTATTCCATAATATAAATTCGTATCTTGTTAAGCATTTTTAGCATCACCATATTGACATTAATTCTATTTTACCGGCTTTCAGTTCCTGCTTTTGAAGTTGTTTAATTGTTTACACTGCATGTTATTAAAAGCCAGAAGCTGTCAAGTTTTCACTGCATATATATAGCTATGCATATATATACCCATTTTTACATAAATAGCACACTTTAAATATAGGAAAGAGAAGTATTTTGTTAAACTAGGGTTTCTGGCACTTAATTAGTTGGCTTCATATACACATAGACTTGATTAAGCATTTATATGGATTTCATTAAAAAAAAGTGATGCTCTACTATTTCCCCAGTAATATAGAACTATTGGATTTGGGACTATTTCATTATTCTGGATGAGGTTACAATGAAAAGAAATATTGAATAATTAGAATTACAAAGTATTATCAATTATGACGATGAAGAAGTAAATGGTATGGGGGAATGCCAGAGCCTGAGGCTGCCATGGAGCATACATATGTATGTAAATACATATACGCAATTTCCCAGGAGGTTATCGAAGCAGAGTTGAAGAGGAACTGTAAAAGGCCAAGAACTGTTTTTCACAGAAATGGTTATAATAGAACCTCTTCAGTGCAGTTGTAGCTTAGCTTGTAGGCACAGAATAAAACTACGAATATAAGAGTCCTTTCAAACTCCTCTATCTTCAGCTTTAGCCTGAAGGAACAATACTATTTGGAATATGTTCAAGTAAATCAATTTTTCATAGATTACTATATAGTACTTGAAAAGGTAGATTTCATCTCACCCAATAAACATTTAATGTAAAGGAAATTTATTTAAAACTATATCACTTTCAACAGATTATACAACACATTATGATGATGATGGAGACAGTTCGGAGCAGAGAGGCGTGATTGCATAATGGGTGATGGTAATGCAAGTGAACTAGTTAATTCTTGTCGCAAGACAGGCAAGTATGTACATAGCTACATCTGTGTGTGAAGGGGTCAGGTTTTAATGATGCACAACTCCAATAGAGGGAATAATTTATGGCTCTAATCAATTGGTGTGGCAAACTGGATTGAAGAACTATGGATCTCCAAATTAGCTTTGAAAAATTAAGTTGGTGCAGTTAATATGTTTTTGTTTTGTCCAATATCCACTTGAACTGAAACTCAACTTTCTGCAATCCAGTTTAATGCTCCGATAAATCGATAATAAATTAATGAGTGTTTTACATATGCAACATGCCAGTATTGTATAAACACTTGCTATATGTTGATAAGAAGTTATTAGAGGCAATTTGAGGTAGGTTAACAATATCTCTATGTGGGTACACACTGACCTACATCACACTTGGTTGAGGCATCTATGGAGACACACACAAAGGATCAACACCACAGGAGGCTGAGACAGGTTGAAGTTGGTTCACAATGGCTTATTACACACAGCTCATTAACATGTTAGCTCATGACATGTTAGAAGTTGAACTGCTTCCACTTGGCCGTCTGCAAGAAGCCAGATAATTGAGGAAAAGCCATACAAGTACGGTTCTAGTTTACATTGTCCAAATCTTTCAAGACCTAATGTTGAAGTTTCAATGTTGATTACCGGGTAATGTTGTTAGAGATTGATGTCAATTGCATGTCATATTTTTAACATTTAGTGATTCTCTTATTCAACCATTAGAGATAACAATCATTACATCAGCCAAGTATAATCAGTCACAATAGAGCCTTATATATAGAATGCTAGCTACAAGGCTAATCAATATGAGTCCCAGCTCAGAGGTGTCTATTATATACTACAGTAATTATTAGGTCACAAGGTACATGATAGTTATTCCACATCTCTCTTTCTTGGAGGAATCAGAACCTGACTGGAGGATGAATGGTTGTCACAGTTTGGGTTTGAGTCATAATGACTTTCGGGCCTGAATTGGTGCCATGGTTCTAGATTCCGAGGTAGTTTTCGGCATCAGGTTGAATTGGTGACGGTTTTTCTTGACTTGCCCAGTGGGGGTGTTTACCAAATATGACCGAGGCTCATTGGAGGGAGACACTATGCATCACGGTGTTGCCTGTGAATTTGTGTTGACCCAATACATCCGTGTCATCTGAGATAGGTTGACAGGGCAATGTTCTCTGGATTTTGTTGTAGTTGCATCTTTGTTTCTCCTTGAATGCTTCAATCTATTCTTGAAAGCTTTCCAAGAACTTCTATTCTGGCCTAAGTTGCTCTTTAATAAGGGGTATGTTAGTCCACAGACATCTTCCCATTTAGAGCTCAACTAGGGATAGGTTTCACCATGGGAATGGGGTTGAGCGATATGTCAGGAGAGCTATTGCTTGGTTTAGAGACTATTTCAGCATGTTCTCTTGATAGTCTGAACTGTGCTTTCAGCTGTCCATTGCTTGGGGATATTGTAGGCTGCTGGTGACATGTTTGAAATCATACCATTCTGCAAATGCCATGAACTCCTCTGATGAATACTTTGGGCCTTACTGACTGGAACTTCTTGGACCCCATGTCGTCAAAAGTAGTCCAATGATATTGCTTGAGCAGGTGTTTGACAGTCTTATCATTTCCAGATACCTTCCACTACGAGTAGGTGGGTGGCTCCATTTAGTTGGAATAGGTCAGTTCCAAATTTTTTCCATGGATAGTCTGGCCGGTGATGATATTGGCTCTCTCTGGTGAGTGGCATTCCTGGTGCACTTTGGGCATTGCTTGATCATGTTGTCTACTTCTTTGGAGATTCCTGGCCACTACACTGATGTGTTTGCCTGGAGTCGACACCTCTCAATTCCCTGGTGTCCTGCATCTCCTCCAAAGTCTCTCTCTGGAGTGTTGTGGAGACCACAATTCGTTTTCCACATAGAATGGTGTTGTCTCCACCAATGGAGAGACACCCCAGAATTTCCAGTTGGGTGTTGACGGAACTGGGCATGAATCCTCAAGCTCCAGGATTACACTGGCCATGGTCCTATGTTAGGGTGCACAGGTCTGGCAGGTAAGATAGAGTGCTGTCTCAATCTTGTGTTTGTCTGGCCAACCCATTTTGCAGTGTTGCTTCACTGATGAACATACATGATCTTCTTTTGATACTAGTGGTGCCTTTTTTTCTCCACCTGGCATGTAGGCAATGTGTACTTTTATAAAAACTTCCCCTGTTGTTAGTCATCCCTGGGAATTTCCTGAGCTCTGATACATTCCTTTTTTGTTCCATGTCTCTGATGGAGGTCGTCTTGTCTGAGTCCACTCGGATTCCTTCTGCATCAATAAGGTGATGGCTAAACTTACATTCATCTGGGTTGAGGGTGCCTCCTGCTGTTGTGATTTTTCATAGGACTGCAGTCAGTCATGTGTCATGTTCTTGATTGTCTTTTCTGAAGATGATGATGTTGTTCAAGGCACAATATGAGCCTGTCAGGATGTTTGTCATTCTTTTTTTGAAAGTGTTCTGGTGCACTAGAGATGCCGAAAGGCATTTTGTTGAAGCAGTAGCACCCAAAGGGTGTGAGAAATAATTATAGTGATTGTGTGGAAGCTTTTGGCTAGTGGTATCTGCCGGAATCTACTATTCTTACTGAAGCCACTTGTTCCGGATAGCTGTGCGAGTGTTTCATCGACTTTTGGAAGGGGGTGCTTCTATTATGACATTTCGATTCAACACTTTCAGGTCCACACATATGCGAAGTACTCCTTCCTTCTTTGGTACCACTACTATTCAGGCACACCGTGGGGTAGCTTCGTCTATCTTTGAGATCACCCCTAAAGACTCTATTCGGTTGAGTTACTTTTGGACTATGAGGCGTAATGGCAGAGGTATACATGTCGAGGTGTAAATAATGAATATAGCCTCACATCTGGCTTGAGGTGTATCTCAAATTCATCCCCTAAGTTACCCAGTCTTTGGAATAGAGATGGAACCTGATCCTTGACCTTGGCTAAATTACTGGTGGTTGGGATCTCTCTCCTCATATCTAACTACAGATTACTAGGAATACTGTGCAATAATGAAGCCGTAAACTATAGATTACTACTATAGCACAAGTTGCAATGCAAGTGCCACATCTGTATGTACAATAAATTGAAGATGATCCTAGCTAACAAACCAAAGACACAACACAGAAATATTGTGCATCAGTATATCAGATGGTAGTTAGTGGTTCTGCTGACCACGAGAGAATGGAAATCTTTCCTCTTGCACTGTCATGTGGATTAATTTGGACAATCGGTGTTTTAATAAATAACCTTCTCAATATAATCAACTTGAAATTGTATTCCCTAGATGTTTTGACTAGATGCTCTAGCCTTCATCAGGAATATTGAGATGCTACACTCACGTGAGCCTGCTATACACACACACATTACAAAACCAGAACAAACAAACAAAAAATAAAATAAAAAGAAAATAAATATAATAATAATCATATAAAACTTGTATATATAAATAATGATAATTATATCATTCAATTAAAAAAATAATAATAATAAAAAAAAAATAATAAAAAAATAAAAAAATAAAATATAAATAATAATAAATAAATAAAATAAATAAATACAACAATAAATAAATTAAATATGTATATATAAACCAAAAAGTTAACAACAAACAACAAAAATAATAACAACAACAAAAATCTCAATTATATATAACTGGAATACATAATTAACTTTTTTTAAGTTTAATTAACTTGTAATTAACAAGGATGAGGCCTCCCATTAAGACCAGGGAAGGATACAGGATAGCTGATCCAGCAAAGTTTTACTATCAGAAAGAATTCACCAGTCCTACAGAAGAAGCAGTGCCTTAACAACTGAATGTGAAGATCAGGAAACCAAGAACCAGCAGCACTGGGAAATGACTATTAGAGGATTCAGACCCTTTGTAGAGGAGCAGCAAAGAAGACCAACAGGAAATCCAAGCAGATACATCAAAAGAAGCTGGAGACACTTTTGGAAAGAAGGAGATCAAGAGAAGTCAATTACAACTCTAAGACTTCAACAGATGAGTGGTGAATATGACAGAGAAGAACCTTTTTCCAACTCAGGAAGAAGTGCTTGCTTTGAGTCTTAACTTTGTCCCTGCTCCAAAGAGTCTTCCTTTGATGGATAACTTAGCTGCAGTGGCCAGTAAGCTGGAGGACAACATGAGTTTCAAGGAATAATATGCAGAGCAAAGAAACTAAAGGACAACCTGAAGAAGCAGCTGCTTGTTTGTATCATAAACGGTGTCTTTAGCTGACCAGGCATGCTCCCAAAACACTTCCTACATGTGCCTTGAATCGTACAACATTTCTTCGTACACATAACTAGTTTGCCTGTTTGTCATAATTTTACTACCAGTAGACTCCAAATTGTAGAATCGGTAAACAATTGTCAATGTTATAGGCACGGTAGTGCACTTGGAATATCCATGATCTGAGCCAGCAAGCAGTTGTACATTTTCGCTATGAAGTGATCAGTTAGTTTCCTCAGAATTCAACTCTGATGACTATAAAACTATGCATGTGTATCAATTCATTTCCTCTTCAGCTTATTCTTCCAAACTTCAACCAAAACAGGTGGTTTCCTCATAAGCTTATTCTTATAATAATAGTTAACAAAACAGAAATAAGTAGTCATCAACAACTGCATGTTTCTATCCCAGGAAGTGATCAGTTGGATTCCTCTGTAGTTTACTCAAGCAAGAATAGTTAACATCACAGACCTGCCTGTGTCTATGTGCATGATATGCATATAGGCATATCTACTTAAGTAAATAAGTGTGGTAAATAATAACATATTTGATTGGCTAATTCTGTCAGCTTACCAAGTAAGCTGCGCTATATACTGATTGAATAGATAATTTGTGAATTTAGACAGAAACATTTACATGACCCTTTACCTATTAATATGATGCAGACAAATAAATTTGGAGGTAATAGATAAAGGATCCTGTAAATGCTTTTGTCTACAGTTGGTAAATTCTTGCCTATGTATCTATCTTTTCTTCCTATACGTAACTTGCTTGTGTTCAATATGTAACACTAGGGGATTTGTAAAGATCATCAATCCCATAAACAGACTTGTCAATGGATGCATGCCCGTGCATGTGCAGGTATTGTATACAGTTCTGTTTAATTTTTAGCAACTGCTTGTCCTCGATAAACTGTGATTGCCTGACTTCAGTAATCTTTTTCCCATCTGAGGTAAGTGGCAATAAAGCAGTCATAGACAACCAAGTTACTCAGATTGCATAATCATATCCAAAAGGAGATAAAGGAAGCACAGACAAATTAAAACAACAAATTATAACAAAGAAAAAAATTAGCAGAAGGATAAGTATGCAACGAATATTGAAGAAGAAAAAAAACATGGATATTATATGACCATAACCCAGAGAAGTTCAAGGTAACCTCTTATACAAGATATACACATCATCCAGAGGGGAAAACAACTGACATGAAGTTTCCTCTTGGGAGCAGTATATCAATAATCCAGAAAAGATGACATGCATGTTTACTTTCTGAATACATATCACACTAATCCAGAGAGCACAAAGAAAATCTGACGTGCATGTTTACTCTCTGAAAACATATCACACCAATCCAGAGAGTAAAAAAAATCTGACATGCATGTTGACTCTCTGAATACATATAACACTAATTCAGACAGAAAAAAAAATCTGACATGCATGTTGACTCTCATGAAAGCTATATATTGCAGAGGGGAGAAGAGCAGACTCTCAGAAAATCTATAGCTGTAATACCCACCCAAAATAGTGGTGAGGAATGGCACTCGATGCGAACAAACCGAGGCCTACTTGGTACTTTGCAGGTTACTATATATTCCAGAAAGAAAAAGACTACTCTAATTTATACCAGAAAGTAATTATTATGATAAGCACAATGCAGTGGCAAAAGTTAATGAGACACCAGTGGTTGGAATCTATTGGTATTGTCAAAGAAAAATACATGCGAGAGGCAAAATTAAACCTCTGTGATAACAATGCAGTTCTTGAATCAACGACAAAGAGCAGCATGACCATTTAATTCTTGAGGGTGATTGGTTACATTGTTGCTCCAATTGAAGCAAAGTTGACACACAAAGCTTCTGCAGTTGAGCAAGAAGACACTATGTCCTTCTTCAGTGCAGTAAGGAATATATATTTTTTTAAACGGATAATAATTTAAAAAAACTTTATTATTCCAAAATGGAGGGAAACAAGAATACACCCCTTGAGACCACACCCAAATAGACAAACTTTTATATGAACAGGCCACTTGCCTTAAATAATGTGGGCTAAATTGGGAATGGTCATTATATTGAAGATAACAATCGAGAATGTCCGGGCATCAAGTGCTCTATGGATAACCCACTCAGTGTCAAAACCACCATATGGCACTTAGGGATAATTGTAACACGAATGTTTAAAATAGCTTTACTTCCTTCTCTATTTATACACCTCGTTTAAAGTGTGTAACTTTGCAGTAACTAAGACTGATGTGGCATGGGCTATTTGCGGCCAAACGATGAGTAGGCAACTAAACCTAGCAGAAGTCATTTTTCTGGCAACATGCATTACTCTTGATTTGACTGAGGATGACTCTCATGAGGAAGAGGATCACAGCATCTGTCTTTACCAAGGTGAACCCTATTGTGAGTTTGGAACCTTGGAACCTTGGATAAGTTGGCCACAACAGATCAAACTGTTGGAATGTGTGGATGGGAAAACCCTTCTACTAGGAAAGCTACTTGATTTCCTACAGATCTGCTCTCCACACCCGCCACCAACTTAGATTCTAGTCTCACACCCAAACCCACAGTTAGTTGAAATCAATCCACTTCCCGGATTGTATTACCCCTTACGAAAAGGACTGGTATATTTGGACAATAATAAACTTACTACAACAAGACCATATATACAAATAAGACGCTCAGACGTAAAACTCAATAATACTCTGGCGATACAACTTAACTCAATAAATCACAGTTCTCTCTATAACTACTACAGTTCGGTTTCTAGGACACTGTCCTTGGCAACCAATCAGAATCCTTGGCAGTCTTGTATGTCACAGGTTTCCAGGTACCCCCTTTCAGGGTTTCCACTAACGGATTCTGCGGTCGTGTCAGCCCGCACTCCCCCAGACCTCTGGCGTGCTTTTAAGGTCGCACCCAGCAGCACCCCATTAACCACCCATTCCATGTCTTCCCCCCTCACTTCCCGCAGTGGCTCTGTCTCCATCTTCAGGTCCAGCTCCGGGGAGGAAGCAGTCATGGATAAAGGAGAGAGGTTCCCTGACACGCCCTCCACCTTAGCTCGAGAGACCTGGTCTCGACTCAACCTGTCGGCGTTCGCATTCGATGTTCCAGCTCGATGGGTCACACTAAAATCATATGGCTGTACGGCCAAAGCCCATCTGGCCAGCCTCCCAGGACTATCCATCATGGTTGCCAGGTGAGTTAATCGTCTCAATCTTGAACTTATATCCTTCAATATATGTTCGAAAATGTTTGATACCAGTTACGATGGCTAACGCCTCTCTTTCAATAGCAGAGTATTTTTTGTTCCCATGGCAACAACTTGTGGGATCCATAGGCTACTGGATGTTTGGTTCCATCTTCCTCTCGCTGGCTCAACACATAATCAAGTGCTGTGGCTGAAGCGTCGGTTTGGATGATGAACATCCTCTCCCAGTTTGGGGACGTCAGTACCGGTTTACTGGTAAGGGCAGCTTTCAATAACTGAAATGCCTTACCGCATGCTTCCGTCCATGTCACTTTATTTTCTTTGTTCTTCCTGGTCAATTCTGTGAGGGGGTTGGCGATCGTGGAGAAGTCCGGTATGAATCGGAGGTAGTATCCACACAGGACAAGAAACGCTCTCACTTGTTTCTTGGTCTGCGGCTGCTGATAATTCTTCACTGCTTCAATCTTGCATTCCATCGGCTTGATGACTCCTCGTGACCCAGGTATACACAACTGTTTACTCCCATACTGCACTTGCTCTCTTTAATGTTGTAGGCCAGGCACTCGTAGCTTGCCAAACACAAAGTTGAGGTGCCGAAGATGGTCCTCCCACATCTCACTGTGGATCAGGATATTATCCAAGTAAGCAGTCGTAAACTCATGGAGGCCATGCAAAACCTGGTCCATCAGGCGCTGGAATATCGACGGAGCTGTGACAAACCCAAAGGGCATGGTCAGAAACTGATATTTGCCATGGGGTGTGACAAACGCCGTCTTTCCTTTGCCCAGGGGCAACTGATAGTACCCCTTCGATAAATCCAGCGTCATGATGAACCTTGCCTCCAATCTCGTTGATAAGTGTTTCTATGTTTGGTAATGGGTAAGGATCTCCTCGGGTGAGGTTGTTTAGCTTGCGATAATCTACGCACATTCTTATCTTGCCATCTTTCTTTTTTACTAGGATGATGGGCGCTGCCCAGGGGCTCTTGGATGGTTCGATAATCTGTTGTTGTAACAATGTCTTGATCTCTTCCCGCAAGGCTTCTTCAGACTTGTGGGCCAACTTGTAAAAGGGCAACCGAATCGGTAATGCATCTCCCGTTGGTATTTCGTGCTCTACCAATGACGTGCTGCCAGGCTCATCCTGGATGACGTCCTGAAATGTTTCCTTTAATGCAGTGAGTTGGTCCCGTTGGAGGAGGATTAGAGAGTCCTCCTTTATTCGGTCATTCGTGTCGAATGCGTCGTCTTCCTCTTCTAGGGCCAAGAACATGGCAGGGGGGAAGCGCACTCCTTTATGGCATTGACATGGAAGGTCTTAATCTTCCTCCCAGTGTCCACCCTGTAGGTCACTTCCGTCAATTTCTCTGTGATGATGAAGGGACCCTGCCACTCGTTCAACAGTTTGTTCATTTTACGAGGTCGAAACACCAGCACATAGTCGCCCATGAGGAACTCTCTCAATAGTACTGCTTTCCGATCGTGGTACCGTTTCTGTGTCTGTTTTTCCTTTTCTTCTTTCTCTCTCGCTATTTCCCGAACCATTTCGGTGTTGGCTCGCATTACTTGCATATAGCATGTCAAGTTCATCTCACTGACTTTTTCTTTCCCCTTCCAATAGCTTGCTAGGTCATCTAATGGTAAACTCATCTCCCTCCCGAACAGAAGGTGGAATGGAGAGAATCCTGTCGTCTTATGGACGGTGCCCCGATATGACCAGAGGACAAACAGCAGACACTTGTCCCACTCGACTTAGGGATCTTGTGTGAGTTTCCGCAGAAGATACTTGAGTGTGTGGTTGAATCTCTCCACCATTCCGTGTGATAGGGGGAGGTTCGCATCTGCCGATTGCCACTGGCTTGACAATACTGTCGGACAACTTCTGATCTGAAGTTAGACCAATTGTCCGTGAGTAACTCTCTGGGTGCTCCCAGTTTCGCAGTGACATCTATGAGATAGTTAACCACAGTCTCCGCTGTTGCATCTTTGAGTGGAAATGCCCTTGTGCTGTAGTCCATGAGGACCAGAATGTATTTGTTTCCTGACCGTGTTCGCTTAAGGGGACCGAATATGTCCATGGCCACTCGCTGGAAAGGCTCTTGCATGATGGGTAAGGAGTGTAGGGGTGCTTTCTGACAGATTGGACACAATATGCCCCATTCTCTGACATGTCTGGTGATGCCTGGCCAGTCCAAACGCCTCCGTATGGTCTCGAGTGTCCTCTCTCGACCGAAATGTCCCGCAATCGGAGCGTTGTGAGCAACCTGCAATACCCTTGTTCTGCCTACTCATGGTACCATCACCAGGTCCTTCCCATTGGAATGGTATGGTTTCCTCATCAGTACTTTGTCCTTCCAAAAGTAAAAGCTACTTCTTTATTTCTTATGTTCTCCAATGTAGGATCCTCGCACTGTAACTTTTGGAGTTGGTTCGGAGTGATGGTCTCGAATACTTTATCCTCCACTTCAGCTCCGACAGTTTCTTCCTCATTGTTGTGCAGGTCCTCCAGGTCGGGTTGGGTATTAATTTCAAATTCCTCCTCGACCTCTTTCTTGTCTTCCTCCGCTTCATCTCCAATGTCACTGGATTCGAGAGGGTGGATCGCTGTCTTGTTGGATGGCAGCATCCTCTTTGACTTGAGTTTGTGCCCGTCGTTGGGCTCGGGTCGTTACCAATACAGACTCAGTCATTGGTGGTTGGGTAACAGTCGTCACCACTTCAGACTCCGGCATTGATGGATTGGTAAGGGTCGTCATCACTTCAAGTTCGTTGGCCCGGATCGTCACCATTTCAGTGGCTTTGGATGTGGGTGTGGTTGACTCCATTTCCTCTCGGATGTCGGTTTCCAACACTTCCTCCACATACTTCCTAAACCTCGAAAGGTCTTGTCCCATCGTATCGTATCGTCATGTCGTTGCTGGTTCACAACAGCATACCTGAGGTCGGGTGTTTTGAAACTCCCACCGCCAATTCACACTTCTTGCCATCTAGTTCAACAATTACTCGAGCTGCTGGGAAGAGGGTCTTCCCAGAACTGGCTGTGGCGAAGGGAATCTTCCATCTCAAATAGTCTCTGCTGTTAACGTATCGGGGATGTACCATTGATTTGGTGCACCCGGTATCGATGAGAGCGGTTACAGGTTGTCCATTCACCCGGACAAACTTCGTCCATTTCTGGCTTTGTCGTTCTCATATTAGACTAACCGAGTGTGCACCTTCATTCTTGATTACGTCCAATCGTCCTCTACAATCCTTCTGCATGTGACCTTTCTTTCCACACCTGTAGCATGTTATCAGCTTCATATCTCGGTATGGAGTGATCTGACCATCCTTTTCCGTGCTCAGTTGCAGCTGCCTGGTTTGTGGGATCCTAGTGCGAGTCGGGGTGTCTTTCTTCGGTGGGTAGAACCGGTCTCGCTGTTCGGATCGCTTTCATCGACTTCCTTTCATTGGTTTCCGATGAACCTGACTACATTCTTAGTCAGTTCATCATAGCCTTGAGGATTCAAATTCCTCATCTGAGTTTGAAGCCATCTTGGGAGTTTTTGTAATGCCAATTGATATAGAACCACCTTTACAACATCCTCATCTGTCGAGGTCACCCATTGAGAAAAAGACTGCAGGAATGATCTCATCCAAGCATCGGGGTTGTTCATATCGAAGGTGGTCTAAAAAACTCTTAGTCTGTAAGTTTCCTCGGAGATGTAGTAAGTTTCCCAAAGGATACGTTTCACTTCTTCATAATCTTCCTGGTCTCTGGCAGGTAAGGCATTCACCGCTGTTAGTCCCTGTCCTGACAAGGAACTCCTTAAGTATACACTCCATAGGTTCTCGGGCCAGGCTGCTGCTCGGGCTGTCACTTCGAAGGATCCTAGATAGGCACCCATATCATCCGTGCCTTCGAGGAACTTCTGTACTGTCAGCCTTGGTGGTTGGTGAGGTAGAGCCGGAACAACCACTGCTGGAGCCGGTTGTCTGGCATCCACCAATAACTGTGCCCAATGTTGTTGCTGTTGGGCTTGTAGCTTTCTGTTCTCTGCCCGATCCGGCAACAGCTGTTTGCGATCTTCCTCTCGTCTCTGGTCCTCCCTTCTTACTCGGTTTGTCTCCATTTCCAGCCAGGTAGTCATGAAGCGAGTAAGAGGTGGTTCTTCCTCTTCGCCTCTCAGCAGGACGGGTGGATCAGCTGGAGTTTGTCGTCCTTCGAGTTGACTAGCTTGACTCCTCAGAGTTCGATCCTCCCCTGCCTGCTGTCTATGTTGTCGACGTTCTTCTGACATGATCTTCAAGCCGAGTAGATAACAAACAGAAAACTAACTTGTTGACAACAAAAAATGCCAACTAATACAAAAACAACTTAAATATGCGTGCACCCGAAGGTAAAAAACCACTGAAAATTCCTACTTCAGGGTCTGGTTTCACAGTTTCCAAGGTATTAATAACCTGGACCGTTTCCCTGTCTAACACTACGCTATCAACTCTGGTAGCTAGCAGTGTAGACAATTCCTGTCAACAGCAATACAATTGCTCAACAGTGTTCCCCACCAGAACCACATCTCACCTTAGGTCTGGTACAATTAGTAAGTACTGACCTCTCACCTTAGGTCACAATCACAACTAAGAATTCTCTTAGTTAACCCTAGACACCTCTCTCTCAGGCTATCTAGTCACTGGACACTACCTCTCACTTAGATAGCTGCTAACAACTACTCAGACAGATCTCAAAGAATGCACTGTACTCTAGGCCTCTCACTTGAAAATCTCACCGCTGCCACCACTGTGATGGGAAAACCCTTCTACTAGGAAAGCTACTCGATTTCCTACAGATCCACTCTCCACACCCGCCACCAACTTAGATTCTAGTCTCACACCAAAACCCACAGTTAGTCGAAATCAATCCACTTCCCGGATTGTCCCTTACAAAAAGGACTGGTATATTTGGACAATAGTAAACTTACTACAACAAGACCATTATATACAAATAAGATGCTCAGACGTAAAACTCAATAATACTCTGGCGATACAACTTTACTCAATAAATCACAGTTCTCTCTATAACTACTACAGTTCGGTTTCTAGGACACTGTCCTTGGCAACCAATCAGAATCCTTGGCAGTCTTGTACGTCACACGTTTCCAGGTACCCACTTTCAGGGTTTCCACTAATGGATTCTGCGGTCGTGTCAGCCCGCACTACCCCAGACCTCTGGCGCGCTTTTAAGGTCGCGTCCAGCAGTACCCCATTAACCACCCATTCCATGTCTTCCCCCCTCACTTCCCGCAGTGGCTCTGTCTCCGTCTTGAGGCCCAGCCCCGGGGAGGAAGCAGTCATGGATAAAGGAGAGAGATTCCCTGACAGAATGCAGGTAAATCAGCTCAGGACTACCATGTAAAAATGATGGCTTGGTCTTTGATAAGGAAACATGGTTGAAGGAAGAAGGTTTTTCAGGTTTGTGAATGGGATCTAGCTCTAGTATTAGCCTGTTAGTTGTCCAAAGCATAATACCACTTCAAATGCAGGTGTAGTCTATAGCTAGTTTCCAAACTACATCCTTAATTTGTTTAGATTGAAATTGTACATCGAATGTATTTTATGTTGATAGACTCGATGGATGATGGTCCTGGATAGCTAGCCTATTTTTCTTTTGTTGTAAGCAATGTCATGTGTGGATGAATTAGGTGTAATCATGAGTGGTACATAGTGACAAAGAGTAAGGCCTGGTCTGTGTTTTGTTCAAAAAGTACAGAATGCATATAAAATAATATTTTAAAAATTCAATAAAAGTTGTATTTGAACTATAGTGTAGTATTCCACAGCATTCTGTAGTATTACGTAGTACTATAGTATAGTTGTGTAGTAAAGATAGTGTAGTACATAGTGTAGCATTTTGTAGTTGTGTAGTATTCTGTAGATTAGTGTGTACTACAGTGTAGTATTCTGTACTAAAGTGTAGTGTTTTGTAGTAGTGTAGTATTCTTTTGTTTAGTGTATAGTGCATTATAGTGTACAATTCTGAACTCATGTAATATTCAGTAGCATTCTGTAGTTGTAAGAGTATTCTGTAGATTAGTGTAGTATTATGTACTATAGTGTAGTATTCGTAGTATACAGTAGAATGCTGTAGTTGTGTGGTATTCTCTAGTTTATTGTAGTATTTAGTACTGTGTAGTATTCAGTAGTTTAGTGTACTGTGGTGTAGTATTCCAAAGTCACTGTAGTAAAGTGTACTATAGTGTAGTATTCTGTAGGTTAGTTTAGTATAGTGTACTATAGTGTAGTATTCTCTGCTATAGTGCAGTATTTTAGTTGTGTAGTATATATTTCGTAGTTTATTGTGTTAGTTCGTACTATAGTGTAGTCTTCTGTAGTTTGGTAGCATTCTGTAGTTTATTGTAGTATTATGTACTTTAGTGTCGTATTCTGCACTTTGGTGTAGTACTTTGTAGTTGTGTAGTTTCTGTAGTTTAGTATAGTGTTATGCACTATTGTGTAGTAATTAGTACTATATGTAGCATACTGTACTATGGTGTAGTATTCTGTACTATGGTGTAGTATTCTGTATTATGGTGTAGTATTTTGTAGTTGTGTATTATTCTGTAGTTTAGTGTGTAGTAGTGTACTATATAGAGTACTATTCTGTTAGTTGTGTAGTATTCAGTTAGTTTTGTGGTATTTTTCCAAAATCCAGTTGAATAGTGTACTATATAGCACAAACTGTTGCTATGTACATTTTTTAATAAAAAGGTACACTTTTTGTGGCTTTGTATCCACCTGAGGTATTGTGTTAAGTTGTTTATCCATGTTGTGGAACTTCCTGTGGGTGGATTTAGAAATCCCATTGGTGCACTGTTTGCTCAGAAACTACACATGCATGAAGGCCTAGTTCTTGTATACACATTGATGTAGTGCTCATGTGGTACAGCATGACTGGATTGGCACAGAAGTATGTTTGCAGTTAAAAATAGACATAGATTTGGTCGGAATCACTTCAAATGACAAGAGTGAAGCGACCAGTATATAAGTGTTGCACTGGTCACTTCAATCAATTTATTACATGACATGGCATTATCTGACCACTTGTAAGACCAGATGGTCAAGATGGACAGATAAAAAAAAAAGTTTTGATACTAACAGAAAGTTAAGTCAATTGTACATTATTTTCCCCCACCACCACCACCTTCCATCACTCTCATTTTGTAAAAGGATGCATGGTAATTTACAGTCTAAAAAGGGTGCTTTGTTGTTATGTGGCCCGCACTAGTCGGACACAAAGACCCTAATAAAGATGTCATTTGCTCAAGTCCTCCAGATTAACATTCAATATCCTTGCGCACTCTTTTCGCTTTTCCACTCTTTTTCCACAGGACTGTCCTGAAACATTTGCAGCTGTACCTCTGCATCAGATTCATGTAACTTGGCCACCTCAGCAGCCAAATAATTATACTACTACACATTATGTCATGCTACACTAAAAACATAATCTGTAGAGTACTACATATTATGTCATGCTATATATCTCTATAGTGTACTACAGACTTTAGATGGGCAGAGAATGCACAGCCAGCCATACTGCTCTTGGGTGCTATAAATCCCCCAAATGTGTGTGTGTGTGTTTGTGTTTTCTCCAGAAGAATGTGCCTTAACATCATTTTTCTTTAATATATGTATCTTTTTACCTTAAATGCAATGCACTTTGCTACATCTTTATTTGATGGAGGGAAGAAAATTAGTGTTCTGCTGTGGCTGAAGTGACAGGATATGTCAGGTTCCTGAAGCATGCCTTTGTAGATTTCACTTTCATTCATAGCAGCAGAATGGTTCTTATGCAGGTTACTTTTGTAATAGTAGTCGTAGTTCCTGAAAATGCTGTCCTGATAACATCACGAATCATCAAAAGTTGTACCTTCAATCTCTAGGTCAAGCCAAATAAGCACTTAATGCAGCCGACATCACTTTAGCATTGTTTCCTTTGGCAAAATCAAAAAGAAGTGATTCAATTTTTTGTATAGTGTCAAGATCTTTCTGATTAAAACACCTTTCAACCTCTCCTCCAGTTAACTCAGTCACTTCAAAATACATATGACGGTACCTTTCTTTAGGATTTACATATATATGTGGGCTTGCACCATCATCAAATCATCTGGGCATCTTCTTTCTTCGTGGAAGAGTTGGTGCAAGTCCTTGGAATCAGAAAGGACCTGATCATAAAATGAATCAAACTTTTCTTCATTCTCAGGGATTGCATATAAGAAACGAGGCATTTAGCTCCCTTTGGCCTCTTGAACTGTAATGTCTTGTGCCTGCAAATTGGTTGAGAATTTATCAGATGCTGATAAGCTAGTTTGAGGCCACAATAGGTATCAAAATTATCCATTTTTTTGGCCATTCCACTTACTTTTGCAGCATATTCATTGTGCCCCTGACTGATCTCCTCCAAAGCATTTTGAAAGGTATCATAGTTCTTTAAAACGCTTGCTATGGATGGTGCCTCCGATCCAACATGTAGGGCACAATATTCCTAATTTAGGAGATAGTTGACCAGTGTTAATTGTTAGCTCCCTTCTTGAAAAACAAGGTATGCCGTTTAGGAGACATTTTAATAAGCAGGGTTAATTCAAACACAAAATTCATAGCATCTCTCACTATATCACAGGTTTTAGTTACATCCCTCACACTTAGATTGAGGTTGTGAGCCAGGCAATGAACCTAGAGTGCCTTTGGTTATTCCTTCTTAACTAAAGCTTGAACAGAAGGAGTATAAAAATGTAATTGACCTTATTGACAGATGAGGGATAGAGTATCTATGAATAATGACTGATGGGCTACACAGCCTACTGGTAATGTAAGCCTGTAATTCCTATTCTTCTGGCTAAATGATTCTTACAAATACAAAATGGGAATGCTGTGGAAATGTGTAGTATTCTGTAGTTTAGTGTAGTATAGTGTACTATAGTGTACTATAGTGTACTATTCTGTAGTGTGAGGATTGTCATTCCCCTCAATGTAGCTCATCATTATAGCAAGCTGCCAAAGTTCTCTGTCCAATTATCACTCATTCCATTACAATAATATTATGTATACATGAGTAACTCACTGTATGATCCAACAATATGTTTTATTGGTGTTTTTATCATGTCACTTCTATCAAGGTCAATAAAGATGGCATGTTCTTCATTATCCCAACAAATATTTTCTGTCCAAATGTGCAAGTGTGCAATTCTAACTGAGGTGACAACAGCGTTTATAGAGGATTTGTAGTGCAGCTAAAGTGGCAGTTGGATTGTCGATAAGAATATTTAACATTTCTAATTGACGATCCTTTGTCTCACTAATGTCATTCCAAACTGCTGCTGCTGGAAGCAACCATATGTGTATTTTTTTAATCTTACCTTCCAACAGAAACTGCATACACACATGACACACATTCCTCAGGATACCTTTCCAAATTACATATGGGAATGCAGTACCCGATAACTGGAGAAACACTTGACAATCTATTTTTATACGATCTGAACTGGTCGACTAGCCCTAATGCCAGCTAATACACAGTTTTGTCGAGATAATAACATGCCACAACTTCAAACTGAAGTAGAGCATCTCCCTCACACCACCATGATACATCTGACATTTTCCTTGAAGATACCTGAATTGGGTCATCACACATAGGAGATTCCAAAGTTCTACCATTGTGTATTCTTTTGGAAGAATCATCATCACGTATATCAGCTTTGTGACATAACCATGCCACCAACTCTTGACAGGATATTCTGTGACCAGTATACAAGTATTGCTGCAACATCAAGACAGTGAGAGGTGATAAGCATGAGCAGGGATCTGATCTAAAATAAAGTCAAGAAAGTTCAAGGTGTCAGCAGTATGCTGTGAAACTGATGAAACTGAAGCATCTAAGCACAAACTGGTGCCGTAAATGACAATTTTGTCCAAGTCCCAATCTAAAGCACCAGGACATATATATCTTGTAATAGAATTATCTGCCACTGCTATAATTCTACAAACAATGCCAATAGACTGTTACTTCACTCAATTACACACTGAAATGAGGACAGCAGGACAGTATACCTCTGTTCTGAAACAAGGACAACCACATACAGTATACCTGCTTAAACAAGGCCTGTGCTAGACAGTTCAATGGCGTTCAACTTCATCATAGATGAAATAAAAGTGTAATTGGCTAAATTAAAAGTAAAAATAAAAACAAATTCTCCAAATAGTGTAATCTGAAATTAAACCTCCTTCTGACACCCTCTAAAGTGCGAATGTTTTGACAAGGCCGTAAATATAAATTTGAAATAAAAAATCTGGAAGAAACATGTTACTAAGGCTGGGTATTTTTTTTCTGTTTTGGGTGAACAAAAAAAATAAAATGAAAGAGAGCAAAGCTGGGACCAGAACACTAGTACAGAATATCTGAGGGTTTGGTGCCTTTTTTTGAATGCATCTCAACAGCTGGCGACCATACTCCCAGTGGGCCAAAACCACTAAGCACACACGAGGTGACTTTACACCTGAGGAAGTATAAGCACACCCCTGAGTTAACTTGTTTCCGCTCGGGTAACCCTGTATTGAAAGCACATACCCATGATACCAGTCAGGGAGAGTCCAGCGAACAGCAGCAGTGTGAGCAAATGGCGGGATTAATATCTAAATAACGCCTCCTGAAATACTTCTTTGGACATTGCACATGCACAGTATTCAACCTCGACCTTACTTTCTTTTATCTTTAAAATGCTGGTTCAGCTCAGTTGGACTGGATATTCCAAGTGCACTACTGTGTTTATAGAATTGAAGATACTTTACCAATCATCCAGTGTTAACCTGGTAGAGAAACGGTTAGTATTTACAGTTTGGAGTCTGCTTGTAGTAAAATTGACAAACTGTAGGCTAGTTATGTGTTGCAAGAAATGTAGATAGATACTGTACATAATATACATAAAAGATCTTGGAGACGAAATTCACGATATTTTGATGTTTTAGGAGGTGGCAGTTTATTGACTACTTTTGTTAAAGATTCAAGGTATGGAGGAAGTATTTTTGGGGTTGAAAACAGCTGAAGACAGCGTTTATGATACAAACAAGCAGTTGCTTCTTCAGGTTGTCCTTTGGTTTCCTTGCTCTTCTCAAAATTCCACATATTCTTCCTTGAAGCTCATGTTGTCCTCCAGCTTACTGGCTATCTCTTCCACTGCAGCTAAGGTATCTATCAAAGGGAGACTCTTTGGAGCAGGGACTCATTTAGGTGGGAGGCAGATACCATTTCTGCAAGAAACTGGATCACTGAAACTTATGCCACCAAATTATACTGCATATCCATCAAAGTCATTGGATTGCTTCATTCTCAGATGACTGTATGAAGACCTTGCTGTTTATGACTCCATGTATTCAACAATGACTGACAGCATGCAGTCCCTCTTAGCGAAACTGGTATTCACTACCGAACCAGCTTTTGTTATGAAAATTGTTGATGTTACAAGGCAATCAGGAGCAGCAGATTCTGGCCTCTATGCTTGGTGTATATCACACACCTTGTCCTTGGTCAATTTTTGTATTCAAAAAACTTCAGCCAATGTACTGAGAATGGAGAAATGTATCCATGGCCAATTTCTAGAGACAGAAGACCAAGAGGACTGCAATTAGGTGTACTCTGATTGTTGGTGCCCACAACTCAAGAGCATTCACAAATAGCTGCATGTGATGGTAACTGCTGTGAGTGGTTCCATATTCAATGTACAGACTTTGTTGAATAAAAGAGAGAAATGGTATTGCCAAAACTGTAATAACTAACTGCTTCATTGTTACTCATGTGTAATAAAGCTGATATTTCACAAAGTGAATATTAGAGTCATCATCAGCAATGCTCTGGATTTAAAGAGAATGGAAGACTTTAGAGTAACACTATAGTGACTTTAAATGTGTGGATCATGATTACATGATAATGATATGCATAGGGTCAGTTGGTCTGGATTGGGAGGAGGAGGAGCCTGGTGGTGTTACAATCCAGTGGGTTGCACACACTACCAGTTCTGCATAACACCAATCCTGCAGGTTGTGCACAGTGTTGCTATGGCAATGGGTGATGCATAGTGTGGAGCAGTGCCATCTTGATGTGTTCAATACAAAGTTTATATAGGAAGGATATATAACCTAACTGGTGTTACAGTCCTCTGATTCACTTGTATGGCCCAGCTCCCATTTTCCATAGTTTGTAGCTGATTTTGATTAGATCTGGTGAGAGGCGCATGTATTCTTCATTCTTTTTGATTCCTTGACTTTGCTCCATTCATATAGTTCTGACGGTGACCATGAGTTCTTACCTAACTCTAGCAGCCACTTTCCCCCCCTCGTCAACGGCTCAGTTAAAACCATGACACAGACCTGTTGTGATGTTTGCAGGAATGAGAGAGGTAGAGAGTTTTTTTCTACACCTGAAATCCATCCACATTACCATGTAGCTATAGATTTGATGCCATCAGATAGTCTGTGGGATACCTTACACCAGCTGAGTTTTAAGTTTGGCATGAACTGAGTCATGCCAAAATTTTGCATCTACAATAACAGCATATTTTTAAAGAAATAAATCCAGAAGTCATTACTAGAAGATAGTACACTGTACATTTACTAACAGATCGAACTGGACTCAAAATAGATCACGTCATTAGCAATGTGCACAGTAACTGAAGCATGGTGAGTGCATGCATAATGGGTAAAGGGCCAATTAGGTAAAGGGTCATACGTACGCAATGTTAATACAGTATATGAGTTCAGCTAGGGCTACAGAGAGTCCAATTGTCTCTACCTCCCCCAAGAAGGCAGTCAGGTCTTCTTATAGTTGAGTCTGTCGACGGGTTTTGCGCCCCGTTTGCTTCTTCGTAAGGTGGGGTGGAGGGGTTTTTTTGGGGTCTGCAATCGTCTGGGGAGTGCAGAGCGTTTCGTGGCAGGGGTGGTGGGGTGGGGGCTAGGTGTGTCCAGTGTGCGGGTGACTTGGGCGTAGGATCGTGGTTGTGAGTCGGCTGTAGTGGTGGTGTGCGGCGGAGAGCTGCTATCCTGCGCGGTGGTCGGGTTCCCGGGCAGCGATGGTATGGGTATTGGGGGTATCACTGGAGTGGAGGCGGTCGGTGTTGGCCTGGCGGGCGGAGGGGTGGGGGGAAGTGGCCCGGTGGGTGCAGGGGCGTTCGGTGGTGTCGCTTGGAGGGGCTGGGTCGAGGTTGGTAGTGGAGTTGATGGGCCGGTCGTGTCCGTGTCGAGTGTTGGGATTGGGCCAGGGATGGTTGTGCTGGCTGGGGGGTCAACAGTGCGACGAGTATGATCCGGTTCCATGAGGTTCGGATCATACCGACGAAGGAATCGGCGGTTTCTTGTGGTGAGTCGCCCAGAGCCATCTGTGCGGACTGCATACTGGTGATACTGAAGCACTTCGACAACGGTGCCAGTCTTGTCCCACTTGGTAGGGTGGCGTCCCGATTGGTTTTGGACTAGCACCGTGTCTCCGCACTTCAGTGGTGAGAGGCCTTGAGCGTGCTCGTCCCATCGGGCGCGGCCCGAGATGGTGCGTTTGGAGAGGGCTCTTTCCCTGAGTTCGAGCTTGTCGCTCCAATCTGGGTGGGGTCGGTATTTTTGTGGCAGTCCGGGGATGAGGTCTCGGGTGGCTCTCCCGAATAAACACAATGCGGGGGAAATCTTGGTGGTGGGGTCGGGTCCGTTCCTATACTGAAGGAGTGCCTTGTGGAAGTCGTCCGATAGGGCGCCCGCTGGTCCGGTGTTGCCCGCGATTAGGCGCTTCATAGTCTTGACGGCAACCTCCGCACGGCAGTTGGCGTGGGGGTTGTATGCGGAGGCTAAGCGGTGGTGGACGCCCCATGTTCGGAGGAATGTTCGGGTGTCGTGGGACGCAAATTCTGGTCCGCCGTCTGAGGTGAGCGTGTCTGGGATGCCAAAAGTCGAAAATGTGTCACGGAGCGCCCTCATGAGTCCAGATGCCCCATCTCTGGAGCGGGAGACAATGGGCCAATTAGAGAACCGGTCGACCAGCAACAAGTACGCGACTCCCTCGTGGTGGAAGAAGTCCGCACAGATGTGCTGGAAGGGGTACTCTGGCTCCACTGGAGTGGTCGATGGCATGGCGGGTTGAGATGGGGCGTTGCCGTTGCAGGTGGCGCACCGATTGCGTGTGTCGGCGATGTCCTTTGTGATGCCTAGCCAGAACAGTGAGGACTCAGCGCGGGCTGTCATGCCGCTAATGCCCTGGTGGGCGGCATGCAGGGCGCTGAGGCAGGCTGGGCGTAAGCTCGTTGGTACGATGATCCTCTCCCCCCGGCACACTACACCGTCGATGGTGGACAGGTCGTGCACGTATGGCCACCATTCTCGGATGGAGGTGGGCATGAGTTGTTTTGATGTTGGGGGGCCTCTCTCGATGAGTGATGTGAGCTCCTGTAGGGTGGTGTCTGACGCTGTGGCAATCTGCAGGGATTCCCAGTTCAGTGGTATGCCCGTGATGGCTGCGCACATGGCGTGAGCCAGGCCGTTGTCTTCGTGTCCGTCGATGTGGTCGTCGATGGAGAGACCAGCCAGGAGTGTTGTGGGGATCCGTGGGCTGTAATGTGGGCAGGGTGTGTCGGGGGCGGTGCTGTCATCCGGGAGGTTTAGGCGTTCGGGTTCTCTGATGCCGGATGGGTGACGGGAAAGGGCGTCGCTGGTGTGGTTCCTGACCCCTGGGATGTGCACCATCCTAAAGCGGTAATGCAGGGTTTTCTCCTTGAGGTTTCTTAGTCGTGTATTGGGGATGTCCTCAAGAGATCTGTCCCCAAATAGTTTCAGAAGAGGTTTGTGGTCGACCGCGACAATGAGGTCGCTGCAGCCGAGGACAAAGTGGCGAGCCTTGTCCAAGGCGTCTGCCACGGCCAGAGCCTCGCCTTCGACAGGGGAGTAGCGGGACTCAGCGGGGTGGGTGAATCGCGAGCCCACGAGTGTGACCTTCCATCCCTCTTTGCAGCAAAATATCTCGCGGGATGGGCACTGGCAGTGCTTTTGGAAGAGCCAGTACCCAATCCCGTCCTTGCTCCAATCTGTGGCCAGGCAGGTGGGTCGGTCTTTCTCAAAAATGGTGACGCCTTCCTTGATGCGACTGATGATCTCAGACTTGGATGCGTCAAACGCGTGCTGTAGGTCGTCATTCCAGGAGAATTGGGTGGATGGCTTGAGAAGTGCACGGAAGGGGGACATCACGGACGCCATAGAGAAAGCGTATGCGACCTGGTTGACAAGGCCGAACCAGGCGCGGACGTCCGTGATGCCCTGGGGGATTGGGAATTCATCTATTGCTCGGAGGTACTTGCGACAAGGTTTGACCTCAGACATGGTGATCTCAAAGCCGGCGAACTCCACCTCGTCCTGCGCGAAACGGAATTTGCTCGGGTTGAGGGTTATTCCATTGCGTCCACACACGTCTAGCCACTCTGTGGCTTGGTGGAATGCTTCCTCAATGGTGGGTGCCCAGAGGAGGGTGTCATCAATGCACTTGGTTTTTCGGGTGATTTGCGAGACGAGGGCATCGTACCTGGCGGTGTACGCGTCGCCGGAAGCGATGTATCCTTGGGGGGCAGATTTGTATCTATACCGACCCCATGGGGTGATGAAGGTGGTGAAATGCCTGTCTTCGTCAGCAAGGGCCACAGAGTGGTAGCCGTTCCAGGCGTCGAAGATCGTTTTTTTTGTATTGCTTGGGACGGCTCTGGCCTGGTGGAATGGGGATTGGCAGTGGTGTGTTTCTCTGGTGGCGTGGCGATTTAGCTGCTGGAAGTCGATGGTCCTCCTGAGCGACCCGTTCTTCTTGGTGCAAATAACCATGCGGTGGCACCAAGTGTCCGGGGTGCCCAGGGGGACTTGCTCGATGACTCCCAGCTTGACATCACGATCTAGACCGGCCTTCACCTCGTCCTGCCAGTGGATGGGGATGGGAATGGGTGTGTGGCAGGGTTTGGGGATGGCGATAGGGTCAATGCTTAGGCTCAGGGGGGGGCCTGACATCATCGGGAGGGGTTGATGCTCACAGATGTTGAAGGAGCTCGCTGCATAAAGGGTGCGGAGGTGTTGTTCTAGCCTGCCTCGGTTGGCCTCGGTGGGCGGGAACGGGAGGCTGGTAGGTCTGGAGGGTGGTGGTGCTCTGGTCGGGCATGAGCATGTCTTGGGTATTCCCCCCCGGGGGTGTGACTCATCCTGATTGGTGTGGGGTGAGGTCCGGTGGATCTTGGTTGGGGGGTCAGCGTCGGTGTCCCGGACTGGCTATTTCCCGTGGCTGGTGTGGGAGTGCTGGTTGGGTTTCCGAGGCGGGGTGGTCCGGTTGGGTGGTCTGGGAGGTGCTGCAAGGCGTTCTCATGGTGGGCTGCTCTCGTCGCCTTGTCGTTACCCAGGGTGGGCATGGGCGTGCTCAGAGGGAAGTCCCGCGGGATCAGTCCCAGGTCCGTGCAGGTGGCAAGGCTGAGGTATAGCTTACTCGCGATGGGCGAGAAATACACCATCTGTCTCGTTTCAACGCCAGTGGGTTGGGTCTTGATACGAAGTAGCGCTGCCCCCAAGAAGGGTAGGTTGGTTCCTGAAGCGGAGCGCATCTGTAGGTTGACAGGGATGAGGTCCGCAGGTGACAGGCGGAGGTCGGTGAGGAGGCTTGGGCCGGCGAGGCAGCTCTGGCATCCGGTGTCGGCCATTCCCGTGACTGCGAGGTGCTTGGTCTCGACTCGGAGTGTGTGTCCGTGTAGGCGAAAGTCCTCTGTGCGGGCCGAGATCCATAGGTTGATGTTGGGTTGCGGGGGTGAGCGCTTCTGGCTCCACACTCCTGATTGGGCGTCCCAGGTCTGATGGTGTAGGGCACCTTCGGTCATGGTGTCCAGTTCCTCTGATACCGCGCTCTCGTGTTCCGTCGTCTGCCAGCACATGGTGGCGTTGTGGTTGGCTCTGCCGCAGGAGGAGCAGGTTGTGCCAAAGGCGGGGCAGTAGATACGGCGCTGGGCCGTACGTTCCTGCTCACCGTGTCCGGGGAGTCCGCAGTACTGACATATGCCGCGGTTGTTGTGTGTGGATCTGGTCCCTGGTTGAGGCGGACCTGTGCCCTTGGTGGAGGAGTTCCTCGGTGTGGGGTGGTTGTTGCCTCTGGGTAGTGCTTGTTTGGGGCTAGTTCCCGCTCGTGGGGTGTAGCGTCTCTGCTGGCGACGATACGTGCTGGAGATGGCCTCTCCTCCCTCATCTTCCTTGAGGCTGTTCGTGGAGGTGGGTGTGCACATGGTTACCGCTGATCTCTTGCCGGCTGCTCTGATCTCGACGAATCGTATCGTCTCCTCGACTCCCATTTCCTGGTCCGGGTGCTTGAGGAGGTCCTCCTGGATTTCGGTGTCTGCTAGGCCGATGCAGAGCTGATCCGCGACTCTTTCTTCCCCCTGGTTGGAGACCTGATCACAGCCTGTGCACTTCTTGGTGAAGCGGCAGACTTCTGCTTGCCCGCGTAGGCGGGCAGCGAAGGCGCAGATGGATTCTCCCCTGTCTTGCACCATCCTGCTCAGAGCCACCCTGGCTACCTTTGGGTTTTCCTCCCTGACAGCAAGAGCCCTGATGGCCTTGAGTAGGTTTTCCTCGGGTAAATTCTCGATTGGTAAAGGGTCGACGCAGTTGCGGGTGACATCGCGCCTGAGCTTTTGGTCACAGCATTCAAGGAGCTGGATGGTGGTGTCCCTGGCAGTTAGCTCGACTGCTTGGGAGTAAGAGCGCCAGCGGGAGAGGAAATATGACCATCCCTCAGTGGTGCCCCCGGAGGATACCTCAGGTCGCTTGACAGGGGTTGGTTTGGCCTTCATGGGGCGGCTATGAATGATAGCGTGGGTCGAGAGTACCACTGCTGCGACAGCAGGGTTTAAATCGGCTGGAGTGCTGAAGGTACAGTCCGGGAAGGGGCATTCCACAGCCATATGGTCGGGTGGGCCTTAATTGGGGCGGCACAAAAAAAAAATCCCCCGATAGCAGAGTCTCACTCAATAGATGGCTATAGATAGCTAGAGGCTAATAGGGGCCAATGCTTGAGTTACTGTGCGCATAGAAGATAGTACACTGTACATTTACTAACAGATCGAACTGGACTCAAAATAGATCACGTCATTAGCAATGTGCACAGTAACTGAAGCATGGTGAGTGCATGCATAATGGGTAAAGGGACAATTAGGTAAAGGGTCATACGTACGCAATGTTAATACAGTATATGAGTTCAGCTAGGGCTACAGAGAGTCCAATTGTCTCTAATTACAACGTTTGCGAAATTTCATTTGAAATCAGAAAATCCTGGTAGAAATCCAAAGAAATCTTGGTTTGAAATCCAGACCTCTTTTTTAAGTTTTTTAAATCTCGTGCACATATTATGAAGTTGGTGACCACTGAAATATAGGGGCAGCCAATGATACAAAAGACCAAGCCAGGTGCCTCGTAATCTTATATTTTGAAGAAGGCCAGGCATTACGTATCTCGAGCACACATCATTTATACATCCAGTATATCATCATTTCTTCACTTTTCTCTCAGTGATACTAATTCGTTCTAGGTCATAGTTGCAGCTGCATGAATTTTTTTTGCTAGTTTAATACATCAGTTTCTCATCAGTATTCTTCATACTAACTATGTCTGCCATTGAAATTCTACCCTTCATGTAGTTGATGTGGTTGAAGTCCTGGGAAGGTATAACTAATGGCAGAGTATTTGAAAAACATTACAGGGAGTCCTTCTACAGGTTACATTTTTGGTCTGAAAACTGAAAAAAAATGTGTTGGGTATTTTAATTATCAAGGTCTAATTCTACATGAGTAAATTTCTGTTCAATGCAAAATATATTTCAACATTAAATGTTGCAGTCTTAATATCATAACATAGCAACATGCAATGCATCATTAGACACCTTTGTGTTAAATAAAATGTTAAAATTAACATAATTATACAAATTATATCATTTTGGTGAGTGTGACATGCAAATATAAATACTTTACTAAATACAAATTAGCTGGAATTGAGAAAAAAAAATTCCTTCTGGGGGGAGTTATATTTTGTTGCTGTTGTTTTCCCCAAACTGTTGATGCCAGCATCTCTATTAAGAGAAACAAAATTGCTTCAAGCTTTGTATTGATTAAAGCATATAATTCGTTGTAGTTGTTTGGGACTGCACATCACATTACCTGGCATTTGTACTATAATGTGGCATAGAAAGTGAGTCATTTCAACTTTGGTGCAGGACACTCTTCTGAACCACAACATGGTAACTAGCTTACTTTATTACAGGTGGATGTGTTGCCTCTTTTCTAGTCATTTTGTTATTATACTCCCAAACTGAAATTGCACTCGGAATTATTGTTATTCCTGCACACCATGCTCGAGTCATAGAGGGTATAATAATCAGACGGTAGACATAGCATAAATATATAATCATGATATCTTTCAATTTTACTTCTGTTAACGTTGTTTTTTTAAATACAGGGAAAAATTGGCTATCCTTGGGTTCTTTATGACATTCCACTGCTTCCACAATAACTCTAAATTTACTGGCCAGATCTGTGAGCAGGTTGACTTTTAAAATTAAGTTGTTCCAACACAAATGTCATGATCAGCTAAGCCTGCACAAACTCAGTGGCTTCAGTCGAAATGAGTTGATTCTTATACATGAATGAAGCCTTGTGTTCTGCTAACTTTCAGGGTAGCCCACTATTACTTTTGGTCTTGTAGAGGTGTAATATGTGCTACTGGTTCCCTTGACCAGAGCAATGTGTGGTTATGTACTTTTTTGACTCTGTCTGTGGAATATATCTTTATGGGTTTATACAACAGTAAAACAACCCAAACCCTTCAACTTCACGATCACTGATGACTGGCTGAAATGGAAGAAATGCTACCAGCAATTCCACATCGCATCAGGACTAGCAGCAGATGATTTACTCAAACAGGTGAATATACTCCTCTACTGTGTGGGACAAGAAGCAGAGGCAGTTCTGTCTTCCACCAACATCTCATAAAATGAGAAGAAAGCCTATAACACCGTGTTGAATAAGTTCGATGAATTTTTCAAGATACGCAATAACATTATCTTTGAACAGGCATGATTCCTGCTACAGTCAAACACCAGGGGAAACAACCGAAGCATATATCATGCAACTATATACCCTAGCAGAGAATTGTGACTGTGACGAGATGACAAATGAGATGATCAGAGATCATTTAGTAGTTGCCATGCAAGATAGCACACTCTCACTACAACTACAGATTGATGCTGACCTCACATTCGATAAGACCAAGAAAAAAGTTTGTCAGAGGGAAGCAGTCGAAGAACAACAACCCATACTCAAAGGAGAAAACACTAGAAATGTAGAAGTAGATGAAGTCCGAAGGCAGCAACGATTCCCCACAAAAGAAAAAAATTACAAGGGCCAATGCTCTCATGGTGGAAACAAATGACACCCTTGGGAAAAATGTCCAGCAAAAGAAACAGTATGTTACAAATATCAGAAAAAAGGCCATTATAGCAGCCAATGCTTTTCTAAGCAAACATTATCAGAAGTAGAAGATCTTGAACGGTATTCCTGGACACTATCTCAGACAAACCTTCCTCTACATTGGTCTCAACACTTTGCCTCAATGGGAAAACAAATACCTTCAAACTTGACATGGGAGCTGAAGTGACAGCAATTTCAAAGGATACTTACTACCATCTGACAGACCGCTGTTAACTAGGGCAAAGAAAATACTCTGTGGACCCTTCAGCCAACCACTTAAGGTACTCGGGCAGTTCATGGGAACCTTCTCCCACAAAAAAAAACAGTGAGCCAACCAACATATGTAATAGATGGGCTAAAGCCTAGGGTTACATGCTATATGGCACTAGAACTAGCTGTCAGAATAGAATACATCCCAAACACCAGCAATTTAGCCAAGATCCAGGATAAGTTTCCATCACTATTCTAAGGACTGGGGGATGAATTTGAGATACACCTCAAACCAGATACGAGGCCATATTCACTATTTACAACCCGACATGTACCTCTGCCATTATGCCTTCAAAAGGAACTCAACCGAGTGGAGTCTTTAGGGGTGATCTCAAAGATGGATGAACCTACCCCATAGTGTGCCGGAATGATAGTGATGCCAAAGATGGTAGGAGCACTTCTCATATGTGTGGACCTGAAGCCACTGACTCAAAATCTCATACGAGAAGTGCATCCCCTTCCAAAAGTCGACGAAACACTCGCACAACCAAGTCAGTAAGAATAGCAGATTCTGGTAGATATCACTGGCCCAAAGCTCTTCTTCCCTCACTACATTTGTCACACCCTTTGGGTGCTACTGCTTCACCAAAATGCCCTTTGGCATCTCAAGTGCACCAGAACACTGATCATTGGTGGAGATAATCTCCTTTCTATGTGGAAAAGTGAATTGAGGTCCCCACAACACTCCAGAGAAAGACTCTGGAGAAGATCCATGCAGGACACCAGGGAGTCGAGAGGTGTCACTCTGGGAAAATATATCAGTATGTTGTCCAGGAATCTCCAAAGAAGTAGACAACATGATCAAGCAATGCCCAAAGAGCACCAGGGATGCCACTCCCCAGAGAGAGCCTATGATTCCATCACCACTGCCAGACTATCCATGGCAAAAAGTTGTAACTGACCTATTCTATCTCAATGGAGCCACCCACCTACTTGTAGTGGATGATATCTGGAAGTGATAAGACTGTCAAACACCTCCTTGAGCAATATCATTGGAGCACTAAAGAGTACTTTTGCATGATATGGGGTCCCCAAACTTCTAGTTGGTGATAGAGGCAAACAATATTTATCCGGGGGGTTCACAGCATTTTCAGAAAAGTATGACTTTAAACATATCACCAGCAGCCCACATTACTCCCAAAGCAATTGTTATGCTGAACGCACAGTCCAGAATATCAAGAACATGCTGAAAGATTCTCCAGTCCACCAATGGCTCTCCTGACATAGCGCTCAGCCCCATTCCCATGGTGCAACCTATTGCCAGCTGAGCTCTTAATGGGAAGACGTCTGTGGATTAAAACATCCCCCCAACTTAGGCCAGAATGGAAGTTTATGAAAAGCTTTCAAGAACAGATGGAAGCATTCAAGGAGAAAAAAGATGCAACTACAACCAATGCCACAGAACAATGCTCTGCCAACCTATCCCAAATGACATGGATTTATGGGTCACCACAAATTCACAGGCAACACTGGGACACGTAGTGTCTCCCTCCAATGAGCCTTGGTCATATGTAGTAGACATGCCCACTGGGCAAGTCAGGAGAAACAATCACCAACTCAACCTGATGCCAAATGCTCCTTCAGAAACAAGTCCTACAGGGAACTGTGGCACCAATTCAGGCCCGAAAGTCATTATGACTTGAACCCAAACTGGGACCACCATTCATCCTCCAGTCAGGCTCAGACTCCTCCAAGAAAGAGAGATGTGGACATGTACCTTGTCACCTAATAATTACTGTATAATAGACAACTCTGAGCTGGGACACATATTGATTAGACTTATAGCTAGCATTTTATATATAAGGTTCTATTGTTAGCTCATTGGACTGATTATACTTGGATGATGTAATGTCTGATGGTTGAATAAGAGAATCACTAAATGTAAAAAATATGACATGCAATTGACATCAATCTCTAAAAACATTTCCCAGTAATCAACATTGAAACTTCAACTTTAGAGCTGACATCAGTGCTGAAAGATTTTGATATCAACATTGAAACTTCAACTTTAGAGCTGACATCAGTGCTGAAAGATTTTGACATCAACATTGAAACTTCAACTTTAGAGCTGACATCAGTGCTGAAAGATTTGGACATTGTAAACTAGAACCGTCCTTGTATGGCTCTTTCCTCAATTATCTGGCTTCTTGTAGGAGGCCCAGTGGAAGCTATTGAACTTCTAACATGTCAATGAGCTAACACATTAATGAGCTTTGTAATAAGCCAATGTCAAAACTATCTCAGCCCAATGGGGTGTTGATCCTATGTGTGTGTCCACATTGATGCCTCAAACTAGTGTGATGTAGGCCAGTGTGTGCTCTCGTAGAGCAATTGTTAACTTACTTCGAATTGTCTCTAATAAATTCTTATCATAAAGCAATTATTGTCTATACACTACTGGAATGTTGGGCATGTGACAATACTCATTAATTCGTTATCAATTTACCAGAATATTAAATTGGATTGCAGACAGTTGAGGTTCAGTTCAAGTGCACATTGGACCATTAAAACCAAACCAAATAAACATGACTGCAGCAACTTAATTTTCAAAACAAATTTGGAGATTCAGAGTTCTTCACTTCTGATCAAGTGTGGCTACACCCATTTGATTAGAGCCGTAAAATATTCACTCTATTGGAGTTGTGCTTGATTAAAACCTGATCCACACATACAAAGCTGTCTTGTGACAAGAATTAACTAGTTCACTTCCATTACTGTCACATTATGCCATCTGCTCCAAACTATCTCCATCATCATCATAATGTGTTGTGTAATCTGTTAAAAGTGATACAGTTAAATAAATGTCCTTTACATAAAAATGTTAAAAGGGTGGGATAAAATCTACCTTTTCATGGTTATCCATGAAAAATTGATTTACTTTAAAATATTCCAAATAGTATTGTTCCTTCTGGCTAAAGATTAAGATAGAGGAGTTTGAAAGGACTCTTGTATTCATTGCTTTATAGTGTGCCTACAAGCTAAGCTACAACTGCACAGAAGAGGTGTACCATTAACCATTTCTGTAGCAAACAGTTCTTGGCCTTTTCCAGTTCCTCTTTAACTCTGCTGCTACAACCTCCTGGGAAATTGCGTATATGTATTTATATACGTATGTATAATGTCCATCGCAGCCTCAGGCACTGGTATTGTTGACTCCATACCATTCACTTCTTCACCATCATAATATTTTGGTATTCTAATTATTCATTCTTTTCAATATTTCTTTTCATTGTAACCTCACCCAGAATAACACTTAATAATGAAATAGTCCCAAATTCCAGTAGTTTTATGTTACTGGGGAAATAATTATTATACTTTGTAGTAGAGCATCACTTTTTCTAATGAAATCCATATAAATGCTTAAGCAAGTCAATGTGTAAATGAAGCCAACTAATTTAGTGCCAGAAACCCTAGTTTAACAAAATACTTCCCTTTCCTATATTTAGTGTGCTATTTAAAAATGGGTGTACACATAGCTATATATACTGCAGTGAAAACTTGACAGCTTCTAGCTTTTAATAACATGCAGTGTAAACAATTAAACAACTTCAAAAGCAGGAACTGAAAGCCGATAAAATAGAATTAATGTCAATATGGTGATGCTAAAAATGCTTAACAAGATACGAATTTGTATTATGCAACTAAAGATTGTTCAAAAAGCCAAATGATTTTCTTTACCCACTTCCCTAAGGATTTATTTAAAATAGTTTGAGGCCTTCCAATCCAATCCTGTCACTGTTATAGTCGAAGTGATTAAAAAAAAAATCTAGATAAATTTATAGTTGAAGGGGGGATGATACCATTTTAGAAAGTGTTATAAAATACTTGTGGTTCCTACTTTATAGAGCTCTGTAGATTCTTCACACTTTACTTTATAAACTTAATATATAGCTCAAACGGTAGCTCTCTCTGTTTGCTCACTTTTGACACCAAAAAATATTGCATAAATATTACCTACAGGCAGTCAAAGATTGGTGACCTGAAAACCTCCATGCCCAAATTCTCTGTGTGTCTCCAGCTACTAATTGGAAGGAAGCATCCCCACCTGCATGGTTAACTCTATATTAACATTTTAGTACCTGATGACAATTTGTCGAGTAGAGCTTCCTCTTAACTGCCTAGCTCTTTCCAATTGGGAGCTAGAACTGCAGAGAGTTTGGGCATGCAGGTTTTCAGGTCATCAACTTTGTTGCCTGTAACTTGAGAATGCTAATGCAAAAGTGCTTAGTATCAAAAGGAAGCACACAGACAGAGCTATATTTTAAGCTAATATCAAGTTCACAGACCAAAGTCTGCAGAATTTATGGAGCTGTAAAGTCGGAACCACAAGTTTTTATAACACTTTTATCACCCTTTCCCTGAAAAGTTAGTAATTTTAAAAACAGCTCTGTTTTGGTATTCTAAAGGTTGTTATATGGACTATACTTATTTTGCACACATTCTTTACATCATATTCTTAACGATCATAGGTGTAAAAGAAGAATATTGCAGGTTTACACAAGCAGTCGACTATTACATCAAACTTAGCCAAATACTAACAAAGAGCAGTGAAGCAGGGTAATTTTAATAATATTGTTCCTAGACATTACGAATCCCCAAAAGCAAGTAAAGTTTCTCTATTGTTCCTAGACCTTAAACCAAAGGCATGTAACCTTACTCTAGTCATAATTATAGAGCCCACAGCGGCTAGCTTCTAGCATTGATAACATAAGTAGGAATTTCCACTTCATAAATCTAAACTTCTACAAACAGAAATAACAACAACAACAATAACAACAAAAACAAAAACAACGACAACAATATTAATTATGAATATAATTAGACCAACACTACTATTATTATCTTAATGGTTAACTGCATATTAAGTTTGAACCATTGTTTACGAACAGGTTAGTCAATATGAATATTTTTGTAATATTACTCAACAAAACAATACATTTTCTTCCTGGTAGTTGGCAACTGCTGCAGAAAACCCCCCAGATACTTGAGCATGTCAAAGGTAACCTATGACTGTTACATCACCTACAGGTTAAAAAAACTGAACTATAGCTTTGTAGTGAACTAAACTTTAATAATTTCATCATTATCATCGCATCATTATTCATTACATCTTATTGTTAACCACAGAACTCTGGATCATGTGTTCAGTTGTCATGTTTACGTAGTCAAGGCAGTTTTTGTGTAATACTCGAGCCTCTCACTTGCAACTCTCACTTGTAACTCTCGCTATTTAACTATTGCTATAGCTTTATTCCAGAAGGAACGGTATGTCATTATGGGTGAACTGAGTTGAACTGAGTTGGTGTGTAGGTAAAAGTTCACAGTACACTATTGCAGCTGCTATAACTACTATATAATTATTTTTGACAATATTTGGTTCACATGCCAACTATATGTCCACGTGGCTATGTGAGGCATATATGCTGAAGATCCCACTATCAAATATGTGTGAGGGCTTCATGCTCTCTCCAGGCTGAAAGTTCAAGAGGTGGGTCCTATACTGTTCAACTGTTACTTACTGTTTATCTGGTTGTCTTTATATCCATCTAGGCCAACTGATAGGACTAGATTTGTTGAGACCGTCGAACCGTACTTAGTCAGTTATAGCACGAGTATAAAAACTTCTCATTCCTCTATCATAATTGTTTCACAATCAATACGTAATGATGATGTAATGTCTATGCATAATAATCAACGTGACTGATACAGTGTGTGTGATTAGTAATATAATACTTGAACATTACATCTCTCCTTTCTTTTCTTAATTTAATATCTTAACATAATGAAATGTTCTAATGACTTACTGTTCATAAATATTATGACCAAATCGATGAAAAGGTTGTTTCATCCTGGTAGGGTATATTCTGTTCCATGTCGGAGGAACTTGATTCACTGGAAGCATATTTTGTGGGGAATTTCCTTGTGGTGTAGTCTCGTTGTCATCTTCCAGCGTATCTGACTCATACTCATCTTCTGAGATATCTGGACACTCGATATTCGAACTAATGTTTTTGAATTGAGAAATGTTTCGTGTAACATACTTTCCGTTCCTGATCGCTGTGATCATTGTTCCAATTTTTCTCACTATTTGGAAAGGTGATGGATCAAACTTTGTGCTGAACTTGTTCTTTTTTCGCTGACGTAGGAGAACTGTTTCACCAATGTTGAGACTTGAGACTTGAGCTCAGGCTCTTCTGTCTGCATGCTCCTTCATTCTCTCTTTGGCTCGTTTATATTTTTATTTAACTTCCACATCATTTCCTAGAGTGTCAACATCCATTTCCACTTGGGAAAGCTTGGTTTTGATCTTTCTGTTGAACAGTAATTCAGATGGGGAAACTCCAGTTGTGCAGTGTGGTGTTGCTCTGTAATTCAACATGAATCAGTACAGATCTTTCTTCCAATCTCTTCCTTCAGCATTCGATAAACGAATTGCTTTTGTGAGGGGTTTCATAAAGTTCCCTGCTTCTGAATTAGCTTGTGGCCACAATGGAGTAATCTTCTGGTAAGATATTCCATTCTCTTCCATATAGGCATTAAACTCATTTCCGAAAAATGGTGGTCCATTATCAGTCTTGAGAACTCTTGGAATTCCGTGTGTGGCAAAGATTCTGTCAAGCTTGGAAATTGTTCCTTTTGCTGCTATTGATAGTACTATTTCTGCTTCAGGAAAACGAGAATAGGAATCTATCGTAACAAGTAGATATTCTCCAGTTGGGAAAGGTCCACAGAAATCAACATGTACAGTGTGCCATGGCTCTGGAGGCAATGTTGACATCTGGAGAGGTTCAGGACGATTTCTGGACCATTGGCCTGACAAGCAATGAAATTATCAATCTGTTGCTTTACTCTTGCTTCTATTCCTGGGAACCATACTTTTTCTCTGAGCAACTTCTTTGTCTTAACAATTCCTTGGTGACCTTCATGAGCCAAAATAATTGCTCTCTTTCGTAGTGAAGTTGGTATTACGATGCGATTTCCACGGAGTATCACACTTTCATCACTACTAACAGTGAGTTCATTCTTGACTGTTTGAAAAAGCTTGATTTCTGCGATGTCTGCCTCGGATGTGGTCTGCTCTTTCCACTTGTCAGTTCTGATCATTTTGGATATCTGCTGCAAGGTTGGATCAGCTGTGGTTGCTTCTCGAATCTCTGACAACGTCATAGCCTTTGGTACTGCGTGAGCAGATAAGAAATTGACATAGTCCTCCGCCATGGTTTCTTGTTTCTTTGGTTCCTCTGAGTTTGTATGTCTTGAGAGGTAATCGGAAGGATTCTGGTTTCCTTTAGTAAGTACTATTGAGAAGTCATATCCTTGTAGTCTCAGATTCCAACGTTCGATGCGTGCTGGAGGCTTGGACTTTGGGTTACATTAAATCAATTCGACTGGTTTGCAGTCCATGTAAAGGGTAAAATGTCCTCCATAGAGATAGAGATGAAAGTTTTCAATAGCCCACACTATGGCTAATGCTTCTTTCTCTGTCTGAGAATACCTGCTTTCAACATCAGAGAGTGCTCTGCTTGCATAAGCTATTACTCTTCTGTGATTCTCTCCCTGCAACTTTTGAAACAGTATTGCTGAGAGACCGACAGGTGATGCATCTGTGATCAGCTCTGTTTCCTTCTGTTGATCGAAATATGCCATGATTGTATCACTTGCTAATAGCTTCTTGATTTTTTGAAAAGCTTTGTCATGTTCTTTTGTCCATAAGAAATCAACGAGTTCTTGCTGAATTCACACTTTGTCTTGTTGAAAGATAATCCGACTGACGAGAATCTCTCAAAAACTGCCTGTAGAGCCTTGTCATGATCAGCTTGAGTTTTCCCAAATATTATAACATCATCACTGATGCTGGTATGTCCCGGATCTGATGTTTTGAAACATCTCACTTGCTGAGTTTGTTCCAAAGTTCAGTCGAGCATAACATCTTAAACCTTTGTGAGTCGTGAACGTTGTGATATATCTGCTCTCAGGTGATAAGGGTATTTGATGATATCCTTGTCTTAAATCAAGTTTTGTAAAAACTGTTGCTCCATTCAGGTTGTGAATAAGATATTATAACATCATCACTGATGCTGGTATGTCCCGGATCTGATGTTTTGAAACATCTCACTTGCTGAGTTTGTTCCAAAGTTCAGTCGAGCATAACATCTTAAACCTTTGTGAGTCGTGAACGTTGTGATATATCTGCTCTCAGGTGATAAGGGTATTTGATGATATCCTTGTCTTAAATCAAGTTTTGTAAAAACTGTTGCTCCATTCAGGTTGTGAATAAGATCATCAATTGTTGGACTAGGATGTCTCTCTCGGTTGATTGCCTTATTTGCTCTCCTCATGTCAACACATAAACGGACTTCGCCATTCTTTTTGGGGATAATGACTAAAGGTGAAACCCATGTAGTTGAACCTTCAACTTTCTCAATGATTCCTTGTTGTTTAAGGTTGATAAGCTCTTTTTCAACTTGTTTCCTCATGTGAAAAGGAATTCTGCGTGTTGCTTGAGCCACAGGAGGTACATTTGTGTCAATGTGAAGTTTAACTTCGGTATTCTTGAGCTTGCCTATACCTTCAAACAAATTGGGATATTTTTGCACCAGCATCTCACATACTCTTGGACTATCCCAAACATGCTAAATCTTAACATGACCAGACCAAGGTCACATGCTGTCTTGTAACTAAGTAGAGACCCGTGACTTCCTCGTAGTACATGAATTGTTGATAGCACTGTCTTTGTATCAACTTCAATGTTAGTGTCAAACTGTCCCACTTGGGAGTCTGGACCATACGCAAATAATATATGCTTTGTTGAAGGCTGTAACTCTCAAGATTCTTCGCTTGGTTTACTTTGGCAAATGTTTGATGTCCGTGGATGCTCCTGTGTCTACAATCATACAAACCATGGTACTATTGATTTTCACATTTACTCTTGGTGCTGCCATACGTGTGGTGCCACCCAATGTGTACAGATATTCATCACTACTGCTATCACACTTTTGGTTGGACTCTGATGAAACGTGATAAATTTGCTTGTGCTCGTGTTTTGGTTGGGACTCATGTGTTTTGTATTGACCTTGTACTTCTTTTTGTTTTGGGGCCACAAAAATCCACACTTACGACATATACTCTGATCTTCTGGTTTTGTCCATGTTCGTGGTGACTGCCAATTTCTGGGTGGTCGCTTCTGCTGAATAATATTCACTGCTTCTGCTGTTGAGTGTGCCTATTCAATTCCTTTTGCTTGCTCTTCACTTGCTTCTTGCGCTCTTGCTTTAGCTAGTAGAGCCTCTAAGGATAGATCATCACGAAGTGCCACTCTTCTTAGATGTTTTGACTGACAATTCTGGATGATAGTGGACTTCAACTCTTTTCCCAGGTCAGTAAATTCACATGTGAAAGCTAGCTTTCTCAATCTGGTAACAAATTGATCCACAGTCTCTCCTGATTGTTGAACAGCTTTACGAAATCGGAAAATCTCGTAGGACACGTTTTTCTAGGGTGTGAAATAGTTGTCTAACTTTTCCATAGCTGTGGCAAAGTCATCTCCTGTATCTGGAATTGTGTAAAAAATGTCTTGGATAGCCTGTCCTGCCTGATACAACAGGATTGCTTGTCGTCACTTATGTTGAGCGCTGCTATATATATCTCGAAACGCCGCTTCCAACTTTTCCATCTCCGGCTTAACGATGATGGATCACTCACAGGGTCAAAGGTTGCTAATGGTGACAAGTCGGCTACTGCCATGGTTCGTAATCCTCATCGCCAGTTATACTGTTCAACTGTTAGTTACTGTTTATCTGGTTGTCTTTATATCGTCTAGGCCAACTGATGGGACTAGATTTGTTGAATCGTCGAACCTTACTTAGTCAGTTATAGCACGAATATAAAAACTTCTCATTCCTCTATCTGAGTCAATCACATGATATCATAATTGTTTCACAATCAATACGTAATGATGATGTAATGTCTATGCATAATAATCAACGTGACTGATAAAGTGTGTGTGATTAGTAATATAATACTTGAACATTACAGGTCCATTACCAGAAATCAGAGTGGCTCTCTTCTTATGTCAATAAAAGCTCTCCTGCAATTGCCAAGCTAACATGAAGGAATTTGTATTTCTTCCTCACACTGGAAAAAAACAAACAATTCATGGAAAATCATCTTTTGAACAGTTTTTCACTCATCAGTATGCCAACTCAGTACTTTCATTATTATAGAACAATAGAAAAACTTCTTTGAGTAAAGATGGGAACATAAGTTTTTAACAACTGATAACTATAGGTACCCTTTCTTGTTGATGATATAATTAATGGCACTGTGAACCAAAACAAAAACCATAGCTGTCGTCTCTTTGTACAGAACATGGAAAGAAAAAACAAGAAAATTCCCCTTTACCACTATGATGCTATAGGATTGATCTTAGACAATCAGCATTGCAGTAGCTTGGGTATATTATAATCAGTGCTCTTTCTGTGTGAATCTCAGTGCTCCCAGGTATTTGGAAGGATGTGAGGTGGTATTTCCTATATTAAGAAGTGTGCAAACTTTTTGAACCAGCACTTATGTAATTAATCGACTGATGATGCATTTCTTTCTTCATTCTTTCCTTCTTACTTACTTTCTTTCTTTCTTCTTGCTTTCTTTTGTTGTCTTACTTCTCCTTACTTACCCCCTTTCCTTATTTTTCTCTTTCATTTTTTTCTTTGTTTCTCTCTATCTTTTTTCTCTCTTACTTTCTTTCTTTCCTTCTATTATGAAAGATCTTAATAAAAACGAAGAAAAAAATATTAGCAAACATATTTATAACTAATTACTATTTTTTATAACTAGAATACATAACCATTAACTAATAAATAGATAATTAAATATATATTTCTTTCTGCATTTCTTCTTGTACATTATGAAAAGTGCAACTATTTGAAGTGTGCCATTTGTATATAATGAGAACAACCCTTGCAGGTCTGTGTGGGTTTATTCTATGATTATTTATGTTATTTATTATTTATGTATGTATATCATGAAGATTTATTAATGCAGACTCATATTATGAACATGTTTGGTAAGGCATAAGTATTCTATGCTTTTTACAAGATGGTATTTATAAAATTCCCATCAGACAAACTTTATGGAATTTAGGCATAGGTTAATTGCTAGAATTCAGTGACCTTACATAGTGTTTGTAGATCAGAGTTTACATCACAAATTCTTTCCTGGCATCTTTCATTCAATAAAGATGAGAAAGAGAGTGAGAGAGAAAGAGAGCGAGAGAAAAGAGAGGAGAGAGATGTGGAGGGACGTGAGGAAGGATCTATAGTTTGATGAAGAAAAGTGAGGTGGTATTGATGATAAAAGTGAGTTGATGTTAGAAATAGAACCTCCATGGCAGGTTGATACTGTAGACTTTCTTTAAAGGTGGTGAATTTTATATGTGTTCTTTAGTCATATTTTCTGTTTTTAGCGATGGTTGCTTTTGTGGCTTGTGTAAAAAAAAGTTGCAGTGTACACAACCAGCTGACTGTTATTACATCAAACTTAGTGAAAAGCTAACAAAGAACAGTGAAACAGGAAGACTGCTGATATCGTTCTCTAACCATGCAATTGCAGTCAGGAGATTGGCTAACTTCTACACAAGCAGTAATAAATCTATGCTTGCCCACATTGGGTATAAAGGAGTTAAATTTAGCTTAGCCATAAAAACAAACTCGCACTAAGCACTTTCAATGCCAACTTGATGCTTATTTGCTAGAGTTGGTAAAATAGAATTTTGTTATTTCCTTTAGTAGATGAAGCCATGGCAATAAGGTCAGGAGGGAATGTTAGAGGCCAAGTAACAATATTTCTTGAATTTAGATGATATTGCAACATAAACCTACATTTTCATGACACATTACTAAGTAGCTATATAAAGAAACAAAAAGATAAGCAACTTCAAGATAAAAACAACAACTGCACTACCACCAGATCATAGTTTGCAGCACCAAACAATCATGAATCTATTCTACTTTTCCTTGACGCTGATACTTTCTTCAGTTTATTCAGCAAACAAAGCAAGCACTGCTACAGAAACAACAGCTCCTGTGATATTGCCATATGTGCCCTACGACTGCTTACTCACTTCCAGATTACAGGAAGCCACAGCTCTAGCTTCATTCCAGAAAGGACGGTCTCTCATTGTGAGGGAACTGAATGACCGAGTCTTGAAGGTAGGTAAAAGTTCAAAGGGCACACAAACATGATTATAATTGCAGTAGCTATATTAACCATGTTATTTATTATCTTTGGCAGAGTTTGGCTCAAGTGCCAACAATATGTCCACCAGCTATTCTCAGCGCACTCAATATTGCTGAACATCCTACTATCAACCTTGTGCGAGGGCTTCAAGGTGTAGCCAACTCCATTGGAAAAATTGACGCTTATCTGAGGCTAATCCAGCAGAGCCAGATAGAGAGCCACAGTGAGGACATGCAGGCTCTTTATGATGTGCTCTCTGGGACTCTACTTGACCTCTACAAAGTGGTAAGAAACACAAATTAGAGCCATCTGATCTGGTTGTGATTTCATTTGCACATCACTGTAATTTCTACAGCTGTCACCCACCTACTGTAACTGCACAATTCCATCAACAGAAGAGACAAACTCAAGCAACTGTTTCACTGTTCCTCAACTTAGTATCAGATATATTCAAGAAAATTGAGCTATATCTCCAAGACAATCTTCTACAAGATGAACTTCCTTCATACCTTCACCATGTCCTGGCTGGAAAGTCAAGAGATGGGTCCACTGCCAGAAATCACAAACTTGGGGTGGCTCTCTTCTCATGTCAATAAAAGCTCTCCTGCAATTGCCAAGCTAACATGAATGAATTTCTAATTTCTTCCTCTTTCTGGAAAAAAAAAATCATTAGTATGTCAAACTCACTATTATACATTCATCCAGGTATTATTACTTTCAAAATAATTATTATCATAGACTTATAAAAACAATAGAAAAAATACTTTGAGGAAAGATGGGACATAACTTTTTTTTACAACTGATAAATATAGGTACTCAATTACCCATTATGATGATGACAGGCAGTACTGGGAACCAAAACAAAACCCAAAGTTGTCGTCACTTTGTACAGAACATGGATACAAAAATCAAGATAATCCCCCTTCACCAGTTTGATGCTATAGGATTGATCTTACAGCATATAAGATAATCTGCAATGCAGTAGCTTGGGTACATATAATCAGTGCTCTTTCTGTGTGCGACCTCCAGGAATCTAAATGCTTCCAGGTATTTGGTATATAGGGATGTGAGATGGTCAATAAGAATTATGAAAACTTTTTCAACCAGCACTTATGTAATTAACCAAATGATGATGGATTTCTTTCTTTATTTCTTCTTGCTTTCTTTCCTTCTGTCTCACTTTCCTTCTCTTTTCTCCTTACTTTCTTTCTTTCTTATCTTTCTTTTTGTTTGTCTTTTTTCTCCCTTACTTACTTTCTTTCTTTCTTATCAAAAACGTCAAAAAATTCAAAAACAATAACTAACCAATCAACAAACATATTTATAACTTATTACTATTATATATAACTAGAATACATAACCAATAACTAGTAATAAATACATAAATAAATAACTTTCTTCCTATATTCCTTGTTTTCTTTCTTTCTGCATTTCTTTCTTGTACATTATAAAAAGTACAACTTTTTTTGAAGTGTCATTTCTATATAATTGAGAACAGCCCTTGCAAGTCTGTTGTGTTTTTATTCTATGTTTATATATTTATGTATGTATGTCATGAACATTTATTAATGCAGACTCGATTATTAAAACAAGTTCAGTTGGGCATTAGTCTTTTGTGCATTTTACAAGATGGCATTATAAAATTACCATCTTATGGAATTTTTTCATAGGCTTGCTACTATTAAGTGACTTCACATAGTATTTGTAGATCAGAATTTATGTCACAAATTCTTTCCTGGCTTCTTTCGAAGAATGAGTGAGAGACAGAGAGAAAAAGAGGAGAGAGAGATGTGGAGGGATGTGTGGAAGGATGTACAGCTTGATGTGGAGAAGTGAGGTGGTATTGATGATATCGTTGACTTTCTTTGAGGGTGGTTAATTTTACATGTGTTCTGTAACTATATTTTCTGTTTTTAGTGAAGATTGCTTTAATACAGCTTGTGTAAAAAAAGTTACAGTTGTACCTAACAGCTGACTGTTATTACATCAAACTTACTGAAAAACTATTGAAGAGCATCGAAACAGGGGGACTGCTGATATCCTTCTCTGACCATGCAATTGCAGTCAGGATTCGCTAGCTTCTACAGAAGCAGTAATTCCTGCTTATAAATCTATGCTTCCCCACGTTGGATGTAAAGGAGTTAAATCTAGCTTAGCCAGATAAATAAAAATAATAATAAAAAAAACAAACTTGCACTAAGTACTTTTAATGCCAACCTGACGGTTATTTGCTTGCTTATAGTAAAGCATAGAATTTTGTTGTTATTTCCTTAATTTCATTTCCTTATATGAAGCCATGGAAATAAGTCAGGAGGGAATGTTAGAGGCCAAGTAACAATATTTCTTGAATTTAGATGATATTGCAACATTAACCTAAATTTTTAAGGCTATAAGCAACTTCAAGACCAAAAAAAAAACTGCACCATCACCCGGTCATAGTTTGCAGAACCACATCAATCATGAATCAATTCTACTTTTCATTCATGCCGTTAATAATACTTTCTTCACTCTATTCAGCAGCAAAACATGCATAGCTGCAGAAACAACAGCTACCCCAAGCTTGCCATATGCGCCCTACGACTGCTTACTCACCTCCAGACCACTGGAAGCCACAGCTATAGCTTCATTTCAGAAGGAATGGTCTCTCTTTGTGAGGGATCTGAATGACCGAGCCTTGCGGGTAGGTAAAAGTTTAAAGGGCATACCAAGACTATTACAGTTGCCATAATATTTATTATCTTTGGCAGAGTTTGGCTCAGGTGCCAATAATATGTCCACCAGCTATTCTCAGCATATTCAATATTGCTGAACACCCTACTATCAACCTTATGCGAGGGTGTCAAGGTGTAGCCAACTCCGTCGTTGGGCTTCCTCTAGCCACGATAACAATGGCAGCACTTTATAATCGACTACAAACAGTTCAGGTGCACGAGGACTCCGACTTTGGCTGCATGTAACTTTAGCATATCAAGGGAGCACACAGAGAGATCTATCATTTGAGCTATATACCAAGTACATACAGTGAAGTTTGCAGAATTTATAGAGCCCCAAATCATAACCACAATTTTTTTAGTGTTTGTAATTTAGCTAGACCCCCTCACATGAACATAAGTCCACTTAAAAACAAATCTCTACATTTGTTTGTACAGCTCTATCAATTACAGTCATTCAAGACTTGATGCTGGTAAGTTATTTCCTGAACAGGTTTGGTTGAGTGACCTTACTTCACATTCCAACTTGCAGTTCCAAAATATTAAAAAAAAGGACTACCACCAGAATACATGCTACATTTTGGTATATAAATGAGGACCATAGGAATGTGTGCAAAGATATGGCTTTTCAAATGGTAAACCACAGCTTTCAGACATCTTCCCCCCTAACATGACTCCAGGTATACTATGCCATGCAGACCTTCTCAGACTCCAGCTCCACACTCACACACACACTCACATACACGCACACACACACACTCATGCACACACACATACACACTCAAACACACACATAATCTGTGAATAGGGGACCACTTGTACATAGTAACCAAATTTGAGTTAGTGGAACATATTATCAGCTGAACAAGCACAAAATTTCCAATGGCACTTTAATCAGCTCATGAGTTCCTCTAGAGACTTAAGGTGTAAAAGACTGTGGGCAATGCCCAAGCTTTTCCTTAAAAACAGATACTCAGACCTCATTATATCTATGACAACCTCACCCACCTTACACACTCCTACTACACACGGCTTACAACCCCACCCACACACAAATAACCATTGCATGTTCTCACAACCTTATCCATACTGCACATGCTCACAAACAAGTCTACCACACACACACACATGCTACCACTGCGATTCTCACAACCTCCTGCACCACACCACCATCGTATGTGCTCACAACCCCACTGTACATGCTCACATCCCTACCCACCACACCCATAGCCACTGCACATGCTCACATCCATACCCACAAAACACACCGCCACTATACATGCTCACATCCATACCCACACATCCACCACCACTGCACATGCTCGCTTCCCTACCCATCACCAAACCCACTGCTACTGCATGTGCACACAACTACCCACCACACCTACTGTGATTGCACATGCTACAACCCTACCAACCACATACAATGCCATTACACATGCTCACATCCCTACCCACCATACCCACCACCACTGTATGTGAGCAGTAGCTGGACACAGACTTAGGGAGAACTAGAAGAGCTGGACATTTACTTGGGGGGAACTAGAGAGGCTTGACACAGACTTGTGGAGAACTAGAAGAGCTTGAAACAGACTTGGCAGCAACTAGAGGAGCTTGACACAGACTTGGGAGGAGCTAGAGGAGCTTGACACAGACTTGAGGGAACTAGAGTAACTGGACACACATTTGGGGGGGGTGGGGTGACTAGAGTAGCTGGACACAGACTGGGAGTGAACTAGAGCGGCTGGGTACAGATTTGTGTGGAGCTGGAGGGCCAATAGCCATATGACATGCACCACCTAGTACATTACTCTAGCCTACACAGCCATAGCAATGACCCTGACCCTGATACATCCAAGAAACATACAAAATTTCTGCACTTGAAGAAAACCGATTTCCTGATGGTCTTGTATGGCTTGTGTTGAGAAAGAATACTATCACAGCTGCAGGTGAAAGATCCCAGACTCCCAGCAAGCAACAACTCGCAGGGGGGAAACCCATACACCACCTGCAGATTGCATCTGCCATATAATATCTGGAGAATGAATATTATCCACAATATGTTACTCAATGAATTCACATACTGGGGGAAAGCTCTCTAAGGCTGACGTGGTTGTCAAGAGTTTAAACGTATGTGTGTGTGTGTGTATGTGTGTGTATGAATGGTGTGATGATTATCTGCCAATAGATCAGATTGAGCAACAGTTTAATTAGCAGGGATTATTTCCTTTACACAAATATGCTAGGAAGCAGTTCTAGTGCAAATTACTTACGAAAGGGAAATGGAATGAGAGCAGAGATATATAACTGATATTTCTCTCAACCTTTCTCTGCTTCTGTCCTTATTTGGCCTCACACAAAGTAACCAGAAAAGGTTCGATCCGGTTGAATAGGGACAGGAAGAACATAGGCAGGAGTTTGGGCTCATAGGACTTGCCTCTGGCCATGCCATACCCTAGCCATTTTCAGCTAGTTTATAATATTATATTACATAATACATGTATATTGTATTTAGCTAACCTGGATAACAGTAAGTGAGCTATAGATTACAAGTGCAAAGATTGGCCAACTTACTAGTGAGGAAGATGGCCATGTTAAAGTTCTCCTAAACAAGTGCTATATCTATGCTAGAGACAGCCCACCTACACAAGTACTATACCTATGCTAGAGACAGCCCTCCTTACACAAGTGCTATACCTATGCTAGAGACAGCCCTCCTACAGAAGTGCCTATAAACAGCTTTCCTACATAAATGCTATACCTATGCTGGAGACAGCTTTCCTACACAAGTGCTATACCTATGCTGGAGACATCCCTCCTACACAAGTACTACAACTATGCTAGACACAGCCTCCTACACAAGTGCTAAACCTATGCTTGAGACACCTACACAAGTGCTATACCTATGCTAGAGACAGACCTCTTACACAAGTGCTATAATATGCTAGAGACAGCCTCCTACATAAGTGCTATACCTATGCTAGAGACAACCCTCCTACAGAAGTGATATACCTATGCTAGAGACAGCCTCCTACACAAGTGCTAAACTTATGCTAGAGAGAGCTCTCCTACACAAGTGCTATGCCTATGGTAGAGACAGCCCTCCTACACAATTGCTATACATATCTAGAGTCAGCCCTCTACACAAATACTATACATATGGTCCTCTTACACAAGCACTATGCCTATGCTAGAAACAGCTCTCCTACACAAGTTTTATTGCCCTCTTACACAAGTGCTATACCTATACTAGAGACAGCCCTCCTACACAAGTGCTATACAGATGCTAGAGCCAGCCCTCCTACACAAGTTTACACCTATGCTAGAGAGAGCCCAGCTACACAAGTGCTATACCTATGCTAGAGACAGCCCTCCTACATGGTATTCCCGTGCTAGAAACAACAGATCCTTTTTTTTTGAACTTGTAACTGACCTATGTCCTCTCTATTGTCTAAAATTTGTAGGGCATTGGAGACTAATTGGTTTTGCCCTGCAAACTTTTAATAGGAAAATTCAGCCAAAAATTACTCATGTACAAAGAAGCTGCCTATAGAGAGAATGCCCAGGTATGTGTGTGTGGTGTATATGTCTGTGTGTGTGTGTGTGAGGGGCAAAGGAGTAGGAAATGGGGGAGGAAGAGGTTGTGGACTTCCAGCCAAGGAAGGTTCCACAGCATCTCGATAGCAGAAATCATCCTTGCAAATGCTGCCAAGTTATTAAGCTTAGCATTTATTGTGTCAGTCGATGAAAATGGCTGCTTAACACCCGAGCAAGAGTTTACCAAGCAGTGCCCTTGCACAAGCGCAAATAATTTCTATCACACATGTAGCTACTAGCTTGAAGGTATGGTAAATGGCTGAACTGTTGCTGAGAAGAGCCTAGTAAGTGTCAGATGTGAACATTACATCCACAAATCTGTGGAGTCTCTAGAAATGGAAAAAAATGCCAATTTTTGAGCTGGAGGGGACAGTCTAGATCAACTTTAACAAATACATAGAGCTAAGGTCAAGTAGGTGCTTAACAAAGAGTAGGTGTTTAATAGAGACAGCAGTTTAACAATCAGTTTGATCACTTGGAATATAATATGTACATTCAGAATTCCAAGGTTATCCAAAGCTGAGCAAGCACAGCTCCTTGGGAAGACATTTTTGCCCCATAAAACTTGAACCAGGCATAAGGGGACAACATTCGCCAGAACCCTAAGTCCCCTTCTAGTGAATTACAGCAAATCATTATGCAGCATGTAGACAGGGACAGAGCAGACCTCTAGCTTTATGCAAGTCATTATGAAGCATGTAGACAGAGACAGAGAAGACCTCTAGCTTTATGCAAGTCATTATGCAGCATGTAGACAGGGACAGAGCAGACCTCTAGCTTTATGCAAGTCATTATGAAGGATGTAGACAGAGACAGAGCAGACATCTAGCTTTATGCAAGTCATTATGAAGCATGTAGACAGGGACAGAGCAGACCTCTAGCTTTATGCAAGTCATTAAGACAGGGACAGAGCAGACATCTAGCTTTATGCAAGTCATTATGAAGCATGTAGACAGGGAGAGAGCAGACCTCTAGCTTTATGCAAGTCATTATGAAGCATGTAGACAGGGACAAAACAGACCTCTAGCTTTATGAAAGTCATTATGAAGCATGTAGACAGGGTCAGACTGCAGACTTCTAGCTTTATGCAAGTCATTATGAAGATGTAGACAGGGACAGAGTAGACCTCTAGCTTTATGCAAGCCATTATGAAGCATGTAGACAGTGTCAGAGCAGACCTCTAGCTTTATGCAAGTCATTATGAAGCATGTAGACAGGGACAGAGCAGACCTCTAGCTTTATGCAAGTCATTATGAAGCATGTAGACAGGGACAGAGCAGACATCTAGCTTTATGGTAATCATCTACTCTTAGCTCTACTGAAGACAGTGAAGCATCTAGTGTGACATCATTGTAGATTGGAGAACAGTGGTCGTCAATGGTAGAGAAAATATAATTCTTAAAAACACTTCCACTTCAGTTACCTACTTCCCTCTGCCCTCAGTATCTACTAATACTTGACCTCTGTCCTAACTCTACTAATACTTGACCTCTGCCCTGAGTATCTAGTATCTACTAGCACTGACCTCTGCCGTCAGTGTCAACTAATAACTAACCTCTGCCCTGAGTATCTACTAATACTTGATCTCTGCCCTCAGTAACTATTAATATTTGACCTCTGCCCTCATTAACTACTAATACTTGACTTCTGCCCTCAACATTTACTAATACTTAGCCTCTGCCCTCAGTATCTACTAATAATTAGCCTCTGTTCTGAGTATCCACTAATACTTACCTCTGCCCTCAGTATCTACTAATAATTAGCCTCTGCTCTGAGTATCTACAGTACTTGGCCTATGCCCTCAATATCTACTAGTCCTTGACCTCTACCTTCAAGCTTTCATATTCTATATTCAGTATCAATTTATGAGCTGATCCAAATTCCATTTTCACAGATTGTTTAAAAATTCTTCATGCCGACATCAACAACTCAAATCTGCTAAATTGTCCATTACCTCACATGACAAGACAAATATGAGAGGAGTACAGTACTTCTAATGCTACTCGCAAGCTTGCTCATGGGGCCCCTCCCCCCACCCCCAAGAGCAACAGCAACACTGATGTCACCCATGACTGCAGGAACATCACTGCACCTTCCCTATAAGAATATAATCACGGGCTACACAGGAGGCAAGCCACACAACTGCTCACTGAATGACTATGTGCAAACAAAACACCAGCTCTCCAACATTACCATCTCTGCTATGCATGGCCCAAGCAAGCCATTGCAAAGCCAATTATGATGAAGCCATGAATATAAAGACTCTCCAACTTGACGAGGTGAGTAATTTTCTTGTGATGTGGGTATGTTGAGCAACCCAGCCCTTTTCCCCTCCTGAAACATCCCAATACTATGAAATACGGCAATGTCATCACCAATGCTCAGCTTCCTACGTAAGAATTTCTTTTTCCTCATCTCACACCTCTTGCTTCTGCCCCACCCTCTCCCACCATCACATGATCTTGTAATCCTAATGTTATATAATCCAAAAGTTCTCTGTAAAGCATTACAGCTGGCTATATGCGGCAAGCTTCCAACTAAACCAGCACCCAAACCTCTCTATTGATGTTTACTGATACTACTGATCCACACCATTCCTTATTCTAAACGAATACTGAATAATACTTTTTAAGTTGAATCAGACAAGAAGGAGCTTGTCTCTCCAGCAAGATTAAGATGGAGCTGGTCTCTCCAGCATGACCAAGAAGGCTCCAGCATGACTTAGAAGGAGAGACCAGCTCCTTCTTAGTCATGCTGGAGAGACTACATCCTTCTTAGTCTTGCTGGAGAGACAAGCTTCTTCTTAGTCTTGCTGGAGAGACAAGCTCCTTCTTAGTCTTGCTGGAGAGACAAGCTCTCTCTTAGTCATGCTGGAGAGACAAGCTCCTTCTTAATCTTGCTGGAGAGACAAGCTCCTTCTTGTCTAATTCAACCTAAAAATTATTATTCAGTGTTCGTTGAAAGGTGTGGATCAATTAGTCAGCATAATTTAAAAAGTGTATCAGTAAACATCAATAAAGAGATTTGGGTGCTGGTTTAGTTGAAAGCTTACCTCTACATAGCCAGCTGTATTGCTTTTCAGAGAAATGGATTACTAACAACTAACATTATGATTACAAGGCCATCATGTGATTGTCATAGAGATGGGATTCAGGAGGGGAAAAGAAGGCTGTGTTGCTCAACGTACCCACATCACAAGAAAATTACTCAACTCATCAAGTTGGAGAGTCTTTATCTTGCACGGCTTCATCATAATTAGCTTTGCAATGGCTTGCTTAGGCCATGCGTATCAGAGACTGCAATGTGAGAGAGCTGCACTTCAGAGAGCAGTTGTGTGGCTTTCCACTGGTGTGGCCCTTGGTAGGGAAGGTGCAGCGGTGTTCCTGCAGGCTTGGGTAATGTCAGTGTTGCTGCTCTTGAAGGGCGGATTCAGAGGGGAAATCCCTTCTGGTGGTTGTTAAGTCAGAAACAATTATTTAATATTTGGATGAGAAGAAGGAAACAGAAGGCAGGGTGGGTAGACCTCATGCACAAGCTTGCGAGCATTAGAAGTAGTCCACTCCTCTCATATTTATCATGTGATGTGAGATAAGGGACAATTCAAAAATGTCGATGTGTCGGTTTGAAGAATTAAAATATCGTTAATCACCTGTGAAAATGGAATTTGAATCAGCTCATAAATCCATCCTGAATATATAATATGAAAGCTTCAAGGTAGAGGTCATGTACTAGTAGATACTCAGAGCAGAGGCTAATTATTAGTAAATACTGAGGGAAGAGGCTAAATACTGAGGACAGAGGCTAAGTATTACTAGACACTGAGCTCAGAGGTCAAGTATTAGTAGACACTGAGGGCAGAGGTCAAGTGTATGAGGGCAGAAGTCAAGTATTAGTAGACACTAGGGTAGAGGTCAAGCAATAGTAGATACTCAGGACAGAGGTTAAGTATTAGTGGATACTGAGGGCAGAGGTCAAATACCAGGGCATAGGACAAAGAAGAAACTGATTGCAGAGGTCAAGTATTAGTAGACACTGAGGGCAGATGTCAAGTGTTAGTAGATACTGAGGGCAGAGGTCAAGAATTAGTAGACACTGATGGCAGAGGTCAAGTGTTAGTAGACACTGAGGGCAGAGGTCAAGTATTAGTAGATAATGAGGGCAGAGGTCAAGTATTAGTCGACACTGAGGGCAGAGGTCAAGTGTTAGTAGATAATCAGGGAAGAGTTCAAGTATTAGTAGGCACGGAGGTGAGAGGTCAAGTGTTAGTGGATACTGAGGGCCAAAGTCTAGTACTTGGGCAGCTGAGGGCAGAGGTCAAATATTAGTAGATACCTAGGGCAGATGGAAGTAGATGGACGTTAAAAAAAAAAAATTGATATAATTTTTTAATGTTATGCTTTCTCTACCATTGACCACTGTTCTCTATTGTTGCACTATATGCTTAACTGTCTTCTGTAGAGCTAAGAGCAGATGTCTACTCTGTCCCTGTCTACATGCTTCATAATGACTTGCATAAAGCTAGAGGTCTGCTCTGTCCCAGTCTACATGCTTCATAATGACTTGCATAAAGCTAGAGGTCTGCTCTGTCCCTGTCTACATGCTTCATAATGACTTGCATAAAGCTAGAGGTCTGCTCTGTCCCTGTCTATATGCTTCATAATGACTTGTATAAAACTAGAGGTCTGCAGTCTGACCCTGTCTACATGCTTCATAATGACTTGCATAAATCTTGAGGTCTGTTCTGTCTCTGTCTACATGCTTCATAATGACTTGCATAAAGCTAGATGTCTGCTCTGTCCCTGTCTACATGCTGAATAATGACTTGCATAAAGCTAGAGGTCTACTCTGTCCCTGTCTACACATGCTTCATAATGACTTGCATAAAGCTAGATGTCTGCTCTGTCCCTGTCTACATGCTGAATAATGACTTGCATAAAGCTAGAGGTCTGTTCTTTCTCTGTCTACATGCTTCATAATGACTTGCATAAAGCTAGAGGTCTACTCTGTCCCTGTCTACACGATCAGCCTGTCCATTTCTACATGCTTCATAATGACTTACATAAAGCTAGAGGTTTGCTCTGTCCCTGTCTACATGCTTCATAATGATTAGCATAAAGCTAGGGTCATTATGATGAAAGCTTACAGAATAAAAGCAAAAAAAACAATTTTTTTAATGTTATATGTTAATTTATTTTATTTTTATTTTTTAATCGGTTGATGGGGTTTAGGCATGCCGGTTTTGAGACCCCATATTTGACTGCCAGTAACTTGATCCCATGGTACAGTTCTTAACCAAAATAAGAGCACACAGAGAGAGCTACATATATAGCATGTCCATAGAGTGAAGTGTTCAGAATCTGTGGATGTCTAGAATTGGAACAGCATTTTTTTAAATAAGTTTCTAAAAAATAGTATCGTCCACCCCCCACCCCCCACCCCTATAAGTGATCATTTTGTTGGTGTCCAACACAATAAGTGCCCAGCTTAACAACCAGGCAACCTTTACAGGGACTATTTCTATCTAGTCCAGATAAAGAGGACCCTAAAAAATCACTGAAAGGCAGAGAGGAATGTCAGTTGTGAATCCTCACAACCACCATTTTCAGATAGGTTCTGAGTTCTAGTTCTCCCTAAGTGTGTGTCAAACTGCTCTAGTTCTCCCCAAGTCTGTGACAAGCTGCTCTAGTTACCCTTAAGTTTGTGTCAAGCGCCTCAAGTTCTCCTCAAATCTGTGTCAAAGTGCTCTAGTTTTCCCAAGTTTGTGTCTAGCTTTTCTAGCTCCTCCAAAGTCTGTGTCAAGCTTGTGCATCACATAGCCTGCGGCAAGAAGTCTCAATGGTACACCACGCATTGTGCTTGCATGCATGTATGTGGTAAGTGCATGTGTGTGTGTATTAGTACAGGATATAGCATAATTATGGTTTGCAGTAAAATCTGGTATAAATGCCACGAGTTATTTAGCGGAAATGGAAAAAAATAAGCAGAGTCCAATTGCCATCCCTAGCTCTACCCCCTAGCTCTAGCCCCTAGCTCTAGCCATCTATTACCAGTGGCTAATTTCACTACAAACCATAGCTCATTAACAATAAGAATGGACAGAGAAAAATACACTTCAGGTTATTTAACTGTTCATACACAGTTAGTGAGCTACAACATTCAGAAAAGAAATTCAAAACTACTCTATAGTGTCAAAACAATCTAATAGCAACTAGTAGGAAATATCAGATCAATAGCCACATGACTCTATGGTGCTTTAGTAGCAATTAAGGCTTGGTGGTGTCTATTGGTGGAAACAAGAATTTACCAAATGAAGCCCTTTACCTTTTAATTAGAGATAGCTATATAATAGATTTCAAGAGGTAAAGGGTAATCTAACTGCTTGTGGTCTGCATGGTATACTCTTGTTGTTGTTTTAGTTTTGACTGATATTTAATTTTTCCAGTTTCGTAAGGTTTCTGTTTGTTTGTGTGTTTGTATGTTATTTTTTATAGTCGACTTTGTGGTAAACTAAACCTTGGCAAACCAACTAGCATAAGTAGAGCCACACCTACTCAACCCTTTCTATCTAGCTTATTTTTAACTGGTGCACAATTCACCAATCAGCACATACTATATATATATACCTTGTAGTTAGCCAGATCAGCTACTGCCTCCTTCCAGCACATGGCAAGAGTTGCACAGGACAACTCCAAAACTAACCAAACATGGCAGATGTTAATCTATGCCATGTTTATTACTAAAGTGCACTCAAAGTGAACTCAAATATACAGTGGCTAGTGTTGTAGAGTTGAGTGCTCTTGCCTATTTAATTATTTTTAATGAGTTTATTCAACTGAACCGTGTTCCAGATCCAGCTGCATGGCATAGTATAGCTGGAGTCATGTGAAGTTATCTCCATGGCATAGAGTAGCTGGTAACTGCATCGCATAGTGTAGCTGGTAGCTGCATGGCATAGTGTAGCTGGAGTCATGAGAAGGTAGCTGCATGGCATAGTGTAGCTGGTAGCTGCATGCATTTCATAGTGTAGCTGGTAGCTGCATGGCATAGAGTAGCTAGTAGCTGCATGGCATAGTGTATCTGGTAGCTGCATGGCATAGTGTAGCTGGTAGCTGCATGGTATAGTGTAGCTGGTAGCTGCATGGCTGGTAGCTGCATGGTATAGTGTAGCTGGTAGCTACATGGCCTAGTGTAGCTGGTAGCTACATGGCCTAGAGTAGCTGGTAGCTGCATAGCTGGTAGCTGCATGGCATAGTGTAGCTGGTAGCTACATGGCCTGGAGTCATGTGAAGACCATCTCTACCCAATTCTGACGCTAAAACAGTGCGTGAGCCTGCTTGACTGCATAATTGACCACCACTGATACCCATATCTTATTAATGTAGTCTAGTACCTGAATGTCATGGGCATGCATTGGAAGGTTCAGAGTCTTCCGGTACTCAAGTTTCTATGAAAGAACCTATTGTACGCAAGTATGTGAGGATGGAAAGATATGCAAAAAACCTCCCTCCTCCCCTCACTCCCTCCTCCCCTCACTCCCTCCTCCCCTCCTTCCATCTTCATCTCCTCTCCTATTTATCAGATGTGCTATTCTGAGTGACAGCATGAGTTTACCAAGTGCCTGGTAGCCAAGTGAGGAGACAAGTTAACTGCCGACTACTCAATTCTCTGCTCATATAGACCACCTCATGAAGGTAAAGGGTTAATATCTTTGATAACATTAACCCTATCACTTTAGTTAAATGTTTAGTGTCTTTGTTAACATTAATCCTCGAGGAAGGTATAGGGTTAATATCATAAACTCTCCATTGCCTGTGAGAACTGGTCTCGTAATGCACTTTGACCTGTGAGATCTTGAATATTGAACCGGTGTGTGTGGGCGCTTGTCAATATCACCACAAAATCATAAGAGTGAGATCCGCTTACTACTAATGAGATATCTGAAGGGCTTCTTTATACCAACTAATCTCGTCAACTTTCAGCTGATTGCACATGTCTACTCTACCTGCACTGATGTTCAAACTTTCCAATTTTCTTATGGGAGGAGTATTACTTGACCCTTTGTATGTATATACCTTGACCTTAACCTTTTGTGTTTCACTTTCAAAAGAACAACATTTGTCCCTCACCAAAAGTGGAGAGTAGATAATGAATTTATTTAACTCCTTGTTTTCATAAGGTGAAGGGATTTACACCTCCCCCCCCACTAAGCATGTGGGCCACAATGGCTTTTTGGAATTTCCCACCTAGCAAAATTCCCATGAATCCAGACTGCTGGTGAGTTATCTCTAGGTGCTAGTGTATCACCTCAAGCAGGAGGACACTGACTGCTGGTGTGTTATCTATAGATTCTGGTGCAACATCTCAAGCAGGAGGACACTGACTGCTGGTGTGTTATCTCTAGGTCTGGTGTAGAGCCTCAAGCAGGAGGACACTGACTGCTGGTGTGTTATCTATAGATGCTGGTGCAAAACCTCAAGCAGGAGGACACTGTGCTGGTGTGTTATCTCTAGGTACTGGTGCATCACCTCAAGCAGGAGGACATTAACTGCTGGTATGTTATCTCTAGGTGCTGGTGCATAGCCTCAAGCAGGAAGTCACTAGATAAAGATATGGCTGACACGAATTTTTTAAAAACATGGTGGGAAGTGCCATCCCCCCATCTGGTGGATGGTGACCATGCAGCCAGTTCCCAGAGCTATTGAAACTTTGTGTAGGTGAGGGCTAAAGCTAGGACTATGAATAGAGCTACTGTAGGGCTAGTGTTATATGAACAGATATCGTAGAGCTAGGCCTAGGACTAGGACTCCAGATTCGGTAGAGCTAGGGCTAGGGCTAGGAGAGGGATATTGTAGAGCTAGGGCTATGGGTGGGATGGATAAGGGCTAGGAGACCAGATTCTGTAGAGCTAGGGTTAGGGCCAGGAGAGGGATATTGTAGAGCTAGGGCTATGGCTAGGAGGGATACTGTAGAGCTAAGGCTAGGGCTAGGAGGGATACTGTAGAGCTATGGCTAGGAGTCCAGATTCTGTGGAGCTAGGGTAGGACTGGGAGTAGAATACTGTAGAGCTAGCTAGGGCTAGGGCTAGGAGAGGGATACTGTAGAGCTAGGGCTAAAGTTGAATTGCAAGTGGGTTCGTGCCCACTTGGACATTCTGAATACTTGGACAATACTTACCAGATATTGTTTACTATTTTTAGGACTGCTTCCATAGATGAGAGGGGATGAAAATCATTTTTGAATGCCGACAGGATATCTGGGCTGTTGGGTGTGTGCCTAAAATCCACCTACTTCAGGTATCAAGGAAAATACTACGAGAGGAAAGAGGATGTAGCAATCTGCTCTCTAGTGCCTGCAGTGGTAGCCAAACTTTACATGTAATTCTTTAAGGAATTGGCACTTACAACTGCCTCCATGAAGTCAAGGTTTTGGATGCCACCTGCTATAGAGTGAAGAAGGGGAAGGGGGGGAAACAGGAGTGTTGGACAATCAGGTAAACCTGAGGTCATCTTTCAATTTTACCTGCCTAGCCCTAGCCCTAGCCCTAGCCCTAGCTCTAGCCCTGGCCCTATGGAGCGTAGTGGACCGGTCATTGCTCTTTCTGGATTGCTTGCTACATGGAAAGAAGATGGAAGGCTAAATGCAACAGTTTACAGAAAACCACACACAGCCTGGTAGCTACCTTGATTATAGATCCCATCATCCTATCCATGTCAGAAGAGAAGTGGTGAAGAGCTTGTATGATAGAGCCAGAAGAGTAGTGATTGATAAGGAGGACATATGGGAGGAAGAACATCAATTGAATAGGGTCTGTATGGAAAGTGGTTATACACAAGCCTTCATCCTTTCCTCTGTAGGCACATCTAAATGCAGACAGGAATATAAGTCCACTGATAGAGAAAGTCAGGAGTGTCAGAATAAGACTCATATTGTAGTCATCCCAGGGATGAGTGAAGGCATCAGGAGGGTCTGCAGAGGCAGATCTAGAGTATCAGTAAGGGGGGGGGGGGGGGGGTTATTCTTGGACACTTGGGTTGGAGCGTTAGTGAAATTTGTCATTTACCTCATTTGTAGATTAAGTGATAGCTAGCATTTTTAAATATCGAAAGCATCAACTATGTTTTGTTATTGGACATTCTCTTTGTATATAATTTTTTATAGTGTTTCAAGACATTTATTTTTTATAATTTTTCTGAAATCTATTATTTTAAATATTATGTTTATTTTTAGATAAAATGATAAGCATTTAATATAAGTAGCTATTAACAAAAATTATAAGATTTTCATTGTACCAGGTGGTCCAACAAAAACAAGGCCTGTTATTATGTTGCTTGTAAACACCATAACAATGAACACAACCAAATTTGGATCCTTCATTATATACAATATTTTGTAAGTTCAAAGTCTATGGTAAAAAAACCCACACCTTCCTCCCACCTGTTATGTCTTTAAAAGTCGATCTAGTATAGGATTATCACGTGACTGCTTATATTTATGGTAATAGTACCACTTGTATAGTTTCAGTGACAAGTGGCAATATTATATATAGAAGTAACACTAGTAAGTCAAACAAGTGGAATATTGTGATTAAAAAAGCTGATATAGTTTCAGTGACAAACATTCATAGTATTAAAATAAGACAATAATACAAGTGACAATTAGTCAATGAGTTACAGAACATTCTTCGTGGTGAGCCTGAATAAAATGCTGAACAATAGCTTCAGTTTCTAATTGTTGACAGGTATCATAATGCATAGCCATCAGTGCTAGGCTTGCAAGCTTTTCTCCACTCATAGTAGAACGTAAATATGCTTTGAGGCGTCTTACTTCTGAGAAAGATCTCTCTGCCACACATGATCCGATTGGAGATGTACATCCAACAAGTATCTCTCAAATTTGGAAATATATCTCGAACAGCATATATCAGTGCATTAATTAGAGTGTCAGTTAAGTTATCTCTGTTCTCTTCCTCTTCCCAATATCTCTTCCAACAAACTGTTTTTTCCTTAGTGAAATTGAAGAAGAAAAATATTTTCCGCAGAAAAGTAGCTTTTCAACCAGCAGATCCATACCACCATCATTGAGACTGACCACTACTTTTGGAACAAGAGACAAAAGTGACTGCATAGTGCGATTGTCTGTTGAAAATCTTTCATCCAACTACTGAGAAAAGTTGTCAATACAAATAGTTCTTTTGAAGTATTGACTGGTGTTTTCAGAAGGTGTATTAAGGCGGTGTTGCTGGTGTATGGTTATTCTCTGTACTTTTAATTCACTACTAACACTCCTCGCTATAACTTCTGCTTCCCTGTACCAATCATTCCAAATTGTGTCAAAGTTAGTTCTGAGATCATGAATCTCACTTCTAAGGTCAATGTACTTATATGCCATGACCACATCCGCATCCAGTTTTTGAAGCTTTGCAATCAGTCCTTTAACTGTAATCAAGAACATGATTTAGAATAACTAAGGTAATTATAGTTCTACCAGAAGTTAAAGTGTGTAAAAATCCTTGAGCTTTAGTCCGTGTATTTGCATCCTAGTCCCAATTTTCTAAACCATAAGTTTGCAAATGAGGGTACTCATCAAAATGTAACATGGCATCCTTACATGTTACTATATATTGATAAAGAGAGAGAAATAGTTCTAGACATTCATGCCTTTCTGTCCACCTAGTTTTACATAGACCCTTTAGTTTGTGCACTCTATTTTCTGGAGAAAAAGAGTACAAAATTTACTCAAGAAAGCGCTGTCTCTTTGGAAACGGATTAAAATAGAGACACACTTCATTTATGACATCAATTGTATTTCGAATATCAGGCACAGAGCATGATTTTGTACAGCCAAATTTAAAACATGTGAGTAACAATGAGTGTACAAAGCAAGAGCATTCTTCTTCTTGACAAAAGCCTGAGTCTCTCTTCTTATGTCAGCCATTGCTGAAGCTCCATCATATGACTGTCCTCTCATATCATCAACTTCAATACCATGCTTATTGAGAAGATCAATAATACCAGCAGCAATGTTTTCTATACTAGCCCTTTCGAGGTAGAGAAAGTTAAAACATATTTCATGGATATGCAGCTGAGATTGACCAAGATCAACAAATCGGATACATAAAGACAAAATTTCCTGATTTGCGTGCTTGTCTGTGACCTCGTCAGCCATAACTCTGTACTATTTTGAGGTTTTTAATGCACTTAAAAGCTTTTCATGCAATAAATCTGCCATAATGTATTACTGTGTATTGCTGGTTCTTCTCTCCTAGTTCAAGATGATCACACATTATTGGTGGATCGTACTTGGCAACATATTCGAGCAAAGCTAGAAAGTTACCTCTATTTCCAGAAGGATTTGTTGTCATGCTCTATCTATGGCCCTGCATAGGAAGCCCCTGCATGCTGCAAAATTAAACTCAGCTGAGAGGATGTGTTTATTTCGGTTGGAGGTTGTGTTAGACATTTTCTGGATTTGACAAATCTGTGTCATCAGGAATAATCAGCATATAAAGCATCTTGTTGATATTGAAAACCCCCAGGATTACCTAAACCTTTGCTTTGCTGAAATTTTTGAAAGGTTTTTTCACTAGAATTCCAAAATAACCCTTTGTAATTTTCCCAAACAGAACACAATATTTACAGTAACCTCCTTCATGTCAGGTTGAATATCACAACCATTCGAACTCTTTTAGCCATGACTTCTGAAACGTTAGTGGTAGTTTCTTTCCCTTCTTTATCACTTTAAAGGTTACAAACTTTGAATGTTTGCCTTCACTCTTCAAAAATTCGTATTTGTCACTATCTGACAAGGAAACTAATCAAAGGCCGCCTTAAAGTAATAAAAACTAACTTAACTATTAAAAACTCAGACTTAATATAAACTCTTCGGGGCGGCCGTAATACCCTTAAACTAATCAAAGGCCGCCTTAAAGTAATAAAAACTAACTTAACTATTAAAAACTCAGACTTAGTATACTACCAGAAACAACAGGTCCAATATCATTGATACCTGTACTTCTACTTCCCGTTTCCATGAAAGCTGTTAGCAAAGAACTAGCATCATTAGAATCTGAAGGAATGGACGGGCACATAATGTCAGTTTCTTTAACACCTTCTTCAGGTCTCATGATAACCTCACATCCTGAACTGGCATGAGCAGGGCCAGAAATGCTACTTTTTGTTACCTCTTCATGTGGTCCTGAAGTATCTCCAGAAGAAGAGAAAGAGCACTGATGTAGTCTCTTAGGGTCCGATAAACTATCGCTTATAGAATGGCCATGTTCAGAGCAAGAAGTAACTCCAAAGGATGACAAGGAACACTGACATCGTCTCTTCATTTTTAGCCTCTGAGTTTCTGATCTGATACTGTAGCACATATTCAACCATGTGGTTGCCAATTGCCACAGCACATTCATCATGTGGTTGCTAGCCTAAGACCACCAACCACATTGCACTTTACCCAACTATATTGCTAGTCCTGCGTGCAAAAATGTTTTGTCCACTACACTCAAACAAATAAAGTATTTAAGCTTAAGCACATCATTATATAATTTTCTGAAAGGGGGGGGGGGGGGGGGGGGGGGGTTAAACCCACCAACCCCAACCCCCCCCCCCCCCTTGATCTGCCCCTGGTCTGCAGGAAGTTCAACATCAGAGTCGTTTTCTGATTGGGAAGGACTCTGAGGGCACAATTAGTAGAGTGAAGTATGAGTTTATGCACTCATGCATTGTGTACTGCATCCATTGCAGCTGTGGGAAGTACTACATAGGGGAGAGCAATAGGAGACTGAAGACCAAACACTATGAAATCTGTAGAAAGTATGCTAAAGAAAAGTTCTGTAATTGCTGAATATGCATGGGACAATGGACATCCTCTCTTGAACCCACCATCTTAGACCAGGCTAGAAGACAGAAGGAACTGCGAGAAGTAAGCATTGGCCATCACCCTAGTACAAAAGTGTGAGAGGTTCGATCGAGACTGTGGAATGGACTTGCCTGGCTGTTCAGTTGGGTGGACACCTCAGGATGAAATGACCACCATTTAATTTGTGGTTCAGTAGCAGTGCAGTTGACATAACGAAATTTCAATGACCTTCTCACTTAATCAACTTGAAATTTACACTCTCGATGTTTCGACTAAATGCTCTAGCCTGTATCACATGGTGAATAGGTATGTAACAAGCTCAGAGGAGTCTTAATATCTGATGAAGGCAGAGCAGCTAATCGAAACATTAAGGGAGTAAATTTAAAGTTGATTATTGAGAAGGTCAGTGAAGTATTTCCATTTCATTCTTCTTTGTTAAATTTTTTTCTCTTCTCTCCTATCCCTTCATTGCTGCCACATCCTGTCAACTGCATCAGATGTGCCAGTATGAGGTTCTTACAACATACTCTGGCATGCATCACATATGCGCCAGGATGAGGTTCTTGCCAATCCTGTCACATGTATCACACGTGCACCAGGGTGAGGTTCTTGCCCCATCCTGTCACATACATCACATGTGTATGTGGTTCTTGCCATGTATATACATTGTCTTCCTTTCTTTCCCTCTCCTCGTACTTGCATGCAACAGATCCATTTTGCAATGCATGTCTATGACAGTTACAGAAAATGTGTGTGGATAAGGATCATCAGGAAGATAAATCAGAGTACAGCTAGCTCATGTGCTGTACTATAAGCAGAATAAGTGCTCAGTTGATTCACTGAAAATAGGAATCTAGTTCTTCTCTGCCATCTGTTTGTGGTGTCTATCCTATGCAACCGTTATACCTGGCGAAGGCTCTGGCCAAAACATCGAATGAGTAAATATAGGTCGATTGTCCAGAAAGTCATTGTATATGTCCTTGGGAGGATGTAGCCGGTCCCTTAGTTATGGGGCTGACTGTAATAGCAAACAGCAAAGTATGGCATGTGCTGACATGTAAAGAGCTTAGGAGATGGATTTAGACCCCTTATATATATATATAAAGCAAAACCTATACTATACAGAAACAACAACAATAACAACAACAAAAATATAGAAAAGTGCTAAAAAACAAAACAAAAAACCAAAAAACACCCCAGAAAAAACAATCAGAGAAGAAAAAAAAAGAAGGAAAAAAACGGCGACGATCCTTTACCGTTTAAACAACGAATCGATCCACTCCAGTAGACAACCATTTACCACTTAAAATCACATGCACCAATAGTAGGATAATGATTGGTAAGCTTTTTAAGGTGTGCATAATTTTGAACGGTAAAGCCTGTGCAATTTTTAAATGGTAAAGGGTTACCTAACTTGCTAGTATTTTTGTGTCATTAATTCTCTGCCATTCATACATGTGCACATGCCCATTTGATAATTTCTTAGCCTGTTTCCAACATTTTCCAGTTAACCTTCCTATACATTAAGTCTCCTTGCGAGTTCATCTCCCTGCTTGCTCTCTAGTTAGAGTACACACCACTGTAACAAAGCATTTTCCTTTGCTCTATTTCCCTCTCTTCCTCCTCGCAATTCCATTCCCGAATAATAATAATAAAAACTCACATCGTGAGATCACATTGCTTTAGCCATAGCCACTGCCCTGGCACTAACTCTAACCACTGCCCTGGCACTAACCCTTGGTACTGCCCAGGCACTAATCCTAGCTACTACCCTGGCACTAATCCTAGCCACTCCTCTGACACTGACCCAAACCACTGCCCAGACCCTAGCCATTGTTCTGGCCCAAACCCTAGTCTTTGCCCTGGCCCTCATTCTAGCCAATGCCATGTCTCAAACTCTAGTCGTTAACCTGACCCTAACCCTCGAAGATCATGATGACACAATGATAGATAAAGCAACCCTCTCCTACCATTGCTGCATGCACCATGCATGCACACACACACAAACACACACACACACACACACTGTAGCATCACTCTTCCAAATCTGTTTTTCAAATATTAACACTCACGCTGTAGCATCACTGTTAATAATATTTTCACACACACTACAAACATTATACTGACCAAATTCTTCCGAACAAGAAAAAACTGAGCTAACTCTCTAATAATATCGATTGCATGATATAAAATTGACACTATACTAATACATGTCCCCATAATACATTGACTTAATAGGTGGTTTATATATACTACATGTGGACTAATAGGTAGTATACATATACTATATGGCCTCAGAATACATGGACTAATAGGTAGTATACATATACTACACATGGCTTCATAATACATGGACTAATAGTTAGTATACATATACTACGTAGCCTCATAATACATAGACTAATAGGTAGTATACATATACTATATGGCCTCATAACACATGGACTAATAGGTAGTATACATATACTACGTAGCCTCATAATACATGGACTAATAGGTAGTATACATATACTATATGGCCTCATAACACATGGACTAATAGGTAGTATACATATACTACATGGTCTAATAATACATGGACTAGTAAGTAGTATACATATACTACGCACGGACTAATAGGTCGTATACATATACTGCTTTGCCAAATAATACATGGACTAGTAGGTTGTATACACTAAGCACGGACTAATAGTCATATACATATACTACTTTGCCACATAATACATGGACTAGTAGGTTGTATACATATACTATGTGGCCTCATAATACATGGACTAATATGTAGCATACATATACTACATGACCTCATAGTACATTGACTAATGCGTAGTATTCGGAGAAATGAGCATGCTCTACTTTTCATGAAACTATGAATAACATTAGAAGAGAAAAGAATGACGTGTGCCTTGGAGGCAGGCCTTAGAGAATAAAAAAAGAGAAGATAGAGACAGGAAGAGAAGGACAAGAGGACAAAGCTAGGAAGAGAAGGAAGAAAGATGGAGAACAAGAAGATAGAGCTACGAAGAGTAGCAAGAAAGATGGAGGACACAAAGACAGAGACAGGAAGACAGAAAGAAAGATGGAGGTCAAGAGGACAGATCTAGGAAGAGAAGGAAGAAAGATGGAGGACAAGAAGACAAAGCTAGGAAGATGGGCAAAAAGTGGAGCTGAACATGCAAGTGCTCCCTCACTGGAGCGAAGGAGAGGAAACAACGACCATCCATGGTGTCCCTCTGGCTGAGTCCTCTCCACTCCATTTTGACTCCCAAACAATGCATTCTTTACTACTAATAATAATTATAAATTAATTGCATGTTCGTAGATATATTATGTGACGAGATCTAAGAAAAAAGTTCCTCTTTAAGCTTGGGAAGGATTTATAAGCTGATTCAGGTTCCATTCTGTTTGGGAAGGATTTATGAGGTGATTCAGTGGTTCCATTCCATTGGTAAGGATTTATAAGCTGATTCAGGTTCCATTCTGTTTGGATGGATTTATGAACTGATTCAGGTTCTATTCCGATGGTAAGGATTTATGAGCTGATTTGGGTTCCATTCTTTTTGGATGGATTTATGAGCTGATTCAGGTTCCATTTCTTTGGGATGGATTTATGAACTGATTCAGGTTCCATTCTGAAGGCTATTTTGTGTTCTTTAATTTATTGACCATTGTTGCCAGATCCCATAACATTTACATTAGTGCACTTCCACACACTAAACAAACAAACAAACTAACTAACCCTGGTGAAGCAATGAACTTGATGAAAGGGTTAATTAGGGAGTTGGGTTATTTCCAGTTATTCGATGGAGTAAGGGTTACTACAGCTCCGTCTGCCAAAGGGAAATGCTACTAAATCAAACAAGCAAGACTGCCTTGCTTGGTCCTTCTCCAAACTGATGTTCCTGGGGAAAATCAACGCTGCCCTACAGTTACTTTCAGAACATGGAAAGGGGAGTGTACTCTCTGTAAATGATTCCATCGATTGTGAAAATGAGGACACAAAGACTGTTCTGGAGAACTTGAAGAGCAAACATCCATGTGCACAGCCAGTATTACGTGAAGCCCTGCTGGAAGGTTGTGTTATTACCCACCACAAGAGGCGCACCCATTAATTTTTGACCAGATCACTGCAAGCAACATTAGATCAGCTGCCCTCCATACGACAGGAGCTGCCTGCCCCTCAGGTATTGATGCTCATTGCTGGAGGAGACTTTGCATCTCAGTGAAGTCAGCATCTCGTGACCTCTGCCAGGCTCTAGCTTCACTAGCAAAGCGCCTCTGCTCTGACTATGTGGACACACAAGGGCTCTTACCATTGCTGGCCTGCAGGCTCATCGCCTTGGATAAACACCCTAGATATGTGAGACTGCGAGGAGAATCATTACAAAGGCTGTACTTTTTGTCACCAAGGGAGATATCCAAGACGCTGCTGGCACAAGACAACTCTGTGCTGGTCAAATTGCTGGGACTGAAGCTGCCATTCATGCGTGAGGTCAATTTTTTCAAATGAGGATACTGAAGCTATCCTCCTTGTGGACGCTAGTAATGCTTTTAACTCCCTCAATAGGCATGTGGCTCTTCGCAATACAAGGCTCACATGTCCGTCTCTCTCGAAAATATTTATCAACACATACAGGGATCCTTCAGACCTATTTATCGACGGTCAAACACTCTCGTCTGAGAAGGGTACCACCCAAGGGGACCCATTAGCCATGCCTTTCTATACTTTAGCCACACTTCCTCTCATTGATCGCTTGAGTGATACCGAGGGAGTCACCCCGGTCTGTTATGCTGATGATGCTGCCGCTGCAGGCAGCATATCATCTCTAAGAGGTTGGTGGGATAAAATGAGGTCAAAGTGTCCATCATTCGGCTACCACGCAAATGCTTACAAGACATGGCTGATAACAAAAGAGCAGTACATCTCACAAGCCAAGGAGCTTTTCAAAGGGTCAGAGGTAAACATCACCTCTCAGGGCAGGCCCTACTTGGGAGCCGCCCTAGGCTCAGATGAGTTTATCAAGGAGCATGTGTCGGAGAAAGTTAAGCAGTGGAAGGAGGAGTTGTTCCAGCTTACTCAAGTTTCCACTACCCAACCACATGCTTCCTATGCTGCCTTTGTTCATGGCTATATCTACAAGTTCACTTACCTGTGTAGAACCAATCCTGACACAGAACAACTGTTAATGCCCCTGGAGGATGTCATCAGATCACAACTGACCCCAGCCTGGTCTGGCAGGGACCCACCAAATGATTCCATATGTGAGCTATTCGCTCTTCCGACAAGACTGGGAGGCCTAGGAATCATCAACCCTGCCTGCCGCTCCTTCTTAGAATTTGATGCCTCCATCCAGATAGCTTCACCAATGAGCCATCTTATTGAGAAGCAGGACCCAAAGTACTCCTGGGATACAATGACGGCCCAAATTATGGCAAAGAATGAGGTCCGCAAGCAGAGACAGATACAATCAAAGGCAGCTGCAGACACCCTTAGACACAACCTGTCTAACACATTACAACGGGCCATGGACCTGGCTCAAGAGAAGGGTGCCTCGAGCTGGCTATCTGCACTTCCACTGGAGGAACACAACCTCACCCTTCACAAAGGCTCATTTAGAGATGCGCTTGCACTCCGTTACGGATGGCCCCCACAGAACACTCCCACAAACTGTGCCTGTGGCAAACCCTTTTCCACTGATCATGCTCTTTCATGCCCCAAGGGGGGATTCCCATCCATCAGGCATAATGAGGTACGAGACACAATAGGTTGCTGGATGTCCGAGGTATGTAATGATGTGTGCATAGAGCCTAACTTGCAGCCAATCATGGGAGAAAACCTGAAGGGTGCCTCAGCTATAAGAGAGGATGGAGCCGGACATCGCCGCCAATGGTTTCTGGGGTGGTCGTTATGAATGAACATATTTTGATGTCGGAGTATTTAATCAACACGCCCCCTCCAACCGTCTACAAAGTTTAGTCTCCACATACAGAAAGCATGAGAGGGAAAAGATCAGGTCTTACGAACAGCGAGTGAGAGAGGTTGAACATGGATCGTTCACCCCACTGATCATGGTTCTCACAGGTGGCCTAGATAACTGCATCGATATCACTCAAATGACTAGGGAAAGGGAAAAACTCAAAAAGATAACAAATTATCACCAAGTTTCAAATGGAGACATTGAGTAGCTACCACACATATACATGTATAGACTGACTGATGTTGCTATCCATTATTGACTATTATTATTATTTTTTTTATACCATCTCATAGAGCTTTCCGTTGTTGGCGGGGAAAAAGAAAAAAAGAAAAAAGGTGTGGGGTAAAGGAGCGAAGAATAAAAGAATGATTCCTCCCAGGATTGAACTGAAACTTTAAGAAAGTCACCAAGGGAAAGAATAAAAAAGAACAAAGAAACTGGAAAGAGAGAATCCCCCTCTAAATTGTCATCCTCTGTGTGGCTGGCTTAAGTGAAGATATCAGGCATGTGTTTGGAAAATTTGATGTCAGAGTTATTTTTATATCTGGCTTGACCTTAAGATCTCAGCATACCATGGTCAGATAAATTGGATACTACCATGATGTCATCAGTTTTCCTTCCAGATGTGGGAAAGTGTACATTAGTGAGACATTCCAGAGGTTGGACATGAAGATAAACAAATAAAGATGCTTGCAGAAGGGAGAACTAGCATGCATGGAACCAGCACCACCCAATCGTGTGGTAAGAAACCTCTGTGATTAATAGAGACAGTGAGTGGAGATAGTTGCTCATGAAAAAGTGTCAGGTATTCATCTTACACCAAGGGATCAGCACTTCAATCGAGATGTAGGGCTTGAGCTTCCTGGTTGCTGGGTCACAACTCTCAAGACTATGCATATGAAGTCACACCCATCTTCATCTGTTTGATAGCTGTGCTGTTATCGGACAATTCATAAATCACATGCATTTGTTGTGTGAAATGCATTGACAGCAAGTATGGGTTATATTGCATTTTTTAATATTCCCTGATGAAGACCGAAGTATTTTGGTTGAAAAGTTGGCTTCAAAACCAAAAAGCTGAATACAGATAAAACTTGAAGCATTATATGTACAAATTGCAACATTTTAGCCATACTTAGTTATAGTTTTAGGTTACTGTAGTGTTATTTTACATTATCAAATTAACATACTTGAGATAACTAATATAAATACTGTATGAAAAAAATATACCAGAGGATCACAGAAGCAATGATGATGAGCAGTATTAACCAAATAGCCAGGGCTGCTATGAAGACTCCCACTATATGTCCATCTGTTATAGACTTTGGTAGTGGTTCAGTGGTCATTTGTGCCGTGGATATAAATGTAATATTGAATCCTGCAATTCCCAGAACACTTCTGCTAGCCTACGAGAGAGATATACAAAATGCTATTAAATATACACGATAAAAATGTAGGTGCTTTGTATACATGGGGCAACACTCTTGCAGCAAGGTGAGTTGGTGTCCATGACACTCCAACAGTGGTGTGGGAGTATATACACACAACCATTTATTATGTCACACAGACCTATACAGTGAGCAATAAATAAAAGTGCTACGAATAGATTTCAACAAAGTAATAGTATGCAATTACTGGAATAGAAGTCTTCATTATCTTTTGATGCAATATTGCATATTTTATTTTGGATTCTCAACTTTGGGAAATGAAATAATCATAAGTGGAAAAGATATGGCTATCTACATGAGAATACTTCACTTTGAATGATTATATATCTAGAGTATATTGGATCATTTCTAAGATTACCATAGACTATTTGTACATTTGTTGACCAGTTAACCCTTTCCATTCTAGACTCTATGATCAGAATGTTGCTACTGCTCAAGTATATACTCTTCTCTTTTCTTAGGTTCTAGAATAAAAGTACAATCAATGTAAAATGCAATCTCCATGCTGTAACATGGATTTAATTTCAAGCTTCTATTAACCCACTTCCAATATATGCACCATGGCATATAGTTAAAAGATTCATAAAAGTCAACCTTTGTACTGTTTTGCAAAATAAAAATTACCCCTAATTCAAGTTTGAAATTAAATCCATGTTACAACATGGAGATTGCATTTTACATTAATTGTACTTTTATTCTTATAACTATCGTACTAATAGTCACAAGGCTATATGGCTTGTACTATAGGAAGTGAATTAGGTATGGATAAATACACTTACTTGAATAAGGTAATTTCCTCAAAGGTACAGCCACCGATGTCAATACAGTACATATTAACTGCTTCAACCACCCAATATATAAATGCAGCCAAATATTCGGTTTCATGTCTAACTGACTCTCTGAATGTCCATTATTACTGGCCGAATTGAGCATCAGACCAAGATGAAACTTTTCTGGATATTTTCCAGAATCCATCATGCACTTGGCATTGTTGGCCGGTGGGCCCGTTTGTTTTAGACCTGGGCATGCCTTTTCACGGTCCCAATGATAAGACAAACAGTTGCATTACCAACAAACGATGCTAGTTGTGTTAGATCTCATCTAATGCAAACAGTTGGCTGGCATGGCTGCTTCTAGCCCTACTCCATTAGAAATACACTTCAGTTGCTGAAACTGTGAGATTTACAGAGGGCAGCATTGTTTTCAATATTGTCTTCAACTGGTTCGATGCAACTTTTTTGAGTGACCATAAAATAAGTTTGGGAGATTTAAGTTTGGAGATCAGCACCTGGGATGGACCACGCCTCATTCTCATTCTGTGCTCCTCTGCTAGTTATTTTATCATTAATGCTAAACATGATTGGGAAAAAATATTTTTAGAGGTTCTCCATGGAGGTATAAAAAGCAGAATGCTACTGTTTCACTCGGCACAAAATAGCTAAGACAGTTTTGGAGCAATAGAATAACTGCCACATTTCCAAAATGGTTCTGGATTCAAATTGCTCGGGAAACCTAATGGAGCAAACACTAAATGAGGGCAGATACAATTTAAAGGCATATACAATAATCCCCAAACCAGGCTATAGCTCCTCGATCTATTAGTGATGTAGTAAAATACAGGGAAGCTTAGCTGTAGTATATAGACTAGTTGATGAGACAGAGTGAGATGCCAGAAAGAGCACATGCAGCCATATACATAAGACCATTGTCTTTATAAATGCTACTCTTTTTAGTATAGTAAACAGCACCAAAGGATATATGATTTTCAGAGGCAATGCAAACACATCCATTACCAACATATTTATGAACATTAAATACCGTCTGTAGTGTGAATCCTGGCAGCTGAATCAAAAGTAAGTTCTGCACAACATGATCACTATGCATAGCTGGCTCAGTTGTTGTAGCAAAGACAAGAATAAATATAGTTTTAATCAAATAATTAGAGAGTGTATTGCTCAATTCTTGCTATATAGGAAAAAATGACCAGAAAGGTAAATTAATGTTCACACTCCACAACTCCTACAGCTAGGTTCTTTGATTACTCTACAAACATAATTTCGATTGTACTCAATCATCATTTGCGATTCAGTGAACCAATAACCGACCCGTCAACTGTTTATAATCCGTCAAGCAAAGTCCAAGTACAAATCCCATGCATGTGTTCCACAGATTGATCTCCCAAATTCACTGGAGTGCTCCAATAATCGTATTCACTGAACTCATAAGATGTAGTTAGTATTTACTGATGGTTATCAATTCACAGCATCCATAGAAGTGATGAGCTAGATGCCATGTACACTAATATGACCAGAAAATTATTAAATTGCAAATTGCATTATGTAGCACTTACGTTTTGTTCAGTGTTTAAACTCCACATAATGAGTGTATCTGTTGAGGATTCTTATCCCTGATACGCACTTACTCTCAGAGTAGAATATGATAAAGTATTATTAACAGTAGAGCAGAAGTAGAGTTGCACAATCACGGACTGATTTGCTGGGTTCCATAGGCTGGCTCCCTTAATTAGGCTGCCAGCCAAGACCTTATATGGTAAAATGCATAACTAAGTAGCCGGGCTGGTCCTGATCACAAGACTGTACATGTCATGAGAAAGGAATGTGTGCATGGTGTGTGGGTTGCATGCTCTAATATATGCACTGTCACATCATTTATAGTTTATATATATATGTAAAATGTTCAACATTGTTGGGGGTTCCTTGAGCTTCAGGGATCCCCAACACTCCTCCCCTCCCTCTCTGCAGTGAAGCTGGGAAATGGGTGGTGGACGACATCCACTTCCCAGGACTGCCTCGACAGTCCATCAGCATTGCCATTGTGGGCACCTGGTCGGTGGATGACGGCAAAGTTGAACAGTTGAAGACAGAGTGACCACCTCGTCAGTTGGCCTCCGATATTTCTCATGTTGTGAAGATACCGGAGGCAGCTGTCATCTGTCACAACCGTAAATCTGACTCCTGTCAAGTAAATGGCCAAATAATGGATGCCGTCGACTTTGGCGAGGCACTCGCGTTCTACGGCTGCATAATTTATTTTGCGTTGGCACAGTTTCCTTGAGTAAAAGGCGACTGGTTTGTCACCATTTTCCACAGACTTCTGGTTTAGGACTGCCCCAATGCCAACGTTAAAGGCATCCGTCTGCAGGGTGAGTAGTTCGGTCCTTGCAGTACAGGTTCCGACACCAGGGCATCCTTCAAGGCCTGAAATAAAGTTTCATGGATATCCTCCTACTTCACCTTGTCAGGGAGTTCCTTCTTGGTTAGATCAGTAAGTGGGGTGGACAAGGTGGCATAATGGGGAACAAACCGTCTATAGTACCCAGATAATACGAGAAAGGCTCGGACATCTTTTTTGGTCTTGGGCCATAGGAAGTCCTTCACAGCAGCAATCTTCCCGTCATCTGGCCTGACCTGGCCACATCCAACATGGTGTCCTAGGTAGGCACAACACTCAGCCATTCCGAGCTGGCACTTGGTGGCTTTCAGAGTAAGCCCATCGTCTCTGAAGGTGGTTGATGTGCTCAGGCCATGACACACTGAAGACTACAACACCATCCATATAAGCGCAAGCATACATGGAAATATCACCAAATAATCTGTTCAGGAGCCTCTGGAATGTGGCAGGTGCCCCAACCAGGCCAAAGGGCATCACCGTGAACTCATACTTGCCGAAGGGTGTGGTGACGGCTGTCTTCATACGTGATCTGGGCAACTGCTAGTAGCTCCTTGTTAGGTCAATTGTCGAAATTAACTGGGCTCCTGCCAGTCCATCCAGAAGATCTTCCACCCTGGGCATCGGGAAAGGGTCAGGACGGGGCACTGCATTGAGTTTACGATAGTCTACGCAGAAATGCAGTGACCCATCCTTCTTAGGTACCAGTACAATTGGTGATGCCCAAGGGCTTGTGCTCTCTGTTATCAGTCCCACCCGCAGCAGAGTAGCTATCTCCTCTTTCACCAGTTTCTGTCTGGCCTGTGGAATACGGTAAGGAGTTGAACTACAAGGTGGTGACTCAACGGTATCAATGTGGATTTCAGCCAGGGTGGTTAGTCCTGGATGATATCTGAAAATCTGTTGATTGCCTGCGACAAGGTCAGCGAGCTCCCTGTTCTGGTCATCCTGGAGCTCAGAGTTGAGGGTGGGTAGAGACTGTGAGTTGGCTGGAGGAGTCCAGGAGGGAATCTCCTCGTGAGAGAGGATGGCTTCAGTGGATGAGACCCCCAGCAGGCACACTGCCGATGGCGACTCCCACCTACGGAGCATATTTACATGAAATGTCTGTAATCCTCTTTTACCCCTGTGAGTACGGATCCTGTAGGTGGTAGGGGAGAGCACCTCGATGATGGGGAAGGGGCCTGACCATTCCGCCAACAACTTGTTGGTGAAAGTAGGGAGAAGTACTAGCACCAGGTTGTCCTGTACAAAGAGTCTCTCCCTGGCCTTCTTGTCAAACCACTTCTTCATGCTGTCTTTTGAGTCTTGCTCGTTGGTGATGGCGATATCCTTTGTGTGTCTAAGATGGTTATATGTGTGCAGTAAGTAGGAGACCACACTGTCTGGGACTATCTTGGATTCTGACCAGTCTCTTCACACAGGACGTCGAGTGGACCACAGGGGTTTCTGCCAAAAACCAGTTCAAATGGGCTGAATCCGGTGCTGCTTCACTTCACTTCCGGTGCACACTTTCTTCTGATGAGGGCAAGGGAGGGATATTCATGCTGAGCCTGGCATAACTGTGCAGACCTGCCATCGAGTTCAGGGAGTCTGCCCCACGTCTGTGCATGTTGTCTCTTGGCAACCTGCCTCTTGTTCTTAGAGTGTCTGGTCTTGGTAGAGGCTTGATGAAACATGTCATCCGAGAACTCTGGTATGTCCATGGGTGGGTATGCTGGATCAGTCGGAGATGGAGTATCACTCTTCATGGCGCTCTCCTTGGCTGAGAAGGGCTCTTCCTCTTCAGATATTGTCTGGACAGACTCTGTCTCCGAGGTGGAGGAGAGGAAGAGGAAGACTGACTAACCAGTGACTGGGTTGACCTGCCTCTGTAGTCAGTCTCCTGGGCTGATTCATCTGACTCTTGAGTGGTGAACCTGTGCACTGGCACCTCTCTTGGCTTGCCTTGGTGCACCTCTAGACTGGTGGGGTGTTCTTGCCCGTACTCGTGCTGTCCTGCCTCGGTGGTGGGCAGTAGTCGCAGAGCTTTCGGAGTCCTAAGAGTTGCTCCTATCTCTGTATGTGGCAGGTCTCCGGACTTTCCTTAGCGAACATCGAGGTGGTGTGGTGCTCTTCCTTCCCAGATCTGTATGTAAAAAGAGATCTCTGATATATTGGGTATCTACCCCTAAGATACCATCAAAGGATATATTTGGGTTAACAGCCACTGTGGCTGCCCTGGATGGTGAGGTTGATGATAGCAGTCGGATACTTGTGGGACTTTGTATTGGCCCCAGAGATAAAGACATAACCTTGCTTCTTAAAATCCTTCTTCAACCAACATGGATGAATCTGGGTGATATTGCAGCCTGTGTCCACCAATAGCCGGGGAATTGTTACTCCATCCACTGCACCTGAAAGGGTGGGAAGGGAATAAGTATTGTTCTGACAACATACCAAGCATTTCTTGTTGTGGCAGAGTGCCGCATTGTACCCATACTGCTTGTAGTTGAAGCAGAGGAATCCTCCTTTGGCTGCATCACAGGGAGGTAGTTTGGGTCCTTCGTTGTTATTGTAGTTGCTAGTTGGAGTCTCGGGTTTGTTGAGAAGTGGTGACTGTTCATGTCCGGGTTCCCTTGGTTCGGTAACGGTCATTAGAAGGGAAAGAACGGGTGCTGGAGAGCTTGTTCCACCATTTGGGTTCTTCCAGCTCATAGTTATCGGTCAGCCTGGCTGCTTCCTTTGCCGTGAGTGGGTGACGATTCCGTACATACGCCTGTGTTGTGGGGTTGGTTATGGCACTTCATAGTTTCTCCATAGCTATGAGATAAAAAAATTTCTCTCGAGTCTGGTGATCCTTGGAGAGGAGTTGTTGGTAAGTCTCTTCTGGTTCTCTGGCTATGGCATCCAATTTCTTCCTATAGTAGGAGTAGGTGATGCCATGGAGGTTGACGAGAACTTCCCTCACCGAGGGGAAGTCGTTCTTTGTCTCTGCCGGCATTGTCGCATGAAACTTGCGAGATGCATGATCTAGGGTAGGCATCAACATACCTATCAAGTATATCTTTGGTACACACCAAAAGGTTCCATGTGAAGTTGGAATTCCTGCAGGTGGTATTCAATGTCAGCTACATCTTTTAGTTTGAACAAGAACAAAAAAGCCATTCTCTCTTTCCCTTTGGATTTGCTGGTGATCATGACTGTCTCTGTTTATAACACTTAAGAACCGCGCTGGACCTACTGTATGGGCTCTGTGTTCATTAATGCACTCATCCTTGTAATGTTCAAGTATTATATTACTAATCACACACACTGTATCAGTCACTTTGATTATTATGCATAGACATTGCATCATCATTACGAATGATTGTGACACATTATTACATCACGTGATAGAAGAAAGAGAAGTTTTATACTCGTGCTTTAACTGTCTAAGTATGGTTCGACGGTCTTCAGAAATTCAGTCCCATCAGTTGACCTGGATGGATATAAAGACAACCAGATAACAATAAGTAACAGTTGAACAGAATAACTGGCGACGAGGATAATGAACCATGGCAGTAGCCGGAAGAATTGACTTGTCACCATTAGCAACCTTTGACCCTGTGAGTGATCCACCATCGTTAAGCCAGAGATGGAAAAGTTGGAAGCGGCGTTTCGAGATAAATATAGCAGCGCTCAATGTAAGTGATGACAAACAAAAGAAAGCAATCCTGTTGTATCAGGCAGGACAGACTACCGAAGAAATTTTTGACACAATTCCAGATACAGGAGATGACTTTGCCACAGCTATGGAAAAGTTAGACAACTATTTTACACCCAAGAAAAATGTGTCCTATGAGATTTTCCAATTTCGTAAAGCTGTTCAACAATCAGGAGAGACTGTAGATCAATTTGTTACCAGATTGAGAAAGCTAGCTTCCACATGTGAATTCACTGACATGGGAAAAGAGTTGAACTCCACTATCATCCAGAATTGTCAGTCAAAACATCTAAGAAGAGTGGCACTTCATGATGATATATCCTTAGAGGATCTACTAGCTAAAGCAAGAGCGCAAGAAGCAAGTGAAGAGCAAGCAAAAGGAATTGAACATGAACAGGCACACTCAGCAGCAGAAGCAGTGAATGTTATTCAGCAGAGGCGACCACCCAGAAAATGGCAGTCACCACGAACATGGACAAAACCAGAAGATCAGAGTATATGTCATAAGTGTGGATTTTTGTGGCCCCATAAGAATGGCTCATGTCCAGCAAAAGTTCAAACTTGTAATAAGTGTGGTAAAAGTAATCATTTTGCCAAAGTATGTCTCTCAAAACAAAAAGAAGTACAAGGTCGATACAAAACACATGAGTCCCAACTAAAACACAAGCACAAGCAAATTTGTCATTTCATCAGAGTACAACCAAAAGTGTGATAGCAGTAGTGATGAATATCTGACACATTGAGTGACACTGCACGTATGGAAGCATCCACGGACATCATGGATGAGGAAACATTTGCCAAAATAAACCAAGCGAATAATCTTGAGTTACAGCTTTCAACAAAGCTTATATTTGCGTATGGTGCAGACTTCCAACTTACAGTAGTGGGACAGTTTGACATCAACATTGAAGTTGATACAAAGACAGTGCTATCAACAATTCATGTACTACGAGGAAGTCACGGGTCTCTACTCAGTTAGAAGACAACATGTGACCTTGGTCTGGTTCATGTTAAGATTAAGCATGTTTGGGATAGTCCAAGAGTATGTGAGAGGCTGGTGCAAAAATATCCCAATTTGTTTGAAGGTATAAGCAAGCTCAAGAACAGAAGTCAAACTTCACATTGACACAATTGTACCTCCTGTGGTTCAAGCAACACGCAGAATTCCTTTTCACACGAGGAAACAAGTTGAAAAAGAGCTCATCAACTTTGAACAACAAGGAATCATTGAGAAAGTTGAAGTTTCAACTCCATGGGTTTCACCTTTAGTTATTACAACCAAAAAGAATGGCGAGGTCCATTTATCTGTTGACATGAGGAGAGCAAATAAGGCAATTAACCGAGAGAGACATCCTAGTCCAACGATTGATGATCTTATTAACAACCTGAATGGAGCAACAGTTTTTACAAAACTTGATTTAAGACAAGGATATCATCAAATACCCTTATCACCTGAGAGCAGATATATCACAACATTCACGACTCACAAAGGTTTAATACGTTATGCTCGACTGAACTTTGGAACAAACTCAGCAAGTGAGATGTTTCAAAACATCATCCATGAACAGATTCGGGACATACCCAACATCAGTGATGATGTTATAATATTTGGGAAAACTCAAGCTGATCATGACAAGGCTCTACAGGCAGTTTTTGAGAGATTCTCTTCAGTCGATTTGTCTTTCAACAAGACAAAGTGTGAATTCAGCAAGAAATCGTTAACATTCTTTGGTTTTGTATTTTCGGACAAAGGAATCTCACCTGATCCTAAGAAAGTACAAGCAATTCATGACGCCAATCCTCCTACATCAACCAGCGGTATCCGAAGTTTTCTAGGATGGCAACATATTGTGCAAAATTTATACCATGCTTCTTCAGTGACATATCACAGCCACTATGGCTAATGCTTCTTTCTCTGTCTGAGAATACCTGCTTTCAACATCAGAGAGTTGGGCTATTGAAAAGTTTCATCTACATCTCTATGGAGGACCTTTTACCCTTTACACGGACTGCAAACCAGTCGAATTGATTTATGGTAACCCAAAGTCCAAGCCTCCAGCACGCATCGAACGTTGGAATCCAAGACTACAAGGATATGACTTCTCAATAGTACATACTAAAGGAAACCAGAATCCTTCCGATTACCTCTCAAGACATACAAACTCAGAGGAACCAAAGAAACAAGAAACCATGGCGGAGGACTATGTCAATTTCTTATCTGCTCACGCAGTACCAAGGGCTATGATGTTGTCAGAGATTCGAGAAGCAACCACAGCTGACCCAACCTTGCAGCAGATATCCAAAATGATCAGAACTGACAAGTGGAAAGAGCAGACCACATCCGAGGCAGATATCGCAGAAATCAAGCTTTTTCAAACAGTCAAGAATGAACTCACTGTTAGTAGTGATGAAAGTGTGATACTCCGTGGAAATCGCATCGCAATACCAACTTCACTACGAAAGAGAGCAATTATGTTGGCTCAGGAAGGTCACCAAGGAATTGTTAAGACAAAGAAGTTGCTCAGTGAAAAAGTGTGGTTCCCAGGAATAGAAGCAAGAGTAAAGCAACAGATTGATAAGCATTGCTTGTCAGGCCAATGGTCCAGAAAATCGTCCTGAACCTCTCCAGATGTCTCAAGAGCCATGGCACACTGTACATGTTGATTTCTGTGGACCTTTCCCAACTGGAGAATATCTACTTGTTACGATAGATGCCTTTTCTTGTTTTCCTGAAACAGAAATAGTACAATCAAAAGCAGCAAAAGGAACAATTTCCAAGCTTGACAGAACACACGGAATTCCAAGAGTTCTCAAGACTGATAATGGACCACCATTTTTTGGAAATGAGTTTAAAGCCTATAATGGAAGAGAATGGAATATCTCACCAGAAGATTACTCCATTGTGGCCACAAGCTAATTCAGAAGCGGAGAACTTTATGAAACCCCTCACAAAAGCAATTCGTTCATCGAATGCTGAAGGAAGAGATTGGAAGAAAGATCTGTTAAGGTATCAAAACATTGTATGCCAAGGGCTCTTATGTATTTGCTAGTCAACTTTCATTGAAAGTATCTAACCTTGGAATTGTGAGTCACTCATAGGCGAAATCATCTACCTTTTAAAAAGTAATCAAGTTAGCTAATTGTAAGATTGACAGACAGAAGACAGTTAGTCTCCCTTTATGCAGGCTAAGGCTGGCTATTGTAAACTGGCATGGTGGTATGGCCAGCTTTCTACTAACTGGGAAGTAGAACCAACAGCCATGGTACTTTAATATCACAGTTAAAGTCTTCTATACAAACAATCATATCTCTAGGTCTTTCTAAAACCTTCAAGCAACTATGTTATGTAAGTTGTCAAACATTACTATAGCTACAAGTAAAATATGTTGCTCTCCTGGCATTTTAATCTCCTGTATACTTTTTAGAGAAACAGTAGAAGTCAATAAAAAATTAAAGTAAGGTTGACCGATCACAGGATAACTTCCTAGATCTAGATATTTCTGTTTAGGGCACAGGTGTCAGTCACTGTTTTGACAAGTTCAAATGAAATGCAGTCAAGGCATTTCTAACTTGAATAACATAACACAGAACTCATTGAGCAGATATCGAGAAAAATATATTTGGAGCTCTAGAATTATCACTGTATGCATTCTTTCTTTTTTATATAATTTTGTCAAATAGAAATTTTCCCTGCAATATTCACCTATTTTAATCAAGCATGAGTCTGTGATTATATAGTCACTGCTGTAGGTAACATTCAGATCAATGTGTGTTCTATTGTTAGGCATATCCATAGCTTTCTAATACCTATCCTCCTGCCACAATTAATAGGTAGCTAACCTATAATATTGAAAACATCCAATGTTCTCTTCTAAATTAGGTATAAATACTTACTAGGTCCATCTCGAAAAAGCATGTATTTCAAAGCCTCAGAAGACTTGCACAACCTGTTTTTCTTAACCACACAGCTAGAAATATAACAATAAAAGAAATATTGTCCCTTTTTATACAACGTTAGAAAATATTAACTACCTCAAACTAAAGTTCTTGTGTTATACAAATATTAGACAACAGTTGAGACATATCAACACTGTCCAAGTGAAATAGCCACTTGTCCAAGTTATGATAATGTGTTTGTTTGTTGTTTGTTTCAGTACCTCTGATTGCTTTTAATTCAACCATGATCGTGGCTAATGAAGGGGATGGTTATTTTGGGGTGTGCATTGATGTTGTCAACCAATCAAAGTGGGGCAGATTGTATCTGTCACATTTTCAGCACTAAAAATTAAAGAAAATAGTCTTCTCCCCATTGAAATCACAAATTATATATTTAAAATAGTTTAGAGACTACATGCACATTAATATTGTCATTAGTTTTTGTAATAATCAAATATAGTATTGTTTACTTACAATGACCTCTAAAAATATGCATCACCCAAAGTTGTGATTGAAGAGTACTCTAAAATACACTCACCATCATCGTCTGTGATAGTGATTGTTACCATGTCTTCTTCAAATATGTCTGGCATTGCTACAGTGAAGAGTAATCTGAAAATTTCATTTTCCTCTGTAAAATTATCTCCTGTAATGTTGATAACAATGCAGAGTTCCTGTGTCACAGAACCAAAGCTCTGGAAGGTCAGTAAGGATGGGTCTGATGCGTAATCACTTCCTCTTGTCAGATACATTATATCACAATTAAAAGAAGAAGCATTTTCTCTTCATTATTTTAACAGCAAATTTTCAATTAATATTGGTATTGCATCTGTTCACAAAATAATTGCTGTAGGCTCATGATAAACACAAAACAGGATTAGGAAGTATTATACACAATGTAAATCTCCATCATCAACAGCTGAAGGGATGTATGTTATCAGAATGCATACTTTCCTAGCAAAAATAAGGTCAAGAATAAAGTGTATTGGTTTCTGCCATTCTGGGTTGTTCAATTTAAGAGGTAAGATTTTACTACATCTACACTCTATAGCATCTACACTCTATAGCTAATATAACTTTCTATCTGGAAACTGGTTCCTTCCAGATAGACTCTGAAATGCTTAATCCCGGCTACTATGGCCAATAACTACCTTTCTATGGCTGAGTAATTCCGTTCCCGGGGTAATAACTTTCTTGATCCGTAAGCAATAGGGTGTTCGTCTCCTTGCTCGTTAACCTGGCTTAGGACATATCCCAACCCAGTTGCAGACGCATCAGTCTGAAGAATAAATTTTCTCGCCCAATTTGGGGTAGTCAAGATGGGATACCGTGTAAGTGCCTCTTTCAGCTTTCCAAATGCTTGTTCACACTTTGGGTCCCATATCACCAGGTTAGGATTCCTCTTCCTGGTCAGTTCCGTTAGTGGGTTGGCTATTGTAGAAAAGTCTGGGATAAACCGTCTATAATTACCAACCAACCCCAAGAATGCCCTTACTTGCTTCTTATTGTAAGGCCTCTGGTACTCTCTTACTGCTTCAATCTTACAATCGAGTGGCTTGATCTCTCCTCCACCAACTATATGACCCAGGTAGGTACAGCTGTTCACTGCAAAGTTGCACTTTCTTTCCTTAATTCGCAAGCCAGCTGTTCTTAAACGTTCGAATACTTGCGTCAGGTGTCTCATATGTTCCTTCCAGGTCAGACTGTGGATTAGTATGTTGTCGAGGTATGCATTTGCAAACCTCTGTAGATCGGCCAGAACATGGTCCATGAGTCGCTGGAATGTAGAAGGTGCTGCCACTAACCCGAACGGCATTGTCAAAAATTTATACTTACCATAAGGGGTGACAAACGCCGTCTTCTCTCGGCTACTTTGGGTCAGGGGCACTTGGTAGTACCCCTTCGTCAGGTCTAAAGTTGTGATGTAACTTGATCCTCCAATGCCGTTGATTAAGTCCTCAATATGCAGGAGTGGATAGGGATCTTTGGTTGTGACTGCATTGAGTTTCCTGTAGTCGATGCACATGCGCCTTGTCCCATCCTTCTTCGGCATTAGCACGATTGGGGCAGCCCAAGGGCTCTTTGACACTTCGATAATCCCCTGCTTCAGCAATGTCTTGATTTCTTCGTTCAAGTACTCCTGGGACGCATGGGCCAACCTATATGGAGGCAGATGAATAGGCAGAGCCTCCCCTGTGGGTATGTCGTGCTCCACTAGGCTGGTTCGTCCCGGCTCATCCTGGATCACATCCTCAAATTTCTTCTTGAAGAGAGTTAACTGCTGCTGTTGTTGGTTAGAGAGAGAGTTCTTCAATTCCATATTCGATTCGAACTGGTCGTCCACATCTTCTTCTTCCTCCTCTTGGGTTAGGAAGACTGCTGCCATCGGGGGTGTCCAAAGCTTCATAGAGTTTACATGGAACATCTTGAAACGCTTTCCGGTGGCTCCTGAGTCCACTTTGAACGTTACATCTGTCACTTTCTTAGTGATGATGAATGGCCCTTGCCATTCGTTTAGTAGTTTGTTGGCTTTCCTCGGTCGAAAAACCAGCACAAATTCACCGACTTGGAACTCTAGCTCCACTGCTCTTTTATCATATTGGGTCTTCTGCGACTCCATCGCCTTCTCTTCATTCTTTTGGGCCATCTCTTGTACCAGTTCCATATTTGCTTTCATCACGGCAATGTGCTCTTTTACATCTACTTGGCTACCTGGCTCCTTCCCCTTCCAGAATCGTACTAGCTCGTCGAGGGGCATCCTCATTTCTTGACCGAACAGGAGCTGGAACGGCGAGAAACCTGTCGAAATATGCACCGTGCCTCTGTATGCCCATAGTACAAATGGGAGACACTTGTCCCACTCGATCCTTGAGTTTTGGGTGAGCTTGCGTAATAGACTCTTTAGGGTGGAGTTGAACCTCTCCACCATACCATCCGTCTGTGGGTGGTATGGGGAGGTCCTAAGCTGCTTCATTCCTACAGCTTCACAAAACTGCTTGACCACTTTGGAGAGGAAGTTCGTACCATTGTCTGACAGCAACTCCAATGGCACGCCCACTCTGGCGGCCATGTCTATAAGACAGTTCACCACCGTCTCGGCTGTGGTGTTCTTCAGTGCGAATGCTTCCGGCCACTTTGTGGCGTAGTCCATAACTACGAGAATGTACTTATTACCAGAAGGTGTTCTCTTGAGGGGGCCAAAAACATCCATGGCTACCCTCTCGAAGGGGGTGCCTATGATAGGCAGAGAGTGTAATGGGGCTCGGGCATTCACTGTGGGCTTAGCCTTCTGACAAATCGGACAAGATTGGCACATGGACTTAACTTCGGTTGCCACTCCAGGCCAGTCCATTCTTTGTCTGATTGTCGCCAAAGTCTTCTCGCTCCCAAAGTGTCCCGCCACTAAAGAGTTGTGGGCTAATTGCATTATCTTTACTCTTGCAGCTTTAGGCACTAGGATGACATTCTTTCCGTTGACTCGGTACGTTTTTCGCATCAACATTCCCTGCTCCCAGAAGTAGGGGCTATCTGGTTTCCCTATCTTGCTTCTTACTCTCTCTAGGGTGGGGTCACTCCGTTGCTCCTCCTTGAACCGCTCTGCTGAGATATCGAAGAGGGCGCTCTCCGTGTCCGTACTTTGTTTCGGTGAACTGGAGTCACCATCGCTAACTCGAGCCCATCTACTTCCCTCTTCGATAGCAAGAGGCAAGTCTTGATAGAGCTCTTCATCTCCTTGGGTACACATTTCCACTTCTTCTCCGACAGTACTAGGTTCGAGGGAGTGAGTGATTGGTCCGTCTTCCTTTTGTTGAAGGTTAATCGCGGCTTCAGCCTGAGCCAAGGCTCGCTGCTGAGCACAGGTTGTCATCATCACCACCTCTGTTGCTCCAGGTCCGGCTTGGGTCGTCACTTCCTCCGATTCAATTGGGGAAAGGGTCATTACTTCCTCGGATTCGATTGGGGAAAGGGTCGTCACTTCTGCAGGTTGGGCTGGGAAAAAACTGCTTTTAAAAACAGAACAAGTAGTGAAGTGTGCAGAATCTAAAATTATAACCCCACCCAAAAAATTCTTTTTGGGTTTATTATAAAGTGGTGTGTGTGTGGGAGGTGTGTATGTGTGTGTGTATGTGTGGGAGGGGGGGGGGGGGGGGGGGGGGGGGTTGTAATTGATTTTATGCAAATTCTTAAAGACCAGCCCTTCTCTTCAACTCTGCATATATTGAATCACCAGCCTACAGAGAAGGTACTAAGTCACATGCCCAAGGAATTTTCTTTGTTGAGCCTCACAAACTACACTACACAAATCAGAGGGTAGGTATGAGGGAGGATACTAAGTTAATTACACCCCCCCCCACCCCTCCACTCCCCTCCCCTCTGCCATGCCTGCTACAGTTTACAGATGCATGTAAATGAAGGAGTTTATATATAATAGCTAGGAAGGTGCACTAGGTGGTTTTGGCAAAATTAACAATCCAATCTCAGGTTATGACAACTCAGATAGATTGGATTGACATTCCAATCTCATGTTATTACAACAACTCAATGATCATAGCAAAATTAACATTCCAATCTCAGGTCATGTAACTACTCAAAGGTCATAGGTTGCATCCAAATTTCTGTAAGAACATAGAAATCTTTCAAGTGTTTATAGAGGAAGAGAAAAATAGTTAGCGACATACTTCTTGCTTATACCTTTTACCAAAACTGGCAGTATTGCTCTACTCTACTGGAGAGGGTCTTCTTTCCACATTGGCAAGATAGATTCTTACATTGGGGGATGGGGGGGGGGGGGGGCAGAGGGTCTGAATGAAAACACATGGTTTTAATTTGAAGTACCATATCTTAGCTCACATTTATATAGTCATTGTTTATATACCAAAACGTAGCAGGACAGTATGTAGTTTTTGTTTTGCCTCACACAATTTTTTTCCCAGACTCCAGGTTGGAATGTGCAAGTGATATCACCTCTCAAATCCTACTTTCTAGAATCAAGTCTTGAATGGCTATAACGACTGTGGTTGAATCCCAAGCAATTTCAATGAACTCTCAGTTGACATGTTAGGGACTTTGTTAGGGATTTCCCTAGCAGCCGTAACAACCTGGGAGCAACCTGCAGGTTTTAATCTGCAGAATGCTCAACAACAAACTGTAAACTTTGAAGTAGATCACACTTATGCTAATAGATCCACACATAGAGACCTGGCACTGTTCCATTGGATAGTCTTAATCAATCACATGGATGAATTTTGCCTTATATGGTCACACCCCTGGGGTGAGGCTAACCTATTTCAGGGCAACCTACCTCTGGACAGATTATTCGGGCTTGAATTTGTGTCTTGTTTGCAAGAATAAAGTTGATTTAACTAGTTGCCTAAAACACTAAGTGGGTAAGTTCTTAGCTAGACTGTTAAGGGCAGTGCATACTCTAACATACAATAACCTTCTCAATAATAAACTTTAAAATTGTACTCTCTTGAAGGCTAGACCATTTAGTTGAAACATAATCAACAACCACATGCATGGTTAGGGTTATGACTTTGGAACTCCACAGTTTCTGCATACTTCACTCTTTGAATTAAATGATATAATTATATCTCCATTTCTTTTGATATAACAAAAAAAGTTTCATAGGTTTAAACTAAGTTACATGCAGCCAGAGTGGAGGTACCTCGAGATCAGAGTGCCTGAACTTGCTGTAGTTGTGGTTCCTGATTAGAAAGTGCTAGCCTGTAGAAATTGTTACCTGTGGCTAGAGAAAGCCCTACTGTTGTGTTCAGTATTCTCGAAGTAGGCAAGTGCACGCTATAAAATCAATTATCTTGCGACTGGAAAGAAATTGATTTTCAGCACCCACGCTTGCTTTAGTCAGGTTTTAGCACTTAATGAACACGCTCATTTTGTAGAGTAGGGTTTCAATTTCAACATGCTGTAGTTTACAACCAGGAACCACAATTACGGCCATTTATGACACTCAGATTTTGAGGTACCCGCCCGCTTCTGTGGAATCATATTATTTTGGCACAGTTATAGCTATGGAACATTTTTTAATATCAGTCATATTATAATGACCTTTCCACTTAAAATTGTACTCTCTCGAAGTTTTTATCCGATGTTCTAGCCTTCTACAGTTAAGTGTGCAGATTCTATGGAGATCCAAAGTCATAACCACAAGGTTTTGTTAGTGTTTCTATTTTATAATTTGGATCTCCCTTCACATGAATATAAGTCCACTTTATAAAAATACATTAAAAAATGCTTGGAATTCAATCTGTAGTGTTTGAATGACTATCAATCTCACAATCATTCAAGACTTGATGCTGGACAGTAGCAATTAAAAAGGAGTTACACTAAAAACTAGTCTATAATGATTAAAAATTCCACATTCACTGTCAATATATATAAAGCCTTTTCTATACCATCGACAGTGTCCATACAAGACCATCCAACTCTCAATAGGGATTTTATTCCCTGTATAATTATTGGATGTACTAAATATTATTTTTATATCTCCTTACAGAAGAGTGAACCAAGTCAGTAACTGCCCAAGCAAAGAATGCATAGGACAAACATTAAGCAATCAAGGCATCCACTTTACACTCCCACTTAGCCAGTCTGTGTGTAGGGTTATCTTATCAAACTGGTCTCTTTGGTTTTCATATAAAAATACAACAATTATGTTGCATTAATTAAGGACATATAAACTTTTGTCTTAAATTCATGTAAGCGTTCTCCTCTTTTTTTTGTGACATTTGATTTAATGCTGTTCGTTTCCTGTAGCTCTATACATCTATCACCCTCTTCTAACAGATAGTTAAAGTGCCAGAGCTTGGTTTTCCGCTCCTCATACTCCACCTCATCATTGCTTATGTTTTATTGCTATAACTACCATGATCTTCATTGTACAGTCTCACACAACATTTGTTTAGTTCATGTTGCAGTTCATAGTTGCACTCTTCAGTAATGTAGAGAGGAAACTGTTCTGAACTTGCTGTTGTAGGCTCTCTTTCTAGCCTTTTTTGCAGCTTCTCTCTGTCCCAACCTAAGGTAGAAAAAACAAAAACTTGGCAGACAGTGCTTTTCAATGATTATTGCTTCATATCTACCTCCATATTTCACAAAAAACTGCTTTTTTACAAACAGAACAAGTAGTTTTGCATATTGTGAATCAGCCTCAATAGCTACTTATATTATCGGATGCAAGGTTGATGATTGTGTGAACTGTTGAATTGAATCAAGGCTTCTTCTGTAAATGTGCTTGGTGATAGAATGGCTTTGAATTGACAGATAAGACAGACATCCAAACTTTAGGAAACTGCAGACCAAGGAGATGTGGTAACAACAACAGACATCATGATGCTGATACTCCAGATGAACGAACAGCAGGAGAAGGAAGAGAGAGGTGATTAGCAACAGAGGAATCGAGAACGTAGAGAAGATGATGAATGTAGAGAATGACGGCATGAGGAAGAGGGCGAATAACGCAGAGAGAGAGAACATCGAGAAGAGATGGAACTGCAAGCGGGACATTGGGAAGAGCTATTGCTGAGAACTGGAGGAATGACACAGAGTGGATCAAGTGAGATAACAGATTCTTTGATGGGAAGAGACACAGAATGCATAGAGAAAAGGTTTCGCAATATGGCACCAGGAGAGGAGGTAGAGACTTACTTCTCTTCTTTTAAGGCACATGTGTCTACCTGCTGGGTGGACACATTAGAGTGTACATGTTATTTGGCTCCACTGTTAGACCCCCACTCCAACCGGGTCTAGAATTAACTTGGAGAAGAGTGAGCGACTCGACTATGACATCTGAAGAAGGCACTCTTTAACCATTTCCAGGTTACTCAGATGGCCAACAGAATAAAGTTGACATCTTAAGAGACAGTCAGGAGAGACATGGGTGATGGCAGGAGACTGAGGAAAGTCAATTCTCGAGAAAGTGGATTGCAGACTGGATGAGCATGGAGGTGGTGGCAGGATGGATTGCTCTGGATTTGTTATTGAAGGTAATGCCTAGGCAACTTGCCACGTACGTCAGAGAGAGAGACCAAAAGCCCAAAACAGTCAGGGAAGGAATAGAAGCAACAGATGACTTTATGAGTATCCGAGGGTGGAACTACGACACCAGTTCAGAAATGGAGGTGGGACCACTAGGAAAACAGATAAGGTCGGAGGGTAGAAGCCACACACCCATTGAAAGGTGTTATTATCGTAGAGATCGAGCGAGAAGAAACCAGCGAAGGTGTTCCAAATAAGCTTAACAAGGAGAGGGAACAGATGACAATGGCAGGGAAGTCACCATTCAAGAATGACAAGCAGTATAAACCAAGGTGCTTTAAGTGCAACCAACTAGGGCACTTTGCCGCAGAGTGCCACACCAAGGTAAATGTGAACAAGATCAAGTTGGAAGATGTAAGCATGGTCAATTCTCTCACTCAATGCGAGGAACTAGAACTTCTTGAGACAGAGATTGACAGGAAGGCAACTGTGTGTGGGACAGTTGGTGGAACTTAATGTCGCAAAGTCTTGCTAGATACAGGGGCTGCACAGAGAGTGGTCAACCAGGATCTGGTGAAAGCAGACCAATACACTGGCAAGAGAAGAAATGCTGAAGCATTCAATGGCACGAGAGGAGTATTTATGATTACCAAGGTTGAAGTGGAGGTGGATGGTGTAAGTCATTTGGAAGTGTTGGTCTTAAAGAATTTGAAGCATGATGCACTGCTGGGATGGGATATGCCAGGACTGTGGAAGATGGGAAAGCCTCTTTTGTACGACACATTAATCAACAAGGTCAGGAAGCAGTCGGCACAGAGCGAGGAGCCACAGCAGCTACCCCAAGATCACAAGAAAGGAGAAGCAGAGCTATCTGTGAGTTCAGAAGCCAGTGAAGGTGAGGATGATGAGATAACAGAAAGAACCTATTTCAAGAAGGATGTCCCTGACGAACACAACAGTAGTAAGGGAGAAACTGCTAGTAAGAAGGACTGTGAGTCAGAAATTGAATAGATTGAAGATTATGAAGGAAGAAATGAGCTCACAGATAAGGAGTTGGAGGAAGACATACCACCACTGAAGAACAGACGAGCTTCAAGACGACAGGCTAGAGCAGACTACTGCAGCGAGTTGCATGGACACCCCTCTGGATATGGACATCCAAATGCTAAGGAGCGAGCAGAAGGCAGATGAGACTTTGAAAAGGTTATGGAGGAAGGTCGAGAAGGGAGGATTTTTTAAATTGTGGAGGATGGTTTGCTATGGTAATTGTTAAAAGATAGAATGGGAGATGAAATGACATAGTTGTGTTTGCCGGCATCATTTCAATCGATGGTATTGTCACTGGCACATCCGCCTAGACATTTAGGCCAAGACAGGACCACCAGAGATTACTGGACGATTATTTCTGGCCAGGCATACATGCAGATGTCAAGGAACTGTGCAAGGCTTGTTATGACTGTCAACATGCAGCACAACAACGTAAACACCCAGCAACATTACAACCTCTGCCAGTTATCGAGACACCATTCACTCGCATTGTGATGGATATGATTAATCCCCTTCCAACCACAGTTGAAGGGTAGAGTTTCGCATCAGTCTTCATGGACTATGCTAGTCGGTGGCCAGAAGCATTTCCACTACGTATTAGAGACAGTATCACAGTGACTGATGAACTAATGATTTCAATCACTCATGTTGAAGCACCTGATGAAATCCTAATTTTACAGACAGAATTTTGTGAGCAGGCTAATGAAAGAGCTGTATAGATTACTGGGAGTGAAGAGTATTACTATAACCCATACTATCCTGCTACAGACAGAAAGGTAAAGCGATTCAATGGTATGCTAAAAATGATGATTAGGAAACTAGCAAGAAATAGGATGGACAATGGGTTCTGGCATTGCCTTCCCTTTTCGGTAATACAGAAGATCGCCAAACAACAGCACTGGGTTCACTCCATCAGAACTATTGTACGGACATCAAATACGTGGACCACTGCAAGCACTCAAGAAAAAATGGACTGGAAGTGGGACAACACCCAAAACATAATTGCCAACATAACGTCGATACAAGATCGATTGAACAGAATTAAGGACTTGGCAAGAAAAAATAAAGAAACCAAAAAGAAAGATCACAAAGAACGCTTTAACAAAAGGGCTAGAGAGAAAACATTTCACAAAGGAGAGTTAGTATAATGCTCCGAACACCGATACTTGTTTACAAGATCGACACAGAATGGGAAGAACCATACAGGATTGAGTAAAATATTGACGACACCACATACCAACTCAACATGCCGGATTATCCAAGAAGGAAAGTATGGAGAACCTTCTCATGGAATTCCTTACCGGTGGCTGGATGTATGTTGGTCAGCACAAATGAAGAACTTGATAAATTGGAACAAAGAGATGGAAGGCATGTGCCTCATAAGCAAAGGAGTGATGGAAGAAGAGAAGAAAGAAGTTCAAGGAAAGCTCAAGTGGCATTTGGGTTCGGTACAACGCCCTCCTGGACTTACAATGAAAACAATCATAAAAATTGAGAATGGAACAGCATATCCCATCAGCAGACCACCTTACAGACTGGACATCATGAAAGCGATTTAATTATTTAATTTGGATGAGGCAGTGAACGAACTCCTGATTTCAGGAATCATCCACCCCTCGCAAAGCCCTTGCATGGACTGCACTTTCTATCTTTGTTGCGAAAAGGGATGAAAGCAAATGCTTATGCATTGATTACAGAAGTCTCAACAGTGTTACAGTGTCGGATCCATTTCCCTTGCCACTCATCAATATCTACTGCACAAGCTGGAGAAGGCCACATTTATCTCAACTCTGGATCCTGTGCATGATGTCTCTATAAGATGGCATTTATCATGCCATAGGGTAAATGGGAATACTTAAGTATGCTATTTGGGCAGGGGGGAGTAGACCATTTTGTGTTTAAAAACAACAACGTGTCATAACTATTTAATGCTTAAACATTGGTCTCAAAATGTAGCTTATTCTAGGTGCTTTCCAATGACATTAGAGTAATGGTGTTGCAATAAACTAGGACTGAAACATGGGCAAAACCACAAAGGTCCTTAAAATGTTTAGATGCACTCCTGTATCCCAACCATAGGTCTTCAACACTTGCTATTTATGGTGATATTAGAGTGATCACAGATGCATGTTTTGAATAGTTTGCTTGATTCCCCCCCAAATATCCCAATTTAATTTTTATGCTGTCAGACTTGACTATATCTCATCAGAAAATGACTGGATTGGTGAGAAATATATTCAAAACACGGAGCAATGCAAGAGCTTTCATAATATATTACTACAGACAAAAATTGAATGAGTTACACGGTATCATGTGATGTCACTACAAGAAAATTACATTTCATAATAAAAAGTAGAACACTAAAATAACATGAAATATTGATGAAAGAGAATATATGAATTTCAGTTTGGGGTTCAGCACTGTAAGTACAAGCATCATCATCATCACTCCAAACCACCAAGAGCTGCCAAAGATCCTCCATGTGGTAAAGCTCGCTCAATCAAACCCTCCAGGTTCATAAGTTACCCCTCGACATTTATAAGTTCATGCTCATATTTCAACCTAGTAATTCTCTGTTTATGCCTCCTTTCTTTCTCCCACAGAGAATCATATCATTTAGATTTATAAAGCCTTGAGCTATCATCACTTGCAAGCACTAGGGCATAGAATGGACTAGGATGTGCTTGCCCTAGTTGTTCAAATATGGGCAGTAGCGAGCACCTACCCTCATTGAACGTATGCACAGCCAGGTGAATAGCCACCTGCACCGAGGCGGGAGAACTTAAGTCAGCTTTGCTACAATGGTTCCAAATGAGTGCATTGAAGGACTCATTTTGGTTCTGTGTAGCACCATGCACACAATGAGCTAGAAGGGCACATTCACAAAACATGCCCAACTCGATTTTTATGATCGGTGCGAGATCAGGGGTTATGAGTGATACTTTGTCAGGCAAATTGTTCTCAAGTACAGCACGATTATACCAACACCAGGTATCTGGGTTAGTAGGGCAGTATTCATGCTGTGGATGACCGTCATGTGAGCATGAGTGACAAAAAGAAGCCCAGCAGGCACGCACCATCTCATCTAAATTGCCGACGTTACATCTAATACTATTTCCAAAATATTTCTGAAGCCTACATATCAACGCATCAGTAAGACACCCCCTAAGTGCAGGCAGATTTTTCAGCTTAGCTTCTGCAGAACGCAAAATACCCAATTTTGTATCGACTTCATGCTGCAAACTCAGAGATTTCACCAGAGTCCTCAGAGTACCCCCTTGTGAGAATCGCTGAACACCTCTTTGGGAGCCCCTTCTAGAACTCCAACTACGTGTCTGTGCAGCTAGCTTGCTTTTAGCTGCAAGTTCATCTTTGGCAGCTTTTATAGCTGCCCTAGCGTCTTTCAGAAGGGATGCAAATCGGGTCCTTAGCTTACGAAGGTGCATGCCTACGCGCTTCTGAACATGTCCCACACACTCGTGTTTCACAATCTGAATTTCTCCATAGACCTTTTCAACATTCAACGTCATACCAGTTTTGGTGTCACCATCACTGATGACTGTTTTATACCTAAGGTTGTACTTCGAAATTGACCTCGAAAAGAGTATCCTAGCGCAGACGACCTCCATTGCTGGAGATGAACCTGCATGTGTAAAGGTGCCAGTAATCCTTATGCCCCTAATACCACTGCTCATACTCAGGACCCTCTTCAGGCCCTTTGTATAATTAGCAACCCGAACAGTGCTTACTAAATGAGGGCTTCCCCCATTACCCAGGACATGACAACACCAACACCATACAACGCAGTGAAACCACGTTTGGACCAAGTCCCATCATAAGTGACGGTAATGTCCAAAAGCTCACTGGGGCCGACATTGTACTCAGCAAGTAAACGTGCCACAGCACCTAATTGGTCTTGACGGACACTCTCACCCAGAACACAACAGATGTGCTGGTTGTGTTCTGAGTAAAAGTTGCCTGTCACTGGAAGGGGCAAATCTAGAGCTGCAGACGATGTGGCAAGTCCTGTCCTCCCCATTCCCATCAACCTAGCTCCGAACACCGACTTGCTGTTTAAAAACCATTAGCCTCACTGCTGCATGGATCAGTAATGTTAGCTGCACCCCATTACAATCCAGAGACAACATTGTGACTAACCCTCTTCGGTCACCTACACCTTCAGAAAGTCTAACACTTGAATTGCAGGTTGGACATCTCACAAAGTCAACAATGTGGGACAAGGTAGAAATGGTGACAATGCGATTGCCTCTACCCATACAATCTTCATTGAGTAGCTTGGCTTTACCAGCCCCACTAGCAACCTTCAATTTACGTTTACTAGCAGTCTGAGAGTGCATGATAACAGGAACAGATTCCACAGAGATTGAAACAGACTCCACAGCAGTCTGCCTCAAAATTGCCTACCAATCTGCTCCAGTCTTGATGCAGACTCCCCAACAATCTGTCCCAAGATAGAAGCAGACTTTCCAGCAATCTGCCCCACTCTTGAAGCAGATTCCCCAGCAATCTGTCCCAAGGTTGAAGCAGACTCCCTATCTGCCCCACGCTTGAAGCAGACTCTCCAGTAATCTGCCCCACGCTTGAAGCAGACTCCCCAGCAATCAGCCTCATGTTTGACACAGGCTCCCCAGCAGCCTGCCCCAAACCAAAAGTTCAGCGCTCGCATGCAAAACGCCAGCCTCACCAACAGACTGACCTATTCTAGTTGGTACTTGGGGAGGACCTACTACGGACTTGCTACTAGTCCAAACCATAGAGTTTGACATGGACGAAGAAGAGCCAGCATCATTCGTGTCTTCAGCTTCTATTCTCATCTTCACGGCCGTACCCCACGGAAGACTTTGGGTCTCTTCTTCCGACGACAACTGGAACGCTGCATGATAGTAGCTTTAGAACGCACTAGAATCACACTGAGGTTCGATCAAAGTTGGGAACTGAGAAAGAACAACGTGGCGTGCACAGACACGCGGAAATGATGGAATAGCACTGAGCGATATTTTAGCAAGTTTCAAGTCTTGGCCATACGGTTATTATATTATGAACGATCCAACTTACTGCATTTATTCAGGCTTTTTCTTGTTCATCGCGCAGAGTTGTGCAATGAAATGGGAGGATAAAATGTATAAAATGGTTGACAATAAAATGTTTAAACTTGAAATGCAGTTAATTTAATAGTGAAGGTGTAGATAGAATGATGGGGGGGGGGGAAAAAGAAGGAAAAAAGGGGGAAAAATGGTCTACTCCCCCCTGAATATCCGGTTGACATTTCAAACACTCATGAACACCATCACTGCAGACATGGCTGATTCACCTCTGCATACATTAATGACATCATCATTTACAGTTGCACTTTCAAGGAGCATGTCAAACATTTGGAGATGTTACCATAAGGTTGGAGGAGACAGGATTAAAGGTCAAAGCAAGCAAATGTGTGTTGGCTGAGAGTAATTGCAAGTATTTGGGATATTGTGTGGGAGATAGAAAAATTAGACCATTACAGGAGAATGTGAAAGTGGTGTTGGACTCAGATGAAGAACTTGAGAGCAGTTTTAGGTCTCACTAATTATCATTGGAGATCTGTACCTGACTATGGCACTATTGCTATTCCCCTCAATGAAGTCACAAGAAAGTGCTCCCTGGACAAGATTTAATGTACAAAAAACAAGGTGATAACTTTTGAGCAGCTGAGGGATGCTCTCATGTGAGACCCGATACTGACAAGCCCGGATGAACAGAAACTATTCCTGTTACAAACAGAGGCTCAGCGGTTCGGATTGAGAAAGGAAAGGAATAACCCAAAGCATATTATTCGAGGAAGATGACCAGCGGAGACACGATACACAAGGCAGTGGTGGAATCCATCCTGTACTTCAAGGCTTACCTAAGTGGAGCACCATTTACCATCATAACTGACCACATAAGCCTCATCTACCTGGACCAGATGAAGGAAAATAGTTGTGATGCCTAACATGCTCGTCTCCCTCTCTACAACCGTACTTGTCAATGTCCAGGAGTGAAGCACCAGAATGCTGACAGTCTCTCCAGGCAAACCTGGAATAGAAGGACAGAGATGGTATGCGGAGTACTCACAGGAGAAGAAGGGAGAGATGTCACAGGGTGACCATGTGGTCATGGAAAAGCAAGAATGATCCTGCAAAGGACAGAGAACAAGAAGGCTTGAACTATTATTGAGCGATGAGTTTGACTCAATAGAATGTGTAAATTAATGTAGCTAAACATTTGTATATGTGTTAGTTAGGGTACTGTTCGACAGTTGTGATTTGTCGTGGTTAATGGTGTTACATCTGTGTTGTGACCATATATGGTAAGATCCAGACTGGGCTGCCAGCCTACTAAAGGGCAGCTGTTATTATACAACAGGCTGGGTCGGTCCATCAGTCAGTCCTTGTGCTGGAGTTGTGAAGTGTTTGATTGTAATAATAAATATTATTAGCTTGCATTGAGGAGCATATTGGTAGTGAGTGCACTACTTGGTGGCAGTGTATTGAGTACCGCTTGCGATAGACAGTTCTGAGGGGGAGTGCCCGACAATGAGTAAATACAAAGGTTTATATAACCTCTGAATTTTGTTCTCTGCCATGTTTTATTCCTGTTACTATGGCTTCTGCTGAAATAACAACACTATCAACGTTCTTTGAGTGTGTCAAGTTGATTACACAAGTCTGCAGTTAAGGCCACCTTTCATGATATAATGAGTCACACTAACATGCAACAACTGTCATAATTAGAACACTATGAACTATAACATCCACATTTTTATAGTCAGTACAGTACAAGCTTGGCTATACTATCGAGACCTATTCAACGTGTGATAATAGAATTTTCATGGTCAATACAACATTGTTTATGTATGCCATAGTGGCTAGTCCAAATTGTCAGTACAACTCGGTCCATGCATATATAAAGCTAAGAATAGTCCATATTGTATGCTAATGGTCAACAGCCTTGTCTATGCCATAGAGAGTTGTCCATATTATAAATCACCAACTTTCTAGGTCTCTTTTAGAGTATACACTTCTAGGTCAGTACAATCTTGTCCAAACACAATTTCAAATTATTTTGTGTAGGTACAAAAATGGATTAACAAATTTTCTCTGTGGTGACAACTAATTGCAAATACAAAGTACAAAGTATGAATTAACAAGTTCATAATAATATACTGCTCATAGCAAATTGTTCAAGAGCCAAAAAAATCTTTGGTGGGTAAATCTTTATTATGTAATCAGTTATGATAGATAAGGTGTCATCACCTCATCAATTGGTATATAATTATGTAGAATGACTCAGTGTGTGACAAACACAAAGAAACATCTTTATTATGCTTCATTTCACATACTAGAGCGTTCTGTATGCACTGTACTCCACCAACCAATATTTATGCGGTAAACTAAACTATAAGCAATTTTGAAGGATGATACAGTTAAAAACAAAACTTGTTTGGAAGAGCTTTGCTTAAATAGAGACCAACCGTCCAGATTTGACTTACCCTCCAACTGTGCCAATTTTAAATTAGTACTTAAATCTTTTCAAGAATAACCTATTGATAACACTAGATTGCAATTACCATAAGAGAATAATTTGTTATGAAGGTCTGTTACATGCATAGTGGAATTAAACCATTTAAAAGGGGTTATGTGTGGTTACGAATTAGGAGCTCCATAGATTCTGTATACTTCACTCTATGAACTTGATATATAGCTCAAAAGATAGATTTCTCTGCATGCTCTCTTTTGAAAAACTTCTGCTGTATTGTATAACCATGCCAAAGTTTCATGCAAGTTGGGCACTTCAAATTTGAATGCCTGAATTTATGGTTCCTGATTGGAAAATGCTAGTAGACATTGACAGGAGGAAGCCCTACCCCCCCCAAAAAGTTGAAGCTGAATTTTTCCCCAGCACCCATGCTTGCCTACTTCATTAAGTTTTAGTACCTAACTTGTAGAGTAGATTTACTCTAGCAACAGTTAATAATTTTAACTTGCTAGGACTTTCCAATCAGGAACAACAAAACACCCAATTCAGGCTCAGATTTTGTATTCCCCCAATTTAGCTGCATCTATATACCTTTAGCATATTTATACCTATGCAACCCTTTAATATAAAAAAAGAGTGCATACAGAGAAATCTATCACTTCAGCTATATATCTAGCTTATACAGTGAAGTGTGCAGAATGTATGGAGCTCCAAATCGTAACCACAAGGCTTTGTTAGTGTTTCTATTTTATAATTTAGACCAACTTTCACATGAACATAAGGTCACTTTAAAAAATATACTCTTGGTTTCAATCTGTAGTGTTTGTACAGCTCTATAAATTTGCTATAGATATATGCAATTGAATTGGGAAACTTAAAAACTTGCTTGCCTGAATTCTCTTAAATTTTGACTTCTGTTTGGAGAGTGCTAAACAGTAATTATATAGAAGAAGCCATACTGTACGTTTTCATTAGGTGCTAAAATGTGACTAAGTGGTAAAGTGTGGGTGATAAATTCTTGAACAGCAACTAAACTGTAAGTCTAGCTCATAAGTGTAGACAATGGAAATTTGTATAAGTGGTTAAAGGGAGCCCTATTCTACAAAATGAGTGTTCCAATAAGCAGAAAAATGTAAGTACATGGTCATGCGTATTGGTTGAAAATCGACTTGCTAAAATTAATTTTCCATGTGCATGCTTGATAGCCTATTAAGCTTTTAGGGTGTCGAGGGCAGCCCCTTGACATTGCCCAAGAACCATCAAGATGGCCATTAGGCCTGCTTCACAGGTGATAATAGTTTTGTTATCATCTAATTATCCTAGAGGTGACCTCATCAGAGTTCATACCAATTATTCAGTTTCACAACTTCTATTTTATATTGGCATATGGAAGCCTATGTGTTTTGTGTGCTTTGGACTTTTGTGTGTGTATTGTAGATTGTGTGGTTTCCTGCTTCCTGGGAGGCAGGGTATTTAAACCCTGACTCCCAGCTGTTCGTTAGTTCTATCTTGAATTGCTCAATTATTCTATTGGCTTTATAACATTCTAAATTTCTCTGAATTAAGCTAAGGAGTGGTTGTACAGGATATATATTACTCTGGTGGCAGCTTTGTTACCAAGTTGGGAGTTAGCTACAGAAGTGACCCTCAACATATGGTAGCAGCGGTGGTTCAACTGAAGAAGAAGACGAACATCCATCACAAGGAACTGCTAAGCAGGCTAACGTATTCTAACCATATCAGGAAGTATGTCTGCCCCAATGGAAGCGCTTCAACAAGCCATGATTTCCATGATGCAGTCGATAGAATATGACAGGAGAACGAGGAGAGAGGCTGATGCAGTACGCCAACAGCAAGAAGAAGCGAGGCTAAAAGCTGAACTGGACAAGGAAACAGCAGGGAAAGCGAGGATTAAAAAGTGGGAAGCCGACGCAGCACAAAGAAATAAAGAGGAAGATAACCGACGAGCTGCAGACATGGTAGCCAAAGAACTGCAGATGAAGAGGCAAACAACTCTACATGCTCTGCAGAAGTTGGACAATCAGACCGACCTGGAAACTTATCTGGTTCACTTCGAAGTGTCCATGGCGGAAGGTCTAATCCCTACCAGGAAGTGGATTCAAATGGGAAGGGCAGCAGAAGTATTCCAGGAACTAGATGGAACGATGCCTTACCAGGAATTCAAAACCCGATTTTAGGATAGGCTTGGATGCACTAGTGCTAAGGCTAGACAGACAGTCTGGAGGAATCAGCCATCAGACCAACAGTCTCCTAGAGCACATCTGACTCCAATCATTCGAGGGATTAACAGACTGACTAACAATTTGAAGGATACCAAGGAATTCATGATGGAGATGTTCCAAGGTGTTCTTACCCTATATTACTCTGCCGAGATGTGCCACTCACTGAGAGGGAAGGATTTCAACAACATGCAACAAATCGTGGACGACATGGAAGCAGCTTGGGAATCCAGACCATACTCAGAGCGCTCAAAGATGCACAGGACAGCAGCCGAAAGGACGTTCAGCAACAGGAGACAGCAGTGGACCAGACGTAGAGATGCACAACCTACAGAGGGCACAGGTGGGTGCTTAACTAAGGGCGGGAGTGGGGGTGAGCTTGCTGGGTTGAGTGAGGGGGGGGGGGGGGGGGGGCCAAAGGGGTAGCCAGTGGTAGCCAGGATGTCCCAGCCCTTTCTAAGAATCCATTGTGCTACTATTGTAAACAGCCAGGGCACTATAAGAGAAATTGTCCCAAGTTGAAATCTAAACTGGGAAAGATCAACTCAGAATCAGAGTTTGAGGAACATAAGGCCTTAATTAGGATAGGTGGTAGACCCTGTAGGTGTTTGATTGACACAGGTGCTAACCGAACAACTGTTCTTGCACGCTTTATCCAGCCTCACAAGTTTACTGGGGTTGAAGAGAAAGCTGTGCTAGCAACTAATGGGATTGAGAGCCTTAGGACCGCTGAGGTTGATTTGAAGATAGATGGTATCACCCATACCTGGTAGTCTTTGTTATTGACAAGGATGCGTCTCATGTGTTATTGGGTACAGATTATCCTTTTGTTAAACACTGGATTACAAGGAAGTCCTTACCAGAGCTGGCTGATGCTCCTGTGCCTATAGCAGCCATTACTAGGGCACAAAGCCAGGCACTGGAAGCACAAGATGCCACCGATGAGGTAGCAAGTGCTCAGTCTGGAGCTAAGGTTAAGCCCTTTTTGCATGAACAACCCAAAGTTACCAGTCCTCCTGGAGAGGAAGGAGTCAGCGCGAGTGCGGATGAGGTAGTAGATGAGGTGGAAGAAGATTCTTCGGTCTTGGTTGAGGAAGTTGTCCTTAATGGTTTAGAGGGAGCTCAATCAAGTGACCAGCCAATTCCGGTGCTTTCCAAAAGCGAGGAAGAAGTTAGGAAGCTAGTTGCTCAGCAGGAGGAAGATCGTAGCCTGTCGGAGATGAGGAGTAAAGCTGAACTGTGCATATCAATAGGCTGTGCATATCAATAGGTTAAAATCTTGGAAGACCCCAACTGCCAACTTGTTCCTTGTTGTAGTGGCAGACGAGTCAGAAGTCAATCCTGAACCTATTGGAAAGGTTAGGATGGGTGTTACACACTTAACTGAGGAACAACGCCTCAGGTTAGACTTGCAGCTTGCCAAATTCACTGATCGAGTTACCCATATCTTAGGTGTTGCAAAATTTGAAGAGAATGACATTAATGTCAAAGAAGGTTATCCCTTGAGAACTCACCCTTATCGTATTGCTCCAGGCATGGTCGATGATTTGAAGGGAGAGATTGATGATCTCCTTAGGAAAGGCATTATTGTTACATCAAAGAGCCCATGGTCATCACTAATGGTGCCTCTCAGAAAAAAGAGTACTGGACAGGTGAGGCTTTGCATTGACTATAGGAGGCTAAACAAGATTACTATTTCGGATCCCTATCAAATGCCATGTATTGAGGACTTACTAAATCAGGTCTCAGGTGCAATCTGGTTATCGAAACTGAAAAGGTCCAGTTTGAGATAGGCCCTGGTACTCCAGGTATTCGACTTTGAAGTGAAGTACAGACCCGGCATATATCATCAAAACGCCGATGGCTTATCAAGACAGTGTTGGCCAGGATGATTCGGCCAAGACATATTCGACAGTGAATCGGGCGCTAGATGATGAAGCAATGACCACTGGCCCTAAGCTCATGCACGAAGCGAACTCCACAGGAGGAGGACTCATACCAGATGGGAGAGCTCCAAGCTTAGGAGGGGGAGATGTCGAGGGCAGCCCCTCGACATTGCCCAAGAACCATCAAGATAGCCCTTAGGCCTGCTTGAACATGCTCACATCTGATAATAATGTTTTGTTATCATCTAATTATCCTTGAGGTGACCTCATTAGAGTTCATACCAATTATTCAGTTTCACAACTTCTATTTTATATTGGCATATGGAAGCCTACGTGTTTTGTGTGCTTTGGACTTTTGTGTGTGTATTGTAGATTGTGTGGTTTCCTGCTTCCTGGGAGGCAGGGTATTTAAATCCTGACTCCCAGCTGTTCGTTAGTTCTATCTTGAATTGCTCAATTATTCTATTGGCTTTATAACATTCTCTGAATTAAGCTAAGGAGTGGTTGTACAGCATAGATATTACTCTGGTGGCAGCTTTGTTACCAAGTTGGGAGTTAGCTACAGAAGTGACCCTCAACATAGGGCCCAATAAAAATATTCATTTTATGGTCTAGGGCTTATTGTAGGCATTGGTTCTAATTTCATCTGTCTAGCAATTTCCAATTAGAAGCCTGAATGCAGAAAATTTGAGCATGCAGGCTTTGAGTTCCCCAAAATTTAATTTGACTGCCTGTATATACCTGCAGGAACATCCTATGCAACAATGTTTATTACTAAAAGGGAGCACACAGAGAGAACTATCTTTTGAGCTATGCGTGAATGAAATGTACAGAATCTATGGAGCTTTAAATTCAGAACCACAAATTTTTATAAAACATTTAAAAATTGGTATCGTCCCCCCCATAGGTCCATACAGTAAAGTGTACATAACCTATGGTGATCCAAAGTTGGAACCACAGTTTTAGTAAGGATTTGCTTCATTTGCACCTATGACTACATGAATTTTTGTCTTTCACAATTCTTTACATCAAATTTTTGAGAATTATTGCAAATAATAGGTACCTAAATTACCGAAATAGGAATTCGGAATTGCACTCATCGTACATGGTAACATCTTTACTAATTATTGTAACATGCTCAAACATGACTGGTAATGATCTCTAAACTTTATTCACACAGTACTAAGTTTCTCAGTAAACAATTTTTTATTTAAAAAAAATGCAGCTGCTATATAAACTCTGTTATGTTGGATGTTGCACACACACTACCCGACCAATCTTCATGTTTTATCAAATCGGATTGGTCAACTACATCATTCAGAAAATTGGCATCTTCTGGTAGTGTGAATGGAATTATAGACCTGAATTGATGGAGATATAATCCATAATCAAGTTTCCTAAGATGAACTTTGTGGGTTTAGCATTTTTGAAGGTCTAATGGTTTACCACGTACTAAAGCTTGCCAAAATTTGTTGTTGTTATAACTGCTGATATCAGGTGATATAAAACTGCAAGAATAAGGTTTTAGCTGAAGGTATATGCTTCATTTTGTGTGTGTGTGTGTGTGTATAATTTCAATGTTGGCCATTTTGAACTGTGGGTCAAAACAACATAGGAAGTGCAGCACACTTCTTGATATATACAGATAAACTACTCAATTATTACCCCTTGCTCATTGCATGTTTAATATGTGGTAATTAATAATATCTTAGTTTAATATAATTATTAGTACAAAAACTATGATAAATAATTATGGTAAGCCTAAATTCTTTTTTATTTTATTTTAACATATTCTAAGAAGTAACAGAGTTGCCAACCGTCCCGGGACAGTCCCGGAATTTTGGGCCTTGTTCCGGTGTCATAACGGATAACGTCCCCTATCGGTATACGTCCTAGGGACGTAATATTTCGTCCGCTAGGACGTTAACCGATGAGCATAAGCGTCCGGGGGCGAGGAATTACATTCCAGCAGACAAATTTATGTTGTAAAGATGGCAGAAAAATTCTCTTTCTCTGAAGTATTTGAATTTATTCATTCTGGAAACTATCCTATAGATAGCACACACAACTATAAAAGAAGCTTGAGAAGAAAGGCAAATAACTTCAATGTCCATGAAGGTCGGTTATATTATATCGGTAACCAAGAGAAAAGGCTTGTGGTAGAAACTGCGGAAGAAAAGCAGAGACTATTGAAAGCAATACATGAAGATGGACACCTAGGTTGGTGTAGCTAACTGTACAACAAAGCTATATCCTGTATAATTTTCATAATTGTAATTTTAACATAATTCTATTGTCATATTATATACTAGTCAATTTGTAATAATTTTAGCTGTGCAGGCAAAAGGACCTCTGAAGAGAAGTGGTAAGCAGTATGCCAACCTACACAAAAAAAGTCTGAATGCCATTACATAACAATTTTCCTTCATAGAATTGGTAAAGGGATCGAGGAACAAACTGCCATCACAGAAGCATGCGAGGTCAGGAGACTGCCACCCAGGAAAAGAAGCAAGACCCTAACATTTTCAAAAAGCATTAGGGAAGACCTCAAGAGAGGGAAACAGCTCACTGATGAACATGTGAACCTTGCACAAAGAATCCTCAAAGAGCAATTTCGATCCCTGGGTGGTTTGCAAAATTGTCTTTTTTCACAGAATTATGGATTTGTCAAAACCAAGAATCCATACAGATACATTATGTGGATGGAAACCACTGGTGTGTTACATCATCGAAGGGAGATCAAGTCAGGATCTATGACAGCCATATGACTGGCCATCTTAGCTCTTCATTGAGTCACCAAATGGCCCAAATATACCGTCCCTTGGTAGACACTGGTAACGACGATGAGATGATTGTCTTTATGGCCGATGTGCAACAGCAAAGTTATTATATTATTACACTTATATGGATGCAAATGAAAGTCTATTCAATTTGCATATTATATGGATAATTATATCTACACTTATAATGGATGCAAATGAAAGTCTATTGGCACTGAAAATGAAAGTCTTGCTGGGCGGACGCTATTCGATAGGGTAGCACGCTTTCCAACGCGCATTTACTTTATCTGTATACGTCCCCCGGACGCTTTTTCTAAATAATAACGTCCGGGTAGGACGTAAATCTACTAGGACGCAATTCGATATGACACCGGTGGTGTCCTTGTCCCGGTAATGTCCGGGAATTTACAGCTACGTGCACCTTGCGCTTCCACTCGCTTAGGCCATACTACAGTCCCAAGCATGTTTAGTTTAATCCTTTAACACTCGTAAAGCAACAAAAACAGGACACTTTTTAGGAGAGAAAAACTTCAGATAAACAATTACGGCTCCAGCGGGTTTTCCAAACAACCTTTGACCTTGTTTCGATTGGAGGTGTGGCACTCACGTGAAACTTCCAAACCAGCCAATCTCAGCAAAATGGCTGCTAGTGTAGCAAAGAAGCTGTTAGCAGAAGAGAGAATGCCATTTTGAAGGATTAAAACACTCTCAGCGCCATAATGACGACTCGACATCACTCGCGTAAAAATTAATTAAAATTTACGCAAACGAGCTACAGATTTATATTTTTTACCAGGGTGCGCGAAAGAAAAAAAAAATTTTCAGGTAGCACGTGATTCCAAACTGGTCACGGCAAACAAAATAATTTTTTTGACAATGATTACTTTACTTCACTGTGACCATTCCGATAGCTTCTGGAGGCTCTTCTTTGGTGTAAAGCTGCAAAAAAAAGTCGCTCCTGGATCTCTGTTGTTAGTGACTTTTTTTGGTGCTGTTGTAGACATAGGGATGCGTAACTTTTGTTTGCCTGCTCCAATAGAGCTGATTCATATACGAAATTATATCTCTTTCAATTTGCAATCAATGATATGCTTTGTTTCAAAATTTAATGGTTATAAAAAAAGTTATGAAATTCAAAAATATTAAAAAATTTTTTTAAAAAAAGTTGGCAGATAGGCAAGAGTTTCAAAGATATGTTTCAAAAAGGTATGTTTCAAAGTATAAACAAAACAAATATAATGAAATTGATTTACTTTAAGCATGGAATAAGCATGGAATACAGGCATCATGGGGACGGGGAAACGCGCATGCTAATGACGGGGCCTGGTCGCGTCGGAAATGTCCCGGAATTAACTTATGGCAAGTTGGCAAGTATGAGTAACAGCGTGAGTAATTGCACATGTAGGATCACCTCCTGTTTGCTATTGATATGCTAGTTAACCTAGTGACATTAAACTTAAAGAGAGCAATAGAGGAATACTTTTCGAATTTGCTAGTATTCAAGCCCAGTTATTTTGCTTGCTAGTCTTGATCATCTAATCTCCAGGGTGGCTGTACATACTAAATCATTTGCTATAGATAACTTATTCTCAATTCTTTGGCTTTTCATATTTTGTCAAAGCCATGTAAGTGATCTTGCTACTCGTGTAAACCTTGCCATTTTAGCATTTCTCTTATAGATAGATGCAGCTTTGCATGCACCCAACATCTTCTTGTCTTAGATTTCACAGTGCAATTAATAGTATATCTTCTTGATAATGGTTCACAGCTGCATCCTTGTACAGATTAATCGGAACCTTGAAACCTGTATATTTGTTATTCAACCCAAAAGAGGTTATAGAGTGGCAATATTGGTTATGCACTCACCGTCATCATCTACGTTAGTGATGGTTATTTTGGAGCACCTTTGGAACATGTCTGATGTGGCTTGATGAACATTACCCAGTGCATCTCATTGGATTCTGTCAGTCGGTCTTCTATGATGCTTACAGAGATTAGTCTAATTAATAAGACTCACACCAGTCAGAAACATGTGGGATTGTGTATTACTTCACAAGACCCTATGTAACATATTTTAATAAAGAATTGTGCATCAAGCAATGGCAAGCCGGCAGAGTGAGATGGGGAATGAATTGTTTTCACCACAAATTTGCAGTGTGTGCTCATTTACTCCCAATAATATGTACATGTCTGCCGCTTTTCAAACTTACATTTTAAAATTTGTAAGGACTAACATGAACGGGCAAGCATGTGCAAGTTAGAAATATTCATTCGATTTGTTATGAACTGGCTACATGGTATAGTTATTGGTAAGCATTAGACTTGTTTCCAAAAGTGCTACCAACAAACTAGAGATCAGTTAATGCATTTACAGGTGGCTACAAAGCTGAACAACATTGAAGGGATAATGTATGTACTGTGAGCTGCTGACAAAAACAAAATACCTTTCAGTCTAGTGCTAGCCGCTTACAGCTTTGATAGTATGGCACACCTACACACCCTCATTCCTATGTAATTTAGAAAGGTACATCAATGAGATCACCACCACCCCTTCCCACAGCTACAATTAACTTGGAATGGAACGAATAGCTCTATTTATCATAATTATATGTCTTTGTTCAATTAAATACAATCATCATAATCATCACTAAAACACCGGCACATACCGCCATAACAAAACAAAAAGACATTAAAAATGGTATGCTTGTCATTTAAAAACACTTATGAATCCTGTGGCCAAGTCCTTTTGATAAAAAGCATTTAATTTCATCTAATGACCCAAAGATCTCCATGAAATCCAGAGTGAAGGAGTGGCTTTGGTCCAAACTTGCGTTTTTGTCCAGCTTTCTTTCCTCTGCTACAGCAGCCTGGACTACTGGCCAGTGCGAAGGCGTCCATACACATTACATCTATGCTAAGGCATTGTCATGCTTCCAAGCGACCATGTCCACCTCATTCTTGTCTTTTGCTATCTGATCTGTGGAGACCAGACTGTTCCAACCTCGATTTGATCCTAGCAGATAATAGAGCATGGTGTAAGTTATCATTCATAGCTGCATGGCGATTATGGAGGCCTTCACTCTCCTGCATTGCGACCATTGGTGGCTAGGTGGTCACATTTTCAACTCCTCAATGTTGGCAGAGTGGGGATGAGACAAAGTCGATTCCAAACAAAGGCAACCACGAGACAGACTGTGTTACCATCCATCCTAAGACCCACACAGGAAATTGGGAGACCACGAAGCCATGCAGAGTCTTTGGCTGATACAGCGAATAGGTCAGAATGCGCCAAGTCATCAGCAGCATTCTCATAATGATGTTTTCATTAGGTGCTAAAATGTGACTAAATGTTAAAGTGTGGGTGATAGGTGTTTTTGACCCTTCATGTCCCAATTTTCTGCAGTTCTAATTAGAAAGTGTTAGTCATTGTATAAGTGGTTAGAGAAAACACCAATCTAAAAAATGAGTGTTGCAAAAGCATTAAAATTCAAGTACATGGTCATGTGCTTTGGTTGAAAATCTATTGCCTAAAATTAATTTTCCTCCCACGTGCTTGACCACATTCTTAAGCTCCAAATAAAAATGTTCATTGTGTACTGTAGGGCTTCTTCTAGCCATTGGTACTAATTTCAGTCTAGCATTTCCAATCAGAAGCTAGAACTGCACGCAGGTTTTGAGGTCCCCAAACAATTTTTAATACTAAAAGGGAGAACACACAGAGAGCTATCTTTTGAGCTCTACAACTGGTTATTCGAATAGAATCTATTTAGCTTTAAAGGGGGGACATCTGCATTTTAATTTTTTTAATTTTTAACCTGTGGTTACAACTTTAGAGCTCAGTAGATTCTGCAAACTTCATGGTATGGACTTGATATATAGCTCAAAAGATAGGTCTCTCCGTGTGCTCTTTTGATACTAAAATATGTTTCATAGGTACAACTATAGTGTTAAAATGTAAATTGCCCGGTCGAGAGCGAGTTGAAATGAAGTTTTTAACGAAGTTCATTTTCCTTCCGCCTTCCAACCGCGCGCTTGACCTCTTACTTACATTTTAAAGTTTAATGAAAATGGTCCTTGTATAGAGCAGAGAGAGGGCTTTCATATGATATAAAAAGTATAACATAGAAACTAATATTGAGAGAGTGGTTTTTTCCGCCGTTTTCCGCCGTTTCAAAAAAGTGCAAAAAAAGTTACAGGCTATTGAAGTTTGAGGTAAATTTACAAATGTTTTTACAAGTGAACAGGCACAATTCCCCCCCCCCCTTGTTACTTTAGGTTCTTCTTGCAACCAAGTCTTGGGATACTGCCTCTTGTGCACTGCATGAAGGAGGGAAAGAGAGCACTGCATGAAGGAGGGAAAGAGAGGAAGAACAGTTTGCAAATGAGGCCTATAAACTTCCTTTTAGGTTTCTTGTGCCATCAGTATCAGCTAGTCCCTTGATGGTGTCCATCCTGTAAATGAACTTGTATAATCATTATAAGTGTATAATCATTAGAAGTGTAATTGTTCTTTTTCTCCTTCAAGTTCGGGCTCGTGAGAGCCCTAATAAAACAACAGGATAGCGCCAGCACCACCTGGGGGGAATGGGGAGGGGGGGGTTGGGGAGGGATTTGGGGAGTGGGAAGGGGCCATGACGGCTTTGAAAAAAGCCAATCGGGAGAAGGGGAACATGTCCAGAATCTCAATAACCACCAGGATCATAAGTCAGACCTTCCTTCTTTGCCTGCCTCGATTCAGACGCCAACGCCCTAGATCGCTTCGACTTTCTACTGTCCTTGGTAGCGGCCATAGCTTTATGCGATGCCTTCCTCACTCTTACTCTGTCTCTCGATTCAAAGAGCTTGGCTACAGAGTCGCTTACAGGCAAACCTACAAACGACTCATACAAGTCCGCTATGGCCTTCAAGCCACTATTGAAGGTGAGAACTGCTAGATGGACAGCAATCTCTGTTGGGCCCTAAACCACTCTTCTTAGGCTCAACTGGTATGCTGCCACCAGAGTTATACAGTTTCCTCTACTATTCCCAAATAACTCAGATCACTTGTTATTGAATAAGGATAAATGTAAGAACTGCAATACATGAGGTCAGGGCTGGCTTTTATACAATAACCAGTCACCTGACCATGACATCATATGTGGGGTGATGTGGTGATACAAGAACAATGGTAATTCACCACATGCATATGGATGTGTGGGTGACCTTATCTAATCTTAGTCAGATACTGTTTAAGCAGGCAATTGCCTGCTTATGTGAGGGCCATCCTTCTTCAGAAGGTGAGTCCGACATCCCCCCCGGACTGGTCCGAAGCCGTCCCTGGCTGAGTTAATGTGGAGATGTCTGGCCATGCCTGTCTGGACATCCCATCCGCATTCAAGTTCTCCTTACCCGGACGATAATGCACCTTGTAGTTGAATCCTTGCAGGCGGAGAGCCCACCTGGTCAATCGTTTGTTGGACAGATGAGCAGTGTTCAGATACTCCAACGCTTTGTGGTCTGTCTGCAGCAAGAAGAACCGACCATCCAGGTAGATCTCAAAATGCTTGATGGACTCGACCACTGCCAAGCATTCCAACTCAGTAGCAGCATAACGTGTTTCTGCGGACTTGAGCTGGCGACTATAGAATGCTATAGGCAGCTCCTTCTCATCCCTGACCACACTGAGGCATCCACCTATCCCCAACAGAGAGGCATCAGTCTGCAGAACCAGTTTGTCCTCTGGCCTGGGCAAATGCAACCTGCAGGTCTCTCCCAGCACAGACTTCAAATGTGTAAAGCATCTGTCTTGCTCTTCAGTCCACTGTATCTTGGTGGGGGCCTCCAGTTTGGTCGCTTCATTCAGTGGTTTGGAGTATTCTGCGTATCGTTCGATGAATTTTCTGTAATATCCGGCCAACCCGAGGAAAGACTTCATTTGCTTCTTGTTGATTGGCCGGATGTATTGCAAGAGAGCTTGCACCTTGATATCAGGTATTCCCACCTGTCCATTTCCAACAATTTGGCCAAGATGAACCAGCTCACTCTGAGCCCACTGACATTTGCTCATCTTTACAGTCAGCCCAGCTTTCTTTAAACGTCCCAGTATATCTCGGACGTGGCAGAGATGGTCCTCCCAGCTGTATGAGAAAATTAAAATGTCATCTATGTAGGGGAGTGCAAATTCGTCTGCCCCTTCCAGAACCACATCCATAATCCTCTGGAATGTGGCAGGGGCGTTCTTCAGCCCGAAAGGCATCCTGGTGAATTCGTATTTTCCCAGTGGAGTAACAATGGCTGTTTTCTGCCTGTCTCCCTCCTCCATTTCCACCTGGTAAAACCCTTTGCTTAGGTCCAGCTTGCTGAGGTGAGTGGCTTCTCCCACCTTGGAAATGAGCTGATCAATTACTGGCATGTAGTAGGGATCAGGCTGAGTAATGGCATTTACCTTCCTGTAATCAATGCACAGGCGCACTGATCCATCCAGCTTCTGGACCGGAACGATGGGAGATGACCATGGGCTCACAGACGGTACCAGAATGCCCTTCAGGATGAGGGTCCGCAATTCAGTCTTTACACCCTCCAGCTTGGCTGCGGAAATTGCATAAGGGACGGACCGGATGGATTGTGCATCTCCAGTGTTGATGGCATGCTTGCAAATATGAGTGAGTCCAGGTTCATCAGAACAGACTCCCTCTTGCTCTGCACAGGCCGTCTTCATCTCGGCCTGCTGTGAAGGTGTCATCTGGTCTCCTTTCAGGGTCGGGATAGTGTTTATCTCATCCATGGTCTGCTGGGCCACAACCACAACTCGCAGGATGGCTGCCTCTGGGTAAGTGTACGTCTTTACATGGTTGACATGTACCACCTTGTGTTTCTTGTGACCCGGAGTGCCTATTTGCAGATTGACAGAGTTGGGAATACTGATGATTTCGTAGGGTCCCGTCCAGGCGGCTTCAAGTTTACCAAACAGCCCGGGTGACCTCAGCAGGACCATTTCTCCCACCTGGAAAGTTCTGGCCATGGTGTTCCGGTCATGGTAAATTTTTGCTTTTGCTTGAGATTGTTTTCCGGTCCGGAAGCTGACCTCTCTGACTGCCTCCATACGTTTATCCAGCTGGTCCATGAACTGGGTGACGTTGACACCTGGTTCTGGATCCGTGCAGGCGTCCAGCAGCAGGTCCACCGGGGTCCTCATGTTTCTACCGTACAGGAACTCAAATGGGGAGACTCCAGTGGATCGGTTAGGGACGGATCGTATGGCAAATAAGCACAGTTTGACTTGCTGGACCCAGTTCCACTCCTGGTCAATCAGCTTCTTGATCATGGGCACCAGGGTACCATGAAACCGCTCCACGACTCCATTGGCCTCCGGATGGTAAGCCGAGGTCTGGATCTTGTGGATGTGGAGTCTGTCACATAGCTGCTGCATGACCTTTCCTGTAAGCTGCTTGCCTTGGTCAGATAGCATCTCCCTGGGAGGACCATGTCTGCTAAAAACCTCCAGGAGTCCCTCTGCCACTTCTGCCGCTGTAGCTGTTTTCAGGGGGATGGCTTCTGGGTACCTGGACGCCAGGTCAATAACGGTCAACAAGTACTGGTAGCCACCCTTGGCTTTCTTGAAGGGACCCACCAGGTCGATTGCGATCTTCTCGAAAGGTACTGACACTATAGGAACTTCAACCATGGGTGCCCTCAGAGGCCTGTCTTTTCTGTTCCTTTGACATGTGGTGCACTGCTTGCACCATCTAGTCACGTCAGTCTGTTGACCAGGCCAGGCAACTCTAGTCCTCAGGATGGCCTTTACCTTCTTGGGCCCGAGATGGCCATGCCAGTCATGAGCCGCCTTGAAGAAGGTTGCCCTGAGGGCTTCTGGTACCACCAGCAGCTGAAGCTCCTCCCCCAGGATGTCGTGGGTGTTCATGTACAGGAGGGACTGTTTCCACTTTAGGCAGTCACCTGGGTTTTCCGCCCTCTTCCTCCAGTTGGTGAGGGTGGAATCCTCCAGAACTGCCTTAGCGAACTCCTCCCTGGAGACTCCCCCTGGGCTTGCTACAGGGCATTCCAGGACGTCAGAGCTTTGATGTTGTTGCAAGAAATCCGATGTAATGTCCACTCCACCCTCTGACACTTCAGCTGGATCTCTGACGGGCAAGGCATCCCGGGCTTCCGTCTCCCGGTCCTTCTGTTCCTGCTGCTCGGTTGCAGTTTTCTGGGCCCTGGTGAGGAGCACTTGTCTCGTCTGGGGGACTAAAAGTTCCGGTACGGTTGCCAACTGCATCATCATAGGGTCGGATGTTGGGAGACCCAGCAGCACGTCCTCAGGTAAAAGATCGTCCGGAACCACAGCAGCCCGCCTAGGGAACACCAGATTCCCAATATGGACTGTGAGGTCAGCTGCCTGGTGCAGAACACCTTCCTTATCCGTCATGGTGAATGTCCGGAAAAAAAAATTCCGTAGTTGTTCTCTCCGGACCAAGGACTTGCTCACCAGAGTGGCTTCAGCACCTGAGTCCACCATCACCCGGACTTCCTTGCCATTCACCATGCCCTGGTATGTACTCTCCTCCAAGTTCCGACCAAATGGCTCCTTTACCTGGAGAAGGTTAATCCGCTCCTTCTTGATGTGGGAGGTGTCCTTAAGGGTGCACTCTGCGAACTTGTGCCCTGGCTTTTGGCAGGAGTAACACAAAGGCTCTGGTCTGCCTCCACTAATTCTGTCTTTGAAAAGGTTCGGCGAAAAGCTGTTAAATCTGTTGCCCGTGGCTGGTTTCTCCTCCTTGGGGAATTTGAAGAATTTCTTTGCTGCTGTCTTCCTAGCCGAGCCATGGCTTGTCTCGAATTGCAGCACTGCAGCGATGAGTTGACTTGCATTCTTGGGCTCCTGCTGCAGGATGGTTGCTGCACACTCCGGAGTGTACCAGTGTAAGGCAACCGCCCTAGCCAACAACCATAGGATTTCTTTTCCGGATTTCCCTTTTCTAGTCACCCTGTCCAGTGTCACTTCTGTTTGGTGTACTAGGTCTCCAATCGACACTTCCCCTGGAGGTTCCTTGAACAACTGTTCCGAACAAGCTTGTATGGTTAACCCCATAGCGTTCAGGAGGGCTTCTTTAGTGAGGTCATATGAATCTCTTGCCTCCTCTGGAATGGCTGTTGCCAGTCGGTCGGCTGCCTGACCTGTAAGCATCGTCCGGAGGTAAGGTAACCACTCCTCTCGCTCCACCCCTTCTGCCTTGAGTGATATTTCGAACAGGCTTAGGTATAGGCCCAAGTCTTTTTTTTCCTCGTATTTGGGGAGCTTACTCAGAATCTTGTCGAGTTTGTGCTTCTCGACTGCCAGTCGGACCGCCTCCATTTTCTCAAACGTCCTGGCAGCCACTTGGTCCTCCATGAAAGCCTTGAGGGACTGCATATGGCGGGTCTCAGCAGCATCTAACGCTTCCCGGTGTCTAGCCTCGGCTCGGTTCTGCTCTTCCCTCCTTTCTGCCTCAACTTTCCTGTGCTCTTCCCTCCTTTCTGCCTCGGCTAGGTTCTGCTGTTCCCTCCGGACAGCTTCCTTCCGTTCCGCCTCCTGATGTTGCAGTAAAAACATCTGCATCAGCTCCTGGTATGTTGTGTGGGCCGGACTGCTAGCCATCAGGGGTCTTTCTGGAGACTGTCGGGCAGCTTCGTCTTCTTCTTCCCTCTTTTTTTCTTTTTGTCGGGTATCCATGCTTTTGAATCTCCCTACACAACTCTGTCTGGGCCTATCAACTAGCCTTGGTAAGCTTTGAACTATCCACTCAGAAACTCAGCTAACAATATAGCTTAGCTAATCTGACTTTTCGATGGGTGGTACGACTAAACCGCTGCCACCAGATGTTGGGCCCTAAACCACTCTTCTTAGGCTCAACTGGTATGCTGCCACCAGAGTTATACAGTTTCCTCTACTATTCCCAAATAACTCAGATCACTTGTTATTGAATAAGGATAAATGTAAGAACTGCAATACATGAGGTCAGGGCTGGCTTTTATACAATAACCAGTCACCTGACCATGACATCATATGTGGGGTGATGTGGTGATACAAGAACAATGGTAATTCACCACATGCATATGGATGTGTGGTTGACCTTATCTAATCTTAGTCAGATACTGTTTAAGCAGGCAATTGCCTGCTTATGTGAGGGCCATCCTTCTTCAGAAGGTGAGTCCGACAATCTCAACACTAACCAAGGAACAATATCCAGTCTTTCGGCATCGTTCCCAGACGAGGTTGTTGAAACTCTCGTTCTGGTTTTGCGAGGCACCCAACTCGCACTGTTTCAGCAGCTCATCATCGCAGAGTAACTTTGTGAACAGTGGCTTCACACCTTTTCGTAGATGAGGAGGGATACGGGGTGTGTGTGGTGGAGGATTCTCCCCATTGGCGATTGCACGATTGAATTTGCACCAAGATTCTTTCCCATCTGGACAAAAACGGTGTTCTGGCTCGCCGTCGGTAGAAATCGAGTGGTAGTACACAGCCCAGCCGGCGTTCTTCATAGATTTCACGTCCCCCTTGTTACTACGGATGGCCTGTCCGTAGTAAGTTTGGAGGACCACGACATCGTCTTCCGTGATGCCGTGCTTACCTGACCAGGAAAGCGGCACCGTCTTCATGACGGCGTCTACTTTTACAGGTTGGACTTCTTCAACGGGGTTGGGCTCGATGGGACTGATCTTGCTTGTCGTCGCCTTCAACCCTGCCGCTACTCTCTCAGCTTTGGCCCTGATACGCAATTGCCGCGTTTCTTCCTTTGCCAGTTCTAGGGCGGCAGCTTTGAGAGCCCTGGTAGCATCTCGGGCAGCCTTATTTGCGAGCACCTGCCGCTTCCGGGTAGCAGCCTTGTCCTCGATCTTAGTAATGACAGGTGCCGATGTCTTGATAAGGCTGCGTAGATGTTTTCCGAGACGCTTCTGAACATGCCCTACACACTCATGCTTGACGATGGCAATACCCGACCCATAAGGGCCCAAGCCCTGGTTTAGGGCATTGAGGTTGGCTATGGTCTTGGTATCACCATCACCGATTACCTGAAAGAAACAAGGCCATCTATAAAAACACACAATATATTTTTTTAATATAATGTGCTTACCTTTGTGTAGCGGAGATTATTCTTGGAGATGGAACGCAAGAAAATAATCTCCGCTCCAGTTGTCTCCATGGCAGGCGAGGATCCGATGTAATTTTGGTTACATGAATCCTTGTGGCCTTCCCACCACAGACGGTAACCCTCTGAGTCCTTATCCATGCTTTCGTGAGCATTGCAGATCAGACAGGCCTTGGAAAGGACTTCGGTATCAAGCACTTGTCCAGTCTCCCAGGAGATCACCACAATCACACCATAGCGAGCTGTGTGCCCACGTTTGGACCAGGTGCCATCCAAAGTGATGGTCACATCAACAACCTCGTTAGGATCGACACCGAGCACACTGTGAAGATGTGCAGAGGCCAGCGAATGGCTATCATCAGCTTTCCTTTTGGAAAACTCATGAAGCCGTTTATTATACTTAGCATAAGAAGAAGAAGCTAGAGAAGGAGGCAGACCCATCATCGATGTCAACATCTGAAGATGGTCGCACCCTAAACCAACAAACTTGGATGCCAGAACACATCTGTCTTGTACTCTAGAAGTTTCCTTCGTCGAGTAAGGATCTTAGAAAATACCCTTTTTGCCGCAACCAGAACAAAAGATGGACATCTTCGCAACCAGACCCCTTCTACGAGACAGATCTTCCTGGACATCCAAAGGCGCTCCACAGGCACAGAAAGCTAACCCCTTCAATGAGGCTCGAAGCCGATCAGTCGAGACCAGGTTATATGGAGTAGCCTGGCCCAACTGTGGCTCACAGTCCAACATTTCAGAGGAAGGCCCAGCCTTAGAGGTAGCCACGGTTGGCCTAGCTAGCGCCAGCTTTTTCCCGCTGACTGCCAACACCACTGGCATTGTTGAGTCATTGGTAGAAGCTGGTGTCTCCTGCTCAAGATTCAACTCCTTAGCTACACACCAACGACGCCTCTTCCTCCTTTTTACCGAGACAAACTTAGAAGGTCGACCTGGGGTCTTAGACACTGGTGGCAACGACTCTACACTTTTCGGCATTCTGAGTAGCTGGACAACTGAAAAATTAGGGCGCGGCGGGGCGCCATATACCGCGTTTTTACTGCACATACAGACTTCTTAGCTCCGCGCAGTTACTATGACAATCTTCAACGTCAATTGTTGGTCATTTTGATAGTTGTTTGAAAACTTAGGGGTGTACGGTCGCTGACTTACAAACGCTTGAACGTCAGGAAGAAGGCAGCTCTTTCTCTGTTTCACCTTGAATATTCTTTGACAATGAAATGGTGTGTATAAAAAGTATCATAACTTTATAATGGAGCATTGAAATGCTCTGAAACTTGAAACAATGACAGTTTATGTATGTAGCTATGGTATAAGACAAGAAAAAAGAAAAAAGAAAAAAAAGGGAAAAAATGCAGATGTCCCCCCAAGTCAGAACCACAAGTTTTTGTAACACCTTTTAAAAAATTGAACCCCATAAGTATATACATACAATAAAGTGTGCATAATCAATGGTGATCCAAAGTTGGAACGACAGTTTTTGTAAGGATTTACATTTTATGGTTTCATTCGCCTCTACGACTACATGAATTTATGTTCACGATACTTTTCATCAAATTTAAGAGCATTTATTTTGAGCAATAATAGGCACCTAGATAAGTATAATGGGTTAAAAAAATGGGAATTGCTATCATTCTCCATTGTAATATCTTTACTGATTATGACATGCTCAAACGTAACTGCTAATAAACTCTCAACTTTATTCATACAAGACTAAGCTTCTCAGTAAATGTTTGGCTTGTTTAGTAAAACATGCAGCAGCTCTGCTATGTTGGCTATTGCACACACACCACCCGAAGAATCTTCATGGTTTATTAAAAATCAGATTAGTCATCTATAGTCATTCGAAAAATTGGCATATTCTGGTGGTATGAATGGAATTATGGAACTGGGATATGTATTTCCATAAGTATTACATTTTGAAGACGAACTTTGTGGGTTGGTGTTTTGGGAGGTCTCCAGGTTTACCACCTTACGGATGGGTTCAAAGCATGCCAGAAGTATTTTTTAGCTATAACTGCTGATATCAGGTGCTGAGAAACTGCCAGAATGGGTTTTAGCTGAGCTATAAGCTTTTTGTGTGTGAGCATGTGTGTGTGTGTGTACAATTGCAGTGTTTGTCATTTTATTTGTTGGTCAAACAAATATAGGAAGTCCAGCACACTCCATGATATACACAGATAAACAATTCAATTGCTACACCTTGCTTTGTGCATGTGCAGTGTGGGGTATTAAATAACAACTTAGTTCATTATCATTATTAGGTCCATAAGCCTGAATTTTTTTTTTTTTACATTTTCTAATAATTAACAGCACATGTAGGGTCTTCAAGTGATCCTGTTGATATGCTAGGTAGCCTAGTGACATTAAACTTAAACAGAGTACTACTAAAGGAATACATGTTAATTTGATGAGTCTGCCAGTGTTCTTCAGGCCCAATTATGTTTGCTTAGTCTTGATCGTCTAAGCTCCAGGGTGGCTGCAATGACTTTTTGTCGGAGTTCTTCCATGTCACATTCTAAATCATTCGCTACCGCTAGCTTAATTAATGACTATACTCACTTGTTTGGCTTTTCTTATTTTGTCGAAACCATGTAAATGCAGTTGCTTCTGTAAACATCGCCATTTTAGCAACTGTGCATTTGACTTATAGAGACTTATAGATAGATGCAGCCTTGCAGATATATAGCCAACATCTTGTCTTAGATTTCACAATTCAAGCCATAGTGTACCTTCTTGGTAATGGTTCACAGCTGCATCTTTGGTACAGATTAATCCAGTATTGTTGGAAACTTGAAACGATACATTTGGTTTTTGACCACAAAGAGGTTTATAGAGTGGCAATATTAGTTATGCACTCACCATGATCATCTATGTTAGTGATGGTTCTGTTGGAGCATCTTTGAAACATTTCTGATATGGCTTGGTGAAGACCACCATGTGCATCCCATTGAACTCTGTCAGCTCTATCTTCTATGATGCTTACAGAGATTAGAGCTGCTTCATCGCAGTAGAATATACTGAAAAGTTAGTGAAGTCGGGTATAATGTGTAAACACACTTCCTCATTCTAGATAAAAATAAAATGCATCAACAATTATTTCTTCACGCTAAAGCAGCTAATACCATACAATTAATTTCCATTTGTATTGTGATTGTACATCAAAGAATTACTTTTAGCTCATGAACAAACCCAAGAATAAGAAAAAATGGTAGCTATATCATTTTCCAAAACACGTATTTCAGTGGCTACTAAAGAAAAGTATCTAGGAAACATTGAGCAGAACATGGGAATGTATAACTGGCATGCAAAACTAATAAGACACAGACCAGTGAGAAACATGTGGGATTGTACATTAGTGCACAAGCCTGTATGTAACGTATTTTGTGTATCAAGCAATGGTATGCTAGCAGGGTGAGATGGAAAATGTATCATTTTGTTTTAGCCTGATATATATGAGGGGGAAAAATCCGTCATTTTTGGTATATAAAATTGTAAGCACTTTATATTGCATTTGTTCTAGCCATTATGCTAGTCTGTTCCCCTAACCATGGCTGATGTCTAACAAGTAGCAATGCTAGGATTTTCAAAGGGTAAAATAGCCTTGAAATATTTATGTGTTCCTAAAGGATTCCATCTGGTCAAAAGTTGCCTGATACTGTCAAAATATTGAGCCTGGGCTGGCATGTTCTGATTGATACAGAAATTGGAAGGATTAACTGAGGAGGTGGGGTTTCATTTTAAGAATGCTTGGATGCAACTTTATCTGAATATGGAGAGTACACTAAGAGTTTAGTAATCAAGGCAAAGCTTTCTTATAAAATTTTGAGAATAATAAAGGGAAGACCATGCTATGTATGTGCACGCAATTGTGTGCTTAGCTTACTAATATCGATATTAGTATCTGCATTATTATGACAAAAGTGATGCATCAAATAGAACATTTTTATGAATCATTAACTATGCAAGAATAAATGAAACCCCCATTATCCTTGCATAACCGATAATAAGCATGCAACTTATTCTTGCTCTCTTCTTTACCTTCGAACAAATATGGACATGCAGGGTAATACAAACTTTTTCACCACAAATTTGCAGTGTGTGCTCATTTACTCCCAATAATATGTACATGTCTGCCTCTTTTCAAACTTTGTCAGGCCTAACATAAACGGGCATGCATGTGCAAGTTAGAAAAATGAAGAAATATTCATTCGAACTGGCTACATGGTATAGTTATTGGTAAGCATTAGACTTGTTTCCCAAAATGCTACCAACAAACTAGAGATCAGGTACTGCATTTACAGGTGGCTACAAAGCTGAACAACATTGAAGGGATAATGTATGTACTGTGAGCTGCTGACAAAACCTTTCAGTCTAGTGCTAGCCACTTAGAGCTTTGATAGTATGGCACACTTACACACCCTCATTCCTATGTAATTTAGAAAGGTACATCAATGAGATCACCACCACCCCTTCCCACAACTACAATTAACTTGGAATGGAATGAATAGCTCTATTTATCTTATATGTCTTTGTTCAATTAAAAATAATCGTCATAATTATCGCCAAAACACCGGCAACATACTGCCATAAAAAAACAAAAAGACAGTGAAAATTGTATGCTTGTCATTTAAAAACACTTACGAATCCTGTGGCAATGAATTTCACAAATATCTCCATGAAATCCAGGGTGAAGGAGTGGCTTTGGTCCAAACTTGCATTTTTGTCCAGCTTTCTTTCCTCTGCTACTTTCCCTGGTCTACTGGTAGCCAGTACGAATGCGTCCATACACATTACATCTATGCTAAGGCATTGTCATGCTTCCAAGCGACCATGTCCACCTCATTCTTGTCTTTTGCTATCTGATCTGTGCACACCAGACTGTTCCAACCTCGATTCGATCCTTGCAGATAATAGAGCAGTTACCATTCATAGCTGCATGGCGATTATGGAGGCCTTCACTCTACTGCATTGCGACCATTGGTGGCTAGGTGGTCACATTTTCAACTCCTCAATGCAGAGTGGGGATGAGACAAAGTCGATTCCAAACAAAGGCAACCATGAGACAGACTATGTTACCATCCATCCTAAGACCCACACAGGAAATTGGGAGACCATGAAGCCATGCAGAGTCTTTGGCTGATACAGTGAATAGCTCAGAATGCGCCAAGTCATCAGCATAATGATTGTTTTCATTAGGTGCTAAAATGTGACTAAATGTTAAAGTGTGGGTGATAGATGTTTTTGACCTTTCATGTTCCAATTTTCTGCAGTTCTAACTCCTAATTAGAAAGTGCTAGTCATTGTATAAGTGGTTAGAGAAAACAACAATCTACAAAATGAGTGTTGCAAAAGCATTAAAATTCAAGTACATGGTCATGTGCTTTGGTTGAAAAAGTATTGTCTAAAATTAATTTTCCTCCCACGTGCTTGATCACATTCTAACCTTTTAGCTCCAAATAAAAATATTCATTGTGAGCTGTAGGGCTTCTTCTAGCCATTGGTACTAATTTCAGTCTAGCATTTCCAATCAGAAGCTAGAACTGCACGCACACCAAATTTGACTGCTGGTACCTGGGGGATTATCATCAATTTTTATACTAAAAGGGAACGAACACAGAGAGCTATCTTTTGAGCTCTACAACTGGTTCTTTAACCCACTCACCGTCATAAGCGTATATATACGTCCAAACCACACAATTATCGGGGAAAAATCATTAAAAAATCAATCGTTCGGTTGTAAATTAAGATATGAATATCAAAAAATTGCTCAATCCGCTAGAAGTGATTATGAATGTGAATGGGAAGCGATTAACCATGGAAGTGGACACTGGGGCAGCTGTGTCTATTATCTGTGACACTACACGGAAGGCAATGTTCCCAACCTTAAAGTTGTTCTACGTACGTGCCGAATATAAGAGCCATACGGGTTCGGTAACTAAGGTAAAGTAAAATTGAAATCGCTGACCGTTCAATTTTTGATCAAGTTGGAAATGACGGTCAGACTAACTTTAGACCAAGCACTTTCTAGGATTCAAGAGGACGACTACGTCCTATCAGTGGACGAAAGTAAGGTGAAGTAATCTATTCCTAACTTGGGAAGAGTAGCATTGATCCTGAAATTGTGCTATCGATGGTTGGGAGATACTTTTGGACAATTTTCTGGCGAGAGTGGTGCCGCTTGATAATCTGTTTGGGCGGAGGAGAGTCTAGCAGTGACGAAGAAGACTATGCCAGTGAGTTTTGTTTACTTGCTAGCTAAGTAGCTAGCAAGTAAAGCATGTTCTCTGGATAGAATGGTTTAGCTGTTCTTTCGTGGGACAATCCATATATAAATTCATTAGGTCGAGGTTCGAGGAGGCAATACTTTTTGTTTATGTTGCATTATTCTTTTTAGGTATGGTGCAACCAACCCCTTCACTGTCACCCTTCCTCATAGCCACTTCTTGTGGAGTTCATACTCCTTCGGTTCATACTCATTCAAGGCCTGTTCGTCAGCATAGTCGCAGAACTAGGGACAGTAGTAGAGCTAGGAGTAGTCAACTTGCAAGTCTGAGTACACGTAGTCAAGTAACTTCCAGTAGGAATGTGTGAGTAATGCTTGGGGTTGGTGGGCGTGCATTGGAATGTGTGAGTAATGCTTGGGGCTGGTGGACGTGCATTGGAATGTGTGAGTAATGCTTGGGGTTGGTGGACGTGCATTGGAATGTGTGAGTAATGCTTGGGGCTGGTGGACGTGCATTGGAATGTGTGAGTAATGCTTGGGGCTGTTATTCATTTGAATACCTCAATGGCTTCTTGTACCAGTCATGTTTGTTGCTACATACATTGTGTACCAAGTCTTATAAGTGTAAATATAATGTGAAAATATATATTCCTAGATGGTGTCTATACATTACATTGTGGTAGTGGCGCACAATAATGTCTTCTTGTATGTTGCTGGCCAGTATCTTATCAAGCCTCCATCACTGTCTGAGTGGCTGAAAGCACCTTGCTTATATACTATACTAGAGGGGGAAATGAAATAAGGCCATATACGTGTGTGCACGTACATAGATCATATTACTACAATTGTTAATTATCTGTGAAACCAGAACTCAAAACTTCTAATTAGATTCATAGCATTGTGGTTTGTTTCTATGGCAACTGTAGGTTACCACAATGTTGGTCATTATAAGGGCTTTCATGTGAACTATGGTTGCTAAGGACTTTAGTCAACCTTTGCTGAAATAGCATTGCATATGTTTATGCAAGTCAATTTTTTGTAATTTTTCGAAATAAAGTCAACGGTGGAAGGGTTAAGTCAGAACCACAAGTTTTTATAACACCTTTTTAAAAATGGCCTCCCCATAACTACATACAATAAAGGGTGGCGATACAAAGTTGGAACAACAGTTTTTGTAAGGATTTGCATTTTATGTTTTCATTCGCCATTACGACTACATGAATTTTTGTCTTTTACAATACTTTTTCATCAAATTTATGAGCATTATTTTGAGCAATAATAGGTAGCTACCTAGATAAGTATAATGGGTAAAAAATTTGGGAATTGCTATCATCCTCCCATGGTAACATCTGTACTGATTGTGACATGCTCAAACTTAACTGCTAATAAACTCTCAACTTTATTCATGCAAGACTAAGCTTCTCAGTAAATGGTTGGCTTGTTTAGAAACACCTGTAGCCACTAAATCAACTCTGCTAAGTTGGCTATTGCACACACACCACCCGAACAATCTTCAAAAACCAGATTAGTCATTCGAAAAATTGGCATATTCTGGTAGTATGAATGGAATTATGGGACTGAATTGATGGGATATATGAAGGATTCCAACTCGTGCAAATCCGGGAGAAGATTGAACTGGAACATCTATTGGAGAGATTTATGGTCCAGTGGGCAGCTCTCGATCAGCAGAAAGAGAGGAACAGCAGAGGCTAGAGGAGCGCCATTTGAGAGAGGAAGAACTAGGGAGGTACAGGGAACAACAGACCCAAATACTCCAACTGCTGGCAGATAACCAAGCTAGAGCTGCACCTCCTCCCCCCCCCCCCCCTCCTCCTACACCCTCGGTTTACCGTGCAGAAGTATCAGGAAGGCACTGACGACATGGGAGCTTTCCTAGAGACGTTTGAAGCCACTGCCAGAGCAGCAGGATGGCCCAGAGCTCTATGGTGTGTGTGTATGTGAGAGGGTCTCTGTCTGGACAAGGTTTAACAGCCGTCTCTACCTTACATGCAGATGCACAAAATGGTTACGAGGAAGTGAAGCGAACACTACTTGCCACTTACCACATATCAGCGGAGACGTACCGGAGACAAGTCTTTGACAAGCCGTTTGACCTTTCAAAACCAGATGAATGGTTCCGTGCTCACAGACAATCTTTGGCAAAGTGGGTGGAGATATCACCTCTACCACTGTTCGAACTAATATTGCAAGAGTTGGCACTGCAGAGACTGCTGCAACAACGGATGAGAAATCTCAAACCTGACAGCTAGGAAGAGCTCAACGAGTCAGTGGTGAGGCATTTAAGTAACCAACAAAGGAAGGAAAGTGAATATAAGACTCCTAACCGTGAGAGAGTGCCAGAGCCAAGGAGGTTGACAACGGAGGGAACTCGACCCTTTACCCAAAACCGAAGCCCCTACTCAAAGTCGACCCTTTACCAAAAGTTCACTAAGGAGTCAAAGAGACGTGGAGTGTTTTAGGTGTGGCATGAAGGGCCACTTCCGAAGAGACTGCCGTGTCAAGATGAGGGTGATGCTCACTGTTGTCACACAGTCACAGCTCAGAGACCAAAATGGACGAAGGAGGTCACGGTGAATAACAAACCGGTGGTGGCCCTACTGGATACAGGGTGCACCAAGTCCATGATACACCCGAGGTGTGTGGACAAGAAGGACCGACTGGGATCGACCATTGAATATAGCACTGCCAGTGCGAAGAAACAGAAATTCCCAGCAGCAAGAATCAGCTTGAATATCGACGGCAGAACCACTGAAATGGCTGTAGGAGTGTCCCCAAATTTGAATGTGGACATCCTTTTGGGACAAGATGTCCCCAAATTTCGGAAGCTACTGAAGGAAGCCCTTTCCGAGGAGGTAGCCTGAAAGAAGATGAAAGCCTGGGTGAGATGTACAATTTCGACCCAGACATGTTTGTTACACCCACCCCAAAGTCAACAACGAATGTTGACGAAGAAGCAGGACAGGGGTTCATAGAACAGATTGCGTACTCTCCAACTGGTGGATCCAACTCTGGAGGAGTGGAGACACCAGGCCAACGCAGATGAAGAGAAAGATTTCTGTTGGAAAAATGGACTGCTGCACCGGAAAGCCCAACACAAAGAAGACCTGGATGTATTGGTGGTACCAAGGGAATGCAGGAGTGACGTCCTAAGAATGGCCCACTGCTCACCTACTGCAGGTCACTTTGGGGAGGCAAGGACGTTAGACGCCTTGAGACAGAGAGTAACCTGGCCAAGAATGACTACAGACATGAAGGAAGCGTGTCAGTCGTGCCCAACATGTCAGCTAGCATCGCCTGCCACCCTGAAGACTGCTCCTCTGCAACCCCTACCCATCATTACTACACCCTTCGAAGGAGTAGCGATGGACCCCCTCAAACGGACAAAGTCAGGTCACAAGTATGTCTTGGTCGTCATCGACTATGCTACAAAGTGGCCTGAAGCTTTTCCCCTACGCAACATGACGACCAAATCAGTGATAGAGTGCTTGGTGGAAGTGACATCAAGGTTGGGTGTACCCAAACAAATTCTACACGACAACAGTTCAAACTTCGTGTCTAACATGATGGCAGAGTATTGCAAGGGGACTGGAATCAAACAAATCAGAACGTCACCTTACCATCCCCAGACTGACGGGATAGTTGAGCATTTCAACAGTACCATGAAACGGTTACTCCGAAAGTTGACACTGAAAGGACGAAACGAAGGGGATCAGTGTTTGCCATTCGTACTATGGGCATATCGGGGCACTGTCCACAAATCTACAGGATACTCGCCGTACGAGTTGATGTATGGGAGATGAATGCGGACACCTCTGATGTGTTAGTGGATCAGTGGAATTCACAAGCAAACGAAGAGGGAACGGAAGCAGCAGAATACCTCCGACTGCTACGAGAGAGGATGACCATTATCAGAGAGCTGGCTTCCAGTACAGAAGGAAAGCGAAAGGAAGAATATAAGCATAAGAAGGCTACCCGGAGAGAATTTGAAGTAGGAGAATACGTGCTGGTGTTTCAACCAAAACATCTGAACAAGCTCCATAGTGAATGGAGGGGCCCAGTAATCATCACGAAAAAGATTTCGGATGTTACTTATGAAGTGGATATGGGCCAAGGCAGGAGATCAAGTCGAAGGTTTCATCATCAACAGCATGAAGAGCTGGAATTCCCCCACTGCCGCAGTGTTCCTCGCAGTGGATGATGATGTCACTGACGACCCGGTAGTGGAAGGAAAGACCCCCAGAGAGAATGACCTGGATGAGCAACAATGCGAACAGTTGGAACAGTTGAAAAGAGAATTTCAGGATGTCATCAGCGACATGCCTGGCCGAACCACCTTAGCGGAACACGTGATAGAGACAGAAGGAGCAAGTCCTGTACGGTTAATACCTTACCGTCTACCTCACACATCCCATGAGTACCTACGACAAGAAATTAAGGATCTGTCTAGGATGCGGATCATCCGACCTTCGAAAAGTCCCTGGGCAGCACCCGTTGTGCTGGTGCCTAAGAAGGACGGCAGCAAACGTTTATGTGTCGACTACAGAAAGCTCAACCTCATCACAAGAGCCGACCCATACCCACTGCCAAGGATTGAGGAGATGATTGACGAAATAGGACAAGCAAAATACATCACAGCTCTGGACTTGACCAAAGGATATTGGCAAGTGCCAGTTGAAGAGAAAAGCATTGAGAAGACGGCTTTTGTAACCCATTGGGGAAAGTACGAGTTCACCACTATGCCTTTTGGATTGGTAGCAGCCCCCTCGACCTTTCAGAGACTCATGGATGAAGTTTTGGAGGGAGGTCAACAATGCTCTGCAGCCTATCTAGATGACATAGTAATTCGAAGCGACACCTGGGAAGACTATTTAAAGCACCTACGTTGGGTCATGGAAAGGCTGAGGAAAGCAAAGTTAACGATCAAGGACAGGAAGTGCAAGTTCGCTGTGAACCAGTGTGAGTACCTGGGATATGTCATTGGACGAGGGAAGATATTACCTCAGCAAGCGAAAGTACAGGCCGTACAGGGATTCAAGGAACCAAGGATCAAGAAGGATGTTCGTGCATTTTTGGGCTTATGTGGCTATTACAGGCGTTTTATACCTAACATTTCGACCAGAGCAACCCCACTAACCGACCTGACATGGAAAGACCAACCCAATGTAGTGATCTGTAATGAAGCAGCACAAGCATCTTTCGAGACGTTGAAGCAATGCCTTACTGAGTATCCAGTGTTGAGGACACCAGTCTGGGATCGCCCCTTTGCCATCCAGACTGTTATGCTCCTGCTAAGCTCTTATTTAGCTAACCCAAGCATTAACAATACGAATTCTACTGTTAAAGATTTATTACAGTTTCTTAATTAACCCAACTTTCACAAAACTCAATCATAGTCGATGTTCTACCAGTAAAAACCGGTGCTCTTAATTAAGCTTCCAGCCCCAGCAGTAACATGACCGTATAAGGTAATATACACCACCACACAACAACCACGTGTCAATGCTACACCACAACTAATTAACATATACAATGTCTTAATTAGTTCTGGTTCTATGTCAGGGCTGTACTGAAGCAAAGGCTTTCCTGACACAGACTGATGCCTCAGACACAGGGATTGGATTCGTGCTGTCCCAAAAAGATGAGTATGGGGAGGACCACCCAATTGCATATGGCTCGAGGAAATTGTTGGATCGGGAACAAAAATACTCAACTATTGAGAAAGAAGCTCTTGCAATTGTGGATGGAATCAGACATTACCGGATTTATTTGGAGGGAATGTCCTTCACGATTGAGACAGATCATAATCCTCTAACCCACCTGTCTAAGCTGAAGGATAGCCATGGTCGTCTAGGTCGTTGGGCCCTCCAACTACAACCCTATATGTACACCGTAAAGCATAAGTCTGGAAAGGACAATGCCAACGCGGACGGTCTCTCGAGAGAACCAGTGGATTCTCACCAGAATGATAAGGGAGTGTCGGAAATGCCATCCTCTACCTTAAGGGGGGGAACAACAGAGAAACATCGAAACAGATAATATTATAGTACGAGGAAACATGGAACTAGGAAACACTCAGACAATAATTGCCCATACACGGAGAAGGAGCTTCTAGAAGGAATTCGAGATGGATGTTTTCTTCTGATTGGTTAGCAGCCCAGTGAGAGAGCGGGAAATCTGCTCGTAAATTAGAAAAGAAAAAAAGAACTAGAGAGAGAGTTAGATGGAGTTATTTAATGAGCTTGGACTGAGTAGAGCGTCGTAGAGTCATTGATTAAATTGAACTATTGCATGGTACTGTGTTGAGACTTATTGAAATTGTTGTTTTGCTGTGTGTATCTTGTTCTGTGAGAAAAGAAAGGCGGCATCCCTAATTTGGTGCTTATCTGTAATTAAACGTTGTTTTAGTCTCAAGTGATAGTTAGGGCTTGCTAGGGGGAAACCGGCTGTTAAATTGACTGAGAAAGAGTCAAATTAAAGGCGGGAGTAACGGCGAGTCGACATCGGAATTGGCTAGAGCGATTAAGGTTGAGACACTCATAGAGCATTTCCGACATTGGTGAAGACCACCATGTGCATCTCATTAGCCTCTGTCAGCTGATCTTCTATGATGTTTACAGAGATTAGAGCTGCTCCATCGCAGTAGAATAATATAATCAAAAGTTAGTGAAGTCTGGTATAATGTGTAAACACTTCCTCCTTCTAGATAAAAATCATTTTCCAAAACATGTAGTTCAGTGGCTACTAAAGAATAGTATTTAGGAAACATTGAGCTGAACATGGGAATGTATAACTGGCATGCAAAACTAATAGGACAGACCAGTAAGAAACATGTGGGATTGTATATTACACGCACAAACCTGTGTGTAACGTATTTTAATGCAAAAGGTTGTGTATCAAGCAATGGTATGCTAGCAGGGTGAGATGGGGAATGCATCATTTTGTTTTAGCCTGATATGAGCCATCATTTTTGGTAGAGAAAATCCTAGCACTTTATAGTGCATTTGTTCTAGCCATTACCCTAGTCTGTGACCCTAACCTTGGCTGAAAACCTAATATTATTGATGATGTCACTAACAAGTAGCAATAACTAGGATTTTCAAAGGATAAAATAGCCTTGAAATATTTATATGTTCCTAAAGGATCCCAGCTGGTCAAAAGTGGCCTGATACTTAAAACATATTGGGCTTGGTCTGGCGTGTTCTGATTGACACTGAAATCCACTTTTGGAAGAATAACTGAGAGGTGAGTTTTCATTAAGCATACTTGAATGCAACTCTATCTGAAGATGGGGAGTACACTAAGAATTAAGTCATCAAGGCAATGCTTTCTTACAAAATTTTGAAAATAATAAAGGGAAGACCATGCTGACATCATAAGATCTGCAGGCATCTAATTTGCATTCTTGAATGTATTCAGTATGCTCTTCATCATTAGCATATCACTCCTCTATTGCCTTTATGCATCAGTTACCTTTCCTCACTGACAATGCAGCTATTTCTCTCTTGCATTTGATGAGTAGCAGTGTATACATGTATGTGCAAGCAATTGTGTTCTTACCTTACCAATATCGATATTAGTTTCTGCATTATTATGACAAAAGTGATGCATCAATACATAGCTAGAGCATTTTTATGAATCATTAGCTATGCAAGAATAAATGAAACCCCATTATCATTGTGTAACAGATAATAAGCATGCAACTTATTCTTACTCTCTTCTTGATCTTCGAACAGGTAGCTATAGGCTTGCAAGGTAATATAAATGTTTTCACCACAAATTTGCAATGTGTGCTCATTTACTCACAATGATGTGTACATGTCTGCCTCTTTTCAAACTTAAATTTGAACAGAATGTCAGGCCTAACATGAACGGGCATGCATGTGCAAGTTAGAAATATTCATTCGATTTGTCATGAACTGGCTACATGGTATAGTTATTGGTAAACATTCGGCTTGTTTTCAAAAATGTTACCAACAAACTAGAGATCAGTTACTGCATTTACTGGTGGCTAGAAAGCTGAACAACATTGAAGGGATAACGTAGTGTACTGCTAGTGTTGACAAAAACAAAATACCTTTCAGTCTAGTGCTAGCTGCTTAGAGCTTTGATAGTATGGCACACCTACAGACCCCTTCCCACAGCTACAATTAACTTGGAATGGAACGAATAGTTCATATGTCTTTGTCCAATTATATATAATCATCGTAATCATCGCCAAAACACCGGTACAAATTGCCATGACAAAACAAAAAGACACTGAAAATTGTATGCTGGTCATTTAAAAACACTTATGAATCCTGTGGCCAAGTTCTTTGATAAAAAGCATTGAATTTCATCTAATGACCCAAGGATCTAAAAAAAACCCAGGGTAAAGGAGAGGTTTTGGTCCAAACTTGTTCAATACAGTTATTCACTCCTTGGAGTGTAACTGACAACTGTTCTGTAGCACTAAAGATTAGTACAGAAAGCTTTAAGCCAAAGTAGGTTCCATATTTGACCATTCACTAATGGCATTAGTGCTATTATGCTACTAGCTCAGTCATCTGAACTATTAGGATGCTTCCTGTGTTACTTGAAGTGTCTCATAATTACCAACAATTTATTGCATTGGACTGTTCACATCATTTGGCAAAGTGTATGAATTCCAGATTTTGATGAGCTGACTTTGAACTTTTTCACAAATACTACTACTTGACTCTTTGTTGAATAATAATCAAAATAATAATCAATTGGATCACTTAAAAAGCAAAATTTAGGGCTTCCTTTATACATCTGCTATTTTTGGCAATATCTTGCAGGTACAAGTTCACACAATGAGCGAGACAGTAAACAGAAATAGCAGATCTATTTTCATCTTCAAATCATTTGGCAACACCTCTAACACGACCCTGAAACTTTCTTGCCCCATGATATCCCTGACACCCAAACGGTGTCAGGGATTAAGTAGCTTTTTTCAATTAGAAAAACCACTTTGTTAGGCCGATTGAGCTTTAATGGTCATAACTGTAACTTTTGATTTGTTGGCTGCTTGACAGTAATAGCCAAATACTTTTAACAAGGTAGATCACACGTGAATATATACCAAGATGCCATAAAGCGCCTTTTCTGGAAATTTCTTCCAGAACTTTACTTTTTTTCAGTTTTGCTTAGCAAGGTTCATCTGTTAATTGGTCGATTATTCTTTTGGTACAACACAAACTACTACAGATGTAGGAGATTCCGGGTTAAGGAAGAACTACCAGTAATAGACACACTTCCATCCGCTTCATCACTATGATCATGAGTAAAGATATAAGAACAAATTTCCTCACCACTATCACTCAATTCTTCATTATCATTGACAGCACCTGTTGAGTATTCACAACATTTATTAATGGGAGCTTACTGACCTGGCCAGTGGCTATAAACAATTCAAACAAACCTTTAGAAGTACTTGGTTCAACTGTGGCATGATAGAAGGATTTAATGCCCAACTGACTATATTTTTTCCCTTCACTTTGTTGGATTAATTTTTGATTACACATGTATAGTGAATTAAATGGAACAGAAGAAACCACTATTTTGTGTGCATCAAAGTGTTAGCCTCAAGTAGCAAGGTGTTAGAAAGTGAAAAATAATTTAATACCTGGCCAACAATAATATGATAGTGAAGGTAAAAATATTATGAGTGCAGAAATATTGGGGGGAAAGTGCCCCTCCCCCTCCCCAAATGCAGTATTGGGGGGAAGTTGCCCCCCTGTTCTTACTCAACTGTAATTTGAGAATTGTTATCATCCTCCATGGTAACATCTTTACACTTTGCGACATGCTCAAACCGAACTGCTAATAAACTCTAAACTCTCAACTTATTCATACAAGACTAAGCTTCTCAGTAAACCATTTGCTTGTTTAGAAAAACATGCAGCCACTAAATGAACTCTGCTATGTTGGCTATTGCGCACACACTACCTGAACAATCTTCATGTTTTATTCAAAATCAGATTAGTCATTCGGAAAATTGACATATTCTGGCAGTATGAATGGAATTATGGAACTGAAGATATATTTCCATAAATACAAGATTCTTAAGAACAATTTTGTGTGTTTAGTGTTTTGGGAGGTCTCCAGGTTTACCACCTTAATGATGGATTTAAAGCAAGCCATAAGTATTTTTAGCTGATATCGGGTGCTAAGAAACTGCCAGAATAAGTTTTAGCTGAGCTATGGGCTTAATTTTGTGTGTGTGTGTGTGTGTGTGTGTATATAATTATGGTGTCCATCATTTTGAACTGTTGGTCCAACCAATATAGGAAGTGCAGCACGCCTCATGATATATACAGATAAACAACTAAATTGTTACACTTTACTTTATACATGTGCAGTGTTGGGTAATAAATACCATCATTATCATTATTAAGAACAAAAATTGTGTAATCCTAAATTGTTGTATTTTTAACATTTTCTAAGAATGAGTAATTGCATGTGAAGAGTCATCAAGTGAGTGATGTTGATATGCTTGCTAGTTTAGTGATATTTAACTTAAACAGAGCACTACTAAAGGAATACCTTTTTAATTTGATGAGTCTGCTAGTGTTCTTCAGGCCCAATTATGTTAGCTTGTAGCTTGCTAGTCTTGATCATCCTAGCTCCAGGGTGGCTGCAATGACTGTTTCTCGGAGTTTTTCCATGTCACATTCTAAATGATTTGCTACATTCAGCTAAATGACTATTTTTATTAATGCATAAACAATAACAAGAAAAAAGGTAATATGTAAAATGTATAACCAACCAATAAAACAAAATAAAAAATATAAAAAATAAGTATGATCTAGCCTAGAGGGTCTCTAGATAACATGTTATAAAATTAATTTTAGGATGATGCTATGTTGCTAAATGACCCTTTGGAAGTTGAGTCTGGTGTTGAAGCCAATTCTTTGCTTGAGCTGGAAGGTAATGCAACAGCCATGTCTGAATCTGATGATTCTGAGGTTAGCATTCCATTAACTGAAGGAATGAGTGAAGCATCTGTGAGTAAGCCTATTATTATAAATGATATAGGCAGTATTGTCAGCATTTCTATGTCTCCATGTGAGATTTAAAGGGCTGTACAAAAACTGACAAAAGCACACTTTTGAAATCTCATAAAATACCCTTGAGCACACATGTCTTTCCAGTGACAGTTCTGGGAGGATTTAATCATTCCTTTCAGAGCAAATGGCTGCAAGAGTCCTCCTGGATGGTTTATTGTGAAGCCTGTGATGGTGCTTTTTGTATTGCTTGTTTATTATTTTGTACTAATCGTAAAAAGGAGGGATACTTGGTCAATTAACCATTTTGTACCTGACAGAAGAAAACTTTGTCATGGTCTTTTGCATCAAGCTACATTATAAAGGAAGTTTCTTCAGCAAGTCCAAGTTCACACTTAAGTGGATTTTGCTCCTCTATTGGAGGACAAGGGAGTGTGCTATTAGTGTATATAGCTGCCGAGGGGGCTTAAGTTGAGGTTAAAAAGACAGTTGATGGCGATGGACACCTTCCTTCTCATGCATTTTTATGTAGGGTATTCACTATTATCAAAATAAAGTACTATTTGGGTGTTAATTGCAACTGGTCAATTTTCATGACAGGTGTTGGGCCACCAAGCATAATTGTTGGCCTACAAAGTGCAGTTGAGAAGACCTCCTGTAGCAATAAAACACATCAATAACATTTATGAGGAGGAAGAGAAGGGGCCAAAGAACTCCTGAGGCATTTCAAAACATACTAAGTGAAATAGTACAGCAAATATGTGAAATATTTAGATGAATTGTGCCTTTTACGATAAAAGCATGAAACTTTGTGCACAGTCAGAGTATACCTTTTAAAACATTATTGGCTATAGGGACATCGCTAATTTGACCCACAACAAAAATGGCAGCGCGATTTTCAAAATGGCCGCCAACGATAGAGTGAACCTTCAGTATCGTTTCTTGAAACAGACTCCATTGCACAAAATGTATGGCACATGTAAATAGAAGGTACAATCTTGTGGCCTAGACCTAATTTTTACCTACATGAGGCATAATTTTCATCTACATGAAGTACAATTAGTAAGAACATCAACACTCCTGAGACTACAGTCATGTGATTCTGCCACCTGAGACTACAGTCATGTGATTCTGCCACATGGTACCAGCTGGAGTAGCTACAGCAAGTGAAAGGCCTCTTTGAAGGTAAGTATATATACATAGTTAATAGAAGTAAACCCAATAGCTACTCCATACTTACCTTCTCTTAGAGTGGTAATGGCAAAGATCTACAAAGTGGTGGATCCTCTTAGGTCTCAGGCATCAGCGCAAGTTCTGGTAACTGACTGGAGCGAGTGCTTTCTGTGCCAGGAAGATTCAACAGAGGCTCTTCAGTGTCCAGCTGAGTCCCGTGGTGGCACACAGGGGTAGGCTACTCAACAATTGCAGATCTTCTGAAGGGTTTTAGTGCCATAGGTTGCTTGCCAAAGACCTTAAATTGTGAGGGCATTGAGGCTACACTAAAGAAGCACTTGGCCAGGTGGCATGATTCGTGTAGACTTCGGTACAATAAAACCCAGCTACGACGAGCAGAGAAGAGAAAGAGACTGGTAGATGATGATGATTGATGCGGAAGCCTGTATGAGATTTAGTCGTAGGTGTTCAGAAGATTTGCCTACGTCTATTGAGACATGTTTCTTTTGCGGTAAGCCTGCACCTGCACCTGCTGGAAGGTCCTTAAGCAAAGCATCAACTTTTGGAGTAGACATCAAGGTGAGACAATGTGCCATCAAACTAAAGGACGAGCAACTGCTTGCCAAACTGAGCTCATTGAAACTTGTAGTATATACTCTAACTGACACCTTAATGGTTGAAAAACTGTGTGTGTGTAGGTGGGGTTTAGGGGGTGGGTGGAAGCTCTATCCTACCATGCACCCTCCTATCTCTGGTACTCATACTATATTTTCTTCGATGCAATCCTCTTCATGTTTACACTCACTGGAGGTAACCTGATTTATTTCTGAGACTTGAAGTTAAAAGGCTTCTGATTTCTGTTAGTGGGATTTTGTAACAAGAACTGATGTATATATAATAATTCAAAGAATTTTATATTCCCATGAACCACTGCCATGAAATGTTGACATTGAACAGAATAGGAGGTTATATAAAAGTTTTTTTGTGAGATCCTTCACTGGAAGTTAAAAGGCTTCTGATTTCTGTTAGTGGGATTTTGTAACGAGAACTGACGTAAAATAATTAAAAGAATTTTACATTCCCATGAACCACTCTCATGAAATGTCGACACTAAACAGATTAGCAAGTTATATAAAAGTTTTTGTGACGAGCCCTCACTGGATAGTTGGGAAGGAGATCAAGTGCGCTCATTCCAATCATTCCTGTGCAAGAGAAAATTTCAGTGCCCTTTCTTGATCAATTCACATTTTGTGGCTGATGAAAACACTCATCCCAGAGCATCCTCTTGTCACAGATACCAATTCAACTGTCTGGCACTTTCCAATAATGAGCTACACTAGCAGCCAACCCAGGCCCTAATGATTTCGATGGCTAAAGTTAACTTTGGCATAATTATTCCTATGCAACATTTTTTGTATCAAAAGAGAACTCAGAGAGATCTATCTTTTGAGCTATACATCAAGTAAAGTGTGCAGAATCTATGGGGATCTAAAGTCATAACACCAGATTTTTTTAAAATGGTTTTTGACCAATAAAGGCGCATGCTATGTCTATGCGACAAGTCTAGTAATTAGTACATAAAATAATGGATGGAGATACAATCAAACGCTTTATTCTTCATTAGGCTCTGTCCTGCTAAGCCGAAGAAAATTGCTCTAAGGAGCTATATAGTGCAGATTGAAGATGTGATTAGTGAGAATCCAAACTGTAAGTTCTGAGCCTCCTGATGATTCTACAAGGGCTAGAAATTCTGAGACAGGTTCAGAAATGATACTGTTGTTTAACTGTAAGCCTTATCAACCTGATAATTCAAAATTGTGTTCAATTTTTTTTCTAGGTTTAACTAAGGCTACCACTGTGTAACACAAAACAAAAAATATACTTTCATTGTCGTATGATTCCTCCAACAGATTACTAAAGTGTAGTGATCCAGCTTTTCCATTGAGGATTTTAGAAAATACTACAAAGGTTTACTCATGAAATGAGGCATGCCTACAGTGAAGCAAGTCTGAATATTTGTTGTTTGAAAAGCCTTCTTTATCAGTTCACAAGTGAAAAAGTCACAAATGACTCCGGAGGAAGGGATTAATGACCCAGCTCCTTATTTGAAGATACATATTCAGAAGGACTAACTGTACATATACTTAGAGACTATAGCTATGATAAACATATCTGTGCACATAGTAGTATGCATATGCACGCAAATATCTGTACATTACAACTAATTACACCACCATCGCTAGACAACGCTAAATCTGTGGGCGTCAGGGGGGTTGTTGTAGTAGCTAGCATTGTAGTTTTTTACCACTAGACTTCTTTCTTTGGATGTGGATCAGACCAGTGCAGCTGCTAATACCATTGTGGTTTGTAGCTATAGCTTTCCCTCACTATTCTAGGTTCAAGAGCTGTATTGAAAACGACTAGTAAGTTGTAGCTCACGCTAAGCTGTGTGTGCTTAGATAGTTAGTAGTTAATCTGATGGTTTCTTACTTTGGTGTATCATGCCTTGTACAATGCAGTAGTTGTGGCTACAGATGAGGTTTGTAGTTTTCAAGCGCTGCATTGTATAGTGTCACGCATTAGTGTCCATTTGACTTCTAGATCTCAAATGCGATCTTCAACTTTTATGGTGCTCCTCCACTTGTAGAAACATGGAAAGATAGAGTGTAGAAGCTTTACCAGAGTTGAAGAAAATATCTCGACAGTGGATGATGCAAAACTCTAGCATGCAATGAAGTACCTAGCTAGATTATCTAGCTGGAGTATGAATAAACACTCTCAGAGACTTAGTTACACATTTTTTTCGGGGTTTTTTTTTGGGGGGGGGGGGGGGGGGAGGGATGAGATTTTAGGCACTAGACCTCTGATGCATACCCGCCCCATGCCAGGACCCAACCATCTGTAATATTATTTTTGCTGTCTAAACCTGATTCATCTGAACCACCGTGTTGCGGGTAGTGTGCAATCCTAATATATAAAGTTCAATTGCTAGAGACAGAGTTTTGTTGAGAATCTGGAGAGAGGAAGAGGCCTAAAGAACAGGATTGTTTATCCAGGTACAAGATAGGTAGGATCATGTCCGATATTAGACTACAATGAATTGTACGAAATCGAATAACTGCCACTCAGCAGCTCGTCACTGTGCTGAACTGAAAGAGCGCATCCAAAAAAATTCCATGGTCTTTTGCATCAAGCTATTAACCATTATAAAGGATTTTTTTCCAGCAAGTCCAAGTTCACACTTCAGTGGATTTTGCTCCTCTATTGGAGGGCAAGGGAGTATGCTATTAGTGTACATAGCTGCAGAGGGAGTGGCTGAAGTTGAGGTTAAAAGTTGAGGTTAAAAAGACAGTTGCTGGCGATGGACACCTTCCTTCTCATGCATTTTTATGTAGGGTATTCACTATTATCAAAATAAAGGGGTGTTAATTGCAACTGGTCAATTTTCATGACAGCTGTTGGGCCACCAAGTGGCCTACAATGTGCTGTTGAGAAGACCTCCTGTAGCAATGAAACACATCAATAACATTTGTGAGGAGGAAGAGAAGGGGCCAAAGAACTCCTGAGGAAAACATACTAAGTGAAATAAGGACATAATATACAATATATTATAAAATATGTTATCCTAATACTTCGGACCCACACCTTTTGCACTATTTTTGTTTTGCAGCTTCTACAAATTTTACAGCTATAGAACTCCGTGCTGCTTCAAAATTATATATATATTTGTTGGTGAAACTTTTAGTATATAAGACTCTTCTTAATAGTTGAAAAAGTGTGTGTGTGGGTGGGTGGAAGCCATGCACCCTCCTATCTCTGGTACTCATACAATGTTTTTGTTTTTCTTCGATGCAATTCTCTTCATGTTTACACACACTGGAGGTAACCTGATTTATTTCTGAACTTGAAGTTAAAAGGCTTCTGATTTTTTTTGTAACAAGGACTGATGTATAATAATTCAAAGAATTTTACATTCCCATGAACCACTGCCATGAAATGTTGACATTGAACAGAATAGGAGGATATATAAAAGTTTTTTTGTGAGATCCTTCACTGGAAGTTAAAAGGCTTCTGATTTCTGTTAGTGGGATTTTGTAACAAGAACTGATGTAAAATAATTAAAAGAATTTTACATTCCCATGAAACACTCTCATGAAATGTTGACATTGAACAGATTAGGAAATTATATAAAAGTTTTTGTGACAAAATGTAGTGAGCCCTCACTGGAGAGTTGGGAAGGAGATCAAGTGCGCTCATTCCAATCATTCCTGTGCAAGAGAAAATTTCAGTGCCCTTTCTTGACCAATTCGCATTTTGCGGCTAATGAAAACAATCATCCCAGAGCATCCTCTTGTCACAGATACCAATTCAACTGTCTGGCACTTTCCAATAATGAGCTACACTACAGCCAACCCAGGCCCTAATGATTTTGATGGCTAAAGTTAACTTTGGCATAATTATTCCTATGCAACATTTTTTGTATCAAAAGAGAGCTCGGAGAGACCTATCTTTTGAGCTATACATCAAGTAAAGTGTGCAGAATCTATGGGGCTCTCTGAAGTCATAAACACCAGATTTAAAAAAAATGGTTTTTGAGGTTTTAATACCAATAAAGGCGCATGCTATGTCTATGCAACAAGTCTAGTAATTAGTATATAAAGTAATGGCTAAGAGATACAATCAAACTCTTTATTCTTCATTAGGCTCTGTCCTGCTTAAGGGGGGACATCTGCATTTAAAAAAAAATTTTTTTTTAACCTGTGGTTACAACTTTAGAGCTCAGTAGATTCTGCAAACTTCATGGTATGGACTTGATATATAGCTCAAAAGATAGGTCTCTCTGTGTGCTCTCTTTTGATACTAAAATATGTTTCATAGGTATAACTATAGGCAAGTTACTAGACCCTAAAGCGGAGTGACCACAAAAACCTGAATCGCTCCAACCTCCATAGAAACCACTCTGAGGTGCGAAGTGCAAAAAAATTAAAAATGGTACGAGTGGCTAGAGGAAGCTCTAGAGTACACAAGGAGTATATTGAGCAGGCGTGAAAAATTTATTAACGTGGTCAAGCGCGCGGTTGGAAAATTGAAGGCGTTGACGAGGCGACGCCTTCAATTTTCCAACCGCGCGCTTGACCAGGTAATAAATTTTTCACGCCTGCTCAATATACTCCTTGTGTACTCTAGAGCTTCCTCTAGCCACTCGTACCATTTTTAATTTTTTTGCACTTCGCACCTCAGAGTGGTTTCTATGGAGGTTGGAGCGATTCAGGTTTTTGTGGTCACTCCGCTTTAGGGTCTAGTAACTTGCCTATAGTTATACCTATGAAACATATTTTAGTATCAAAAGAGAGCACACAGAGAGACCTATCCTTTGAGCTATATATCAAGTCCATACCATGAAGTTTGCAGAATCTACTGAGCTCTAAAGTTGTAACCACAGGTTAAAAAAAAATTTTTTTTTAAATGCAGATGTCCCCCCTTAAGCCGAAGAAAATTGCTCTAAGGAGGAAGTGCTGATTGGGCATAGTTCTAGTGGGGAATCCACAGAGTAAGTTCTGAGCCTCCTGATGATTCTACAAGGGCTAGAAATTCTGACACCGGTTCAGAAATGATACTGTTGTTTAACTGTAAGACTTATCAACCTGATAATTCATGAAAAATGTGGTCAATTTTTTCCCCAGGTTTAACTAAGGCTACCTACCACTGTGTAACACAAAACAAAAAATATACTTTCATTGTCGTTATGCTTCCTCCACCAGATTACTTTAATTTATAAAGTGTAGTGATCCAGCTTTTCTGTGGAGGACTTTAGAAAGCACTAGAAAGGTTTAGTACACATGAAATGAGGCATGCCTACAGTGAAGCAAGTCTGAAATATTTTGTTGCTTGAAAAGCCTTCTTTATCAGTACGTCTTAGTTCACAAGTGAAAAAGTCACAAATGACTCCGGAGGAAGGTATTAATGACCCAGCTCCTTATTTGAAGTGTCATATTCAGCAAGGACTAACAGTCCATATACATACAGACTAGACAAAAATATCTGTGCACGTCGCTATGGTTTCAGTACGTATATGCACGCAAAAATCTGTACATTACAACTAATCACACCTCCGTAGCTAGATAACACTAAATATGTGGGCATGAGGGGGGTTGCTGTAGTAGCTAGCATTGTAGTTTTTCACCGCTAGACTTCTTTCTTTGGATGTAGACCAGACCAGTGCAGCTGCTGTGGTTTGAAGCTATAGCTTTCCCTCACTATTCTAGGTTCAAGAACTGTATTGAAAACGACTAGTTATTGTATATCTCAAGCTAAGCTGTGTGTGCTTATAGTTAATCTGATGATTTCTTTCTTTGGTGTATCATGCCTTGTACAATGAAGTAGTTGTAGTTACAGATGAGGTTTGCAAGTGCTGCAATGTATTATAGTGTCATGCATTAGTGTCCATTTGACTTCAAGATCTCAAACGCGATCTTCAACTTTTATGGTGCTCCTCCACTTGTAGAAACATGGAAAGATAGAGTGTAGAGGCTTTACCCGAGTCTAAGAAAATTTCTCGACAGTGGATGAGATGATAAAGCTTTGGCATGCAATGAAGGCAATGTGTACCTAGCTATATTATCTAGCTGGAGTATGAATAAACACTCACAGAGACTTCGTTAGAAATAGCCAAGTTTTTTTTTGGGGGGAGGGGGGTTAGCTGAACCACCGTGTTGCGGGTAGTGTGCAATCCGATAATATAAAGTTCAATTGCTAGAGGCAGAGGTTTTGTTGAGAGAGGAAGAGGTCTAAAGAACAGGATTGTTTATCCAGGTACAAGATAGGTAGATCATGTCCGATATTAGACTACAATGAATTGTACGAAATCGAATAACTGCCACTCAGCAGCTCGTCACTGTGCTGAACTGAAAGAGCGCATCCAAAAAATTTCCATGGTCTTTTGCATCAAGCTATTAACCATTATAAAGGATTTTTTTCCAGCAAGTCCAAGTTCACACTTCAGTGGATTTTGCTCCTCTATTGGAGGGCAAGGGAGTATGCTATTAGTGTACATAGCTGCAGAGGGAGTGGCTGAAGTTGAGGTTAAAAGTTGAGGTTAAAAAGACAGTTGCTGGCGATGGACACCTTCCTTCTCATGCATTTTTATGTAGGGTATTCACTATTATCAAAATAAAGGGGTGTTAATTGCAACTGGTCAATTTTCATGACAGCTGTTGGGCCACCAAGTGGCCTACAATGTGCTGTTGAGAAGACCTCCTGTAGCAATGAAACACATCAATAACATTTGTGAGGAGGAAGAGAAGGGGCCAAAGAACTCCTGAGGAAAACATACTAAGTGAAATAAGGACATAATATACAATATATTATAAAATATGTTATCCTAATACTTCGGACCCACACCTTTTGCACTATTTTTGTTTTGCAGCTTCTACAAATTTTACAGCTATAGAACTCCGTGCTGCTTCAAAATTATATATATATTTGTTGGTGAAACTTTTAGTATATAAGACTCTTCTTAATAGTTGAAAAAGTGTGTGTGTGGGTGGGTGGAAGCCATGCACCCTCCTATCTCTGGTACTCATACAATGTTTTTGTTTTTCTTCGATGCAATTCTCTTCATGTTTACACACACTGGAGGTAACCTGATTTATTTCTGAACTTGAAGTTAAAAGGCTTCTGATTTTTTTTGTAACAAGGACTGATGTATAATAATTCAAAGAATTTTACATTCCCATGAACCACTGCCATGAAATGTTGACATTGAACAGAATAGGAGGATATATAAAAGTTTTTTTGTGAGATCCTTCACTGGAAGTTAAAAGGCTTCTGATTTCTGTTAGTGGGATTTTGTAACAAGAACTGATGTAAAATAATTAAAAGAATTTTACATTCCCATGAAACACTCTCATGAAATGTTGACATTGAACAGATTAGGAAGTTATATAAAAGTTTTTGTGACAAAATGTAGTGAGCCCTCACTGGAGAGTTGGGAAGGAGATCAAGTGCGCTCATTCCAATCATTCCTGTGCAAGAGAAAATTTCAGTGCCCTTTCTTGACCAATTCGCATTTTGCGGCTAATAAAAACAATCATCCCAGAGCATCCTCTTGTCACAGATACCAATTCAACTGTCTGGCACTTTCCAATAATGAGCTACACTACAGCCAACCCAGGCCCTAATGATTTTGATGGCTAAAGTTAACTTTGGCATAATTATTCCTATGCAACATTTTTTGTATCAAAAGAGAGCTCGGAGAGACCTATCTTTTGAGCTATACATCAAGTAAAGTGTGCAGAATCTATGGGGCTCTCTGAAGTCATAAACACCAGATTTAAAAAAAATGGTTTTTGAGGTTTTAATACCAATAAAGGCGCATGCTATGTCTATGCAACAAGTCTAGTAATTAGTATATAAAGTAATGGCTAAGAGATACAATCAAACTCTTTATTCTTCATTAGGCTCTGTCCTGCTTAAGCCGAAGAAAATTGCTCTAAGGAGGAAGTGCTGATTGGGCATAGTTCTAGTGGGGAATCCACAGAGTAAGTTCTGAGCCTCCTGATGATTCTACAAGGGCTAGAAATTCTGACACCGGTTCAGAAATGATACTGTTGTTTAACTGTAAGACTTATCAACCTGATAATTCATGAAAAATGTGGTCAATTTTTCCCCCAGGTTTAACTAAGGCTACCTACCACTGTGTAACACAAAACAAAAAATATACTTTCATTGTCGTTATGCTTCCTCCACCAGATTACTTTAATTTATAAAGTGTAGTGATCCAGCTTTTCTGTGGAGGACTTTAGAAAGCACTAGAAAGGTTTAGTACACATGAAATGAGGCATGCCTACAGTGAAGCAAGTCTGAAATATTTTGTTGCTTGAAAAGCCTTCTTTATCAGTACGTCTTAGTTCACAAGTGAAAAAGTCACAAATGACTCCGGAGGAAGGTATTAATGACCCAGCTCCTTATTTGAAGTGTCATATTCAGCAAGGACTAACAGTCCATATACATACAGACTAGACAAAAATATCTGTGCACGTCGCTATGGTTTCAGTACGTATATGCACGCAAAAATCTGTACATTACAACTAATCACACCTCCGTAGCTAGATAACACTAAATATGTGGGCATGAGGGGGGTTGCTGTAGTAGCTAGCATTGTAGTTTTTCACCGCTAGACTTCTTTCTTTGGATGTAGACCAGACCAGTGCAGCTGCTGTGGTTTGAAGCTATAGCTTTCCCTCACTATTCTAGGTTCAAGAACTGTATTGAAAACGACTAGTTATTGTGTATCTCAAGCTAAGCTGTGTGTGCTTATAGTTAATCTGATGATTTCTTTCTTTGGTGTATCATGCCTTGTACAATGAAGTAGTTGTAGTTACAGATGAGGTTTGCAAGTGCTGCAATGTATTATAGTGTCATGCATTAGTGTCCATTTGACTTCAAGATCTCAAACGCGATCTTCAACTTTTATGGTGCTCCTCCACTTGTAGAAACATGGAAAGATAGAGTGTAGAGGCTTTACCCGAGTCTAAGAAAATTTCTCGACAGTGGATGAGATGATAAAGCTTTGGCATGCAATGAAGGCAATGTGTACCTAGCTATATTATCTAGCTGGAGTATGAATAAACACTCACAGAGACTTCGTTAGAAATAGCCAAGTTTTTTTGGGGGGGGAGGGGGGTTAGCTGAACCACCGTGTTGCGGGTAGTGTGCAATCCGATAATATAAAGTTCAATTGCTAGAGGCAGAGGTTTTGTTGAGAGAGGAAGAGGTCTAAAGAACAGGATTGTTTATCCAGGTACAAGATAGGTAGATCATGTCCGATATTAGACTACAATGAATTGTACGAAATCGAATAACTGCCACTCAGCAGCTCGTCACTGTGCTGAACTGAAAGAGCGCATCCAAAAAATTTCCATGGTCTTTTGCATCAAGCTATTAACCATTATAAAGGATTTTTTTCCAGCAAGTCCAAGTTCACACTTCAGTGGATTTTGCTCCTCTATTGGAGGGCAAGGGAGTATGCTATTAGTGTACATAGCTGCAGAGGGAGTGGCTGAAGTTGAGGTTAAAAGTTGAGGTTAAAAAGACAGTTGCTGGCGATGGACACCTTCCTTCTCATGCATTTTTATGTAGGGTATTCACTATTATCAAAATAAAGGGGTGTTAATTGCAACTGGTCAATTTTCATGACAGCTGTTGGGCCACCAAGTGGCCTACAATGTGCTGTTGAGAAGACCTCCTGTAGCAATGAAACACATCAATAACATTTGTGAGGAGGAAGAGAAGGGGCCAAAGAACTCCTGAGGAAAACATACTAAGTGAAATAAGGACATAATATACAATATATTATAAAATATGTTATCCTAATACTTCGGACCCACACCTTTTGCACTATTTTTGTTTTGCAGCTTCTACAAATTTTACAGCTATAGAACTCCGTGCTGCTTCAAAATTATATATATATTTGTTGGTGAAACTTTTAGTATATAAGACTCTTCTTAATAGTTGAAAAAGTGTGTGTGTGGGTGGGTGGAAGCCATGCACCCTCCTATCTCTGGTACTCATACAATGTTTTTGTTTTTCTTCGATGCAATTCTCTTCATGTTTACACACACTGGAGGTAACCTGATTTATTTCTGAACTTGAAGTTAAAAGGCTTCTGATTTTTTTTGTAACAAGGACTGATGTATAATAATTCAAAGAATTTTACATTCCCATGAACCACTGCCATGAAATGTTGACATTGAACAGAATAGGAGGATATATAAAAGTTTTTTTGTGAGATCCTTCACTGGAAGTTAAAAGGCTTCTGATTTCTGTTAGTGGGATTTTGTAACAAGAACTGACGTGAAATAATTAAAAGAATTTTACATTCCCATGAAACACTCTCATGAAATGTTGACATTGAACAGATTAGGAAGTTATATAAAAGTTTTTGTGACAAAATGTAGTGAGCCCTCACTGGAGAGTTGGGAAGGAGATCAAGTGCGCTCATTCCAATCATTCCTGTGCAAGAGAAAATTTCAGTGCCCTTTCTTGACCAATTCGCATTTTGCGGCTAATGAAAACAATCATCCCAGAGCATCCTCTTGTCACAGATACCAATTCAACTGTCTGGCACTTTCCAATAATGAGCTACACTACAGCCAACCCAGGCCCTAATGATTTTGATGGCTAAAGTTAACTTTGGCATAATTATTCCTATGCAACATTTTTTGTATCAAAAGAGAGCTCGGAGAGACCTATCTTTTGAGCTATACATCAAGTAAAGTGTGCAGAATCTATGGGGCTCTCTGAAGTCATAAACACCAGATTTAAAAAAAAAGGTTTTTGAGGTTTTAATACCAATAAAGGCGCATGCTATGTCTATGCAACAAGTCTAGTAATTAGTATATAAAGTAATGGCTAAGAGATACAATCAAACTCTTTATTCTTCATTAGGCTCTGTCCTGCTTAAGCCGAAGAAAATTGCTCTAAGGAGGAAGTGCTGATTGGGCATAGTTCTAGTGGGGAATCCACAGAGTAAGTTCTGAGCCTCCTGATGATTCTACAAGGGCTAGAAATTCTGACACCGGTTCAGAAATGATACTGTTGTTTAACTGTAAGACTTATCAACCTGATAATTCATGAAAAATGTGGTCAATTTTTCCCCCAGGTTTAACTAAGGCTACCTACCACTGTGTAACACAAAACAAAAAATATACTTTCATTGTCGTTATGCTTCCTCCACCAGATTACTTTAATTTATAAAGTGTAGTGATCCAGCTTTTCTGTGGAGGACTTTAGAAAGCACTAGAAAGGTTTAGTACACATGAAATGAGGCATGCCTACAGTGAAGCAAGTCTGAAATATTTTGTTGCTTGAAAAGCCTTCTTTATCAGTACGTCTTAGTTCACAAGTGAAAAAGTCACAAATGACTCCGGAGGAAGGTATTAATGACCCAGCTCCTTATTTGAAGTGTCATATTCAGCAAGGACTAACAGTCCATATACATACAGACTAGACAAAAATATCTGTGCACGTCGCTATGGTTTCAGTACGTATATGCACGCAAAAATCTGTACATTACAACTAATCACACCTCCGTAGCTAGATAACACTAAATCTGTGGGCATGAGGGGGGTTGCTGTAGTAGCTAGCATTGTAGTTTTTCACCGCTAGACTTCTTTCTTTGGATGTAGACCAGACCAGTGCAGCTGCTGTGGTTTGAAGCTATAGCTTTCCCTCACTATTCTAGGTTCAAGAACTGTATTGAAAACGACTAGTTATTGTGTATCTCAAGCTAAGCTGTGTGTGCTTATAGTTAATCTGATGATTTCTTTCTTTGGTGTATCATGCCTTGTACAATGAAGTAGTTGTAGTTACAGATGAGGTTTGCAAGTGCTGCAATGTATTATAGTCATGCATTAGTGTCCATTTGACTTCAAGATCTCAAACGCGATCTTCAACTTTTATGGTGCTCCTCCACTTGTAGAAACATGGAAAGATAGAGTGTAGAGGCTTTACCCGAGTCTAAGAAAATTTCTCGACAGTGGATGAGATGATAAAGCTTTGGCATGCAATGAAGGCAATGTGTACCTAGCTATATTATCTAGCTAGAGTATGAATAAACACTCACAGAGACTTCGTTAGAAATAGCCAAGTTTTTTTTGGGGGGGAGGGGGGTTAGCTGAACCACCGTGTTGCGGGTAGTGTGCAATCCGATAATATAAAGTTCAATTGCTAGAGGCAGAGGTTTTGTTGAGAGAGGAAGAGGTCTAAAGAACAGGATTGTTTTTCAGGTACAAGATAGGTACGATCATGTCCGATATTAGACTACAATGAATTGTATGAAATCCAATAACTGCCACTCAGCAGCTCATCACTGTGCTGAACTGAAAGAGCGCATCAAAATTAATTTGCCATGGTCTTTTGCATCAAGCTATTAACCATTGTTGTGTTGTTGTGATTTATAAACACCGTAGAGAGAAAGGTTTTATACAACTAGATCTCAAACACGAGGTCTAGGAATCGACAATACAGTACAGACATACAAACGGGCAATAATAAGAACTAGTGTCATGCACATAACTATCTAGTTGTACAAAGTTAAAGTTAGTTCCAGATCACTACATTCACCCCTTTGTTAGGAGGTGATCCAATAGGCAAGACGGTTGATAGATAGATGGATGCGTTCAGAATGACGTAAGGGAGCTTCTTGAATCGGTCGTACCTGAGCCGGAGTTAGTTCTGCCCCGGAGGGTATCGAGGTAGGCATAGGTCGAGAATTGAGCTTTGGCTCGAGTGAGGGTCGGGGAAGCGATGTCAGAGGCCTGCGTCGTCCATAGCCGGCATCGGAGGGAGAGTGTTGTCCCCTGGTTTACCACACGGGGCTAGGTGCTTGGTAGACACAGTCGTTTCCCTGCAGTCTGGATACCGGTGAGCAGATACCGGATGTGAGCATAATGGGGGTTTGCCTCAATGAGCCCCACCTCATCGACCAGTGGGTCCATTTTTGTGGTTCGGACGTGATGCTTGCGGAAGACAGACCCAGGAGAAGTCAACCAGGTAGGGATGGAGCTTCCGTACGTAGACCATCGGGAGAAGCGGAAGAGACGCTCATGGGTAGTCTCATTAGTAGTCGTACAGAGAAGTGAGCGTATGGAGTGGAGGACATCAGGGAGGACCTTCTGCCAGTACTTGATGGGGAGATTCTTTGATTTGCATGCCATTGTGACAGCTCTCCACACAGTCCTATTGCATTTCTCTATTTGTCCGTTGCCTGCAGGATTATAGGCAGTGGTGCGGCTTGTTGCTACTCCTTTCCCAGCAAGGTAGGACCGCAGTTCATGACTAATTAAAGAGGGCCTTCGATCGGAATGCACAAAATCCGGCATCACGAAGACAGAGAATAGCAATGATAAGCATTCGATTACAGTACTGGCATTCATATCAGGACAAGGGGAAACGAAGGGAAAATGTGAATATTCATCGATGATGTTGAGGAAATATGAGTTCTTGTTATTAGTGGGGAGAGGTCCTTTGAAATCGATGTTCAACCTCTCGAAGGGTTGAATTGCCTTGATGAGGTGGCTTTTGACAGGTCGATGGAACCTGGGCTTGCATTCTTGCATTCACAGCAGATCCGACACGAATTCGTCATTCTCTTTATTATTTTTTCAATGGAAAAAGGTAGGTTTCGGCTACGAACAAAATGTGACATCCTCTCATAATACCTGAATGGCAAAGCGACTGGTACAAAGAGTCATCTAGGGAGGCAGAACAGGTACTGCGGGAGAAAGTGTCGGGTGGTATGTTCTCTTTTCCGGGGTGATAGATAATATCATAACTGTAGCAGGACAGCCAACGCATGATTTTATCATTTTGATTTTTCCCTTGTGTCGCTGGTAAAACATATAGGACACAGACTTCTGATCAGTCTTCAATCAGAAATGTCGTCCAGTTAGGTAGTGTTTCCAATGGCGGATAGATTCTATGATGGCCTGGGCCTCTTTCTCGACGGAGGGTTGTCAGATCTCAGGCCCTTGTAGTGTCCTCGAGAAGAAAGCTACAGGACATCCATCTTGGTTCAAGGTTGCAGCTATAGCCACTTCTGATGCATCTATCTCCACTTCAAAAGGTAACTCCTCATCCATGGCCGTTACTACCGATTCTTCAATACTTTTCTTTAGACTTTCAAAAGCCGCAATAACATCAGCAGACAATGGAAAGTTTTGCAACTGTTTATGGGGCTCATTCTGTCTGAAAACCCACGAATCCATTGAGAGTAGTAAGAGAATAGCCCTTTACATCTATTGAGAGACTTGATACTGTTGGATACAGGAAGCTCGCGAAGAGGTCTTAAACGCTCAGGGACCGGGCGGATCTCACCCTCTTCTACAACGCAACCGAGGATGGCGAGGAGTCTAGTTGAGAAGACACACTTTTCATCGTTGTAGGTCATGTTTCTCCATTTGGCTGCCGCGAGGAAGAGCTCTAGATAGGTATCATGCTTGTCTTGGTCTTTTCCACATATGTGACAGGATCTGCGAAAACGTGCCTTATGACATTTTTTTTGGTTTTCATTTTATTATTTTATGTGAAAGAGCTATAAAAAATACTTTTAAAAATCTTGAAGTGACTTAGTAAAACATTATGACTTGGAAGTTACAGGGGCTTTTCTTTCATCCCGTCAGTGACGCTGATTGTGAGAAAAACGCCTCAAACAAATTCAATTAACTTCCGTATACTTCCGCGCGTATCTCCGTGTTATTCAATGACTTTTCATAATTAATTTTTTTGGGGAAAGACGGATGTTTTGGTGCAAGTTTACTTCGAGCGCTTCGGGTGAAAGCGCTACTCAAACGACTGCTAAAGTGAGAAGAAGGGTCTTGAAACTCTACATGTAGCTGAGGTAAGTCTTAGTATGCATAGCTAGATAGCTACTAGTTGTGGTCGTAACTTTAAAAAAATAACAAGAAAAACAAGGCTAGCTAGCTAAACCTTTTTCCTAGGTTGCTATAAGCTTTGGGATAGAGACTAGCATCTATAGCTTACATGATTCTCATTGGTTAGTAACTAGCAAAAACAACTAGCTAGAAAAATAGCTAGCTAGTCCTCTAGCAAAAGCAACTGGTCATCTAACTAGAAAATTAGCTAGCAAGCAGTCTAGTAGATAGCAAGCAATAACTACCATACATTACTAGCTATAAGGCAGATGGCAGTTAATTCATAGGTACTAACTAGGTATACACTGAACATGGCCATGTAAAGCTTTTATTTGAATAATATAGTCAGTGTATTATACGATGATCTTCATAACCCCCTACCCCCATTCCCATCATGTCCACAATCCTCAGTATGGTGACCTTCATCCTCCATGTGGCAGCCCCAATCTTCCTCCAAGCATGCTAATGTATGTTGTGATTGTAATGTCCATGTGATTGTAATTATAAGAATTGTATTTTGTATGTCTTCTTACTGCAACATTCCAACTCATCAAAATTCTCTTCATCAAGCTCATCATCAAGAGTGGGGAGAGTGAAGTAGTCTGCAATAACCTCCAGTGCCTGGTCCTGTGCATCCAGTTTCATGACCCGATTGATAGTCAAAGCTATCTCATTAGCTTGTTCTGTGGACATTATCAAACCTTTGGAAAATTGCACTGTTGACCCTTTCCAACTACAAACTATGAATGTTATTATAAAAAGGGAAAGTCCCTATTACGCAATAATTATTATTCTCCGCGTACGTAGCTAACGTTTGGTCAGTCCAGTTCTAACTGCTGTAACTTCTGAGTGAGAGGGATTCAAGGCTTGAAATTTTCTGACCAGTTAGGAGAAAGACCCTAGATAAAGACCCTAGATAACAAATACCCCAAAAAGTCAAATTTCATAGTGTATGACAATAGGCTCTAAAACTTGTATTATTGAGAAAAGTACTATTTGGTCATAAGGCACGTTTTCGCAGATCCTATCACATACGGTAAGGCTGTCTAAATAAGGGAAAACACCGGCTAAGTGTTCCTTAACCCACTCACTGTCACAAGCGTATATATACGCAAAAAGTTGTTTATTAAATTTAAAAAAACCATAAAAAATCGATCGTACCGTTAACAGACACCTTATATAGGTCAAAAATTAGCTACATTCTTCCCCTACCGAATATAAAGGCAATAGACGTTCGGTAACTAGGGTAGTAATATTGAAAAGTCGGACCCATTCAGAATTTTAAATCGTGTAGAAGATGGCCGTTCGACTGTCCTTGGATAAAGTTATTTCTCAGGTTTAGGGCGACGATTTTGGACTTTCTGAGGATGAAAGCAGTGATCAAGAAGGCGATGGCATCTCATCCTACCTTGGCCAGAGCCGTGTTGACCGTGAAGCTCTGCTATGGCTTGGCAGAATAGTTGCTGATGACCTACCTTCAAGGAAGCTTAGCGCTTTCACTCGAGGTGAAGATCTAGATGGAGATGAGAATACCAGCGATGAAGAAGGTATTTACAGTCAGTTTAGCTACAGTTTAGCTATGGCTAGTTTTGTTGTTAGCAAAGCAGAGCATGGAGCTACAATGCTCTTTAGTTTCAGGTAAAATTATTTGAGGCCAATTTATTTTATCCCCTTCAGGTTTGAAGCATGAAGCTATGGATTGGGCAGCTGACAGAGCTTCATCAACTCTGACACAATCTATTGTTGCTAGCCCTCCTATTGCTGTGACGGCTGCTTCATCACCTTCTCCATTGTTCCTACCAGTATCTGCAACTGTATTGTGTAACCTCTGCATCAGGTTCTATGACTTATGTGACGTATGTGACGTCTGTAGTCACACTCCTATACTATTTCCATCATCATCATTGTCTGTTCCATCGTCATGCCCTCCTTTATTTTTGACCTCGCACTCTGTGTCCTCTTCTAGTGAAGTATGTACTCCTTCACGACCAGTTGTTCAGCTTAGTCATAGCACTAGGAGTGTTCGTCATGCTCGAGTTTGTCAGAGTAGTGGTAGTGAAATAGCTTCTAGTGCTTCAAGTTCTGCTCTGCCTTTAGCTAGTCCTCTCTTTCTTTCTGGAACTTCACCTACCAGCATTTCTTTAGCTCAGTCTCTTGCTTCTTCTACTGTTTCCTCAGCTAGTACCTTTGATAGTCCCTCCTCTAATTCTCCAGAAGAGGGTGTTTGTGTATATGGTTGAGGCATGCATTCTGGCTCATGTCCGCAGAGCAGATCACCTTGCCAGTGGTTACAGGAAGAGAGATTTTTTGACCTTCCGGTTGCTAAGGAACTAGTGGTATGCTTCTGCTCACGTCAGCGTGCTGGCTGCCCTCGTTCAGTTCATAACGAGCGTCTAGACCGGCTGAACACCACGCTTGGGCATTGGTCAGCACTAACTGAAAAACAGCAGAGGTGTGTTGTCTGTGTAGTAGTTGGAAACATGTCAGGAATCTCAAACCGCCATGAGACCACATATTTGCCGTCACTGCAAAGTACACCACTGTGTGTCACAAAGAGGGACTGTTTTTTTCAAGTACCACTCCATGGAAGACTTCACCAAGTAGTTTCCTAGTTTTTGCTTCACTTTTTTTAAATTTACTTTCTATGGTATTTCCATTTTTCTCTCTGTTCTATGTGTGCTAGATGGCTGTTGTTTTGTATATGCATGTTTTTGTTGCTATTTTTGTCCTGTTATGGGAAGATGAACAGGGAAGATGTAATAAATAATTGTTCATACAACACCAACTTGATAACAATATTTTCATCAGAAAATAAATATTAAAAAATTAAAAATATATATTATGCAAGTCATGTGAATACAATGAGTGTGTACAATGAGTGTGTGCATATATATATATATATATATATATATATATAATCATATGTTGCATTGTCTAGCATAGTCAGCTTTCATTAGGCTGTAAGTACATAATGATATTCATCATTTGTGGTCGTTGCTTAGCAACCTAAAGCTGACCACAGTGATTGTCGACACACCAATGCTATCTCATCAACCATGGTTGCTAGGTACTTTAGTGCATTCCTGATTTAATATTGATTTTTATTTGCACCCGAGTCCAATTAAAAAAAAATGCTGCCTAAACCTGACGGTGAATGGGTTAAGCACAAATTCGGTCATTTCCCGTTGGAAACACGCAACGTCATTTGTAACACCGAATGGGACCTGTGTGAACTGGTATAAGCCATTGCTTGCCTCAAATGCGGTATATGGCCGTTCTTCCTTCCTAAGAGGAACTTGGTGGTATGCACTTTGTAGGTCGATAGTGCTGAATACCTTGTACTGAGCAATGGAGTTTACCTGGTCACTTATGCGTGGAAGAGGGGAAAGCATCCAATAGTTTAAACCTATCGTTTGTGAATAGTCTACTACCATCCTCCTTTTGTGGTTATCACTCTTTGCAACGACAACTTGGGCTCTCCATGGTGACTTGCTAGGCTCGATAATCCCTTCTTTCAGGAGCCGTCGTGTTTCCGCGGTAATGAATAGCAAATCATCGCGACTATACTTGCGTGACTTGGTCGCAATCTGGTGGCAGTCATCTGTTAGATTAGAGAACAACTGTGGTGGGCTAATATTCAAAGTGCTTAGACCACAGATAGATAGCGAAGACTTAGGACCACCATATTAGAAAACAACCCTCTCATGTTGTGTCTGGAAGTCTAAGCCTAGTATCACAGTTCGGGGAGGACAGATAGGTGTACCCGGGAGTAGGTTCTACCCCCAAATACAAGGCCAACAAGACAATAACCGCTCACGTTCGTTGCCAGGGAGGATGTAGCCATCGATATCGTTCCCGATGAAGGGTAGACATGAAGAGCTGCCGATTTCACCAGTCCCGGATGAATGAAGCTTTCAGAGCTCCCACTATCAACGATGGCCTTGGCTTCAAATCCATCTTCGCTCACTGTGGTTGTCGACTTAGCAAGTGACAGGGGCACCTCAGCAGAGATGGTACCGAGCATTGTCGCCACATTGCGGCTGACGTCCTCCCTTCAGACAGGGGTGGGGCGCCACTTCGGCAAACTTTCTTAAAGTGTCCCTTCTTTTGGCACTTGGAACACGTGGTATCGCGAGCAGGGCACTTGGAGCGAGGATGCCTTTGGTAGCCACAGAAGAAGTACTTGTCCTTGAAAACAAGATGCTGTAGCAAGAGTAGAAGGGTTGACAGCCGGGTCACAGTCTGGTAGAAATTGTCTGCTGGTAAGACGGCAGCATTGAATGATAGGGGAGTTGCTGTATATGACTCTGAGCTGCGCGCTGCTGATTCCAGTGATCTGGCTTGATCAAACATAGTCTTGAGGTCCAGAGTATTATTTTCCAATAACCTTTGGCGTATAAGTCCAGAAGTTAACCAGAGATGAAAGCGTCCAACGCTCTCCTCACGATATTTAACCGATGAGACATTCTGGTAGTTACAGTCTTTGCTAAGCGTATTGAGGACCTGGAGGTACTCATCCAGCGTCTTCGCGGACTGTTGGCGCCTCGTAGCAAGGATATGTCGGACATATACTTTGTTGGTGGGCTTTATATAGAGAGTGTGTAGCGTCTCAATCGCCGTTGGGTAATCCCCACAGTCTTCGATGTACATGTATTGGTAGATCTTAGGAGACAGAAAGTTTGTGAGTACTCCGAGCTTGTCCAAACCCTCTCGGTCGAGGACAGCGAGAAAATTCTGGAATGTCCTCCTCCAGTGGAGCCAATCCTTTGAGGCGTCACTCTACTTTGGATCTGCCTCCAAACGTTCCAGACGAAGGACTTTATCCATCCAGAGATTTAGTTATAAATTGTTGTGATTTATAAACACCGTAGAGAGAAAGGTTTTATACAACTAGATCTCAACACGAGGTCTAGGAATCGACAATACAGTACGGCATATAACGGGCAATAGTAAGTCATGCACATAACTAGTACAAAGTTCAAGTTAGTTCCAGATCACTACAACCATTATAAAGGAAGTTTCTTCAGCAAGTCCAAGTTCACACTTCAGTGGACTTTACTCCTCTATTGGAGGGCAAGGGAGTATGCTATTAGCTGCAGAGGGAGTGGCTGAAGTTGAGGTTAAAAAGTCAGTTGCTGGCGATGGACACCTTCCTTCTCATGTATTTTTATGTTTTTTATGTATGGTATTCACTATAATCAAAATAAAGTACTATTTGGGTGTTAATTGCAACTGGTCAATTTTAATGACAGCTGTTGGGCGACCAAGCATAATTGGTGGCCTACAAAGTGCTGTTGAGAAGACCTCCTGTAGCAATGAAACAAACACATTTATGAGGAGGAAGAGACATAAAGGGGCCAAAGAACTCCTGAGGCATTTCAAAACATATAAGGACATAATATGTTATAGTATAGTAGTTACCCAAGGCATCCTAATACTTTAGACCCACACTTTTTTTTTGGCAGCTTGATTAAAATTTTACACCCAATTTAAGGAGGGACAGTTGCAAATTTTAATTTTAATTTTTTTAACCTGTGGTTACAACTTTAGAGCTCAGTAGATTCTGCAAACTTCATGGTATGGACTTGATATATATCTCAAAAGATAGGTCTCTCTGTGTGCTCTCTTTTGATACTAAAATATGTTTCATAATAAAGGTATATATAACTATAGGCAAGTTACTAGACCCTAAAGCGGAGGGACCTCAAAAACCTGCACCCGCCCACTTAAGGGGGTCCACTACCCAAAAAAACAAAAAACAAAAAAAACCACAACTTCTGTCTGCTTCAGAATTTTTATTTGAAATCTTGTATGATGTGTATCTCTATACACAGACCTACCTTCCGGTGCTGTGCCAACTACCCAGCTACAACTGATCCGGACTTAGTGAACATTTAAGATTTCACGAGGGGACGGTCATATTTGGAGACAAATTTACTTTGGGATTTCACAACTTACCACAGGGGAAATTACAAAGTATGAAACACAATATAACATTGAGTTTTTTAAAAATAGTGTGATCATTGACTTTAAAAACTATTGCAATATCTTGGTAGCATTTTCATTGTTTTTTTTTGTACCTGTTGACATCATACTTGCTTAAAATTAAAAACAGAGAATGTCATCTTGTAGCTCTCATTGAGAGGAAACAGAATATATATAATTTTTTCTGATTACTCCAAATATGAAGTAGGGAGAACCGTCCCTGGCTCAAAAAACACCTTTTTCGGGACAGGCATGTTAAGGACTAGTATAGTATTTCAATGGTTGAACTGACCATACACCATTAAAAAAAACACCAAAAGTGGTATACATATACATGCTAGAAAAATCAAGAATAGGGAGGGGAAGTTTGGTCTGTCCTATATAGGCCGCTTCCTAGGGTGATGACCAGAATCACTGGTTTGCTTCCCTTGTCGGTCTCTGCGGCCATTGCAACTCACTATTACGTGAAGCATCTTCTTCGCAAATCAGGAGTACTCAAGTTAGTATAAATCAAGAATGGAGCATCCAAATCTTCTACAATTTGGAAGGCAGCATCTTGCATGTACTGTCATCATATTTTGGGGGGAAAAACCCCCCAAAACCCCCAAAAGGTTTTTTTGGGGTAGTGGACCCCCTTAAGTGCTAAAGAACCCTAATTGGTACCGGTGGCTAGAGGAAGCTCTAGAGTCTAGAGCTTCCTCTAGCCACTCGTACCATTTTCAATTGTTATGCACTTCAACTCGGAGTGGTTTTGGAAGGCGATTTTGGGGTGCAGGTTTTTTAGGTCACTCCGCTTTAACTTGCCTATAGTTATACCTATGAAACATATTTTAGTATTAAAGAGAGCACACAGAGAGACCTATCTTTTGAGCTATATATCAAGTCCATACCGTGAAGTTTGCAGAATCTACTGAGCTCTAAAGTTGTAACCACAGGTTAAAAAATAATAATAATAATTTGCAACTGTCCCTCCTTGCTGCTTCAAAAGTATAATATATACATTGTTGGTTAAGTTGTAGTATATAGACTCTAATTGACATCTTAATATTAATATTGGTTGAAAAAGTGTGTGTGTGTAGGTGGGGTTTAGGGGATTGGTGGAAGCTCTATCCTACCATGCACCCTTGTACTCATACTATGTTTTTGTTTTTCTTCGGTGCAATCCTCTTCATGTTTACAACTGACTGGAGGTAACCTGATTTATTTCTGACGTTGAAGTTCAAAGGCTGTTAGTGGGATTTTCTAACAAGATCTGACCTACAATAATTATATATTCCCATGAACCACTCCCATGAAATGTTGACATTGAACAGTTATATAAAAGTTTTTTTGGGACTAATATAGCCTGGAGAATTGGGAAGGAGATCAAATGTGCTAATTCAAATCATTCCTGTGCAAGAGAAAAGTTCAGTGCCCTTTCTTGAACAATTCACATTTTGTGGCCGATGAAAACACTCATCCCAGAGTATCCTCTTGTCACAGATACTTATTCAACTATCTGGCACTTTCCAATAATGAGCTATATACACTAGCAGCCAACCCAGGCCCTAATGCTAAAGTTAACTTTGGCATAATTATTCCTATGCAACATTTTTTGTATCAAAAGAGAGCTCAGAGAGACCTATCTTTTGAGCTACTTCCAAAGTGAGCAGAATCTATATGGCTCTGAAGTCATAAACACCAGATTTTTTTTGGAGGTTTTTAATACCGATAGGTGCATGCTCTGTCAATGCGACAAGTCTAGTAATTAATACATAAAGTAATGGCTAAGAGAAAGAATCAAACTCTTTATTCTCCATTATGCTCTGTGCCATGAAAATTGCGGCAGTGCTGATTGAAGATGTGATGGATAGTTCTAGTGGGAATCCGCAGAGTAAGTTCTGAACCTCCTGATGATTGTACAACAAGGGCTGCATTTTTGACTTTGATGCTAGGGCCCGATTAGAGCTTGTGGCCGGATCTGGCCCGCGGGCCGTACTTTGGTAAACCCTGTGTCACAGGGTATTTGGCATGCCAGGGAATATGGTATCCCCACACCAAATATATACCCTAGGGTATTTGGCATCCCCTTAGGGAATTTGGTATCCCACGCGCCCTAAGGGTATTTGGTTTCCCCATCCCGACGCCAGCTAGCACGTACTTTGTAGCTCTTGCTACAAGCACTGGTGGGGCTAGCAGTTATTTGTGTTGCTGCCAAGAAAGAGTGCCCTTCAACGTGGTGTCCTCGTCATATACCTGTCTGTGGTTATAAGTAAAATTAAAATACGCTACCTAACTAGGCCTAACTAGGCCTATATAAAAACTACCTCCTGAAAAGGGTTCATAATATGTAGCTCTAGCAAGAAAACGTTCTATTAATTAATGTCTCCCCCTAGCCCTAGCCCTAGCCCTAGCCCTAGCCCTAGTACACTGGTACACTTCGTTATATTTACGTTCTTCTTCAGTAAACGAAGCCATATCCGACGCCGCGTGTGTAAAAGTGGGGATACCAAATTCCCTGAAGGGATACCACGCGGGGATGCCAAATACCCCAGGATATTTTGCACGGGGATGCCAAATAACCTAGGGTATTTGGCATGGGGATACCAAATTAGTGGGGATGCCAAATTCCCTGGGACACCTGCCCTAAGGTCACATGAAAAAGGTTCCGCGTCAATGACGCGGTTAAGGTTATGTATTTATTATTATTATTTTTTTAAAAAATATTTTTTTACGGAAAATACTAGAGAGGGTTCACAGGTAATGATGTGAGGAAGTTCAGAATAAGTTGGGCATTGTAACGCCATAGTGGTACAGAAATTTGTTGCTGAATCCGACAGGCCACTCTTTGTGTGGGTGAAATGTTCCTTCCCGTAATCCAAACGGAGTCCACACTCTTGCGGAAAAGTATGGGCGTGGTATGGTTGGTCGTTAAGTTCATATTTGCTTCCTAAGGGCCTACACAAACACATGATAACGTGGCTATAGTCACAAGACCTACATTCAAGTATACATCTGGCGTGGAAGAACAGGGTAGACTATGCCAAACTCTTAAGAGTAAGGCGGCAGAGGGACTTTCTTCCTCAGTCTAGCTAGCCATACTCCCATACACGCGTAAGACACGGTATGATTCTGGATAGCGAGACTTATTTCTTATCACATTGGCAAGAAGCAACCGGTTGCCATTTTCTCTTGCTGTACCAAACAAACTGAGTTCTCTCGTGAACGCAAGTTTATATCCGGAACGGGACATTGGGTCACGTGGGATCCTTGATCTCTGCGCAAGTATATAAAACGTCTTTTAACCGTAGTGGTTGTGGTTCCAGTTGTTGTTTTTTTACGCTAATACTGCCAAATCAAGTGAGTTCGGGAATATAGTCTAATTCCTATAATTTTACCTAGTAACTGCAATTCACTTTCAATGATCTCTCAGTTGACATAATAACATTACAATAACCCTCTCAATTATCAACTTGAAATTATACTCTTTCGATGTTTCGACTAGATACTGAACTTCACTATTGGTATAAGATCTGCTGCACTAGTCCTATTCTACTGAGGGAGAGCAGTGATGGGTAATTTTAACAGGCTGATGTCCAGTGGACTTGAAGAAGTTTATCTCCCACTTACCCTGATTTTCAGCATCTTTAGTGGAGTGTATGCAATTTCCTCAACAGGTAAGAAACTGTTGCAGAATAGCAGGTTTACTCTATGACAACACAACTGCTTGATTTTGATATAGGCATAATGTCAGTATGCCAAGAACAGACTTATTATTACGTTAATAACATTATAGAATTTTAGGTAATAAAATGTGCACGGGCTAAATGGGATAAATGGAGAAATAAATAGTATGGTAGCTTTATTACTAGCTGTATTATCTTCAAGCTAAAGTTCCATGAATGGTGGTGGTGGGGTAGTTTTCATAGTAAAAAATAAAATTAAATTTTTATTTTATTTTTATTTTATATAGTACGGTCTAATTTGTTGCTTGCATCTATACCATCACTTATTTTTACCTATCTGCACTCACCATCACAAGACTTATTAGTACCAAGTAAGATTCAGACACTAACAATGAGTAACATTTTGGGTTACCCAGTGGCTATGGAGGGACTAAATGACAAAAAAAAGAATTTTTTCTGGTAATGACTTTGGAGCTCCATACATTCCTTACACTCACTTAATATATACATATCTCATCTCTCAGGGTGTTCTCTATTAATACTGAAAATCTTGCCTAGGTGTAACTATGCCAGTTATACATGCAGCCTAAGTAGGGTTCTCAAAATCAGCGTGTCTGATTCTCTGCAAGTTTAGTTCCTTATTGGAAAGTTCTAGGCATCTTTAATTAGCTACTAGTGTCGCAAGATGAAGCCCTACTCTATTATGAGTGGTTTCTTAGACCTATGTAATGATGCTATGACTCTGAAAAATGCTGATGTCACAGAAGAATTAGATTATGATTAGGTCACTGCAGTTTAAGTGCTGCACATGTATGGGTAGCGAAAGTGTGAACTGTATAGAGTAGTCTTCCTCTCAATGCACTAGTAATTACAGCTGCTTCTTGGCAACCAAATGCTACGTACAAATGCAGAGAATCAGGCTGAGATATAATTATACTTTAACTTTGGCTGCATGTACCTTTAGCAATGTTTATTCCGTGATGAATTATATATCAAGTTCATACAGTGAAGTGCTGTGGAGCTCCAAAGTCGTACATATCCACAAAAATTATTTTTATGGTCTAGCACTGGTGGTTCTTCAGCATATACAAGTGTGCCCACTCTCTATATACATTGGTTCGACTCATTTATTTAAACGGGATGGTAAATCTCCTCCCTCCCCCCACTGTAGTAACAAAAATAGCACCTATAACAATAACTACGCACCTGATCAAACCTCCCTCAAATTCAGCCATTTAAAAAAATTGCAAATTTTTTGATGAAGTGTATATATGCACCGAAACAGAATCTTTTACTTGCATCCCAGTTAGTTAACTGCTAAATAATCATAAAAGTTGACTTTGAGAATAATAATAAATTTGTTGAAATCTACAAAGGATTAACAAAAAGGATGTAGTTAATATAATCAGATTTCCATCAGTCATGAATCTTAAAAGCCAAACAAACACAGTTACCAAGTATCCATGACCACATAATACATTGCAAATTGAGTGGCTTTGCAACATTTGTGAGATATATACTTATTGTCTATCCACAATTTTTCAAGCCAAAAGGTAGCACACATATAAAGGTATTAAAAATTATAATTATCATCATCTAAGTTTGGCTTTTGAGCTTGTGGTACACATCTATCTCCTTCAAAGCCCTTTCTGTTTCTGGAAGTCTGGTGCTGAAGATGGTTGACAGCCAGCTATATACGCTAACCAAAATCACTCCGAATCCCTTTGCTTTTGATAAATGAGCAGCTTCTGGAAGAGTTTCCTTGCTGAAGTTTTGCTTTAGACATTACATTACATTATGTATTATTATGTAAGCTTTTGTTTGCTTTCCTCAATGGAGCTATCTCTTACCACCAAATTGCAGCAATAAATCTGCCATAATACTCATAATTTCATTTTGTACTATTGTGTATTGCTCTCCTAGTTGAAGATGATCCCGTATTATTGGATCATACTTTGCAACATATTCGAGAATAGCTAGAAAGTTACCTCTATTTCCAGAAGGATTTGATGTCATGCTCTCTCTATGGCCCTGCATAGGAAGCCCCTGCATGCTGCAAAATTCAACAATAGCTGAGAGTATGTGTTTATTTCAGTTGGAGGTTCTGTTAGACATTTTCTGGATTTGACAATCTATTCTGGTTTCTAGATTTTTGAATGTCATCAGAATTTTGCAGCATGTAAAGCATCTTGGTGATATTGAAAATCCCCATGATTAGATCATTTTTCCCCTTTGTTTTGCTGAAATTTTTGAAAGGTTTTTTCACTAGAATTCACAAATAATCCTTTGTAATATTATTTATCCAAACAGTATACAGTAACCTCCTTCATGTGAGGGTGAATATTCGAACTTCTTTTAGCCATGACTTCTGAAATGTTAATGGTAGTTTCTTTCCCTTCTTTATTACTTCAATGGTTGCAAACTTTGAATGTTTGCCTTCACTCTTCAAAAATTCATGTTTGTCACTATCTGACAACTTGACAAGGAACTGATTGGTATACTACCAGAAGCAACAAGTCCAATATCATTGATACCTGTACTTCTACTTCCCGTTTCTGTATGCAAAGAACTAGCATCATTAGAATCTGGAGGAATGGACTGGCACACAATATCAGTTTCTTTGACACCTTCCTCAGGTCTCATGATAACCTCACATCCCACTAAATCCAATTCAATATCTGAACTGGCATGAGCAGGGCCAGAAAGACTTTTTGTTACCTCTTGATGTGGTCCTGAAGTATCTCCAGGAGAAGAGAAAGAGCACTGATGTAGTACAAACTATCACTTATGGAATGGTCATGTTCAGAGCCAGAAGTAACTCCAAAGGATGACAAGGAACACTGACGTAGTCTCTTCATTTTTAGCCTCTGAGTTCTGGTATATAGCACATATTAAACCATGTGGTTGCCAATTGCCACAGCACATTCATCATGTGGTTGCTAGCCTAAGACCGCCAACCACATTGCACTTTACCCAACTATATTATACTAGTCCTACATGCAAAAATGTTTTGTCCACTACACTCAACCAAGAAAGTATTTAAGCTTAAGCACATGTAATGTGTTCAATAATTAATTTATACATTTATAGACTGAAGTGGGGGGCCGGCCCGGATCTGCCCCTGCTTGTTTGGTATTTGGAGATGTGAAAGCTCTGTTACTGTCGAGATAATGACAAAGTGTACCATCCTCCTCCTCTTCAGAATCATGCGCATGCATCTCTAAGTCATCCCATAGAGTAGCTTATGACATCATCCAGTGAGTGCTTGTTAACAGTCATTTAAATTGTGTTATATAGGAATGGCACCTTGATTTTCTAATCTAGTCTCTACACAAACTAGCTTAACGGATACAGCTGTTTTATGAGGTGTGATGATTCAATGACATATCACTCATTTTTTTCAATTGTTAATGTAAGTATAACTGCATTTATTTAGAATCATACCACATATAAACAGTGTAGCTCTAGGGAGAGTACACCTTGAGTTGTGATACCGTTAGCTAGCTAATGATTTATTTTCTCATGTCTCTGTTTACTACTTTAGTAAGACAACCTGATGTCTATATAGCACCTGTGTGATGAGGCACTCCACCTCATCGAGAAAAAAAGAGAACCGACTGAAAGTATCTTTCCGAGAACTAACCAACTAAGCAGCAAATTTATAGGTGTGGTAACCCTAGTACCATACCCTTGTCTTTGTCATTGCCAGACAGCAAAGATTGAAAAGATGTGTGGTTACCAAATATGAATGCATAATCATATTTTTCCTGAAACCCATGAAAATATAGCCTCTTGAAAATTACCAGCATCGGACTTATGGAAACAGAAGTAAAGCCCTAGAAATGAGTATGCATAATGTAATTGATATCGTCAGCTATTTTTGGTACTTATAGCATAATATTTTTCGATGTTTTACTAAGGGGGAAGAAGGCTGCGTATCGCGTAGTCTCATATAAAGTACCATATCTATGCTCGCATTCACTCTAGTTTCCCGATTTATATATCAAATTATAGCTTGCAGTCTGTGCTTTGCGAGGCTCTTATTCGGTCTATTAGAGCACTACGTCTTGAAATTTTGAAAAAATGTTTTTTTGTCTCATTTTCTGAACCTAGCTTTATGAAATCACGTTACATTTTCATCTATAGGTCTTTTTTTTTAGTAAACAAAAACTCTCGCGCAAGTTGTAGAATATAAAAATTGCTTTCAAATGATTTTTTTTTTAATGAAAGGATAAAAAATATTCAAGTTATCATTTGAACGTTTTTTCAAAAATCACTTCAGAGATATTGAGCCTTGAAGTCCAAGCAGTTTGTAATCACATCCCAGCTGCCAGAAACACCCCGTTAACCAGAATACATCCCTCATTACTAGAATTGTGTGTACAAACAAAATGTTTGACTTTTCAGAGTCCTTTATTTTTTCAACAACAGCAGTATCCTACATCCTAACTACAACCTGAAAACCAACAATATATATATATATATATATACATACACATAAATTAAAGACGCATCAGACTTGTTACATGTATGTTGCTTTGCTAATATTGAATTAGCAAACATAAACACGTCATCATTTGCAGGGCTCCCATGCCCAGGTCCATCCATCGTCACCCTCCACACATGTCTTCCGACACCCTCCAGTAATCCCTGAAAAACAATAGAACACAAACAAGTCATCCTCCACTAATTCCTAAGCTTGACAAAAAGACACATAAACAAAAGTATCTTCCAGTAATCTGTTTGACAATAGAAAGCAAAAGACACATAACAAAATAAAATGCTACAGGTCCCCCATGCCAGGACCATACAATGCTCCGCCCTCCATTGAACTCTGCTGCCTCTCGACAGCAAGCCTGACACTTGTTGCACTCATGTTCTGTCTTACCCGCTCTACTCCACACAACAGAATTAAACTCATTTTGGTTGTGTATAACCACCTAAACATTTGCACAAAAGATCCTCGGACATTAATTTATCAAAAACCTCCTAACATACATAGCCTTGTCCAGAGGAGTCATAGGCCTATCGGTACTGGTGGTACCTCACCTTTAGCACAATCTGGATTAAACTTACACCAACTCAAAACTCCTGTAGGACAATACTCGTGTTGGGATGTTCCATAGTTGACTAAGAGTGATAAAAAAATCGCTTTCACATCGCAAATCATCCCCTCTAGGTTGTCCTTTCTAATTGCTCCCCTATAGTAAGTTTGCATTTTAACTATAGACACATGACTAACTCCCCTAGCACCACCCAAAGACACTAGGACCGTAAGGCTCGACTTCCAACAACCGTTTATGTGCATTTGTATACCCATCACTAATTTATGTGTGTGTACCTATGCTTCAGTCTCTCCACTGAACGCTAAAAAAGTTTGTGTTCCTACAACTTCCATAGAACCCGAAGAGCCTTCAAAATTGGCTTCACAATTTTTACCTTGTGACCCTCAAACCATGGTCACAAACCATTCTGTGTAACTTGCTTCTGTTTCATCTTCAGGTCTTCGCGCACAAGCTTGACAGAACTTAGACATAAGATAATAATCTAAAACTTCTCCAGTGTCCCAAGACATCACCGCAACCAAGCCATAATTTGATTTGTGGCCCTGTCTAAGCCATGTGCCGTCAACAGTAATACTAACATCAATGATGTCTTCATGCCTAACCCTATAAAAATCATGTAACCTATGAGCGGGATCCAACATAATACTCTGTTACTGCATTTGCGTCACTCCATGTAACCTATGAGCGGCATCCAACATAATACTCTGTTACTGCATTTGCGTCACTCCCTATTGACCTAGTATATTTACAAAAACAAGTGGAACCAAGAGGGGGCAACATAATATCCATGACTGCAGTGATATCTTCCAGACCAGGATGACTAATTCCAGCAATGCGAGCACCTACTGACTGGATGTTCAAAGAATGCTTCTACAGATACAGGGTTCGAGATGTCTTGAGTGTTACTACAATTTGAACAAAAAGTAAAAATGAGACACCATGCCTGCCCTACGGCTTCAGTTGCAAGGGAGCTCAGTTACCACATTGAATACACTTATTACACCTTTCTATGACCTCTCTAAGCTTATCTAAGTTTATTATACGATTACCCTTACCTAGTTCTCCAACACCACCCGAGTCCAAAGAGGTAGAGCCAGTAGATCCAGTAGCAACAGCCACAGAAGCAGCTGAACGATCAATGAGAGCCAACTTCTTCCTGGTCATAGTCACAAATGGAACTGGCCTCTCTTCAGACATTTGCAATTGATTGCAAGGTAAGTGAAGGTTCACAGAAGGCGCTATCCCACCACAGGATCCAAGAGACTCACTAACAAAGGAAGGAAACAGCTAGTAACTTTTTAGTACGGAGATAAACATTAAAACTTGCCTGGCGCGGCTACTGTGACAGGCTCAACAACAGCCGCCTGTAGGGCTTTCTTCTTCTTGTCGTCACTCTTCTTGAATCCTTGGCCTTTCTGTTTAAAATGCTTCTCTGTTCTCTTCCCCATAACTCAACAGTGTGAAAGTTTCAAGCGAACTGACTCGTGACCTAAAAAAACGTGCTCGGCTATGAGGTTGCGCACTACCCCCCCCGCCTGGCCAATTCATTGCGCAAACGACTGGTAAGGGTCTCCATGAAATTGGCAACATTTTGATATATAAAAACTGCATCGCCGACCCCCCCCCCCCCCCCCCCCCCCCCCCGATTGTAGCCAGATAAGACTGGGAGAGAACCTCTTCCAATGTGAAGTGAAATGAAATGAAATGGAATAATAATGCACTGTATAAAAATGGCTATATCTTCTGATGCAAGAATTCACTTGCTCTGAAACTTGAAACTCAAACTCCAGACATACTACTATGAACCCTTTTGGGCCAATTTTTTTTTTTGAAAAAATATGTGTTTTCAGCCCTCTTCCCCCTTAAGGTAGCTGATCACATTATCAATTAAAATAATTTCTGATGCCTTTTTCTGCAATCTAAAGATGCTGTAAATCGGAACATTTTGAGTCTTCTTGTGATAAAAACAACTTTATTTATTGATGCATTTTATGTGAGTCAAAAAAATAATATTTATAGATAGAAAAGATAGAATAAACATAGATCCTTGCAGTTTTAAAGGAATGTTTTTGCACTTTGTATCTAATAGCAGCTGTGCAAGAAGTTTTGTTTGTCACTCGCTCACCATTCAGATTCGCCATGTTGCAACTCTGTTTGTGATGTGCATCTGGATGATATAGTTCTGTGCAATGCAGATCCACTGTGATATTTATAGGACAGACACTCTCTATACAAGACAAAAATGTAAAAAATATATATATATAATTATATAATTATATTTTTTATATGGATTATTAAAAAAACAACGAATCGAGAATTTGCTGACAAACATTTACAGGTCACAATGACTTTCTCCACAATCAACTTCAATTTACCTATTCCAACATTTTAGCTACATGCTCTAGCCTTCATCAGGACTAATATATTATAGCTGTGTCAACTGAGTGTCATGCGCACCTTTACCTAATAATATAATGAACAAAACAGATTGTACAATACTGGACTTCAGTATATTCATAGGTAAAGGGTTTTGTTATTAAACGCTTACTTCAGTTCTATTTTTTACTATATAGTAGTTTCTAATTGCATACAAGATGTGAATAAAACCAGAATAAATCAATCCTAGATTTTAATATTTATTAATGGGGGGAGGGGCAAGCTCTGGAAATTATGGTTTCATATAATATTTTATGCATTTGACGATCTTTACCACTTATCACGTGAGTAACAGCATAGAGAGTTTGAAGTCTTCTGGCAGTAAAACAATGTGACAGATATTTTGTACACAGACTATGTGTGGGTAAAAGGTGATAGATGGATAGATAATCTTTAACATTCATTTCATGTTTTTAACATTTATAGAGGGTTCGGTCTCTGTAAAGTATTTAAGGCATGCTTTAAATATTTTGGGGGAAAACTTGGTCATTAATATTACTAAGAAACTGCTTAAGTGAGTTTCAGCTGAGATATATATTGTATTTAACCAATACAGAGACTGCTACTGCAATTCTCATCATATCGACAGATAAACTCATTGTTTTAGAACTCTTGCCACAATACACTAGGATTATGTGATAGTGATAAGTTCACAGTTGTCAAAATGATGAAGTGTACATTAAATACAAAGCAATACTCATAGAATTGCCTTTGGGTGTTATATACACAGCACCTTGGGTGTTTAAAAATTGTATGGAGGACAAAACTTTCTGAGCTACACAAATATAACACAACGACTTATTAACACTGTCATATGCCATTCACCCCAAGTGTTATAACATTTCCCCCCTTTCTTTCTCTGTTTCTTTCAGAAATCACAGTTTCGTTCAATACGACTCTGATCACTGCTAATGAAGGTGATGGTAATTTTCCAGTTTGCATTTATATTGCAAATGGAACCATCGATGCTGGACAGAATATATCTATTTCATTCCGCTTTACTGATGGACCCTGTAAGAATTTATACTTTAGTACTATGATAGAACCAATAGGATATTCTCCAGAACCACATATATAGGGTACAGTAATAACCTACATGACCTACATGTAATAAGTTGCCTATTGTTATCTGAATTTAGATCAGGTTTTAATTATGTTGTCATGAGCTGCTTATATATAACTACTGAATATAGTACTTCATAATATATTTCCCCCAGAATCAGGTCAATGAGATCAGTACTATGGTGCTCAAGTATCAAGTGTATTGAACTTATTACATTGCAAGGTGGTCGAAATATTTGACACTTTGGTCCCACTTATTTCAACATTAAAAATATATATTTATCAGTAAATAAGGCAGTTTATGTGTGTGTCTGTATTATTCACGACCACACAGGCCAATCCAGAATATATCCACCCAAAGAAGGTTTTAAGCCAAAATATTGATTGCACTTTCTGGAATGGAGAAAGCAGCTCATTTTATAGTATTTGCCATTGTTTATGGTTATAACCTCCATTCAAAGGTGACACAAAGTTTGGTTGGGTCAGTCCATGAGATCCTGAGATATAAACTAACATCAAAAATTGCCTCAAACTAAAAAAAATTTTTTTTTTCAATACAATTTTTTTAAAGCTAACATGATATCTAATGGCCTATAAATACATATATAAATATATTACAAAAGAATATATCTGTGATAGGTATTTGCATCACTTCTGCTTCTAGTCTCTGCCACCTGGGTATCCTCGCTAGATATGTATATATATATATATATATAAATATATATATCATATTCACTCAAATATAAGTCGCGCACTGAATAGAAGTCAATCTGAAAGCCACACTCCAAATGTAGCACACAGAGTTAATTACACCACCGCTGTTGCACACGCGCAATCATTACCTAAGATAGCTTGTCTGCCGAGTTGATCAAGAAATCATTCCGTGCTTTTGGCATCACTGTGAAGGTGGACGGGTCTGAAGATGGACTGCCTCAAAGTTGATAATATAGCAGCTTTAGCTATCCCAGCCATTACACTCGCCAGCTGCTGGAAGGAAGTGATAGTGGTGGAGAAGATCCATTTTCTTCCTTGGACGAAGAGGATGAAGAACAGATCGAACAATCCGAACTCATTGTAGATTACGATACTGATAAGGAACTCTTGTCAGCCAACTACTATCTAGCTCAATATTTAAAATGAAAAACAACAACAATGATGCACCAAAAAATTGCATCGGCACAATAGCGCAAGACTGGCTTGGCACTGCACAAGCGCAATGCTCAACTTGATAAGGCTGAAATAAATACAAGTCGCGACTTATATTCGAGTGAATACGGTATTTCTTGATGACTTGTTTCCTTCCATTTTCTTCCAGCTTGGAGTGCGTTGACTTGGTATCACAGAATGTAGCCATAAATAAAGTTTAAGTTACAGTGCTATAATTTATTAACTCCGGTGGCATTCTGTTAACTTATAATTTAGAAAATTTGCATTTGAAGTGTTCTCTCATATCGTGTGGTCTCTAATTGGCCTAGCTACCATTTCTTTACAAGTGACGCATGTCAATTGTTAGTGGACCATGTAATGTTAGTCCAAGTACCATGTGGTTGGGGGAAAAAATACAATCATACTCACACCTCCCACTTAGTTATTCAATGAAGGACACTTATATTTTAACTAATCTGGACACCTAAACATTCTCTTCTGATCTATAGCTATAGCTGCAATACTAGTAATGAATCAATATGATACTTTATAATTGGATAAAATGAAAATGTGTATGTGGAAGTGGTCATGAAGGGAGTTTTACCTGATAGCAGCTTCCCTTATGGGAACTCGTCAAGCAGAGATTTCTTCAGAAATTGGCAGAGTACTAAAGGAAAGACCATGCAGAAACTCACCAGAGCTTGTTAAAGTGATAGTTTGCTCCCTGGACAACGTTTAGTGTTTTCTCTGCATAATTAACTTATCTCTCCTCTACGTATTGATCTAGTTTTATGCCAACTTTGTATCCAGTTCTCTTCATCCATAGATTGAGATCAGCAGTACATGTGTTTGTTTCCCTTACCATGATTGATAATGGTTTCTGCATATGTAAAAATTTGGTGTATTCCACCTCTATAGCTAGAACATTTTGAAGAATTGAGTAACGATGTCTGAATGAAAAAACTCCATCATCCTTTTCTGTCAACTATTAGCATCAACTTGCCTGTGCATCCAGTTTTCTTCTCACTTTGAACCTGCTGCTATTTTTTCAATATTTCTTTTCAAATTTCCATAATCATTACCACCTTTTTCTAGAATAAATTGATAATTATTTGTCTTAAAAGAAAAGAAATGAAATTGTAGAGATGTTTCCCTTCAAATAATATTGTTGTAAATTAGAAACAATAATGTCAAACGCATTTACAGAACACTTTTTTCTATATACACTCATTAACCAAATTTTTCAAATCTATAAATGTACATCATTTTCAATGGTAAAGATTTTGTGGTCCACATATGAATTCATAGTTGTTTCATTTCTTTTTAATAGGTCAATCAAGTATAGTTCATTTGTTTTTAAGTGTAATGTTTGAAGTCTTCTTCATGACTCCCTAGATTGATTTGTCATTTTTAAAACATAGATGGGAAAAAACAAACCCGCCCAATTTTTTTTAATATCTTGGCTAAAACTTGAATGAATATTTTTTGCTTCCTAAATGGTGGCTGTATACTTGATAAAGACTCGGTGTACATTGAATCATCTGCTGAGGTAGTAAACCATGGATCTGTGAAAATACCTCAAATTGACAATCACCAATGTCGTCTATGTATCCACATCTTTTCCTTTGCATAGCTTACATACAATAGGTCCACCCACAGGAAAATTATCAGTACAAGAAGATTCTAATTGCATGTTCACGACGACTCCATTTCTTGATTGCAGGAAAAATTAATTGGTAAGGATCATCCTGTGAGTAATTCCAGTGAATAATTTCATTGACAAACTAAAGCCTTAACTGCATTATAAGAAGTTCTTGATTGCAGGAAAAATTAATTGGTAAGGATCATCCTGTGAGTAATTCCAGTGAATAATTTCATTGACAAACTAAAGCCTTAACTGCATTATAAGAAGAACGAATGACCCATTCTCCTTTCTGCTTTTTGATTTATGAATTTGTCACTCCTGGGAAACTGTTGCTAAGTCCAAATGAGGCCATAGCTGATCCACTACTGTTTTGTTGGTGGACAACTGTGTTACCATTACCAAGTCCTTCAAGGAGGCAACAGTTGAGCATGGGTATATTCAACATAAGCAACAAGGAATCAGACTTTGTGGAATTCTGATTTGGTGTAGTCCTCAAATGTTCAATTAAAGAGAGAACTAAAAAATGCCTTTCTCAATAATCAACTTAAATTTGCTACTCAATGTTTCATCTAGAAATTCGAGCCTTTCCTATGAAGACTAGAGCAGCATCTTAGCCAAAACATGAGGAGCATTTATTATTGAGGCAGTTGTTATATTCTGCTAAGAGTTCATCTAAAACAAAAATAAGAAACATGAACACAAAATTACAATGAATTTCTCAATAATCAACTTGAAATTTATTATCACGACGTTCTGGCTGATAAGGCTAGAGCATCTTAGCCAAAACACACCGAGGGCATAAATTTCGAGTTGGTTATTAAGAAAGTCATTACAATTCATTATTTCAAGTGGTAGTTCGTTGAGAATGAGCAAAATTGTGTAACCAAGAATTACATGGATCCACAGCAGGAGAGTACTCATGAGATCAGAACAAAACTTAAAATAACGTACACTATTATTGTACTACTTTTATATTGGTAGGTTTGTCTGACTGGTTGTGGTGTACATGGTACACTATTGTTTCCTTTCTTTTTATCAAGTTGATCCATGTAGTTGTTTATTTTCTTGTATAAATGCACATATACACATACTTATACACACACAAACACACACATGCATTTACAAAGAAACACAACTAGCTTGACTTCATTAATTTTATACAAGACTGATGAATATTATCTTTGAATATTCTATTGATTAACTATGGTGAGGCTAATTAATTTTTCATATTTGCAGATAGTGATATCAGAGTTCCAACATTTATATTTAAGCTCAATTCTTCTCAACCTTCTGACTGCATCGAATTTGAGATTCTTGAAGATGACATAGTTGAGGGAACAGAGAATTCAATTATTATGCTGATACAAGGAGATGAGGGAGTGGATTTTGTAAATGACACAGCCACAGTTGTGATCACTGACAATGATCGTAAGACATATATCAATGATAACATCTTAAATTTAACACTGTTTCAATCTGCTCTAAATAACTAATTGTTGTTGGTGGTTCAACAGATTCACTTGTAACAGCTGGTGACAAAAGCATAGAGCATAATATTATTCCTAATTAAAAAAAATGATATATTGTGCATGAGCAAATTTTCCATTCCTCTTCACTTATATATATAAAAGCGAGAACAGTTCAGCCTCTTCTCGTAAATAGATGCTCACTTGTTTGTGGTCTTCTATGTTCAAGACAGTATTGAGACAAAAGCATAAGTGATAACATTTAAAACTAAGCAGTGTTTCTAAGATGAGTTTTAGTCCATAGAAAATAACTAAGTTCAGCTTCACAGCACTTATATTTCGAACTCTTTGACTCAATTTGCCTGTTATTGTAGCCTACACTGTTGGATTGAGGTACTAGTTGCACACCAATGCTACAATGTAGCTTCCTACATCGATCTACCTGCATGCATCAGATAAATTGAGCTCTGATCTCAACATTAATATGATCTTGCTGATCTTAGTGCATTGTCAACTAGATTTTCAGTCTCACACAAGATTTTTGCTTACACTCAACTTGTTTCATCTCTTCCTTTCTCAGACTTCTCTGCAAATGAATTCATTTTGAGCTTAAAAGTTGCAGTATTGATCAAATTCATAGTTCCAGACATTTGACACAAAACCCCTGAGAATATTGTATTTAGTTACAGTATGAGGAGTATGAGGTTAAGTCATCCGCTTGTGACTCCATCCAATAGCCACGGTGCTCTAGCAAGTATGGTACTATCTTTATAGTTATATAGTGATTATCCTGTGACTAAGAGATAATGTCTCAACATTATAATAAATGCTAGAGTTTGGTTATTGCAATGGATTGGGTATTCTTACAAAACTTGTTGTTATGAATGGACACATTTTCTACAATTATGTGAGGGGAGGAAAAGAACAAAGATGGATATATTATAGGTAGGTATAAGATAGATCCTTGAAGATGGTTTCTTAAATTTATTTTTATTTAGCCAAATGGAAATTTAAACCATTTATTTCATGCATCTTTATGGTTTCTTCCCACATACACCCTTAGTGAAGGAACAAAGGATCACTGGGAGTCTTTCAGAGCTAATAGTTTCCAAAACTACTGTTTAGGCAGCTAAGAATTACAAATGTTAGCTGGGATCTGAACTTTTGGGGCAGGTGTGCACCCACCATTTTAAAACTGGGTTAAACCACTAAATAGCTGATAGACAGTGCACTTTAGGTTATCTTAATTATATTCTTTTGGAGTAGCATGATAATAGGACATTTTCCTTTAAAGAATGGCAGTATAGAGTAGTGAGGCTTGTTGAGGTCAGTTTATTAATCAAGCAGCCACATGTGCTGTGCCCACTTATATATATAATGAACGATTTAAATTCACAAACCTCCAATGATATATGGCATTTTGTTTTGTAAAGGTGCTATTGTTCAGGTTGACCAGGTGCTTGAACGCTCAGTGGTAGAGGGAAATCTTGGCACGACAAATGTTGTGAGCATCTGTGTGACTCTGATCTCAGGGAACTTGGCAAGAGATGTCATAATGAGTCTATCTGAGTTGAATGGAACTGCAACTGGTAAGCATGATAAATTTTAAAGCTCCTCAATCATCTCACTGAAGTATTAACATCTTGGATACTCTAAGCATACCATAATGGAGGGTTTACAGGGAAGAAAGGGGAGGGTGCAACTCTAAATTGGCTCCTCTATTCATGTGCATAAATGAACTCCTGTAGATTAACAAAATTGTTTGTCCATCTTTCTGTCTGTCTTCTTCTCTGTCTGTCTGTCTGCTTCTGGGTCTGTCTGTCTGCTATTGTCTGTTTGTCTGTTTTGTGTCTCTCTGTCTATCTGTGTGCTTCTCTGTCTGCCTGTCTGACTGTGTACATGTCTGTTTACCTGTATGTCTCTCTGTTTGCCTGTCTGCGGTGTTTGTCTGGCTGGCTGGCTCACTCTCTGTCTGTTTGTCTGTTTGTTTGCCTGTATCTCTCTATATGTATCTCTGTCGGTCTATTTGTCTGTTTGGCTGGCTAGCTGACTGACTGTCTGTCTGTCTCTCTCTGTCTCTCTGGCTGTCTGTCTGTCAACCTGTTTGTCTGACTGCCAGGTTGTTTCTCTATCTCTCTATCTTCTCTGTCTGTTTATCTATCTGTTTTTCTGTGTTTGTTTGTCTGTTTGTTCTGTCCACCTTTCTCTCTCTGTGATTATCTCTCTGTCGGTTTCTGTTTCTCTCTCTCTCTCTCTCTCTTTCTGTCTCCCATTTTGTCTGTGTGTATGTCTCTCTGTCTCTCTGTCTGTCTCTCTGTCTGTTTGTCTGTTCTCCTGTCTGTGTATCTGTGTGTCTGTCTGTCTGTTTCTCTCTGTGTCTGTGTGTCCCTCTCTGTTTTTCAGTTTGTCTCTCTCTGTTAGTCTGTCTCACTGTCTGTCCGTCTGTCTTCCCATCTCTCTCTGTTAGTCTGTCTCACTGTCTGTCCATCTGTCTTCCTATCTCTCTCTGTTTTTCTCTCTGTCTGCTCGCCTGTCTGCTTGTCTGTCCATCTGTCTGTTTGTCTGCTTGACTCTGTATGTCTCTCTGTCAGTCTGCCTGTCTGTCTGTCTGTCTGCCTCACCCTCTGTTTGTCTGTCTGTTTGAGTGTGTGTGTCTGTCTCTATTTCTATCTCTGTTTGTTAGTTTGGCTGGCTAGCTGAACATATCTGTCTGTCGCTCTGTCTGCCTGTCTCTGCCTGTCTGATTGTGTTTTTCTATCTACTGGCTAGATTGTCTGTCTGTCTGTTTGTCTGACTGGTTTTCTGTCTGTTATTTTCTCTCTGTCTGTCTGTCTGTTTTTGTCTGTCTGTCTATCCGTTTGTCCATTCTGGTCATCTGTCTCTGTCTGTTTGTGTCTGTCTATCTGTCTTTGTGCTTCTATTTCTGTTTGTGTCTGTTTCTCTGTCTGTCTGTGTAGGTCTGTTTTTGCTTGTCTGTGTTTGTTTGTCTCTCTGTCTGTCTGTCTCTGTCTGTTTTTGTTTGTCACTCTGTCTGTTTTTCTGTCTCTCTCTGTCAGTCAGTCTGTCTGTCTTTCTCTCTTTATGTCTGCCTGCCTGTCCATCTGTGTCTGCCACTGGTTGTTTGTCGGTCTGTCAATCCAACTGTCAGCCTTTTTTCTGTCTGTTTGTCTGTGTCTGTCTGTCTGTTTGTATGTTTCTGTCTGTCTGTTTGTCTGTGTCTGTTTGTCTGTCTGTCTGTTCTGTACATTTGTCCCTCTGTCTCTCTTTCCGTCTCTCTGTATGTTTATTTGTCTGTGTCTGTCCGTCCGTCAATCTGTTTTTCTGTTTGTCTGTTTGTCTCTCTGTTTTTCTGTCTGGTACCCTGCCTGATTGTTCTGTCAGTCTGTTAGTCTGTTTGTCATGTGTGTCTGCCTGTCTTCTCTGTCTGTCTTGTCCATCTCTCTGTCTGTCTCTGTCAGTCAGTCAGTCAGTTTCAGTTAATCTGTCTGTCTGCCTGTAGGTTTGTTTGTCATTAATGTACGGCTGGAGTTTTGAAGCTAGAAAGCTTTCCTTACACTCGACCCCAATTTTTTTTTAGATGGGTATTTATGTTGCATTAGGTGATGTTAGCTCCAATCTTACTGGAAGCCACCATAAAAAAATTGCATATCCAGCATTACCAACAAACTACTAGCTAAACTAGAGCACACATTATGTAAGAAATTTGCTAGAAAGACTTCCTCTAGTTCTAATCTATCACCGCAATTTCTGAAATGAAAATGCTTCTACTACCATGTACATACATACCTGAACACCTACTGCTGCTTGTTACATATGGAACTACTGCTACCTGCACACACCTATACACCTACTACTGCTAACTGTTGCATATGGAACTACTGCTACCTGCACACACCTGCACACCTACTGCTGCTTGCTGTTACATATGGAACTACTGCTACCTGCACACACCTGCACACCTACTACTGCTAGCTGTTGCATATGGAACTACTGCTACCTGCACACACCTGCACACCTACTGCTGCTTGCTGTTACATATGGAACTACTGCTACTTGCACACACCTACACAGTGACACCTAGCTGCTACATATGGAACTGCTGCTACCTGTAATTAGACCACTGCTACATGTATATAAATAGGGTTATAATATGTAGCAACTCCTGTGTATCCAATGGCCTCTAAACACACACATGCAAACACAAGAGAGATGTAGTTGTAACAATAAATCCCAACTGGGCATAGCTACACATGTTTTCAAATAGAATCACTAAAATGTGCTGATACTTGCAATCATAATATTTCGATATTCTTAACACTGATAAGATAATTCACAATCCTATTTTTCATTCATCATTATTCAGATCCAACTCTCTGACTTTTGAAGGAAAATAATATATTGTCAAACCCTTGCAGCCAGTTCTGAACAAATCAGTGACCATTTCATTTTAATTTCTAGCCTGCAATTCATGCCTATACCATTAGGATGGGAGAGAAATTCATATCTAGGATGGATGTTATATACACAAAGATAGACGTATTCTAATTCTACAGCTCCATGCATGTGGCAAAACAAGTCTCTTTAATCATCTACTCGTTATTTTTTCAATTGAACTCCATTTGTGTAAATATCCAGATAAGGGTAGAGCATTTAAAACCGAAATGTCAAGAAACCAATTTTAATATTATTCACTGAAAAAATCATTGACGCATACACTTGCACAGGCTATTGATGTAAAAGGATGGCTGTATTATATCTAGACTGTGGCAAGGAATATTTCCAAATCTTTCTTCCATTGTCTCAATGTCTATAACATTATATTCACAGAACATAAAAACTATTGTTATGTGTAAGGGATGCGAGATATCATCCGTATGAATCAGTATAATAGTCAAAGTCATATTTTTGTGTGCAACAAATAACTAAAGCATGTTTACATTTGTGAAATAAACATGAAATATTTTTGCTAAAATGTTATAACAAACATAATAAATGACTTTGTTGTTAAATTGTGTTGGTATAGATTAATAACATGCCATAAAACTTGGTTGTTAAGCAATTCTGCCTATAATTATCACAAAACTGGTAACAAAATTAGCACCTAATAAGAAATGAATGCAGGAAACACCCATGTGGCATATATATATATATATAGTTGTTGCACCTTCACAACAATGAAGCAGCAGAAGCTAGTGATGGTCTCCCTAACATCGGCTGTGGTGGATTACACTCCCCAAAGTGTTGTACATGGTTGTAAAACTGCCAGATTGTCTGTAGTTGGAGAAAAACTTTGTGTCTCCAAGCTAGAATGTTATCCTCATACAGCCTTCTGTAAGCTTTGGAAGGAGCTGGATATTGTTGTTGGCCACATGCCAAGAGAATTTTCTCAAGCTTTCAAAGAAGCAAACAGAAACAGAAAAGCTCCTTTTGCTTGAAGTGTTCTTCTAATTGCGCATGCAACAGCCCATGCCGCCCTTTTTTGGGGCACATGCATAACTCACCTAATGGTTCGCTTGGTAGATGAAGTAAAATTATATGGGCACCGAACTAATTGATAGCACCAACAAAGAGAGCAGCATCTAACAGCAGGATATCAACAGATATCTCTTAACAACCAGATGTTGTGCATAAATAAATGTATACCACAAAGTTTATTAACAACAATGTTATCCCATAGCTGCAAAGGGCATTAGTGTATCACTGTTTCGATATTGATTATTGGTTCCAATTTATTTTTTATAATCTCTAACCGAGGATGAGAGAGTTAACAAGTAGAGATAATAATATTGAATGGTTATTTATATATCTTACAGATGGAAGTGATTATATGCTTGGCAATGGAGGCCTGACATTTAAAGCTGGTACCGCCCCTCAGCAACAGTTATGTGCCAATATCACTATCATAGGTGATAATGAGATAGATGGAAATGAGACTCTCAATATAGAATTTCAGATATCAGCACCAGATATATTTCAAGGTGGAACCAATGTGATTATCACCATCTTGAATGATGGAGACTGTAAGTTTAATTTAACTAGTTTTTTCAATTATATTGATATTTGGGTCAATACAATCTGACGATTTTAATCAGGTTATTGTTCTATGTTTAAAAGAATTCGTACTTTGTGATTGTAGTTTGTTAGGTGTTGTTGGGAGGAGTGGCACGGATGAATGATTTGTTTTGCATACACATCTCGAACCGGCAGGAGAGCTTGTTCGTATGTTGAGCAAGTTTATAGCCATTCATGTTTAGGAAATAATGATGTACCTAATATAATTATATGTAATTAGAGAAAGAGCCCTATACCAGATTTCACAGTGATACAAATGCCCCCATTGACCTACCAAGTGTGGGGCCCACTTGACTCACCAGATAACAGCAATAGTTAGAGCACTATGCATAAATGCCTAATTGTTTAGTGTTGTATTGACATTAGGGTTGGATGGTAGATGTTTGAGGTCTAATAATACCCAGATTAGCTTGAGTTAATTAATTATTATTGGACATCATAACGAAGATTTTGCCGTTAATTTAATCCTATACAAGTTTTGATGCAGGCATAGAGTGACATAGTGATGCTTAGCTTTTGTTTGTTCACCTCAACAGAGTTGATGGTTGGACCAAACAGTCGCTCATTAATCTCTCATTTTTTGTACAAAATGCAGAATGTCATGAATTGACACATGCACACACACACACTCACACACAAACACACACACACAGTAATTATTATTACTAAAACTGTCAACTGAGCATGTGCAGGTAAAATAATCCAGTGTTTAGCATGAGATATTATAACCTACATACTCAGTAGACTGCTTAATTGATTTACAATATGAAAAAACCCTTTACTTTCGGCATGAAGGGAGAGTGAGCTTACTGAAGTTATCTTAATAATCCAAACTTCATCATGAACAGTCTCTTCCTAGCCTTTTCTGATGTGTTTGGGAGTCCCTTCTTCAGAGGAAAGGTGCACAGGCATCTATGTTTTCCTGGAAATGCCCTAAATCATTTTTCTTTCATTGTCACACTCCGGAGTGGATTTCTTTGCAGAAAGTTTTGTTGTAGCACATAGAGTAGCATTCTGAAATTTCTTGCCTAAATAGAGGAACCAAATTGCAGCTTATTTTATTCTGAAGTTATTTCACTAAATACAGAATAAGAAAGGTTCGAGCTTGGCTAGTCTGCTGAATAAGAGTTTTAGTCCATCATGTTCATTAAGGTTTGACAGATGTAAGCCACCTAAATGGCATGTTCTGCCTGCATGTCCAACCAATCATCCTAACTTCTCACACAAACTTTTTTCTGGATAAAACCTTGTACTATGTATCTATGAGCCATAGTTTCACCCATAAAAATATGAATGGGTCACTACCCTTAAATAGAGCAGGCTTAATAAAGGCAGCAGAAGCTCTGAAAAACATGGTTTACTATTTAAAGGGCTATCATGCTATGGTCCTGATTTATATACCAGATCAGCATGTTTTCTGACGATATTTTTGTGTTTTTACTACTCGTTTACCTTGAAACTGCTCCCTTGTGCAACTACTTTCCATCATTAAGTAGTGAATGGCTACATGTGATTAATAGAGCTTTACAGATTGAGGCCTAGAGAATTTTTGTATACAGTGCACTTATGTGCATGCAAAATTGGGTCTAAATTATAAAAATTTAATAGAAACATTAACAAAATCTTGTGGTTACAACAACTTCGGAGCTCCATAGATTTTGCAGACTTCATTCTGTGAATTAGATATGGAGCTCAAATGATATCTCTCTCTGTATGCTCGCTTTTGGTATTAAAAAATCTGCATAAATGTAACTATGCTAAAGTTACATTCAGCCAAAGTGGGGGTACCTCAAATTTGGAGTGCCTGAACTGGCATTAGTTATGGTTCCTGATTGGAAAGTGCTAGCTAGTTGAAATATTTATCTGTGGCTAGAGGAAGCAAAACAAGCGTATTCATTAGGTGCTAAAATGTGACAAAATTATAGGCTAGCGCAAGTGCACAATGGAATTTTTCCCGGCACCCACAGCTAGCTTATTTCGTCACATTTAAGCACATAATGAAAGCCGTCATTTTGTGGAGTAGGGACAGATAATTGGCTAGCATCCAATCAGGAACCACAATTACAGCCAGTTCAGGCATTCATATTTTGAGGTACATTCGCATGAACTTTAGCATAGTTCTATCTGTGCAAGAGAGCACACAGAGAGAGCTATTATTTGATTTATATATCTAGTTTGTACATTGACATGTGCAATATCTATGGAACTCCAAAATTGTAACCACAAGTTTATGAAACTATGGCTTTCGGACCTTCTCTGGCCATAATGTAAACTGGATGGGATGCATGGTTAATAGCTGACAGGAAATGATGAAGGACTTTCGTTCTAGCATAAGTACTAAATTTTATCAGCATACTCAAGCTATGGAAGTGGGATACACCATTTTTATTGTGATGCAGGATTTATCAAAGATAAGGTTAAAAGGGGGGACGATTGCTTTTAATTTTTTTAAAACTTGTGATTACAACTTTAGAGCTCCGTAGATTCTGTAAACTTCATGGTATGGACTTGATATATAGCTGAAAAGATAGGTCTCTCTGTGTGCTCTCTTTATATACTAAACTATATTTTATAGGTATAACTATAGGCAAGTTACTAGACTCTAAAGTTGACGGATCTCAAAAACCTGCATCCCCAAAACCTCATCCAGAATAATTCCAGATTGCTAAGTGCCAAAAATTGGTAGAGGGGCTAGAGGAAGCCCTAGGCTATTCAATCACCTTTTTTATTAGGTGTTAAAATTTTAGTACGTGGTCAAGTGCGTGGATAATTTTAACACCTAATGAAAAAAGGTGATTGAATAGCCTAGGGCTTCCTCTAGCCACTCTTACCATTTTATTTTAACTTAGCAAGAGAGCACACAGAGAGACCTATCTTTTGAGCTATATATCAAGTCCATACCATGAAGTTTGCAGAATCTACTGAGCTCTAAAGTTGTAAACACAAGTTTTAAAAAAATATTTAAAAAATACGATCGTCTTCCCAGGATTTATCAAAGATAAGGTTAAAGTGTAATAATGCTCTCTATGGACAGAGAGTACTGGCTACATAATTGGAAGAGTAGGAAGGAAAACTGATTATAGAGGAGAGATGAACAAATAATGGAGGGCATGCTGAACACACTATTACTTTAACAAGTTCTTATATGCTTCCCTGCGTCCTTCCCTTTAGCTAGATCTCTTCTGATCTGCTGAGCTCATTCTCAGTATGCATCTTCAAGGAAAGCTGTTTCCAAGTACTCTTTAAAAAAATCCATTGCAACCTACTTTCACATTTCCATTTTAGCATTTAAGGGCTCAAGCTTGCACCAGTTCATAATTTGCGAGGAATATACAATTTTTAGCTCTTCCCCTGCAACCCAAGCATTAAAACACTGTATTTGGCCTTTGGTTAGGCTAGAGCTAGGACAATGCGCAATCTAACAATACTAGGATTTAACTAAAACAATTAGTGGGGGTTTTTTTCCCTCTTTTTTCTCTCATATTTCTCCATGGCACAATTGCTTGGCACTCAATGCATTGCATTTGTTACTAGTTAGAATTCAGATACATCGGTTTTCAATTTGGAGTAACAGTTGGCTCCATCGAGAAAAATGTCAGCAAAACTATCCATCTATCCCTGAGTGCCTTCTTAAAGTGATAAGTAAGTACAGGTGCCTGAACAATCTTTGTGAGCAGGAGAGCTTTAATAGAAACCAATGTAAGTGCCTGGAAGGAACAATTCATGACAACAATTGTGAGTATCAGCCTTTTAAACATTCTGTTCAATCCTATATAAATAATTCACTGGGCATGAGCAGGTAAATCTTTTGCTGCTGTTTTATGGCTTGTTCATATTGCTTGAGTTTGTGCCTATACATGCATGTTGCAGTCAATCAGTTATCACTCACACAATATTATCATTTAAAACTTGCTGTAAGGTCAAATATAATATAATAAAAAAATCTCTACAATTATGGTTGCTTAAGCTATGAGGATAAGAGTTAATGAAGTGGTTGGTAAAATTCAAATTCACTATGAATGGTTGGTTTTAGCTATACCTTATTTTTTAAAACACTCCTAGTAATATATGTCTCTAGTGTATATAATTTAGCTGCAATATTTAGGGAGAAATATAACTGCAGCTCGTTAAGTGGTTCTAGTTATGGTGGTTAACATGGATGTGTGTATAATGTTACCAATAATTATAAGCATAGACATTAATTTTGTATGGAAATATTACCATGTGACATTTGCGATGACTATGTAAGTGATTAAAGGCTACTAATACAGAAGCCTCAACTAGAGATGGAAGAGTTATGCGTATTTAAAATTTATGGAGCACTAAAGTGCAGTGCTGCACAAATTTAACATGACAATGAGGCAGATAAATCCCACTCATATTCATAACCACAAGTTCTGATAATGTTTGATTACTATTTTGTTGTTGTTGTCTTTGTTTGATTTTGTTATTTCAGTCATCTTGGTTGATTTTATTTCGGCCGTATTCTCTGTTCGTGAAGGAAGAGGATTTCAACAGGCCTGCATCTCCATCATAAACGACGGAAGTATTCCTGTTGGACGTGATGTGTCTATTGGATTCACCCTTCAGAGTGGAGCTAGTAAGAATTTTAAATTTAGGAGCAGGATAAACACTTTAAGATAAATTGATTATCTTCAATGTAAAATGGCAAATACAGGTATTTAAAAACAGGCAACTTTACTGCATTAGTTTAAAAACAAAAGAAACAAGACTGTACCCATGTGGAGTAGAGCACAGTTAGTTTAGTGGTAAAATCAATAATTTCAGTGGTTACAAGATTGGTGTAATTCTAAATGTAAAATGAAACCTAACTGGGTGTGGTCTACAAGGGTATAATTTCTTACATATTTATTTTTTAATTGAAACATCTTGGTTCAGGTTATTTTTGTTTTGTTTCTTTTCTTATTTTCTCTATGTTGTAGTTGAATAGTGAAGGACTACTCCAAGTTGGTTACTTTTGTTGTACACTACACATACCAGTAGATACTTTGCTATTGTTGACTGTAACCTTTTACAAAAGATTGTCCACTATTCAGTATCATCACATACCATATCTTGTGTATACTTGGTCAGTCACAGTCTCCTTCAAGGACTTGGCAACACTTGCACAGCAGAACTCCAATAATCTAACAGCAGATATTTCAGTAGAGGGTCAGCTACAGCTTCCTTTGAACTAATAATTGTTCAGAAGTGATCCAGAAGTGATAACTCCACAAACTAAACAGCATAACGGGACGTGGGAGACTCATTCTGCTTATAATGTGTATATGATTAGCTTGATTGCATTATTGATGAACCCACTGGAGAATCTTTACCAACCGCTTTATTCAATAACTGAGAAACAGAATAATCTTGGATGTGCAGTGGAACATTTGTGTTGATTTGGTGTGAGGAGTTCCATGATTAAACTTACCATATGCAGGTTGTGTGTGCTAGGAAAGAGATAGAAACATATATGCAAAGTTGATCTTGGAAGATAAATTTCATGTTTCCCTCTTTATATGCTTTTTGTACTGCTGGTTTACTTACTACATTAGCAAACAACTCAAGGTATGTTTGGAGTCTTTCTGGATCTAAAATCATCTAAGGACCATGTTTTATGCAGCTAAGAAACTGTTGATGTGGATTTTAGCTGAGGTGTGAGCCTTCGTTCGCATCCACCATTTTGAAATCGGTGTCAAACCAATATAGGGAGTGCTTCCACACTCCCCAACATGACACGTTAAAAATAGTGTGTATAGCTACTGGGATAACACTTTACAGATCACAACTGGTATGCCATGCAGACCAGTGTGAAATGAATTGGTTAGCAGAAATGTCGCTATATATCAAGTTCATACAGTAAAGAATACAGAATCCATGGAGCTCCAAATCAAAACTGCAAGTTAAAAAAGTTATTATTTTATGGTTTTGGTTCCACATGCCTCAACTCAGTTGACAAAAATGTATAATAATTTTCTCAAAAAACAACTTAAAATTGTTACTCAACATTTTGGCTAGATGCTGTCACCTTCACCAGGAGTAATGTAGGCCAGAGCATCAAGTAACAATTTTTTTGGATTATTGAGAATGTCATTATTATACGTTTTAAGATTCTACCTCTGTGAGTATTATTTGGGATCATTTTGAAATAGGTGGCATCCCTGTATTACTAGCCTTTAATCACAAAGTTACTTTTAGCTCTGATATGAGCTGCCTTTTTGTGTTTTTGGTGGTCTCCAATTTCAACTATATATTATAAAGAGTACAGTAAGTGCTACTGCACTCCCTAATAGTGATTATATATTTGTTACAGCATGATGCAGGCTAATCATGCCATCTTCTCTCACATTTACAGCTGATGATATTACCATAATTGGATCTAATGACACCTTTACACTCACTTCGAGTGACACTACTGTTTGCTTCACATTTGCTGCTGTTAATGATCCCTTCATTGAGAACATTGAGTATTTCAATATTACACTGGAGGAAGAAACTATGGAAGTGAAGTTTGAGAAGGAAAATGCTTCCCTTGAAGTCATTGATAATAATTGTAAGCAAGGAATTATATAAGACATTACCATTGGTGTAACATTAATTTAGCTCCTCCTCCATAAAATGTGGTTGTTTTGCATATTCTCTTCTCTTCTTCTTTATTAAATCTATGAGTAAGAGCATAAAAGCATGACCAAATACAGTAACAATCTAGATAGAAGAATGTCAGACTATATACTCTTGCATGGAAACAATCTCTATAAGCATATAAGTTCCCTAGTAATGAACATCAACTGCTGACTACCCCCCAATGGCTCTGTCTTATCTTCTAACTACAATGTTTGACCAGACACATTAACCATTCATATGGGCCATTGATTAGTTCCCATTGATTTTATCTCAGTTAAGAATGCCTTGGATTACTACTTACTATTTTTTTTAATTGCTTTGATGTGGACTAACCAGCTTAGAGTCCTACATTGAATAAACTGCTCTGGAGTCAAACGTGGACACTCTCTAGAGTGTCTCCGTCAACAAAACCAATTACCTGTGGACAATTCATACAAATCAGTTTTGCTTTCTTGCATTCATACCAATAGAACTTGAACATGCTGTGGCTTTACAGCTCTCATTGCACCAGTAAAAACAGGAGAGGGTAGAAAAAAGAAAAAATTTGGGAGAAATCACACTTTTACATAACTGCAGTAATTTCTCAACTGAACAAGATAAATGAAATCAGCTAGTATAATCGTATATTTGATGGCAGGTACATCAGACTAACCCTCACCAGCTTGATATTTCCTAACTAATTTCTGGAAACAAGGGAGAAGGGCTAAGATTCAGACATGTATGACGTATGGAATTGTCATAGTTGGACTATATGCCAGCCTGCCACTTACTGTCTAACTGGAACTAAGTGGTGCTCTCTCCCAGACAAGCATTCTGTTAGTTCGTTGCTATATTTGCTTGCTTGCTTGCTTGCTTGCTTGCTTGCTTGCTTGCTTGCTTGCTTGCTTGCTTGCTTGCTTGATTGATTGCTTGCTTGCTTGCTTGCTTGCTTGCTTGTTTGCTGGCTGGCTTGCTTGCTTGCTGGCTGGCTTGCTTGCTTGCTTGCTGGCTGGCTTGCTTGCTTGCTTGCTTGCTTGCTTGCTTGCTTGCTTGCTTGCTTGCTTGCTTGCTTGCTTGCTTGCTTGCTTGCTTGCTTGCTTGCTTGCTTGCTTGCTTGCTTGCTTGCTTGCTTGCTTGCTTGCTTGCTTGCTTGCTTGCTTGCTTGCTTGCTTGCTTGCTTGCTTGCTTGCTTGCTTGCTTGCTTGCTTGCTTGCTTGCTTGCTTGCTTGCTTGCTTGCTTGCTTGCTTGCTTGCTTGCTTGCTTGCTTGCTTGCTTGCTTGCTTGCTTGCTTGCTTGCTTGCTTGCTTGCTTGCTTGCTTGCTTGCTTGCTTGCTTGCTTGCTTGCTTGCTTGCTTGCTTGCTTGCTTGCTTGCTTGCTTGCGCGCTTGCACACTTGCTTGCTTGCTTGCTTGTGGCTGACTGATTTATGGATTTATTTAATTTTTAATTCAGAATGATTCAGCTCAGCTCTCGACATTGCATACAGACAAGTGTGCATATGAAGTTCATATCTTAATTAGTGCTGAAATGAGTGATGGATTATTGGTTGAAAAGTAGATACAGACAAGATTCTGAAGATGAATTTCATGTTTTAGATGGCTGCCTCTTTACTATCCACAAAGGATTCAAAGCATGCTCGAAGTATTTTGGGGTTAAAATTGGCTGAAATTAACATTTATGGATGGGTATTCTACCTGAGGAGCAGAAGGTGATGAAAAGGGGATGAAGGGGATGTCTCGACATCCTGATATATACTTGATGAGAGCATATACAGAGAAACAAAGGAAAGGAAATATCACCAATGATCTATAGGACACTAAGAAGCTACCCAAAGTGGATAATAAAAACTTTGTTATTGTTTATGGTCAAACCAAAATTAATGCCACCACACTCCACAATATAACAATTCTCTAAACCTCACACATTGTTTTGAACAGATGCCTATATTCAGGTTGACAGCAGATCACCTATCTCAGTGGTAGAAGGAAACTCTGGCTCGTTGACCAATATGACAGTCTGTCTCTATCTGAGGCATATTAATCCAAACAACTTGATGAGAGATATCGTGGTGGATTTCTATATTAATGAAGGAACAGCAACAAGTAAGCATTATGCATACAACCACTTTTTCATATTAACATATCACTTTGTTGTGATGAATATGCAAGGAATCTATATAGCTAAAAGTACTTTAGTTCAACTAACATGTCATTACAGCTGTGAGTGTCTATTCCTTGACTGCAAGTTGTGTAGGTATTATGTTGCTTGCTTTTAATTTACACAAACATACTTAAATATATATATTTAAATGCTCAATACACAAACACATCAGGGATAGGCTAGTAGTAACTCAATGACAATTAATACCAATTTCCAGGTAGCCTATTTATTGTTTTAGTAATATATTAACACTGGTTATGCTGTTAATAAATGGTTCAAACTTCATATGCAGTTAACCATGTAGATATAGTTAGTGTTTATACAATTTTATGCCCTGCCCATTATGGGCATGCATAAGATGGGGTAATTTTATTCATTCCTTACTTCGAGAGGAAATGAGTTACAACTGGACCAAAAACATAACCCATAATTATGATGAAGTATTATATACCAGTGGATAAAAATCGATTTTTTAATTGCATCACCTACCGAATTCACAAACAACACAAATATACAGTTTATACTGTATGAAACTTCTCGAAACAGGACCCAATGCACACATATAATTATATCTTTACATTTAGGAGAGATGTATTGACTTTTGTACCATTCCTTTTCTAGCAGGATTTTCTGTTATAGCAAGAGACACATTATTTTCGAATACTGGTTTCCTTTGTATATGAAATATTTCAAAGTATAAAACCTAGCTACAGTGTCTAGAATTAGTTTAGATTTAGATGCCCAGTGAACTTCAAGGGATGGTACAAGCCTCATCATTGTAGCTAAATACATAATCGTATTTCCATCGGTTGCTCATTAGCTGATCAATGACACCATTGCAGTCATGACAACACTCGTCAGTTCCAAAAAAAAATTAATTATGAAATGTGGGTCAAACTGATCTACCAGGGTGTTAACCAATTGTTCTTGATTAATTTGTGCATTTTTAATGATTATCATTTGATGTTAAAAAAACAAGTCTGTACCCTATTTGACCACAACCAGTCCATTTTTATACGTCTTTTTTCATTCTTGTTTGTTAGTTTCTTGCTTTGTTTATTTTAAAGAAGAATTCATTGCGCAAAAATACAGCACATACCTTTCCTTGTTGTTATTGTGGAATATGTTTATTAGATATCAATCGGTTAGATGACCTTTATTATTCGAATAGGTCCATCAAATATAGTTGTATGTCGTTATTTTTCATGCTGTTTCATAGTTATTTGTTTGTTTGTGAGCCAAGAATCAAAATCCACAGCGACAGAATGCTCATGAGTTCACTACACATAAATACACTCATATCTTTCCTCCATGTAACAGATCAAGAAACTACAAAGAGAACATATCTTGCATGATATTTGCCCTAACTTGGACTATATAAAAATAAAAAATAACTTTTTGTTTTGCCGTAAAGCTCATAACTTTCCTATGCTTCACTTTTTATATAACTTGATATCACTTCTAATTATCTGTCTAATGTATGTGACAACATTTTAATTACTATAAGTATTGGCAAGTTATGGTGATTTGAAGTGGTGAGGTTTGGGATTTTCCCTGATGTTTCCCAGCGGTGTCCTGCCACTAAAAAACCACGATACTTATTGATAATCTGTTCATGCGTTACACAGATTAGAGCCACCGCTATCAGCCCACCAAATGTGGGACTTTGACCTTAATAATTAGGGCATTTATGAACTTTTCTGCAAGTTAGATCAACTTTTTTAGGGATCTTGATGTATCTTCCAATAAAATACATCTGCAGAGACATAAAACATACTATTAGAAAGTACAAAGCATAAGGAACACAAATTGAAATTTTTTACCTGTGTATAGAAAAAAAGTTATGGCAATTTATAATACTTTGGTGGTGCTGACATACAGTCGCCCCTTAAAGCTCCTTTCATGACTTATTAACACAAGAAAATTCCAACAAATTAAGAGCAAATAGTAGATTATCAGCTATACATTGGACTTGGTAACTGTTTCCCAAGAGGGAGAACTCCACAGACCGAGCAACAAAACTGACCATGGGTCATTCATCATTCTGCTTATAATGGACAGCAGATGCATTAGCTTGATTGGGTCATCGATGAAGTTAAACAAAATATGGTCCTGTCAATCCAAACATTTCCTTCAAAAGTTTATTGGGATAACCCCATTATCTAACCATTCATTGCAGATTTACAATATTTATTGCTAAAGTATATAGTTACTAAACCCTATACACATGCTTATGCATGGTTTTGTTCAAGGTCTAACTATTGTTAGAAGAGGATAATCACCTCTTTGTAGTGCCATTAGCTCCGATATTACGGCATTTTACTGAATCATGAAATAAATTAGTTCCTTCAATGCATTGGAAAATTGGAGTCTCTGGTGGTAAAGTTCTAATGGATCTATTCTATGCAAGTTATGCATGGGGGAGGGTAGATCTTGGTGAATATCATCGATTTTTAAGGCTGCCAACTTAAAAAGGCAAGTCATTTGCTGGAGTGTTTTTGGAGAATAAAGCACCATTTAGGATTCTAAGAAGCTGCCAAAATATGGTGTTTTGGTGTGTTCTACCATTTTGAAATAGGTGTTAAGACATACACAAGGAAGTGCAATGTCACATTTCCAATAACTGTTTCCAAGAGAATCTTTCAAATATTAGAATGCAAATTACAGTTTTGCATAAGAATTATCTCCATTATGGTGAGTAAACAAAGCTAGGAAGTGCTATATTGCATGTCTACAGCAAAACGTACAGTAAAGAAATCATCCAGGTGCTTATGTTTTCACCAGGGCAAAGAGATTCAGAATAGTTCCATTAAGTATAGGTGCCATTGCATCCTTCATTAACAAGTGAACTTCCATTACCTGAAAAGAGCCAGTCATGAGAGCAGCAGAAATTGTTAGGAATTTTACTCGCACCCACTCTCACCAGAAGTGCAGTTTTTGTGGTAAAATATTCATTATTCAATTCCTATGGCTCTTTTATTTATTTTTAATGATGCCTGAGTCTGAACTTGTACTAGCCCTAGCCCCACATGCTTACAGTGGTCAATCAGTACAAGCCAAAAAATCCTTTTAAAGTTTGATGCAAGACTGACAGATGTTTAGATATTAGGAAGACATAATTTACTATAAACATCAAGAATGGAAAAGAATGAAAGGTAGGAAATATTAAAATAAAAGGATGGATTATGGTGAGGAGGAAGGCTGAAATGGGAGGAAGTAAGACAGAGTGCAAGCTCACAGGTTATACTTTTGTCTATTCAACATGATTAAGGAGTGGAGCAGTTTTTGAAGATATAGAGGTCATTCCCATTTTTGGACCAGCAACATAATGGTGAAAAATGTTTACAAGTGTGACAGCAGAAGTTTCCAACAAAATTTGCAGAAGAATAGCCCTGTAGAGACATCAGCTCACTGTAAAGTGAATTTGTAGAGATATTGCCTTTCTCTAGAGTTAACATTCATGCACCTTACTCTAGATTCAATATGTTTATTTTCTTTTGGTGGTTCCTTTTTAAATTATTTTTTAAATATGTCCAAATCATTCCTGTGGTTTATTTGTATTTTTTATTATTAGTAATTTTTTTATGGAGGAGTGGGAGGAGAAGGGGATTGGTACTTTACTAATAATTATTTATGCTGGTAATAGTTCCAGGTAATTTATGTGCCTCAGCTCTTTGGTCTTTAATCAGGGGCCTCCGTTCTTGTTTAGAATTTTTGATATAATATTTCTACTATGTAGATGTGCATTCACAATATCTATGGAAATTAGAAATATGAGCCCACATGCTATATACTTTAAACAACTAAAGAAGAAATTGAACTGCATTATTTCTATCTGTTGTGTAGGAGGAAGTGATTTTGATCTGGATGACAGTTTCCTAACATTTGAGAGTACTATCTCCTCACTGTCAGAAAGGCGTTGCATCAATATTAGCATTATAGGTGATGATTTGACTGAGGAAGATGAAAGGTTCCAATTAAACTTTAACGAGGATTCAAGGGACGCATTTTCAGGACTCGCTCAGATAGATATCAAAATTCCGAATGATGACGGTAAGTATAATCTAGAATACTGCACTATTGTAAGGGAGATGTCTTAACTGTCCTAGTGGATGGTAAGTATTATAACTAAACTGGTAGCAGAACACCAAAAAAGTTATGAATACATTGTATCTCACACACAAGGTTTCCGATTGAAGAGTTTCCCCCCTGAATTGTGAGATGTAATACAGCCAGCATGGCTAGAGCAGCCCATTCTATAACATTTAGTTAAATAATTGGAATTTGTGTGTTGATCAAATACATAAGGAGGACTTTTTTTAAAATTTGCACTGTTATTTTGTGGTTTTACTTATTGTGAGTGATTGTAGCAGTCAATTCCTCTTATATCATGCTGCACACACATATCAAATGTGGATGAGTACTATACACTACAGGTGTTCTGAGCCACTCTGAGCAATTACTGCATAGAGAGCGCCAGTGTGAAATACACCCCTTGCATGCCCACTGGGACTCAAACCACAGTGCAATTAAGAAATAGTCTGGAACAATGCCTTCCTGTCACATTTGTAGTAATAATGGATGGCACTTGCTGCTGAAGCTATTTCATATGCTGAGATATATGTCATGAAGTCAATGCATCTAGACTCAATGTAACTAATGACTCAATGAATAGTCTAAAGAATTAAGCACTGCCTAGCCACATCCTGTCAGGATGTGAACTTATCTGATATAGAAACTTCTTCCCTCTCTTGCATGAGCACATTCCAGTATGCAAGGTACCCTGGTCCTGCTGGTCTAATATCTTTAGCCCAGTAGCTCCCTGGACCCTCAACCCACCTCTTCCTTTGCACTGATTAGCAGGACTATGTGAACTTGTTGACCCTGTGGGTTCATCTGGTCCTCTGCAGGCCGTGTAGCCTAGCTAGACCCACTTAACCCAACTCATGTATATGATATAGCAACCACAGGCAAATGATATCATACTATATGGTGTGGTGGATGTACAGTGGCACCAGCTCTCAGTCGATCAGGTGTACTCGATACAATCCAGCTTGCATTAAGGGACACCCGATAGATATTATCGTAACTGAGAAGTGGCCTATTGCCTTGGCAGAAAATATAGAAGTAACCCCAAATAATTGTGGAATCTTGGACATGATGTAATAAATAACTCACGAAAGTTCTTTTAAAACACAATGCTTGGAAGGCTAATCTCTTGCCATTCATCAAAGCTGAATGCTTAGGAAAGTGATTAAGTATATTCACTCTATATAGGTACGTCCCAATATGCTAAATTATAATTAGCTATAGGCCATCTGCTTCAGTAGCACCCTGCTTTCTGTGGCCAAAGTTATTATGATATCCCAAATGGTACTGATCCTTCAGTGTGAGATTGATGTGCAGCACCTTCTTCAATAGCTTAAAAGAACCCAATGGAGAAGGCAGATTAAGATCGATTTCCGGCCATCAGACACTTTTAAATTTCATATTATGCAATTTCACCACAGACATCATCCATTTATTGGTATACATCGGCCTGGTATAGATGTTATTGTTCTACTGCTCCCTCATCTCATGAAGCATTTGAATGGACAGGCTAGTGTTGTGATTTGTAGCTATGTCCTTGAAAATTCCCCTGGATACTTCCTAGCCCTTAAATGTCCCAGTGTCCTGCATGAACCAGATCTTCAGGATCAGAATAATAATACTGAGCAGAGTAACAAAATGTTAGACTTGAATGGTGAGTGAGTGATGTCTTGCTCTTTTGCTCCAAGGAGAAGTGAAACAATTTTCGAGGTGATATATATAGATGTCCAGAGACAAGTCAGCATGCAATGTGTGCAGGAAATTCTTGAGGAGAAGCCTTATACATAATATGACCAAGGTCAAAGGAAACCTTCTGGAACTTTGGAAAGGCTACTATTCTGTAGTTTGGACCTAAAGCCAGGAATTTGGCAATCCAAGGTTTAAAGGGAAGGAAAAAAACAAAATGCCATTTGTCAGAATTTTATGGCTGACTTGTGAAGGTACATGAGGCATGCTTGATATATTTGGCCATTGAAATAGCAACATCTCCAATATTGCATAAGGCAATATGTGCCCACTTAACAAGTCATAGATCCATTTATGTAAGTTCACTATATACCTTGTTTTTTTCTCTGGATTAGGTGTTTCCACTTAATATCTGGATACAATTTTAAATACTGGATTAAGCTCACATATAAACATGGTTATAACGTGTTTTTTTCCATTTCAGGAATCTGGGTTATTTTGAATTCATCCCTGATAGTGATTAATGAAGGAGATGGTAATCTCGACATCTGTGTTGACATTTTGAATGGAACCATTGCTGCAGAACTGATATTAACTATTCAATTGGTGGCAGAAGGTGAGATTATATATATACCAAACAAAAATGATAATAATTATATAGACAGGCTTGACTAGTCAAAAAAGAAATGAAGCAAGTGTTTATCATCTTAGAACAAACACTACGTATGAGATCCTTAACCAATATTAATACTGATTTTAAAGAAGCAGTTTTTCATTATTGTAATATCGTGCTGAGATGAGTTACAATTGACAAGGGTTGAGGATAGTTTCTTAGATCTCATTCAATACAAGACACAACACAATCCAAATCATTGGGGTTCTCCTCTCTCTCTTTTCAAGGGCCGCTGCATCCTGGATACAACATATCCTGGATTCAACATACATAGATATTACAAAGTAGATAAGTAACCAATCGAAACATGTGCGTCCTAATTACAAACAAAAGATGTGAGCAGTTCCATTGTGGTACAACAGTTATCAACACCTATACCAAAAATATGCGATTGAGTTTAACAGTGTTACAACTATCCTACTTTTTCTCTGTTCTACACTGGTATATTTTTCTTCCATTTCTTTTTTGACCATATAATTTTTAAATGAATTTTTTTTGTCTTTTTATATCTGTTTTTTAAAATAAAAGATACATGTAAGAATTGCTCAGTAACTCCAGAACTAACAGATCATAGGTTTTCTTCTTTCATTTATAACAGAGTTACATGCATCATAAGTAGTTACTAGGTTTTCTTGAAAGTATATGCTATTAAATTTGTCACAAGAGTAAGGTTCTGAATAAACAAACTGATAACCTTTTTGTAATGAATGTGTTGCTACTTGCTGAGTCAGCACAGCTGGATGGATGGATGGATGGATGGATGGTTGGACGGATGGATGGTGGATGGATGGATGGATGGGTGGATGGGTGGATGGATGGGTGGATGGGTGGATGGATGGGTGAATGGGTGGGTGGGTGGATGGATGGATGGATGGACTGACTGACTGATGGATGGACAAGTTTCCCATGTAGCTTAAGTAGGTTGATTTTACTCCAATAGTTTAGTGATCCTGTCAGGTAGCAATGCAATACTTTCCTCCTTGGTCTCATCTTCAACAAGGTAGGTGTTACCTTAATCACTTTGTCTTTGGCACACAAGTGAAAAAAGGATAAAGAAAAAATATATACTTGTGACTAAGTCCATAAAATATCACTAGTTTTTCACTAATGTAGTTTTTCTATTTTTTCATCCAAGTGGAGAGATCAACTATTCTATATATTTTGAAAGTTGGTAAGCAGGGGAACCTTTGCATGAGACAAAGGACTCAAAGGGTTATCTTCTTGTGCATTTTAGGTCATATCAGTGGTGATCTACTTAGGTTTATTATACCACATGGTTAATATCTCTCCTGTTCTCTAGAAATTTTAGAAATTTACAACTTCACCTTTTTATGCATTCTCATTATAATGAGAGCAATAGAAGGACTCCTCAATCTGTACCACATCAGACCCACAATCAGTGTCACCAATGGAGTTAGAGAAAGAAGGCCTTTGCTTAACTCATTAATGCATAAGATCACATAATAGTATAAAATTTCAAAGATATTGAACCATTACTATAGTTCACACCATCCAGTTCACATTAGAAGAGGAATCATCAAGCACCTCTGACAAAGCCATAAATGTTCCCACCATGCAAGGAGAACTAAAAGTGAAGACTAACCACCTTCATCATGCCTATTACCTTTCATCAGACTAGGGAGAGGTAGGATAGAGAGGACGAGGAAATGGAAGAAAATGGGGGGAAATCTATCCATAGTTATTTGGCTGGCCTTAGTGAAGACAGCACACATGTTTTTGAAAACATGCCATTTATATTGGTATGTCACAATAATGCTATGTAGCTAATCATTCATTTTGTCATTCGTTAATTTCTCATTCATATCTGGAGGCAATGACAATTTCCATTCTATCATCCTCACATACCAAGAGCTAGTGACTTGCCTGAATTGCTGGAATGATTCCACAGTATTTGAGGCAGTGAACTGTTTCATCTTTGGAATCAGTAATTTGCAAATAGCCTTCTTATTGAATAAATCCTGTGGTATACTGAAGGACTGTGAATAGTTTTACATTGAAGGAACAACCGCAGGTCTTATAAATAGAGCCTATGAAATTAAGCAATTTTTATTAGGAACATTCTGTGAGAACATCACTATCATTTTCTTAGGTTACCTTTAGGATTGCTCCTTCAAAATATGGCCAGAGAGACTGGGTCTTTATTAGTTTAAGTTGACAGTTTAGCTCCTTCTTCTACTGGTTCATGTGATTAGCTCATCAATTTTCCATCTGTCCAGTATAAAAAATATTATACAAAGTTGCAATGACTCCCTTAATAACTGACTTGAAATATACTCACTCAACATTTCGGACTAGATGCTCTAGCTTTTATCAGGAATAATGAGATAATAACCTTAATGAGTTTGAAGTATAGCTATCCACCATGTGAAGCAAACGACACACTTGATACTCATGACCTGATGTTGGCAGCAATGAAGGATGGAGGGCTGAAGAAAATAATAAAATTTAAGTTGATTATTGAGTTTATCTGTACTATGTCAACTGAGAGTAGGTTTTCAATAAGTGTACATAATTAAGCAGTAGTGTTTATTAGCACCTATTTGCAAGAAAGCACAAGTTTTCATGCAGATTGGGATTAGAAATAGGGTAAAGTTCACAGTATGTGGTGGCCTCTTGCTTAGCAAACTCATTCCTAGTAGCTTCTTCTCCAGCTGTGAAAACACTATGCTACAAAATCATGTGTTCACCAAATACGAAGTTATTAATAAAAAATTTATTGAAATAACGGGGGGGGAAACTCTAACAAAAATCTGTTCTAAATTCTGTATACCAATATATAATAGTTAGACGACCATATATGGATTATGTTTAGCATGCTAGGGAAGATTTTCTGTTTGTTAGACAATACGAAATTGTTTATTATAATGGTCATGAAGACGCGCTCACTTACAACTGGCTGGTTGAAATTCATACAGTGCTTATTATTGTAACAAGACAGTGATAGTCAGACACACAGTACAAACTAACTCACAAAAGGCTGACTAGTAGCTAAAATGTTGCAAACAATATAACAACTAACACACTAACAACTAACTAATACAAAAATTGAGTTTTTAGTTTTTACAGAACTATCACAATTAAACCACATAAAAGACATGTAGTACAAACTGCTTAACTAATGAATTACTACATACAGGTTAGTATAATTATTATACTCCACATACACAACAAATGTTTCGTTTCTATGGACCAATCCCATTGAAGAGTTTATTGTGGCAAAGGTTAATCCACTATATATCTCATATTTTATAGGTGGTGCACTTTCAAGAGTGATTAATATCAGTTCTTCTGGAATTACTCACTGCACATTATTTACTAACATTGATGATACGATCATTGAGAATACAGTGAATTTTACTTTATCACTAATGCAAACTGATACGGAAGTGGAGTTTATAAATGGTGAAGTCAGCCTTACATTCATTGATAATGATGGTAAGACATACATTGATGTAAATATAATTATAAATTTACCATTGTATTAGTAATTCTATTCCAGTTACCAAAGAAGCTGACTGAATAGCAAGAATGATAAATAAAGAGGTGTCCTGATTAGAATCTGCACATTTTATAGAGCAGCTTGGGTGGATATATTATTCAATTACATGCACATAATGAGGAGGGCATGCTCTATTATTTTAGAATGAAGTATGATAATCTTCCCTTTTGACCTCTTTGCAATCTGATGATGTGAAGGTGAAGTTATACATTCATTCTTGCTAGAACAAGTCTGGTTATAATCCTAGTTAGTACCTTGGGGATTCATTTTATATTCACTGAACTGAACCATCAGGTATTGAAGGTTAAAAAATTCCTGTGGGATTTGTGGTTTTCTGGCTTGGCAGGTGCATGTGTTGTCTGAGGTGTTGATTATTCTTAGCAGGAAGGTCTTGAAAATACAGCTCATCTGCTTGGATTACATTGGTTCCACCTAGATTTTTCTTACCAAGTTTGAGTCATGACATTTCAACCCTTCTAGGCCAATATGCACATATGCTCTCCATGTGGATTCATTGAGTAGCCATACTCGAATTTCTCACCAGGTACAATGGATTTTAGTGACTTCACTTATTTTTTATAGAACTGCTGGCAAAGTTTCTGGGCATTGAGCCTCCCTATGTCTCCTTTTGTTGACTCTGATTGTAAACAGTTTCTGCCATTAATAAAGGACAAACTATACATGAGGCGAATAAAGTAAGAATAGAAAGAAGAAAAAAAAGATAAAACATTACCTATCATATATATATATAAGACCAAGAGGGTTGCATCATTTAGACCATTGGTGAGTTTTTAATCTTAGTTAAGTATGGTGGGAAAATTGATTTATATTGGCCTAGACCACAGAATGATAAGAAGCTGCTTAGGTTATATTGGCTGATATATATGCTTAGTTGTTCGGTACTTTGTGGGGCTACCTTTTTTAAATTTATGCCTGATCAATATAGGAGTAATATTCCTTTACTCTTCTCTCTCTCCATATTTTTGGCTCAATTTATTTGGTTTGTATTAATAGTTAATATAGTAATGTTTACCTGTGCATAAATAATGAAATCATAATTATTATGCTGATTCTGTATGGCACTGTGGATGTAATCTTACATTTAACACCAAACCAGGGGCAAAATAATAGGCTTATGTTGTTAGCAAATGTATCTTTTTAGAGACATAATTAAGCAAATACGAACATGCTGGGCACACACTGCTTTCTGCATTGGACAAACATGTGATATATACTTTATAATGACCCTCTCAATAATTAGCTTGAAATTTACTCTCTTACTAGATGCACTAAGGATAGAACTTACATAATGATTGAGCAGTCATTGGTAAATAGTGGCTGATGTGCACAAACTAATATAAAGCACTGGAATTGCTATACTACATGAATATAATCAAATACCAATATCCACTTACTCAAGTAATGATGATGTAATTACCCCACACTGCACATGCATGAAGCAGGTTAAAGTAATTGTGTTGACACACTCTCTCTCTCTTTCTGTGAAATTGTGGGACTCGCACATTTTACTGCATTATTTGTTTGCTTGCCTGTTTGTTTGCACTTCAGTACCACTGATTGCTTTTGATCCAAGCCCGATCATGGTTACTGAAGGTGAAGGTAATTTCCAGATCTGCATTAAACTTGTGAACCAAACGATCGATATTGGAATAACCATTTCTCTTGGGTACACCTTCCTGGATGAAAGTGGTAAGAATAATAAACGTCATGTTTTTTATTATTATCAAGAATGGAAACAAGATTATGTATATAGACCACAAAGGCAATTTACTAAATTAAAATCATGTGCTCAAATATTTTCAGTTAGTTTCCTTTCTTGTTTTTGACTAAACATATTTGTCATGTTTATATTTTTGTTGTTTCTCTATATAATGTGCTGTCAGTCAGCAAAAGCAATCTTATGATTAAATAAAGAATCAGACAGATTTCTTGCAGCATTTATCTTCTTTTTAGCACTTTTTCTAACTTGCTTCAACTCTTAGAATATTAGCAACAGTTTTCTTCAATGATGTTGTGATGTTGTTAATAGTAACTCTAAAACATTGTTCTATTGCAGTAGTTTCTACTTTTCTTAGCTCCTTACTGCTTACTTTAGTAGTCAGATAACATGCTAGAATGGATTTTCTGTTTACTTTGTCTACATATCAATGAAGTAGTCTCACACAATAACTATGGTATTTGTTTTGTTTACACCCTTCAGGAAAGAGATAGTAAGAATATATTCTAGTCCCTTCTCAAAAATTTCGATGCATTTCCCACACTCAATATGTTCTATGAATTTACTAGAATTAAAGGCAGATATAATACCTTTATGGAGCTTGTAATGATCGAGTAATTCACTTGAGAACAGAAAATATTTCTGTCTCTCTCTCTTTGCACAAGCTTTCTTTTGATTCAAACTATTACATGCATAGCCATACCAACTTATATTTGTACCTCACCCCCTCCGAGTGTAAGGTCAAAGAGTTCAAGTAATATTTTGTTGTTCCAGAAGCAAGAAGAGGCTCTGAATTTCTAAATATTGTGGAAAGTGTTGTGGGTCTTTTAATGTTTATTGAACTACATTTTGGTTCCTCCTATTCTTTATCCTTCTTTGGGAACAAACCAATAGGGATTACATTGCACTCCCCAATAATGTGTAGTACAGTTATTAGGCAAGTAACCATGATTACAATATTTTGAAGGAAAACTGTGTAAATGGGGTGCAACCTTCTGATTTCTATTGGCAAAAATGTTTTCTATAAATACCTAAATTATTTCTAGAAGTAAAAAAATAAGGAATGTAAATTAGTAATATTGGTAGCTACTAGCATTACATCATCAAACTCTCTCAAACAAGACGAGTGCAAGAGCATTAGCACTGACAAGCAGTTTTCATCAAAAGGATTTTAGCAGTTATTCAGAGTTAACTTTCTCTTTGGTAGATTCTATGAGTGTTGTACTTGGCAGTTTACATCCCTCTATTAGGTACAGGATAATACATATAATGAACTGTCTTCATATTTGCAGGTGATGATATAGACACAACTAACACTTCAGACATGTTTGTTCTCACTTCCTCTGCAACTTATAACTGCATCTTATTTGGTGTCACTGATGATACCAAAATTGAGGGGACAGAGAATTACATTATTACATTGATGCAAGGAAGCATTGAAGTGGAGTTTGTAGGTGCCATCGCCATCACCATTGTGATCACCGATGATGAGAGTAAGACAATCATAATATAGAATATAGAGATTTATTAACACTTCAATATGTTTGGTGCATATATATGATTGTAATGATCAAGATTTTTTTATCTTGAAAGGCCTGGTTCACATTATGAGTTAACAGACACTTCACAACACATTATGGGGAAGGATTTAGAGGGGGTGCTGGGTTCAAGATCCCAGTTATGATGATTAAAAGGGGTAAATTTTCAGTTTCTTTGTCATTTTCATTCCTACTCCCCTCCCTCCACTGGTGACTTTTTTGAAGATAAGATAATGAATGGTAGAGGGTGGCCATTGTTAGTTAATACTCTGAGAAGATAGTCAGTGTATTCACCCCTTTAAATTAGAAATACAGTCTATTCCAATGTAGTTCAAAGCCTCAGAAGACTTACACAACCTGTTTTTCTTAACCAAACAGCTAGAAATATAACAATAAAAGAAATGTTGTCCCTTTTTATACAACGTTAGAAAATGTCAAACTAAAGTTCTTGTGTTATACCAACTGTTGAGACATATCAACACTGTCCAAGTGAAATAGGCACTTGTCCAAGTTATGATAATGTGTTTGTTTGTTGTTTGTTTCAGTACCTCTGATTGCTTATAATTCAACCATGATCGTGGCTAATGAAGGGGATGGTTATTTCGAGGTGTGCATTGATGTTGTCAACCAAACCATCGAAGAGGGGCAGATTGTATCTGTTGCATACACCTTTCGAGATGGACCTAGTAAGTGTTTATACCTAATATAGAAGAAAACATTGGATGTTTTCAATATTATAGGTTAGCTACCTATTCATTATGGCAGGAGGATAGGTATAAGAAAGCTTTGGATATGCCTAACAATAGAACACACATTGATCTGAATGTTACCTACAGCAGTGACTATATAATCACAGACTCATGCTTGATTAAAATAGGTGAATACTCAGTGGAAATAAGCAGGGAAAATTTCTATTTGGCTAAATTATATAAAAAAGAAAGAAAGAATTTTTGGTCTATTACTTCGATAATTCTAGAGCTAAAAATATATTTTCCTCAATATCTGCTCAATGAGTTCTGTGTTATATTATTCAAGTTAGAAATGCCTTGACTGCATTTCATTACAACTTTTCAAAACAGCGACTGACACCTGAGCCCTAAACTGAAATATCTAGTTCTAGGAAGTCATCCTGTGATAGGTCAACTTTACTTTAATTTTTTATTACCTTCTACAGTTTCTCTAAAAAGTATACAGGAGATTGAAATGCCAGGAGAGCAACAGATTTTACTTATAGCTGTGGTAATGTTTTGCATAACATAGTTGGTTGAAGGTTTTGGAAAGACCTAGAGATATGATTGTTTGTATAGAAGACTTTAACTGTAATATTAAAGTGCCATGGCTGTTGGTTCTACTTCCCAGTTAGTACAAAGCTGGCCATACCTGCCAGTTTGCAATAACCAGCCTTAGCCTGCCATAAAGGGACTAACTGTCTTCTGTCTCTCAAGCTTACGATTAGCTCACTTGATTAATGATTTCGTCTATGAGTGAGACTCACAATTCCAAGGTTAGATACTTTCAATGAAAGATTACTAGCATATACATAAGCCCTTGGCATACAATGTTTTAACACTTTAACCCTGGCTTGAAATAACAATATCATCTAGGAGATAGAAGATGCCAAGCATACATGACACGTGACACATGGTATGCAGGAATTTTATTTGTAATGAAGTAACACCAAGAGTCCAAGGTGTATTCTACATAGATTGAGATCTCCAACAAGTAATCACTATTGATTTACTGGAGTATTCAATAACAGTAAACATAAGAATGAACAAAACACCTAAAAAACCCATAAAGGTCCTTTACCTTGTGCTTCTAAAAGGTACTAACTCTATACAGCAAGAAATACATTTCTCTCAAATATTTCCATATCCAAAATCTAAAATCTATTGCTGACTTCAGTTTTCCCTTTGGATACTACCTTTTTAACTGTTTTTCTATACAAAGTCACTTCCAGTCGGCCTTGCATCCTTTAAACTGCCAGACCTAAAAATGGTAATATGTAAAAATCATTCTTTAATGCATTCACCGGTGCAAATGTATACATATTTTATGTGCCAAGAGCTTTAAAAAGAATCCTTCATAGTTTCTAAGATATGCTAAACCTTGCCATTTCAGCACTGCAGTGTTTTTATATCAGAGCAGAGATTCCTACAGCTTGATTTAGATTTCACCATGCAAGCTATATTAACCTTTTTAGTGGTGTCTATAAATTTGCATTCTTGGTGGTGCAGATATAAGCCCCTATGATCAGGAATATGCAATGTGCATGTGCAGATATACCTGTTGTCAGCTCTATACAATTAGTACTCGAAGTGTGTTTGACTTGGGTATCATTGTGTGTGTTCATATTACTATTTTTGAGGATCAAAATGCTCTTTAAGTTCCTTCAGCTATCAATGCTACAGTTTCATAGCTCAGAAAGCAATCCTCTACAGGGGCAGATCCAGGGTACCATGATAGTGGGTAGTAGTGGGATTAAAATGGCCACCAGATGGTCCTGTGCAGCATTGAATACTGACCCAGTCATGCCACCTCTTTGGTATGATATATCACTTCCAATATGTATTATTAATTTCTACACAACAACAAAAAACATTGCTATTGATGTACTGATTTACTAATGATAGCAAAGGACCATGCCTTACCTGGATCTTGCTCCTACTTAATCTGCAGTTAAAACCAGTATACTATACATAAATGTTTTCAAACTGTTCATAGAAACCATATATTATTAATGTTTTAAAACTGTTCATAGAAACCAGTATATTATAAATAAACTGTTCTTAGAATTAGAATAACTATAGTAAATGGAAGGGCGCATGTTTGGCGCGAATTACAGCTACTAGTTATTTTGTCTAGTTTGTCGTTTGTTTCGCTGGTTAGCCATGCCTGGCAGAAGTAAGAAGGCCCAGGCAGTGTCCAAAGTGTGGGAGGAGGGTAAACTTTCACCGAGCAATCGCAGAACAAAACTCAAGGAATGGTCCGATGAGACCATATTGCTGGCCTTAAAAGAAATAAGAGAGGGCAGGATGAGTGCTAACGGTGCTGCTCGAAGGTTTAAAGTTCCCCCTTCCACTCTAAAGGACAGGATCTCTGGAAGAGTTGAGCATGGTACGAAACCTGATCCTTTACCATACTCGGATGAAGCTGAAGAGGCTGAACTTGTTGAATTCTTGGAGAAATCTGCTGCCATGGGATATGGTAAAACCAAAAGAGAAGTTTTTAGCATCGTAGAGAAAACTTTGAAGAAGAAGGGAAAGGATCTTAAGCACTTCAATGGTGAGGGTTGGTGGATAAGATATATGCAGTGCCATCCTAAGCTCTCATTATGCTCTAGTGACACCCTCTCTATGGTACGATCCAATGCCATTACCAAGGCAAACATGGAGAAGTACTTCTTGCTGCTGGAAGACACCTTGGTGAAACATGACTTATTGAATAAACCTTCATATATTTACAATGGATGCGTCTGGGATGCCATTGGACCAATAACAACCAAAGATAATTGCACCCAAATGTATCATGGGCTATCAAATGACAACAAGTCCCAAATTACTGTAGTTGCTTGTGGTAATGCCGCTGGGCAAGTTCTTCCACCCATAAAGGGGAAAGATTCAATCACGAGTGGTCAGTAGGGGAGGTTCCAGATACGCTGTATGGCATGAGTGAAAATGGATGGATGCAAGAGTGCTGACTATTCAGCAGTCGTTAGAGAGCATTTTGGAAAAGGAGAAGGAAAAGAAGAAGCCAAGGAGAATAGATTGAAAGAGCGTGAAGAGAAGCAGTCAACGGGAAGCAGAGAAGGAAAGAAAAGCTAAAGAACGAGAGTTGAAGCAGATGGAAAGACTGAAGAAAAAAGAGGAGATGGAACAGAAGTGCAAATGAAAGGAAACGTAAAAGAAGAAAGGCTTTACCAAGTCTTTTATGACACGGAGCAAGACTGGGAATGGGTTCGCTCCTCAACAGAGTGAAAGTATAAACGATGAGTGTATGGTCTGCTTTGGCAATTACGTGGATGACATGTCATTGGAAGGAGTTTTACAGCTGGGTTCAATGCACGAGTGTTGTTGAGTGTATGAAGTGGATGCATGAAGCGTGTGTTTGTAGTGATGACAATTTAGTTTGTAAGTGTGGTAATGTTTTTAACTAAAATATGCACTACTATCGTTATAACTTTTCATTTATTATAAAACTTTGAGTTAGCATTTAATGTGCTTGATGCTCATGTAACTCATAAATAATATACTTTAGCAGCAAACAAAAATTGGTAGTGGTCGACAATTAGAACAATAACAGTTTAACGAGTGTTCGAGAATAGATCGAGGTCTCCGACATTAGATCGCCGAGTTCATCTGCAAAACATTGAGACTTCTGGAAGGCCTACGGAAGTGTAAAATGCAATTTTAAGGCCCAAATAAATTTGCTACAATATAAACTTGGACCGAAGTCGATACAATAAACATTCGTGGATTTAATTATGTGGCAAAGTGAACTGGTCGTCAATTGATGAATGACGCCATTCTTGATTTCAGAAAATTCCATTTTTAACAGAATGTACTCACCATACTGAACAGCACAGACTTACTAGCCTCCATATATATCATGTATTCCTTGGAAGCTGGATATTTAACTAGTCCCTTGCATTCTGAGCTCTCTTCCTACTTATTACAGTGCACTAGACTTTGTCATCAAACTCCTCCCCCTAGCAAGATGCATTGGGGAAGAGTGCTGGCATTTGAAACAAAAACAATTAGTTGATTACACGTAGTATGTCATATTGTAGAATTGATGAGCAAATATGTGCAATTTTGTCTATAATAGTGAAAATGAAAGTTAATCCTTGTCTCACATTTACAGGCATTGACATTTCAAGGGAATCATTTGATCTTACATCTACGGCACATCCGGTATGCATCTCGTTTGTCATCTGCGATGATGAAATCATTGAAAGCTCAGAGATATTCACTATTATGCTGGTGGAAAAAAATAGGGAAGTGGAGTTTGTTGATAACACAGCCGCCATCATGATCATTGATAATGATAGTAAGACTTGCATTGATGTAGAGTATAGAAATTTGCCATTGATTCAATTTGCATTTTTTTCAGTGAATCTAAAAGCTGTTTATTTAGCATGTACATGAGCTGGCACCAACAAACTACAATACATACACCTATCCTATGATTATAAACTATATACCCACACAACATATGAAGTGAAATCTTTTTTATAGCACTATATAAATATATAAATGACGACCATATTTCCCAATTCATCAATCATAAATGATTTCTTTTTAAAGATGCCACAGTGGGAATAAATGAGACGCTATATCGCTCAGTGGTGGAGGGAAATCCTGGCCCATTTAATACCGTGAGTGTTTGTGTGACACTGATCAGAATCACTTCAGAAGGCTTGGCAAGAGATATCGTAGTGAATGTGACTACTTCAGATGGAACAGCAACTAGTAAGTATGCTACAAATGTTGTTTTAATTGTTTTATGTTAATCGTACTCTATTACCCATAGACTGTTGTATACCCTTAGTTTACTAAATAAAGCATTTGACCTATTTTGAGACACCTGTTGTGGTTCTTACTTTGGACTCATGGTGGTGACTACTACAAAATCCGCCATTACTACAAATATTTGGGTGTTGAAATATACTGACATACATTTTGGTTGTAGACTATATACATGAGTACGGTTTTGTATCTTATCAAGCCAATATATTTAGTTGAGTTGTTTGTTTAAGATTCCTCCTGGTTTCTAGTTTATCCAAAATGAAACTGCTATACCTATATTGAATTGAGACGTGTAAAAACACAAAGAAACAAAGACAATATGATGTGGATGCAAACTATTCGCTGAAATTAATTATTATTCTATAGTATATAAATGGTACAGGGTCATATAACTGGTTGTGCTACATTTTCATTTTCTTTCTTTTCCCAAGTGTATCCAATTAATTTGTTTGTTTAGTATGTTTCTAGTGATTTTTTTTTACATTATTTTATATATATTTTTATATTTGAGTCTTTCGTTGTCAATGTTAAGTCTTATATACTGAGTATATAGTATTTGCAATATCAATATCAATCCAAATCACTGTTATATTTCAATTAGAGAAAAACAATTACAATATCAAAACAGTAACTTTAACACTCTGAATAATAGTCAAAACTCAGATACAAGAGACTACAGTCAACAAGGTTCAAACCCGAATATCCCTCCCTAAATGTACCATAATCTGACATGTGTATATAACAATAAGTATCACTAAGACTACAGATAAATACTACTTAATTACTTATTACATGAATATGTACATGCCCATACAGGCTAAGTTATTATCTCTCTGACTGTTTCATCCATATAAGGTCAAGTTATCACATATACCTCTATTGAATTGACACACGTAAAAACACACACACACAAAAAAGACAATAATTATGATGTGGACACTATTCGCTGAAATTAATTATCATTCTATAGTATATAAATGGTAAAGGGTCATATAACTGGTTGTGCTACATTTTCATTTTCTTTCTTTTTTTCCAAGTGTATCCAATTAAGTTGTTTGTTTAGTATTTTTTCCAGATTTTTTTTTTACATTCTTTTATATATTTGAGCCATTGGTTGGTCTTACCGAGTATATAGTATTTGCAATATCAATAGCTTTACCTGTCAATCCTAATCACTATCTAAGTCTGAGTTCTGTGAACTCCCATCTCCAAGATTCAGAGACTCTGTTTTTCTCTCCTCCTGGATCTACATAGCCAACATAGGGAGTGTGCTTGATTGGCCAATCATTTCTTGTCGAAATAAAATTAATTTGAAGCTATACTATACAAAACCAACACACAAAATATTATACTAATGAAAGGGTTATATTTCTTATTGCTAATGTGTCAAACTCAATTTTAATATATTAATTCTACAAATTATCCACTTAAAAAAACTTGTGTTACTTATAAATGTGTTTTTGTTACATAAAATGCATCTCTATGGCCTTTTTAAATTCATTTTTTCCCTTCCTGGGTGACATATGCATATAACAGTTACAGAAGATTATACGCTGGATAAAAATTTACTGACCTTCCCAAGCGGTGCACAAGTGATGCAGAAGCAGTGTGTCACAGTCAACATTACAGGAGATGTTCTACTAGAGACAAGCGAGAATTTCATGATAGTTTTCAATCTAATAACACCAGACATATTTCAAGGAGACTCCAGTGTAGCCATCACTATTGTTGATGCAGATGGTGAGTGCATATTAGGCTAATATTGGCTGTAATATTGGTTGCTATTGTTATTTTAGTTGTAATAGAGTACAATGCAGTCGTAGAATAGAAGCTCTAGTGTTGTAGCTCAAGTAATTGATAATTTGGTGTTGTATGCACAAGTAAGTGTACATGCTCATTGGATTACCTGTTCATGTTTGTGATAGATGATGATGAGTATTGCACAAATCACATACCTACATACACACATACATATGTACACACATGCCTACATGCATGCATACATGCATACATGCATACATGCAGACATACATACACAGACATACATTCCTGCATAAATACTTGCATGCATGTATGCATACATACATACACACACATGTACATACATATACATATACATACATGAATACATATACAGTACACACAACATACACACATACAGTTTATCATCAAAAAAAACTTTGCACCCTGTACACGAACATTCAAATTTGTCACATTCTTTGTGTGAAAAGTGAGAGAAGTGTTTGTAACATGGGTCGCAATGGTGGTTCTCGAGCCAGGTTCTTGACAATTGCTATCCACGAACCATTCATGAGTGATTCACAATTTTTTCCAATACAATGCACATACATACATACATATATACATATACATCATGCATACATACATATACATACATATACATATACATAATACATGCACACATAATACATGCATACATACATACACACATGCATACATGCATAATACATGCACATTTACATATATTCCTACATGCACACATATATGCATGCATACATACATACACACAAGCATGTGTGCATAATACAATGCACATATACATATGTACATACGTACACACATGCGTGCATACAAATGGATGTACGGACAAATTCATAGGTAGAAGGTCAGGCAGGCAGACGGAGAAATGAATGAATTGAAGGATGAACAAATTGATAGAGAGAGGCACACAGACAGATAGACTGACAAACAGGTAGACATACATGCAGACAGACAGAGAGACAGAAAAGCAGACATTCAAGTAGACAGAAAAAGTGACTACAGCACAGACAGGCAGACAGATAATGCTTAACTAGAGTGAAACATGTACACAAGTCTCTGAGGTAAAATAGCTGTAACACAATAATTACGATCACATCTATGATGTGCACTAAAGACTTGACCAAGTTATTCAATTTGGTTGTTTGTAAAACTAATGCCAATAATTGGTTTGTTGTTGTTATTTGATTAGTTGTTGATTGTTTGTATTCTTGCTTGGTTGGTTTAGTTCTCTTGGTTGCTTTCAATCCAACCACGATCATTGCCAATGAAGGAGATGGGAATTTACAAGTCTGCATTAGTATTGTGAGGGGAAGCATCCGTGTTGGACAGACTATATATATCGGACACACAACCTTGCTTAGTGGACCAAGTAAGAGTTCATATTCTGAGATCAGGATCAACCCTCTGAATATTTCCCACATTCTAAAATTTGTGTACCTAGCTATTAAAAAGGGCAGAATGATTGGCATCAAAGAGTCTCAGCTTGACACAGCCATATGCTCTGCGAGATAGATGTAGCAATAGTGACTGGTGGAATAAACAGAACATAGTAGATGCAGTTTAAAATGTTGTAAGAAGTTATAATTTCTGTAGGTACCATTTCAATTTCAAATGCTGATTCTTCTGCCACCTCTTTCAGTGAATGTCACCTCTATAGCTATCTGTTGCCACTGAGCTCCCACAAATTATGATTATATTATCACCTCTTCTAGACTACTCATGGTGCAAATGTACACTGCAAAGTAAACAATATTAGAGGGGAGAAAATTATTTATCTAGAGTTTATAAATGGGCAACCATTATTCGAGTGTCAGACCATTCCAGCAAATATTTTATTGCAGTAGGGCCAATGAAGAAATACTGATTTACATTATATATGTGTATGTTTATCTGATAAAAGTCATGAAATTTCCATTTTTACTTCTGTTATGGCCTTATCTCATTGCAAACAATCTTTATCAAATTTAGCACTTGCCACATTGGCATGAAAGTAATAGGGCTCTCTCAATTCAGCAGGTTAGATTGGAAAAAAAAGTTTACAGGTACTTCTATTCAAATATTGTTAGTCATGCAGACTCTGCACACAAATTGAACATAACTTCAGTTATAAAAAGTTTAAGGTACCTCTAGACCACATGTAGCCAGGGCAAAGTTAAACCTCATGCAGAGTGGGATGTTGTATTCTATGAATGTGTTGTTGCATTGATTTGAGCATGCAAGTGAATTCACTGCCTCATATTCACAGGTGTAGATATCACAATACCATCATTTGTGCTCAATTCTTCCGTGAGTACTGACTGCATCTCTTTTCACATTGATGATGATGACATAATTGAGGGGACAGAGAACTTCACTGTTACTATAGTGAAAATAAGTATGGACGTGAAGTTTGCAGACGACACCGCCACCATCGTTATCATTGACAATGATAGTAAGATATGAATTGAAGTAGAATACTCTGTTAGCTTGATTTGCTTTTACAAAAGCTGGTTGTATCACATGATCACTTATAAACGAGAATCAAGCAGTAGATGCTATACTCAATGGGTTTAGTTGTCTGAGCCTAAGTGCCAGGATAAGAAGGCAGAGGCTACAGAGCATAGCCTGCAAAGTGCGCTTATAGTATCATATCTTATAGTAGTATGTCTGGTCCCTAGTAATGTGAAAAGCATTGACTCTCGAACAGAGGAGTAAAAATGTCATGGCATGTACACAATAAATGAAGGCTGGAACAAATAACCTCTAAAAAGGATTTGTCAAAACAGCATTGCTAAATCGAGAGTGTTCATGGTATAAGTCTGAGAATAGACTAATTTATGCTTTTTAGGTCTAAAAATGATAACCATAACTGACCAGCTAAAATACCCTATCCTGCATTTAATATTTGTCACACATAACATGTTCAAGTAATTTACCTATTCACACCAAACCCATGACCAAACTCCCAAATGAATAAAGGACACCTTGAAAAGATTCTCACACTAAAATAATGCTTACGATCAGATAATTTGCCATGATATTAGTATAATAGATTGCCTTGCACATGTGAGGAACAGGTTTTATTTCTTCACTCGCATAATGTGTAAGTTTTGGCCCAGAGTATTTTCTGTGAAGAATTTTTACAAAATTTACTCATTTTCTAAAATTTCATGCTCCATCTAGGTACTTAACTACATGTAGGCAGATAATCTTGTATGCTCAGTTCTTAACATCTTGTTTTGTGAGCTAAACTGATTATTTGGTCTTTAGACCTGTAGCAGCATACATAAACAAATTATGCTTTAAGGCTTTTAATACTTTCCTGAACTAACTTTATATAAAAAATCCGTTATCCATCAGCACAAACAATTAATGTCACCATTATTGTTACTTTATTATAGCTATCTGCTTATGTATAGTGACGGTATTTGTAAATATTTGGCCTATCAAGCAAATTGTGAACTCACTGGTGCTCACTATATGCATAAATATGATGACCAATTTGATAAATTCCACTACACCCAATCATAACCAAATTTATGTTTTGACAAGGTGCCACTGTTAGAATAAACCAGGATCTGGATCGTTCAATAGTAGAAGGAAACAATGGCTCATTTACTCCAGAGAACATATGTGTGACACTGATTCAAGTCACTTCTGGAGGCTTGGCAAGGGATATCATAGTGGATGTGACAACTTCAGATGGAATAGCAATTAGTAAGATTTATACAAATGTTAACATTTTGTTAAAATACTCACTAAAGCACTAATCTTCTGTGCTCTCAGTAATTAATATGTTGGAATATAAGGGATCACAAGTAAGGCCTAGGTATACAAGGTTAAGCCCTCAGAATAAATATATCTCGGTAGTGGTTCATAGAGAAATACATGATTATGGTAACTTGTGCTCTTCTTACTTTTATAGTGTATACGAAGCCTTTATGGTATTGGGGTGCCAACCTGCCTGCACCTGTGTATATTTTGGTGTGGAGGCTATAATTATTTCATGGTGGCAGTGATCAAACACTAGCCTTGAATAGGTATCACATTTTTTTTTTAAACAAACAACTATATTGACTTTTAAAAAAGAAAGAAAACAAGGCTGAATCCATGACGATCACAATTAGTTAGATGATCTGTCACCATTTAAAACTATTGTTGAAGATGTGGTATGGAGATGTGATAAAGGGGAACTGTTTGTGGACTGCATGGGTACAGTCTTGATTTCTTTATTTTTTTAGCAATCCAATATAGGATTTTTTTAATTGTTTGTTCTTGGTTCAGGTGAGCATTTTTGTGGTTTGTTTGCTGTTTTACATTATTATTAGTTGACTAGTAGAGGACTACACCAAGTCAGAGTTTCAAGGTCTTTAAGGTTTTTTAAACACTACGTTGTGCACTACACATATCCTGCCAAGTGTTGTTATAATTGTTGACTGTACCATTCTAACTACACCACATCCACTACACAAAAATCAGCAGGTAGCACTTCTTGTTGTTGTTGTTGACTCTATCCATATGGAATCAGCTAAAACATCTTCTAGGAATTGGTAACAGTTGCACAGGAGAACTTCACCAAGGAATAGCAGAAATCACCCACTATCTCCTTTGGACATGGTAAAAACAGGAACAACAACTCCACAAACGAAATAGCAGATTGAGTAATTCTGCTTGGAATGCAGTATATGTGGTCTTTAATAAATTCTGATTTGAAAAACGGCATGTGAGCTAGCTTGATTGAGTCATACACAAACCACCTCTACCCATGCATCTTTACCACAATCAAGAAACAGATGATTTGGTGCAAGACATAGAACATTTGGAGTCTTGTGGTACTAAAACCAATTTTATTCAAGTTATCTAAATGCATAAAAACAGAAGATCTTTGAAGATAAATTTCAAGGTTTTTTCACATTTCCAATTACTTTTTGGTCTGCTGGTGTACTACTTTAGTTAAGGATTCAAGGCATGCTATGAGTCTTTTTGGCAGTGATATTGGCTGAAGATCATTTAGGCAACTATCAATTTGAGACATGAAGAGGAAGGGAAGTGAATTAAATTGCAGATTAAATTGAGCAATTTTTCACTGCGCTTAAATATCTCTACAAAGAGTTAAGCTTAGTAACCATTAACAAAAAATTCCACTAGAACTCACCCAGTAAAAACTAAATAAAGCTGTTGGTTAAGGTTGCTTGTGTACTAGAAAATTGCTAAAATGGCAAGGCTACAGTGGCTAGGATTATCATCATCAGCTTCAGCTATAGTTAGCTAGCTCTCACGAAGGCAGTAAATGATATAGGATATAGCATGTAAGTATCCTTAATTGACAGTTACATTAGGATTTATAAGATCCTGGTATTAGCTGGATCAAAGCTGAAATGTCCACTCTTACTCTCTCCCCTAAATACTAGAGAGCTATTGTAAGAAAATAAAATGTTCTAAGTATTTGTTTTTACTTTTATTGTTCCACTAAAAATAAAAAAAGTGTATTGAAAGAGAAACCTTAAAGGTCATTGATTGCTCCATGGTAACAATCTCTACCCTGACTCTGCTTGCAGCAATAAAGGCCAGTTTGCAATAGACAGAAGAAAATCTGTTCCGTTGAATCCATTTCCATTGCCTATAATACATTATTCAATTAATTCTGTTGCACTATATGGTTCCCAATATTATATTGCCTTTGTCTCTGCTATATTTGAATCTTTGAGCTTTAGATGAACGTTACAATAGGTGGCAGTACTAGTAGTGAAGAAGAGTTGCATTTGATTTTTCTATTTTTAGGAGGTGACATAAAAAGTGGAAAAGGAATACATGGGTGCAATCTATTCAACAATACGACCGAAAACAGAGCAAATATTGTAAACTACTCTCTGGTTTAGATTGCATATCTGCAATGCATGAAAGTTAAATTACTGCATCACTTGCTGAAGTATTTTTTATAGCGCTAGCTAGTTATCCGGATAGTCACTTCCTTCAAGGCATGTCCCTTCACCTTGATGCCTTATAGCCTTTGGCTAAGATCTGCGTGATGATGCAGAAGGTCTTCACTACTTTGATAAACTTCTTTTCTTTAAACACCATTATAGACACGTGGTATGTTCTAGAATTCTGGTTGTTCCAATGCAATGGATGCATGGGCTAAATCAAATCCTACACTTGCATTTCATATCTTTTCCAATCTGTAAGTTCTGTAGTCGATTGCATTTTCTTTTCACAATATCGACACGATTCATCTTAGAACTGAATTTGCCTTAAGTTATATATGAGTTACCTCATTCTCCTTGCTGCCACAATGGGCAGTGGTCAGGACTATTAGACACTAAATCAGAGGGGAAACTGCATTCATGCATAGCCCAACCAAAGAGATGAGCAGGGAATTGAGGTAACACCTGAACGAGCTGAGGCATATAGAAGGTAAGCTCGGCAGTTGCTACTAGTAGAGGTTGGCTGGCTCTGGCCAAAGGAAAGCCTACTACTTCTGACACCAGCCTGCATGTGGTGCTTCATCATTGTGTTTCTGCCACATTGGTAAAGTAGCCTCCTCCATCAGATCAGCAGGCTGAACTGAGTCTGAAGTTCCACATTGAAGACAAAACAGCTGACAGTGCAAGGTGCACTGCATTCCTAATGGTTATTATAAACCTGAATATAGCCTGAAGCGCAGTCCAAAGGTGTCCAGCAACTAGGCATGAAAATTACTGATTCTCTCATCGATCAACTTCAACATCTCCACAATGTCACTATTGCACTTATAATAGAGATTAACTTCAGCTACCAATAACATATTCTTCTAATGAATGTTGTGGAAGGCATTCCTGAAGTCAACATTCACAACAACTTGAATCTGTTGCATGTTGTTGGAGGAAAAGATGAATAGCATGAACAGCAGCTTCTACTCAACAGTACGCATCAAAGCTTATATGAAGAGGTGACTTAACTCTGGCATTTTTGTAAAGCAAAGATCCTTGCACACTTTGCCACCAGCATTGTTCTGATTTTATCCATCAGTAATACCGTGTCTTTCTTACACAAAGCAACAAATGATGCTCCAAAACTTGAGATGAATTGGATCAGGAGTGCGTTAATGAACACAGAGCCCATACAGTAGATCCAGCATGGTTCTTAAGTGTTGTAAACAGAGACAGTCATGATCACCAGCAGATCCACAGGGAAAGAGAGAACAGCTTTTCTTTTTCTTGTTAAAAAATCTCAACTGAAAATAACTGTAGATCTGGGGCAGGTAGATCTGGGGGAGGGCAAATAATAGGGTCAGGATAGGTGTGGGATGCTCCTGCTTTAAAACTTCTAAAATGGCAGGAGAATGGTCAGCTAAAAGGTCTTCAGCTCAAGCTAGTTGTACAGCACTGACATTGAAATATTTTCAAGCTTGCTAGCTACCCTAAAAGTCAAAGACTCCTTCTGATATGCACGTCTTCTGTTAACCTCTTGATTAACAATGAGTGGGAATGTTGGACTGGAATTTACCTCCTCATGATTATTCTTGGCATTGTTTCCTTGCTGAAATATTGGAGAGAGGATTTCAGGAATGACACCTTTCAGAACCAGGAGAGCAACATCTGAGAGTGCCATGAATTGATACCACTCCAGTTAATGTCATAGTGAAATACTACTGGCAGATTTCTACTCTTTACTACAGTTAATGAAAAGTAAAGTTGGTGGTTTTAGAGGTGCACTTGTAGAGGTGCATGTGTAGAGTTAGACATGAAGTAGTGCATGTGATCATCAAGGTTAGTACTTGCTACCTCTGTACTAAACTTACCATTCCCCACTATGATCACTTCATAAACAATAAAATTATGTTTCTGACAGGAGGAAGTGACTATGTGTTGGATCTGACACCATTGACTTTCATTAGTGGTTCTACTGCGACACAGCAGAAGTGTGTCATGGTCAACATTACGGGAGATGATGTGATAGATGGAAATGAGACGTTCATTGTAATCTTCACTCTAGCAACACCAGACATGTTTCAAGGAGGCTCCAATGTAACCATCACCATCATGGATGATGGAGACAGTGAGTGCAGTTTGGATGAATATTATCTACATTTGAAATAAATGGCTGTATTTTTATCTGTTGTTATCTTTCCTCCCCCCCTTCTTGTAGTACTTGATGTTGCTTTTAATTCATCCCTGATCACAACTGCTGAAGGAGATGGTATTTTTGAAGTCTGCATTTATATTGAGAATGGAAATATTAATGCTGGACAAACAGTATTTATCGGATACAACCTTCAGAATGAATCTAGTAAGTATTTATATGCATGTGTGCACATAAGCCAGATAACTTATTAATCTAGCTGTGATAACTATTGGGTGGGTGGTTAAAATTGAACTTTTGGTTTGACACAATTAATTTTGGAACAAATGGGCAACAATCCAAACTGCATTTCTGTAAATGTCGGTTTATGACTAAATTTGCTGATTCTGGAAGCTCCTGCTAATGAAGGCTCTACAGACACCTATTAATTTTCTGGAGACCTTTCTGGATGGATTTATTTGCTATAATTTTGACTGTAGCAATGGAGTTTTGCTTGCCTACTTCTATGGAGCTGATTCTTCTACTGCTTATTGTATTTGCATTCTAATGATGAAATAGTTATTCCTTTAAAATGTTAGAACAAATTTGGCTCACTTAATGTAATGAATAGACAAGAGTTTTACTTTCTGTTTACAATTACAGAGGCTCTATATATAAAGTACATATGGCACTGGCTTGTTGCACTTCCTTCACTTCACTATCTCCTTCTCATAGCCTTTTGCTTCTGAATTTAATGACCTCTCTGCAATCCTTCCATATACAGGTCCCTTCCTGACTCTTTTACTCTTGCAGTTTCTTATTTTTTGCCAAGAACTCAGCACTTACTAAAATGTACCTCTGATTACTCTGGTCTAACCTGAAGCACTAAGGAACTCTTACACTTCAGAGTTTTAATTTTTCAACTGGACTTGAGCTACCTTATTAGAAGCAGATAATATAAATGGCTCGAAGACACAAGGAAAGGTTTCTAAATGTTTCTGAAAGCTTCAAGATGACTAACAGTCTCATGAGAAGCAGATAGTGTAGTAACAGTATTAGGTTACCATATTGCGGAGTCTTGCCTAATAAATTACTCATGTCACTTAAGGTGCTATACAGCATACCAGAGACAATATATATAGCAGTTTAGCTGGCAGAATATTTTTCTACGCACATAACTGTACTTCTAATGCTGCTTTCATGGAGATATCACTGGCTTCAGCATGCTTCTGCTCCAAATTAATTGCTTCATTCAACAAACAGTATTCTATCTATTATAATGTATTCACAAGATCAAAAGTTTTTTAAATCAAGCTAACATCCATAATTAGGAATGAGGAAGGGGTGTGTGAAGTGGTTATAGTATTTATTAAGTGTGTTTATTGTATAATTAATATGTAATCACATCGTGCTAGAATTGAAATAAGTTAAAAGAATCATCTAAGATATGCTATATTTTTGGGGTTCCTTACATAATATACTATAGTTGAAATGCTGAGAAAATACAATTTCAAGTTGTTTTGGGAAGGTTATTGTAATGGTATTATGTCAACTGAGAGAATTCTTGTTTCTGTATTAGTCAATCTAATAATTTTTTACTTTTATTCTGTTGCGAACATAGAAATAACATAAAAACTAATAATATACACAATACAAAGAAAATGTGGCATTAACATTTTGACTGCTCCCATGTGAACGAACTGTTATCTTACAATGATCTTCTCAATAAACAATTTATTTTTTTCCTGAAAATTAATCAGGTACATAATACAAAATCAGCATTACCTTAAAAGTTGGTTGTTAAGCTGAGTGCATGTAGCATCAGTCAACAATAAAATAGCACTTTGCTGAGAAGAATTTGAAAACAATGCCCATGAACAAAGTATTCTTATAGGTAAGTGTATTTACAGGGCAAAGTGAATAGTTGAACTGTTGCTGAGCAGAGCATGGTTAATGTCACACATGTATATGACTACATAGGTGTGGTTGAAAAAATCCTATCCTTAAAAATAAGAAGTCAAACCCGAATCAAATAATTACTTTCTCAATGATCAACTTAAAATTTGTAAATATATGAATAGCATGATGCAGGTTAATAAACTGTTTGTCATTGTTTCAGCTGGCGATATTAATAGCACCACATCTCCAAGCATGTTTGAACTCACTTCTTCTGCGAGATCTGACTGCATCTCATTTGGCATTGTTGATGATGACATCATTGAAGACACGGAGACCTTCAATATTACACTGGTCCCTGAAAGTATGGAAGTGCGGATTGTAAATGACACTGCTAGCATTGTGATCACCGATAACAATAGTAAGACATGCGTTAATGCAGAATATAGTGATTTGCTATTGATTTATGTTTTTGAGGATTAAATACTTGCTAATGATGACTAACTGAAAGCTTTATGATGGAAACATTCATGGACTGTGTAGCATATAATACTATGCCCCACTGCCTTTGTCGCATAGACATTCATAGTAGTGGGAATTGAATCTTAAACCCAAACCCCCTCAAAACATATCCCACTATATTGTATACTAAACAAATAATCATGACTTTTCTTAAGGGGCAACTATTCGAATAAATCGGACATTGAACCGGACACTAGAGGAAGGAGATTCTGGCTCAGTAATTACTGAGAGCATCTGTATGACTCTTGTCAATGTCACTCCAGGAGGATTGGATAGAGATATCATAGTGAATGTGACTATTGTGGACATATCAGCAACTAGTAAGGGATTAATGTAAGATAATATCATGTGGGATGTATATGGATCAGGGTCAAACTTGTTTTTAACCAACATGCCATAGCAGCTCTGGTAACTGCTAGACTATAACATCTGGTGGGAATGTTTAAAAGAAACCTAACAATATGACTTGACTACTTTGATGTTTATTTGCAATTTTTGATAAATATTTCCACACAATACAAGATTTGCAGTATTGAGGGGAAAGGGGTATGTGGATATGGAAGTGGAATAAGGAAATGCCAAATGATTTAAATAACATAACAGTAGTTTGTATGCAGTTTTGGTTTCCTGTGCTTATTTTATACTTTTTGATGAAAAATATTGTCGTCTATTTTTAGGGAGGATTACAATAAAAAACTAAAAAACACCATTCCTCATGACAGCAATATTTATCCATCATGTTTCAGCAGGTTACAGCAAACATTATATCAAGCACTATTCATATTATAACAATCAGTCACAAAACACTAACTCCATTCTTTCATCTATAATAAAAGCTACCAGAGAACACTACATAAGAGTTTATACACTCCTCTACTATTTTTCTCATGGCACTATTAGCAATGAGTGTAGATGTATTAAAATCTTACCTCTTTTAAATTGAACAGCCCCGAAGGGCATAACCAAAACACAGTGATCTGTTCTTGCTAGGAAATTATGCATTCTGATACAATGTTTCTTTTCAGCTGTTGATGATGGAGTTATTCATTGTACATATCCTTTCCCCATCCAGTTTTTGGTGCATATCCTGTTTTGTGTTTATGAATTTATGACCATGTAATTATGATATGAATGGTCACAATACCAATAATTGTTTTTGCTGTTAAACGTTTTGGTTCTTTTTAAACTGTGATATAATGTATCTGACAGGAGGAAGTGATTACACATCAGCCCCATCCTCACTGACCTTCCAGAGCTCTGGTTCTGTGACACAGGAACTCTGCATTGTTATGAACATCACAGGAGATGATTTGACAGAGAAAAATGAAACTTTCAAATTAATCTTCACTGTAGCAATGCCAGACATATTTGAAGAAGACATGGTAATGATCACTATCATGGACGATGATGGTGAGTGTATTCTAGATTAATATTATCTACTCTTCAATCACAAATTTGGGTGTTACATATTTTAGAGGTCATTGTAAGTAAACAATATTATATTCGGTTATTAAAAAGAATATTAGTTACTTAGACTCTTAAAATGTTTTATTTTCATGGTTTTACTTTTAAATGCAATGCGGGGAGATTTTAATAATATCAGCCTGATGAACACAAAAATTACTTGTAAGATCTACTTATCTAAATCCTGTTTTGATTTATGTTGTTGTTAGTTTAATTTGTTGTTGTTTGTTTTATGCTTTTATTTTGTTTCAGTCCTCTCGGTTGCTTTCAATTCATCCCGGAACATAACTACTGAAGAAGGCAGTAATTTCCAGGTCTGCGTTGAAGTTGTGAATGGGACTATTGATACTGGACTGATGGTATACATCAACTACACCCTTCAGGAACAAGATAGTAAGAATATATTCTAGTCCCTCTCAAAACTCTTGATGAATTTCTCGCACGCTAACTTTTCCATGAATTAACCAGTGATAATTTGAATTAAAGGTAGATAAATACCTATATACCATTATGTAACTTAAAATTATCGGGAATTACACAAAATATTTCTCTCTCTTTCTCTTTTTGTATGCTTTCTTTTTGTCACACTATTACAAGCATAACAATACCATCTTATCTTAGATCTTCATCCCCTCCTAATCTCAGGTCAAAGAATTCATGTAATGTTTTGTTAAGTCAGCTGATTTAATTTGACATTTTATGTTCTATATATTATACAAGATTTTTTAAATTCTACTTTTTGGTTTCCCCTTTTGTTTGTGGTAAACAACTCGCCAATAATGAAGAGAACAGTTGTAATATTTAGCAAGTCACCATGGACATAACTTTTTAGTTAAACTATGTAAATGGGATGCAACATTCTTGATTTCTTTTAGAAAAAGTGTTTTCATTATAAATACCTAAATTCTATTTCAATAAGCCAAAATATAGAAAATTAAGGAATATACTTTAATGGAGCTCATTCATATATGGAAGTAAGTTTTTTTTTTGGTGGAATCCAACTAGCTAATACTACGGAACAGTACAAGTTATATTTTATGTTATTTATACTAGCAATGCTTCCTAACAAGACGAGTGCAAGACCAATATCACTGACAGCAGAGGGTTTGAGCAGTGGTGGGAATAGCTATAGAAATCAACATAGTTTATCAGAGTTAAATTTCTCATTGGTCGATTCTACGAATGTTTTCTGATGTGCGATAATCGGACTGGGCAGTTTACATTCCTTTATTTATAACAGGATTAATGATCTGCCTTCATATTTGCAGGTGATGATATTGACACAACTATATCTCCAGACATGTTTGTCCTCAATTCCTCTGCAACTTATGACTGCATCTCATTTGTTATCACTGATGATTCCATAATTGAGGATACAGAGAATTACACTATTACGTTAATGCAAGGCAACATAGATGTGGAGTTTGAAGGTGACACCACCAGCACTATTGTGATCACTGATAATGAGAGTAAGACAATCATAATATAGAATATAGCACTTCAATATGTTTGGTGCATATGTAATGATCAAGATTTTTATCCTGTACGGCCTGACTGGTTTGTAATAATATGAAAAAAACAGACACTTCATGCCATTGTTACTGGGGCAGATTTAAAGAGGGTGCAAGGGTGCACGCTACTCACCCACCCAATGCAGCACTGGGTTCGAGATACCAATGATGGTGATGAATGGGGGTAATTTATTCAGTTTCTTTGCCATTTTCATTCCGCCACCCCAGGTGACATCTTTAAAGATGAGCTGATGAATGGTTGGGCATAGCCATTGTTAGAAAATATGTGGTGAAGTTAGCCAATCTCACTAATCAGTTCCTCCACCAATCTCCATTTGAGCTTTTCCATGCTCATGTTTACAGCCCTCATGTAGCGAATTTGAATGAATCCCCCACTTTAGAAATACAGTCTATTCCAATGTGTTCCAATGCCCCAGAAGACTTGTACAACATGTTAGTATTAATTGCACTGCTAGAAATATAATTATAGTGTTTCAATTATAAAAGATATCACAATAACCTTCTCAATAATCAACTTGAAATTGTATTCTTAAGATGTTTCGACTAGATGCTCTAAATGTTGACCCTTTTTATTAACTAATGCTCTTGTGTTAACACCATCAATGTGAATAGCCACTTGTCCAAGTTATGATAATTTTTTCTTCTTTCCTTTGTCCCAGTACCTATGATTGTATTTAATTCTACCACGATCATGGTTAATGAAGGGGACGGTTATTTCCCTGTTTGCATTGATGTTGTCAACCAAACCATCAAAGAGGGGCTGACTGTACCGGTTGCATACAGCTTTCGAGATGGACCTAGTAAGTGTTTACACCTAATTTAGAAGGGAACTTTTATGAAATTGGATGTTTTCAGTACATTAGGTTAGTTTATGGCAGGATACCTACCAATAGACACACATTGATCTGAAAGATACCTACAGCATGAAGGAAAATTGTTATATTAAAGGAATAATTTTGTGGCTTATTACTTCTGCATACAGTAAGCTATTGATAAATCTAGATGTGCATGTAGGTGTAATATTTTCTATAATAGTTAAATTGAGAGTTAATACATTGTCTCATATTTACAGACATTGACATTGCGATTCAATTATTTCACCTTACATCTTTGGAAAGTTCAAAGTGCATCGCATTTACCATCTCTGATGATGACGTCATTGAGTGGACAGAGTATTTAACTATTAGACTGGTGCAAGACAGAATGGAAGTGCACTTTGTAGATGACACAGCCACCATCGTGATCATTGATAATGAGAGTAAGACATTAATTGATGTAGAATATAGAAATTTGCCATTGATTCAATTTGCTTTTATTTCAGCAAACTTAAAAGCTGTTGATTTAGCATGTGCATGAGCTGGCATCAATAAACTACAACACATACACCTACGTTATAAAGTACACACACAAAATTTGAAGTGAAGTCAATTTTTCTCTAGGCACTGCTGAATGAGATCGAGAATTGAACAAGGTAGAATGTTGACAGTTGATAAAGCCATTGAAGAGCATAACCTTAAATCTCATACAAAAAAATTAAGGACATCATCAATTTATCACTTATGTTTCATTAGAATATTACTTAGCTATTGGTACTATGCTTCTCATGATGGGTGCATCACAGCATGTCTTTACTATTCCTCTCTGCAGCAAGACATGTTTGTAAACATGATATAGACAAATTATCTGCTAATCTGAGCAGTTTGAAAAACATAACTAGCTAATCAAGTTATCTGCCAATCAGATTCTTTTGAGTAGCATAGTTTGAAAACCATTACAAGCTTGTGTTAATTATTAAATCACCAGTTATGTTGTCACAAATATTAGGATGCAAGTATAATTTAGAGATACTTGATTGAAAGTGTGTAACTATCAATACTATACTATACAAAATTCAAGTTTTAGTTTTATAATGTGACAAACATATTGTAGAAACATAAATATATGTGCATGTAGTATGTGTATTGAGATAATACCTCACATATACGATCGGTAGTGTATAAGTATTCTCATGCCATGATAGATATACATGGCCTACAATCTGGTGGGTGTAAGGTATTGTCTAACTATATACGTTCACCATTTAGTGTACCATGCAAATTACGGTTGATTCATACCAATCTTTATTAATACTGGTTGTACATTACACTGATTGTAGCTTGTGAGGCTGATGTGGGCACTAGCTTTAACTTGCACTGACTAGTGGCTGCATGTAGCTCACATGGAAACAGAAAGCTGTGACACTAAATGTAATACTGACTGTAGATGATTGATTAAAACTGATTTTAATTTGTGACATGGACTGCCACAATCTGTTGCTTATACTGACCACCAACTGCTTGTAGCATGTACTGAAGCTTACTATAGCTGGTTTTGCTTATGATAAATATTCAAAGAGCTTATCAGTGTTATAGACGTTATATAAAGAATGACTAGGATTCAATCAATAACTTCTGACCGACAAATAAACATTTTGTGGCATTCATTTAATAATAGTAGGTTTGTTGTGGAGATTATGTCTTGACAGGCAAATCAGCAAGTTTTGACCACTGGTTCTGGAGGCACTATACATAATATATATAATATATCAATGATGACCATATCATCAAACAGCAATCATAATTTTTTTTAAAGGTGCCACACTTGGAATAAACGAGACGTTGGAGCGCTCAGTGATAGAGGGAAATCCTGGCCCATTGAATACTGTGAGTATTTGTGTGACACTGATGAACACTTTAGGAGGCTTGGAAAGAGATATCATAGTGAATGCGACTACTCTGGATGGAACAGCAACTAGTAAGCGTGATACAAATGCTGTTTTAATTCTTTTATGTTAAAGGTGCACTAATACTCAGGTAAGCATTAGTCTTTTTATAAACTCTTAGTTTACTAACTAAAGGATGTGACCAGAGCTGTTGTAGTTCTTTTTGGACTCTTGAGTGACGACATTAGAATCCACCATTTACAAATGTTTGCGTGTCGAAATATTTATTTGCAACCGGCATGGATTCATGAAACTCCTGGTATATAGTTACACAGAGTGAATCAGACTCCGATGGTGCTTATAATTTTTTCTCTGTTTAATTCTACTGATGTAGGTTCTACTACATGGGTACCGTTTTGTTTCTTTCTTCTTTTTTTGGCCAAATCAATCCAATGAGTTGTTTGCTTAATATTCTTCCTTGTTTCTAGTTGGTTTTGATTTTTGCAAGACAAAACTGATATGCCCATATTGAATTAACTCTTAGAACCCTAGCGGCCGGTTTTTCGGCCAATACGTATACACGAGCGGCCGATTTTCTGGCCGGGGATTTCCCCCATCCCCCCCCTTTTTTTGCATTATCAATAAATATGATCATCTTTGAACTTTTGGGTCATTTTCCCCCCAGGGTGGAAGGCATGCCCATATTAGGGAGCATAGGGTTCTAAGGGTTAAGACATGTAAAAAACCCCAACAAAAACCCAAAGACTATACCATGTGGATGAAAACTATTCGATTATCATTCTGTAGTATATTATTTTAAATGCTAAAGGATCATACAACTGGTTGTGGTCTCCATGTGTACATTTTCATTTTCTTTCTTTTTTCCATTTTTTCCAAGTGAATCCAACAGAGTTGTCTGTTTAACATTTTCCCCTTGATTCTAGTAATTTGGTGTTTTTTTAACGTTTTGCTTTTTGATATATTAGCCATTGGTTGGCTATAGTAATGTTAAGACTTACTTTAGTATATAACATTTGCAATACAATAGCTTTACCAGTTGATCCAAATCACTTTCTAAGTCTGAGTTCTTTGAACTCTCATCTCCAAGCTTCAGAGACTTTGGGTTTTTTTCATCTGCCTCTACATTGGTCTAGCCAACACAGGGAGTATGCTAATGCACTTTCTGATTAGCCAATCACTTAATTATTTAAAATTTAAGCTATATTATACAAAACAAACACACAAAATAATGAAAAGTGTTATGTTTCATATTAATGTGCGAAACTTAGTGTTAATTCTATAAATTATCTACTTAAAATAACTTTGTTATGTACATAAAATGCATATTTATGGCATTAAAAAAATTCAAAACCAAATATTCTTTTGTGTGACATATGCATATAACAGTTACAGATGATTATATGCTGGATAGACTTTCATTGGTCTTCCCGAGTGGTGCCCTTGTGATGCAGCGGGAGTGTGTCACAGTCAACATTACAGGAGATGATCTATTAGAGACAAGCGAGAATTTCATGATAGTTTTCAATCTATCCACACCAGATATATTTCAAGGAGACCCCCGTGTAGCCATCACTATCATAGACCGAGATGGTGAGTGCTGTAATATTGGTTGCTGTTGTGATTTTAGGGAAAAAGCAGTGGTAGAGGAGAAACTCTAGTGTTGTAGCTCCAGTTAATTGATGATTTGATGGCTTATTATTAAGTAGGAGTGCGTGTTCATTGGATTATCTCTTCATATGATGAATGATGATGGGTATCACACAAAACACATACATACATACATACTTACATGCATACACACACACACACGTACATGACCACATACACACACACAAATACATGCTTCATGCATACATTCATACATGCACATACGTGTATATAATATTATATGTACACATACATACATGCATGCACACATACATACACACATGCACACATACATACATACATGCACACATACATGCATTCACACACATACATACAAGAACACATAATATTTACATGCAAACAAAAATACATACACACATACATGTTTGCATATATACATGCTTGCATATAAACATACATACGTACATACATACATACATACATATACACATGCATACACACATACATAATACATGAACACATACATAATACATGAACACATACATACATACACACACACACATATACTTGCACACATACATACACACACATATACATGCACCCATACATACACACATACATAATACATGAACACATACATACATACACACATATATACATGCACACATACATACATACATGCACATATACATACATACACACACATGCTTGCATATATACATGCATACATATATAATCACATAACAAACATACATACAGTATCATAAAAACAACTTTGCATGATTCAACAGGCCCTATGTTGCGAACATTTGCCTTTGAAACTCGAGAAGCGAAAGGGTAGAAGGTCAGACAGGCAGACAGAGAGATTAATGGAAGAATGAACAGACTGATAGCTGGAAGGATTGATAGAAGGATTGAACAGATTGATAGACAGAAAGGCATACAGACAGATAGATTGACAGGCAGGCAGGCAGGAAGACATACATGCAGACAGTCAAACAGATAGAAAAAAGTGACTACAGGAGAAACAGGTGGACAGTTAAACTGAGATACACAGCAACTACAAACTCTCTTATCAGCTCCCCAGTGTGTGATCTGCTTCAATCACCAGTAAACAGTGACCAAGAACAAATCAGAAGCACAAGCATCATATTTCTAGAAGCAAATAGATGTTAGGATATAGCTATAGATACATACAAGCCAAAGTGTGGCTCCAGCTATGATATTCAACATGGAGGGATGAAAGCTAAATAACAACTTTGCATGATGATGATATTTTCAGCTCTCAATCAAAATTCATTCATTGATTGCCTCAACTAGAGTGGAACATTACAAGTCTGACGGAGGTAAAATAGCTGTAAGACAATGATTACTACCACATCTATGATGGGCACTAAACACTTGTCCAAGGTATTCGTGTTTGTAATACTAATGTTTATAATTGGTTTGTTGTTGTTGTTTGATTAGTTGTTGTTGTTTTATGTATGATTGCTTGGTTTCTTTAGTTCTTTTGGTTGGTTTCAATCCCACCATTACCATCACCAATGAAGGAGATGGGACAGTACAAGTCTGCATTAGTATTCTGAGCGGAAGCATCCGTGTTGGACAGACTATTCCTATCAGACACACCAACTTACATAGTGGACCAAGTAAGAGTTTATATTCTAGGATCAGGCTCTGGAAATATTTCCCACATTCTATAAGTTATGTACCTAACTATTCAAAATGGCAGGAGGATTGGCATAAAAAAACCTCAGCTTTATCCTAGCCATATGTTAGCAATAGTGACTAAAATTAGAATGAAGTTTATTATAAAATAGCATGTTCATTCCTGGTAGAATAAACAGAAAATAATAGGTTCAGTTTAAAAAATCTGTATACCACTTCAATATCTAGTAGGTTCTGCTGCCACCACTTTCAGTGAATGTCAACTCCACTGCCATCTGCTGCCACTGAGCTCCCACTAACCTTAAATGATTTTATTATTATCTCTACTATATAGACTATATTTGAACATGTGTGTACAAATGCACACAGCAAAGCAAACACAATTAGAGGGTGAAAATTATTTACTTGGAGTTCTTAATTGTGCAAGCACTACTCGAGCAATAATACCATTGAAGGAGGTGACCATTCAAGAATCACTTTATTACAGTAGAGCCATAGGATCCGCAACAACCTGAATGGCATTAGCTATTTAGGTTTACTTCTACCAGTGAGAGCAGTTTAATAAGGATAGATTGTGGTCAAATATTGCATATATGCACCTGGCCATTCTTCAGTTGATCTATCTGAGATTCTGAACATCCTTCGCAACCTGCGGATATTTTCTTTTCTTCCTAAGAGCCATTTTGGAAAGACAAAGATTGTCCGCCACTCTTTTCAGTGCACATCAAACAGTAAAAATGGCTCATCTATGTTGTTGCAAGATTTAAGCTTAAAGTCTGAGGTTTGTCTTGTCGCAGGAGGTGAGCACAGAAGTAGTATGTTTGGACAATACACTATCACTATACCATTTTCTTATCTATTTGTTGATATGACAAATTAAAACCTACTTGATTACTAATAAGCACGTGAAAGTAATTTGTCATATCAACAAATAGATAATAAATCAAAATTAAAAAAATGGTATAATGGGTTCTAGGACATATACTACACTGAATAATTACCCCCCAAACCAAAAAAACAGACAAATACCACTGGACAAATATCCCCTGTGCCAAATACCCCTTGACATTTACCTACCCAAAAAATATTTTCACCTATCGCACATATATATATAGGATTTTAGGATGAAAGATGGGATTTTATTACAAAATCAAAGAATGAATTTTTTTGTTTGTTTGATGTTTGAATTTGCAAGATGATTTTTAACTGAAGCAATTTCTATGTTGACAGTTACAATTGCATGTGTTTACTATGATTATAATGATATACTTAAAGTAGGAGTAGGAGTAGGAGTATAATAGCTATTTGCAATTGAAATTGCTTTATAAGGCAAACATTTTGACTGGATATCAATTCATTCTTATATACCATGGAGTATGTTACATCCAACAAGGGTGGTGCCAAGCTACTTTTATATAATAGGTTCCTCAACAATATTGAAAAAATTAAATTATTTAAAAAAATTCACATTTTACTTTTCATTTACCTACACCCCCCAAAAAGCCTTATACATTTTATTCACCATTTCCAAAATTGTAATTTTTTTGATGGGTGTATATGTCCTAGTGAGTAATTGGCATGGGGGGTATTTGTCTAGATGGTAATTGTCCATTTTTTGGGGTCCAGGGGCATATATGTCCATGGGCTAATATGAATCAGGTAAGGGTGTTGGAAGCCAATATAGCATGAAGCTGTATTCTTCCAGCTTGAATGGACAATAATTACAATTATTTTATCATTGAAATGGACATGATATGTGGCAGACCTTATTTAAAATATATTGGATGGGTGTGGAGTTTCAGATTTTCTTCCTACAGGCCTATACAGTAAACTCTGGTTGTTAAGCTAGTGACTTCTAAACCCTGGTCATTTATTGAGAATAGATGCTTATTACATACTAATTCTAATCATTGCACAAAAAAATATAAATTGAAATACTGGACCTATGAAAAACAGAGAGAAGTTTGCCTAAAGAACCAGAGGAACTCATCTGTAAGCCAGAATGAGAAAGACCTGAGCCAGACAAGAAGGAATAAGTCTCTTGAGGCAGACTAAGTACAACTTCATCCCCCTCAAAAGCTCACATAGCCAAAGGTAAAATCATTTATTGCTGCAAACACACTGTTCGCAACTTCATTGGCCACTTTGGAAACTGGCAATTGAAGGCAGCCCTCACAGGAGAGTTGGAGAGAAAACTTGATCTTGGCAAGCATGATATATGTATGTATGTATCTGCAGGTAAAAAAATGGAAAAATAGGAAAGGGACAACTGTCTTAAATAATGCAGCTTATTAAATGGGGAATGGTACGAGGAAACAAGGAAACAAATGAGTTCTGGCTGCATCTGGCAAGTGAATTGTGCTGCTTATGCAGAAAACAAAACTATGCTTATAAAGAAGCTAACATGGCTCAATACTCAATGGGTTTACACTAGAAGCCTCAGTTATGAATATGCTTTGTTGAAATCTGAAAAGAATTATTTACAGAAATAGTGGGTTTAGATAGGGTCAAATGAATACATTTGCATTTCATAAAGAATTTTACCAAAATAACAAGCAGGTCTCTGTGCACACTGCACTGATCCAGTCGTTTGCCATGAATGCTCAGCCTGACTTTATTATTCTGTAAATGATTATGACTGCATCCTACACTGGCCCAGCAGAAGAGGAGAAATGTGTGTGTGTGTTTGTATGATGTTCATGTGTGTATGCGTGTGTGTGTGTGTTGTGTGTGTGTCTATCTGTGTGTGTGTAAAATGATAATTATTATCTTGACTAACCATCTTTGTATGTTTAATAGTCCTAATTATAACACTTGAGAGGAGAGAGGGCTATTGAACATTATTTATGTTTCAAAATTCATGATAACTGGAGTTTATTTTGATAGACTTCATTGCTAGCTAGTGCTTGGCATCATCTATCATTGAGAAATTTCCATAGGCTCAGGTAAAGCTGCTAAGTAGGAGATAATAGATTTCAGAGCCTGCTTTGGAAACAACAGAATAAAGAGAACTGAGATTTGTAAGTAAAAAAGAGCGATTATTATAAAATAAATCGTAGGTCTTAGGCTCAGGTAAATTTTCATTCAGACTTGGCCAATCTGTTCATCTATGGATGCGTTTGTTTGCTAAAATAGAAATTATTTATGTTACTGTCAATATTAAGCTGATACTCCTTGAAAATTGTGAGGAATATTCTACCCATAGCTTCTTCTCCATATTAAAATATGACCTGATGTAAATAATATACAGAACAGAGTATAGTGTTCGCCTATGCTTGGAGTAGGACAATACATGATGTAGATCTCAAGTTGATATTTGTGGCTTGCTCGCCGCACTATGCCTTGCATTCATTTCTAGTAGGCATACTTATATTAGTAATTCTTACCCCAATATTTTGAGATAGATTACCTAATAGACATGTGCAAACCGATACTTTTTCGAGATTAAAATTCCACAGCGAATTACCATCTGGATCTTTAAGCTTGTGATGATGAAATGGTCCACTTTACAACTTGTTGTGCATTCAACATTAGAAGCTGAACTTAACCAGAGTTTAGATAATTTTTACTCAATCCACACATGCACAAAAGGGCAGAGTTAAGCAATCTCTTTTTTTACATCTGTATACTATAAATCTGGAATGCTTCATTTTTAAATTAATCAATGTGAAAATATTTCATGTCAATTTAATTTTTGTAGAACACAAAGCCTGCAAATGCTTTCTCACTCACTCAACTGACTCAGAGACAATACATGATTCACTTCAAAGCCAGTTGATCAGCAGACATAGGAGAGTTGTTAGATTACAAAAGAAAGCCTGCTAATTTAATAAATTACTGTGTAGTATGGTTGGTGAAAAAGTCACGTTACCTATGGAAACAGACAATGGATGATTCACTTGTGAAACCAGTTGAAAAGCAGATGTAGGAGAGTTGTTGGATTACAAAAGAAAGCCTGCTAACTTAATAAATTACAGTGTAGTATGGTTGGTGAAAAAGTCACGTTACCTATGGAAACAGACAATGCATGATTCACTTGTGAAACCAGTTGAAAAGCAGATGTAGGAGAGTTGTTGGATTACAAAAGAAAGCCTGCTAACTTAATAAATTCTGTGTAGTATGGTGAAAAAGTCTTTATATAACATTACCTATGGAAACCTCTAGTGTCTTAAGAGAGGTGGTATGTTTCCAGCACTTCTTGAAGCTAATTAGTTCTCTTCTCTGTGCCACCGGTTGTGTGCATTAGCAGGACTAAATATAACCTTACATATTTCATTAACATTTATAACTTTTTAAATTTTCCTAGATTGGTGGAACAAGAAAAATTTATCAATAATGAAGAAATACTGATTTATATTGTATATTTATATCTATAAAAATTGTACAATTTCCATTTTTACTTCTTTTATGGTCTATTTCAAAGAAATAAATGTCTTTAATCAAATTTAGCAGGTGTCACATTGGCAGGAAAGTGATATGGCTCTCAATCCAGCAGGATAGATCAGTAATAGTTTACTGGCAATGTAGCTACTTCTATTTAAATATACTTGGTGATGCAGACTCTTCACAATTTGAAGATAACTTCAATGTAACAAATCTTATGTATCTCTGACAGGTAATCTCTGGAAAGTTAATCTCATACAGAGTGGGATGTTGCATTCTATGAATGTGTAGTTACATTTAATTGAGTCTGCAGGTGAATCAATTGTCTAATATTCACAGTTGTTGCTGTCAAAATGCCATCATTTGAGCTCACTTCTTCCAAGACTTCTGACTGTATCTCTTTTGACATTTTTGATGATGACATCATTGAGGGGACAGAGAACTTCACTTTTACACTAGTGAGAATAAGTACAGAAGTCGAATTTGCAGACGACACCACCACCATTACGATCATTGACAATGATCGTAAGTCATTAATTGAAGCAGAATATACTATTAGCTTGATTTGACTTTTATGATGACCAATATTATATTCCACTACACCTCAACCATAACCAAATTTATGTTTTGAAAGGTGCCACTGTCAGAATAAACCAGACACTGGATCGCTCAGTAGTAGAAGGAAACATTGGTTCAATAACTACAGAGATCATCTGTGTGACTCTGATTGACACTTCTGGAGGCTTGGCGAGGGATATCGTAGTGGATGTGGCTACTTCAGATGGAATAGCAACTAGTAAGATTTATACAAATTTTATGGTCTAATACTCACATATCCTACCATGTCTTGTTGCTATTGTTGACTGTACTGATCCAACTACACCATATCCACTAGAGAAACTCAGCACATCGCACTTCTTGTTGCTATTGTAGACTGTATCCATATAGAATCAGCTAAAACATTCTTCAGGGACTTGGTAACAGTTGCACACGAGAGCTTCATCAGATGTTTTGATAGAGAATCAGCTACCGTCTCCTTTGGACATGCTAAAAACAGGAACAACAACTCCACAAACCAAATAACAGATTGAGCATAGGTCATTCATTCTGCTTGTAATGCAGTACATGTGGTATTTACTAAATTCTGATTTGAAAACAGTATGTGAGTTAGCTTGATTGAGTCATCAAGAACCGCCACTATCTGAGCATCTTTACCACAATCAAGAAACAGAATATTTGTTACAAGAGTGTAGGACATTTGGAATCTTCTGATACTAAAATAATGGCCACCAATTTTATGCAAGTTATCTAAATGCATAAAGACAGAAGATGTTTGAAGATGAATTTCAAGGTTTTTTCACATTTTCAATGACTTGTTGGTCTGCTGGTGTACTACCTTAGTGAAGGATTCAAGGCATGCTATGAGTCTTTTTGGCAGCGATATTGGCTGAATCATTTAGGCAACTATGAAGGTATCAATTTGAGACATGAGCTTTGATTAATCCATTTCCGTTGCCTACATTGTGTAATAGATTATTTAATGCATTCTGTTGTGCTATATGGTTGCCAATATTATATTGTGTTGAGTCCTTTGTGTCTTGCTGTATTTGAATCTTTGAGCTTTAGAAGAACATTACAATGAGGAGTAGGAATATTGGACTGGATCTATCTGATTATTATTTTACTAAACTTCCTTAGTGCAACATTGGAGAGAGCTTTTGGAAATGACACTTTTCCAAAACCAGGACAGCAACAACTCACAGGATCAAGAATTCATACCATTGCAGTGCATTTATATTGAAACATTACTGGCAGATTTCTCCTCTACTTCAGCCAAAAAATTGTGTGAATTTTCTTTTGGTTTTAGAGATGCACCAGTTGAGATGTACATGTAGAAGTGCAGTGTAGAGGTGAACACATAGAAGTATAATTTATAGGGTATGTGTAGAGGTGCACATGTAGAGTTAGACATGAAGTAGTGCTTGTGATTATCACGGTTAGTACCTCTATACCATTCCCCACTCCAACAGCTTCATAAACAATAAAATTATGTTTCTGATAGGAGGAAGTGACTATGTGTTGGATCAGACATTGACTTTTCCGAGTGGTTCTACTGTGACGCAGCAGAAGTGTGTCATGGTCAACATTACGGGAGATGATGTGATAGATGGAAATGAGACTTTCATGGTAATGTTCACTCTAGCAACACCAGACATATTTCAAGGAGGCTCCAATGTAACCATCACCATCATGGATGATGGAGACAGTGAGTGCAGTTTGGACGAATATTTAAATAAATGGCCGTATTTTTATCTGTTGTTTTCTTCCCCCCTTTTTAGTACTCTATATTGCTTTTAATTCATCCCTGATCATAACTGGTGAAGGAATTAGTAGTTTTCAAGTCTGCATTTACATTGAGAATGGAAATATTAATGCTGGACAGACTGCAACTATCGGATACAGCATTCAGGATGAATCTAGTAAGTATTTATATGCAATATGTGCACATTACTAAGAGCCAGGGTCACTTATTAATCTAGCTGTGGTTACTATTGGGTGGGTAGTTAAAATTGGACTTTTTATGAGGAATGAGAAAAAATATTTTTGAAAAAATGGTCAACAATCAAAACTGTGATGGTTTGACTAATTCTGCTGTTTCTGGAAGACCCTTCTGTGGATGGGTTTCTTTGATATAATTTTCACTGTAGTTCCAGAGCAACGTAGCTTTGCTTGCTTACTTTTACGGAGCTGATGCTTCCATTAAATTGAATCCTATTGTATTTGCATTCTAATGATGAAATAGTTATTCTTTAAATATTTAATAACAAAAGTTTATAGCTCACTTATAGAGATGAATTTGGCTTTGTGTGTTTAATATTTCAGAGCAACTCTCTATAAACTGAAAATGGTACCTCTGATAATCAGTATTTATTTAAATTAGTTTTGGTGATTAATTTTAATCATGGACATATTTTGGTCAGATGAGCTAAAAACAATCAGGGGATCAACAATACCATCAAGGATACTGTCTTTCAAGTCATGTATGCACATGTTCAGCATATCTTTCAACTATAAATTTAGTGCAAGACATATCACTTACAATTGCTTCATCAAGCCAAAGATTGATAATAGTTACATTTCACTCCTCTTGTTGATTTGTCTTCCTCAATTACTTCTTCATCTGTTGCACTCACTTCCCCTTGGCTTGCACTTCCTTCACTTCTCTATCTCCTTCTCATATAATATAGCCTCTTCCTTCTGACTTTCAATCCTTCTAGATACAGTTCCCTTCCTCACATTTTTCCTCTTGCAGTGTCTTCTTTTTCACTACCTTTACTGCCAAGCAGGCACCTCTGATCACTCTGGTCTAACCTGAAGCACTTTAGAGCTGTCACTCTTCACTGTTTCTGTCGACTTTTCATAGTTTGCTACTGGACTTGGACTACTTTGTTAGAAGCAGATAATATATTTGTAAAGGACTCGAAGACACAGGGGAAGGGTTCTTACGGTTTCTGATATGTTGAATATTTTAGTAGAGGACTTGACAGTCTCATTACAAGTAGATAGTGTCACAGTGTTAAGTTTCCACACTGAAGTGTCTTACCTGGGAATAGATGGGAACCATAAACTACTCATGTCACTTACTCTATCATTGAGGTTGCCATACAGCACACCCAAGACATTACATATAACAGTTTCACTGATATCTTCTCTTAACTGGCTTCGGCTCCAATTAATTGCTTCCTGCTACAAATAGTATTCTATCTATTATAGCATATTCACCAAATAATTATGACATACTCACAAAATGGCAACTTTCCAAAATCCAGCTACCACCGTTAATTGGGAACGAGGAAGGGGAGGAGTGAGTTGTTATAAGCATTTATATGCGTGTGATAAAATTAATTTGTAATTACATGGTATGCTGATTACATGTAATGCTTTCTAGAGAGAACTCTTCTATGTAAAATAGTCTCTAATGTGTTATTGCATTATTATATCTATAACATATTGCTATAAGTTAATCCACCATCTTTTATTTGCAGATGATATTAACATGACTGCAACTTCAAACATGTTTGAGCTCAATTCTTCTGTGCGATCTAACTGTATCTCATTTGGCATCATTGATGATTATGACTCTGAGGAGACTGATAATTTCACTATCACACTAGTGAATGGAAGTATAGGGGTGGAGTTTGTCAAAGACACAGCCACCATTCTGATCATTGATAATGATGGTAAGACATTCATTTACATATAGAGAATATAGAAATATAACATTTGTCATACACACACACAAACAAAAACATAAACTCACCATGAATACATGCACTGTCGGGGCCAGACTGGTAAGCATGGCTAGAGCAATATCATTTCTACAAATTTCACATATCCCTAGTAGTTGGAGAAACATTGACTACCATGCAAGAACCCATGATATACCGTGATACACTAATTATGAACACTGAACAAAACATAAGTGAACTGATTGCAAGCTACAATATAATATCAATTTTCTGGTCATATTAGTGTACATGGCATCTAGCTCATCACTTCTATGGATGCTGTGAATTGATAACCATCAGTAAATAGTAACTACATCTTATGAGTTCAGTGAATACAATTATTGGGGGACTCCAGGGAATTTGGGAGATCAATCGGTGGAACACATGCATGGGATTTGTACTACTTGGACTTTGATTGATGGAGTTGACTGGTCGGTTATTGGTTCATTGAATTGCAAATGATGATTGAGTACAATCGAAATTATGTTTGTAGAGTAATCAAAGAACCTATCTGTAGGAGTTGTGGAGTGTGCACATTAATTTACCTTTCTGGGTCATTTTTTTCCCTAGCAAGGAGGGCTATTGATAAGCAATACACTCTCTAATTATTTGATTAAAAGATGTATTACTTTACTATATTTATTCTTGTCTTTGCTACAACAACTGAGCCAGCTATGCATACTGATCATGTGGAGGACTTCCTTTTGATTGAGCTGCCAGGATTCACACCAGAGACGGTATTTAATGTTGGTAGTGGATGTGTTTGCATTGCCTCTGAAAATCATGTACCCTTTGGTGCTGAAGAATAGCATTTATAAAGACAATGTTCTTGGTATGTATATGGCTGTGTGTGCTCTTTCTGGCATCTCACTCTGACTCATCAAGTGGTATATACTAAAGCTAGGCTTCCCTGTTTTACTATACCACTAATAGATCGAGGAGCCATTGTGTCTATAGCCTGGTTTGGGGATTATTCTGTATGCCCTTGAATTGTATTTGCCCTCATTTAGTGTTTGCTCCATTAGGATGCCTGAGCTTTTTGAATCCATGGCAACCATTTCAGGAGATTCAGGAAATGTGTGTCAGTTATTCCATTGCTCCAAAACTATCTCAGCTATCTTGTGCCGAGTGAAATAGTGGCATTCTGCTTTTTATACTTCCACGGAGGAACCTCTAAAAATAGTTTGTTGTTTTTTCCCCAATTGTGTTTTTAATGAATAAAATATAACTAGCGAGGAGCACAGAATGAGAATGAGGGCGTGGTCCATCCCAGGTGTTGATCTCCAAACTTAAATTATTTTATGGTCACTCAAAAAAGTTGCATCGAACCATTTGAACACAATATCGAAAGCAATGCTGTGAGGTATTTTTGTAGAGGGGCCAACAATACCATGTGCATGATGGATTCTGGAAAACATTCATTTTGGTCTGATGCTCAATTCGGCCAGTTATAATGGACATTCAGAGAGTCAGTCAGACAGACAGACAGACACAGAGACACAATCAGACAGACAGACAGACAGACACAGAGAGACAATCAGACAGACAGACAGAAGACAGACAGACACACAGATACAATCAGACAGACAGACAGAGAGTCAGTCAGACAGACATACAGATACAGACAGACAGACAGACAGAGAGACAGACAGACAGATGGACAGAGAGACAGAGATGGACAGATAAGAGAGACAGAAATGGACATACAAGAGAGACAGAGAGATGCTAATAATATGTATATAGATGCAGCATGCACGTCTGCTTTAATTAGTATTATCTTGAATTGTGTCATGAAATTTATTTTGCAGTTTGAAAATGAATATTGGGCTGCATTTATATATTGGGTGGTTGAAGAAGTTAATATGTACTGTATTGACATCGGTGGCTGTACCTTTGAGGAAATTACCTTATTCAAGTAAGTGTATTTAATTCACGGCCATATAGCGTAGTGACTATTATTACGATATTTAGCCAATCAGAATTGTTTCGCCAATGGCAGTGAAAAAAGGTTTAACTGTATTTGAATTATTTTACTGTTAATAAGCATAAGCCATGTTAATTTAAGGCATAACAACGTACTTTTAGTGAAGTACAGAAATCTATTTTCAAGTATTGTATTGACATAGTTTGTAGGGTAATTTGGTATAAACACCATGAATAATGTAGTGAGATGTAAAATATCCATGAGATGATATAGAAGGCATGGCAGACCTCATACAATTATTTTCCATACAGACTACATTCTCAAAGCATTTATATACACCTAATGTTTCTATAAACCATGTTACAGATAATGTGCAACATAAATATATAGTATAGTTCTGAAATTATTGCAATTGTATCTCAACTTTGGTTATTTCATTGTAATTGCAGGAGAAGCAGCATGGTGACTGCTGGTAATGTATTCATAACTGACATCACTGTGGCTACATCTGGTAATGGAATCCAGTTTTATCTACACGTTCATGGCATGGGAGGAAACACCATACTGGCAAAGCAACAATTAGAGGCGGCACTAAATGTAAGACTATAAGTATGTGCATAATGATTGGCATTAAAAAATCACTTTAAAACAAATACTATAATATACTTCAAGGTAACAAAGTGCTAGTAGAGATATTCTGCACATATATATCAGCCACAATATTGATCAATGCATGTGCTACCATAAGGAATATGATTGTGAGCATGGTTTGCTGAGACTTAATGTCAATTTATTTATGTTTTACTTTCCAAATAAGCTTGGAGAGAGATGAATTCACAAATGTCAATTTTACCCAACTAACCATAAATATATGAAGACCTTTATGACATAGTCGGATAAATTTGAGCCCCTTTTAACCAACGTGATCCACTTTGATATTTTGTACTTATATTATAGTCATTGATAGGGCCAATAAACTTGAAATTACAGTACTGTTAGCCTGGAAGATGGCAAAGAAACCTTTGTCTTACAGCTAGATTGTTTGTCATGAAATGCCTGTCAATATGTAGAACATGACTTTTAAATACATCAAGCCTATGCCATACGTCTTCGTTAATTGCTAGCAGAACTTCCACATTCTTTGTAGGTACTATTTCAAATACAACCCGATTGTGACGACTAAATGCTGTTATAGTGAAATTGAAACCAAGAAAGTGTACTTCAATCACATTCATAATTGCGCACCATTCTAAATGCACATGATATATACTGGTGTAAAGTTTACTCTCTACTCCTCACAGACTTCTTTAGACATACCAAAGTCATAGGTCACTACCTCATCGAGGGAGAACTTGTGAGCCATCAATAAATGGCTGCGTAGACTGACCCCTTGAGTTTATGTCACATTTTTTCATAGTTACCATGAAGATATTACCATTAAATTTTACATATGATAGAGTTAGTTAGGGGTATTTTTCATTTTGCAAAACAGTCCAAAGATTGGCTTTTACGTTTATTTTAGCCATTATATGCTATGGTACTTATACTGGGAGGTAGGCTAACCATGCTACAACATAGAGGTTGTATTTTACATGTATTGTTCTTGTATTCTAATCATAGATTCTAGAATGGAAAGGGTTAACTGGTCACCAAATGCACGAATAGGCAATACTAATCTTAGAATTGATGCAATAGCATGTCACAATAAAAAGTTATATGTATTGGGACAATTCTCCCACACCACTGTTGGAGTGTCATGGACACAAACTATCATTGCTGCATGAGTGTTGACCCATGTATACTAACCTAATTAAGTGTGCTGCGCACAACTACATTTTTATCGTGTATGTTTAATAGTATTTTGTATAATTATATCTCTCATAGGCTAGCAGTGCTCTGGAAATTGCTGGATTCAATATTGGATTTATACCCATGGCACAAATGAGTCCCGAATCTCTGACAGATGGAGAGATAGTGGGGATCTTCATAGCAGCCCTGGTTCTTTTCTTAATACTGCTCATCATCATTGCTTGCATGATTCTCTGGTATATATTTACATACAGAATTTATATTAATTATCTCCAGTAATTATCTCCAGTATGTTATATTTAGATAACAAAATATGACACTACAGTAACCTCAAACGATTCCTAAGTATGGCTAAAATGGTTACCAATTTGTACGATTACTCTAAGCTGACATCATAATATGCTTTAAGTTTGATCTGTAATCAGCTTTTTGGTTTTGAAGCCAATGTTTCAACCAAAATACTTCTGTCCTCAATATGCATCCACATTCGCTGGCAATGCATTTAACACAACAAATGCACATGCATCATGAATTGTCTGAATAACAGCACATTAATCAGGCAGACAAAGATGGGCATGACTTCACATGCATAGTCTTGTGAGTTGAGACCCAGCAACTGAAGTTCCAGCCCTACATGTTGATTGAACTGATCCCTCGGTGTGAGGTGATATGGATGTGCAGTGCCTCTTTAATAAGCAACTCTCTCTCCACTTGCTGGCTCTATCGATCACAGGAGTCTCTTCCCATAAGATTGGGTGGTGTTGGTTCCATGCATGCTCTTGCGATAGCAGACTTCTCAAGTTCTCCCTTTCTGCAAACATCTTAATGTTTTTTATGTCACCAATATACACTTTCAGACAGCTGCAAGGAATCCTATACACAACTGATGACATTATAGTAATATCCAATTGACTCTGGTAAGCTGAGATCTTAAGGTCAAGCCAGACATAAAAACAATTTGACATCAAACTTTCCATACCCACACCTGATATCTTCACTTAAGCCAGCCAGATAGAAGGTGATGATTAAGAGGGAATTCACTGTTTTCATTTCCCCCTTCTTTTCCCTCATGACTTTCTTATTAAAGGCGAGCAGATGAATGCCCATTCTTAGAAATACTCAGCAAAGATAGTCAGTCTCCCTATTGCATTAATCTTCGGTGGTAGTCACTCTTCTGGCTGTCATGTCATTCATGGGAATGTGTACATTGGTGAGACAATAAGGAGGTTGGAGATCCAAATAAAATATACTTGCATAAGGTGGAACTTGAGAAGTCTGCCATCACAGAACAAGTGTAGAACCTACACCACCAATCGTGTGGAAAAAGACCTCTGTGATCGATAGAGCCAGAAAGTGGAGAGAGTTGTGCATGAAAGAGGTTCTGCACATCAAATGCACACTGAGGGATCAGCAGTTCAATCGAGATGTAGAGCTGGAGCTTCTCTTTACTGGGTCTCAACTCTCAAGACTATGCATGTGAAATCACACCCATCATCATCCATCTGATTGCTTTTTATTCGGACAATTCATGAATTACATGCATTGGTTGCATGAAATGCGCTGCTAGTGAGTTCAGATGCATTGTGTTGCTTTAATATTTTTAATTTTCCCCAATGAGGACTAACTATTTTTGGTTGAAATGTTTGACATCAAAACAAAACAGCTTATTTAAAGATAAATCTTGATGCATGTTCGACAATTATAATTCTTCCCTTGCAGTTTCTGCAAATACAGAAAAAGGCAAAACCGCAAGGAGGTGGTGCAATATACTAACAATTATACCTTGGAGGAGACATCACATCCATCGAGAGGAGAAGAAATTGTGAAAGAGAATCCACGCACGATGCCTGATAATGAGAGCAACCTATCTATTCAAAGTGTGCAGCTCGTATTGAAAGATCCACCCTTGGGTGCTTCTCCTGAACCTCAGGAATTGGAACAGGGAGCTGAGAAGGAGATGGAAAAGGTTGATCTGGAAGCCAAGAATGACACCTCACCTTTAGATACTAGGATCAGCTTCACAGCTTTGTAACAGTTCTGCAATCCTTCATTTGTAGATCTAACTTTCTAAAACTGTGTATTCTTGTTAGAAGAACTTTGTAGTTAAAGTGTTAGAACTTTTTTGAGATGTAGTGTTCTAATATTTTTATGTCTAGTGTTCAATATTTCGTAGTTTGTAGTACATTATGCTGACCTTACTATATATAGAGTGGATTTGTTTGCTCACTTCTGTACACGAGAAGCGCGATTCAAATCTCTTTTTTTCTCTCTTCTGTTTGCCCCATTTAAATTAGTAATCAAAAGTCGATCGTGGGAGGAATCATTCTTTTTTCTTCACTCCTTCCTCTCCCCCCCACCCCTATTTTTCTTTTCTCTACCAACAATAGAAAGCTCTATGGTATGGTTGTGACAAAAAAACCAAAAAAAACCAGTAGACATAATGGATACCTATGTGTCTCGGCATAATATACCGTAATGTTCTTTTTGTATTTTTGTTTCTTTATTTGTTTGCATATATTAAATTTTAAAAACTGAATTTGTTTGTCACAAGGGTACAAAAAGATCATAATTATGCTTTAACCAATTCAATAAACTCGTGCAACTACTGAATTATAATATTTCATGCACCTGACCTTCACTTGTTTAAATGTAGGATAACGTGATCTAAATGGGCACATTCTTGTTACTAGACAAGTTAACAGACAAGCATACCCCCAAAAATGGAAACCAGATTTTTTTCAAAGCAAACATATTATATATTATATAATATGTTTGCTTTGAAAAAAATCTGGTTTCCATTTTTGGGGGTTTGCTTGTCTGTTAACTTTTTCCTTAATATTATAATTATCATGTAGTGATTAGTCAGATTTCACGAGCTACTCAGTTTAGCATCAGTCTCACTAGGCAACTTCAATGAGTTTCAACTCCTGAGCATGTATTTATAAACAATCTGCTATTTAGTAATCATATATCGTTCTCAGTGAACTCTCAGTTGACTAATAACATTACAATAATCTTCTCAATAATCAACTTGAAATTTTATTCTCTCGATGTTTCGACTAGATGGCCTTCATCAGGTTGCGTGATGAAGGCTGGAGCATCTGGTTGAAACAATGAGAGAATACAATTTCAAGTTGATTATGGGAAGTTGTCATACATTGTTGTTGCTGTTGATTTTTGTTTTGCTATTATGAAGTGTAGACTACATAGTGTAAATTCAGCTAGACCCTCTTCCCTCTTTCAATGACTTAGCAATTGTTGCTGCCAGAATTCAGAGATGGACCCTCACTATTGAATGCATTTTATTTCACAATCACACAAAAACATGGTAATGCTGACCTCCTAAACAGAGTGCTACTCACAGAGTCACCATATCGGGTACAAGTACCAGAATAAATGATCTTGCTAATGGAGTGCTCCAACCTCAACAGGGTCCCAGTTATATGAGAGGGGGATGTAGTTCTTACAGCCTGGCAGAACACGAATAAATAGGCATTACAACTCTACCAATGAAGGAAGAGCAAATTATTCTGCATAGCTTAATTTACAAGGAGCACTGGATGATGTATATACATGCAAGGTGCACAGGAGTTGCTGGTGAGGGCTATAGCTTGGCATTGTGTGATGGCTAGGACATGATGATGCCACAAAGAGAAGGTAAAAGGTTGCAATGAATGTCAGGCAAAATAGAAATCACCAAAAAATGCTCCAATGCACTCCTGGGATTGGTCAAGGCAGTCATAGAATCATGTCATTGGTCATGCTAGATTTACTCTTCTTATTACCTGTAGATGCACATTCTAAATGGTTAGAGATCCAGACAGTTCCTACAACCACTTCTACTTGTACCATCAAATCCTAAAGACTGCTTTTGCAAGACAAGACTCGGGAAGTGTTTGTGTCGAATAATAGACTGACTTCAGTGGTGCATAATCCAGCAATTTCTTGGATACAATGGTTCTTCATCATCGCACAATTATTTGTCTGGTAAAGGAGTTTCTAGCCGCATTCCAGAAGATTGTCTCAGGACTAGGCACTGACGGATTATGCTAGCATAATTTTGGGGAAAATAGGTGGTTCAGAGAATTGAGAATAATGCTGGAAAAATAGTCAAGCTTTCAGGAAAAATAGGCAGACTTTCAGGAAAAATAGGCAGACTTTCAGGAGAAATCCATAAGAGTGACTGAATGCATCAAACAGCTTATCCACAACTCTCATATTGAAATTGTGACACACTTAGCCAAGTCAAGCATCTTAATTAAAAAGCATGCCGGATATGGGTGGGCAAGATACCAGTTGTGAAATAACCACAGTGTGGTCATTTCACAAACAGTCACTGCAAGCAAGTATTGTCTACTGGTAAATGGTTAGTCTACTTGGCAGTTAATTACTTTATTGTGTACAGACCACATGGCCAAGTCATTGTGCACTGAACAGTTGAGTTTGTAGCTAGCTATTTGTAGCTGAAGTATATGGCTGAGACAATAGAGGCAGGACTAGATGGTGACACTGACAATGTGTGTGACATCAATGAAAGTACCAGCTCAGACTACACAGAGTTTCCAGTCACCAATCTTGTAGATCTGCTTAAACCTCCTCAGCCATCAGCATTAGCCAGAAAAAGGAAGATTGGCATCAACCTTCCTCCTGTAGGAAAGAAGAGAGGAAGAGGCTGTACAAACAATGATCCTAAGTCAGTTTCTCCAGCTGAAAGAGTGAAGGCTTACAAAAAATGAACCTTTGACAGTGAGCAATGACAAACTGTTTTGTTCAGGCTGCCGGGAACAACTCTCTGTAAAGAAAAGTTCCTTAGAGTTCACATCAAGTCTCTGAAGCATGTGAGGGGCAAGGAACGTTTGGTATCGAAAGAAAAGTGTCAATTAGGCTTAATGAGGTCACTCCGGCAATTTGATAAATAAGTTCATCCATCAGGTGAAACATTACCCGATTCTACCCGTATGTACAGAGTGAATGTAGTGACTGCTCTACTAAAAGCAGGTGTTCCTCTCAGCAAGTTAGACGCCTTTAGGGACCTACTTGAAGAAACTGCATTTTCCCTATCTGATTCATCACACCTTCGTTGTCTGATACCATTCATCTTGCATGATGAAATCAGTAAACTGAAACAAGATATTTGCGGGAGACATGTAGCAATCATTTTTGATGGAACGACCCATGTGTGTGAGGCCTTTGTGATTGTTCTATGTTACATAGATAAAGAGTGGGCTATCAAGCAGCGTGTTTGTCGGCTGATGCTTTTAGCTAAATCCATCACTGGAGAAGAATGTGCTCGGCAACTAATAACTGCTTTGTCAACTGAGCTGTCAATTGCTTCTAATTTGATTATAGCAGCAATGAGGGACCGTGCATCAGTGAATGATGTGGCAATGAGGACCATATCTGTGATCTATAATAAGATAATGGATATCGGCTGTTTTTCGCACACTCTGGATCATGTTGGAGAAAGAATGAAAACACCTATCTTAGATGTGTTCTAAAGGCTTGGATAAGCTTGTTCGCTCACAGTCCGAAGTCAAGACTTGCATGGAAGACACAGACTGGATTGTCCACTCCAACCTATTCAGCAACCAGATGGTGGAGTAAGTTTGAAGTTATCCACAAATTGCATGACATGTTTGGAGATTTGCCTGATTTTCTGCATGGCAGTGATTTACCTCCATGTACAACTGGAAAACTACTGGAAATCATTGCAGCATGTAGGAAACATGGAGCTCGCTATAACAGTAGATGCAATGGAACCGTTCGTCAAGGCAACATATACTCATTGGAAGGTGATGGGCCATTAGTGTTAGTTGCCTATCAGCGATTAAGTCTTCTGTATTCCCATGTCTCGTCACAATACTATCCAAATGTGGCTGCAGTCTCTAAGCATCTGTCAGGAGGAAATTCTACACGTTAGTGCCAACTGATAGCTTACGCCAAAGCTTGTTGTGTCCCTGCCTACTCGTACTTCAAGGAGAAGTTTGACAGAGATCTCAGGCCTATTGTACTTGCCTTTAAGGCAGCACGTTATTTTTCACCTTCAAAAGTGATTGAACTCAAGCCAACTGCTGTTGATATTGATTCACTTACTGTCTTCCCATTCTTGAACACAGAAGTGATTAATGGCTTAAAGTCTGAGTTGCCTGAATATCTTGCAGCAGCTGAGGATGTTTCGGATAGCGTAGACCCCATTGAGTGGTGGAAGTGCCATGAGGAGAATGGTAGATTGCCTAACTGGACTCGCACGTGTAGATTAGTCTTATTGGTGCAGCCTTCGTCAGCTGCAGCTGAACGTTCATTCTCAATTTTGAGCAATACCTTTTCTACGAAGCAAGAAACTTCTTTGGAGGTTTACTTACAACTTTCTGTTATGTTACAGTACAACTATAGTCTATAGATAATTGTAACTGTTAAAATGTCTCGAATCTTGAATCCTTGATTGACTATATTCTCTTTTTATATGATGTAACAATTGTTTGTCAAAGCATAATTGAGAAAAAGAGGTATATTGAAAAGAAAAATGGGTAGCATAATTTCATAAAAGGAAAGAAAAATAGGTAGAATGAAAAGAAAAATAGGTGAATATTCGGAGCATAAAAGGAAAGAAAAATAGGCAGAAATTCAAGCGTAATCCGCCAGGGCCTACTCAGGAGGCATTTCACCAGCAGAGCTTCTGTAGGGTAGCAGGATAAATGTTTATTTAGATTTCCTCAAGCCAGCCATAGCCAGTATTGTTCTCAGGCAGCAAGCATGGCAAAAGGACAACAAAGGTACCAAGATCATTTAATATGGTTTTTGTGAAGAACTCTGGAACGGTACAGCTTGGTTAGCTGGTACAAGCCATTATCAAAAACAAGGGGCCAATGTCTTTCAAAGTTCATCCCAAGGATGGAACAATTGCTAATCATATTAGTATTGCAGTGAAGATGTCAAGTGCAACAAATGAAAAGGACAAGAACAATATTCTATATACTAGCAGACAGATAGCCAAAGTTGTCAGGATGAGCAAGCTGCATTTGTTGTCCAATAATCGTTCACATTTTGGAGCTCTCCTTGTATTTTATGAGCTTACTAATCATTACAGGAAACAAATATAGTAGCTATACTTGGAAACTTGCTAATAATTATTGACTGCGTTAATTTTATGTTAATATCCTAGGGTAATAGTTCATAGTTATCGTCAGACACTCACATACAATGTACTCTATTTGGGACTCGAAATACAGTTTGCCATAATTATTTGCATTTAGTTCCTATCACAATTTTTACTCATTGTTTGTGGTCTTGCTAATTTGACTCTGGTTATCAAAATGCTTGCCACTACGTAGCCATAGGTACTTTAATGGAAGGTGAGGGAATCCATAGATCTGTTAGACAATATATGGAGTGTAAGAGTTGTATGTATATGTTCATGGTTATATAATGTGAAGTGTGACCCTTGTCAGACCAGCTATGTGAGGGGTGTGGTTTATCCTTCATTTTGGGGGTTCAAGGTATGAGTTGAGTTCAATAGCAGCAGTTGAACTTGACTAGCAAATATTATGCATTGCCAGCATACAAGAAAATATACTCTGAACTCTCAGCAGAATAAAAATTAAAGATCAACATTTCCCCCCCAATATTTCAGCTAGATACTCTAGGACTGCTAATCCTGATGAAGCCTAATATAGAAAAAGAAGAAAAATGTGTGGTCATAAATTTGGAGCTCCTTATATTATACGTGAACTTGACATAAATCTATAAAGATACATTTCTCTGTCTGCTCTATTTTGATACTAAAATATGTTGCATTAGTATAACTATGTGTGCCTTATTACTGCTGACAAACCCTTCACCTGCTTGTCTACACTGTCTGATTCTATCTGTTCACTGTCTGTCTCATCCGACTGATAATGGTGGTTTGGTTTAATGTCTAATTATGACTGCATAGCATTTATAACATTCACAATTATGACCTAGATATCACCATATAAGGTGAACTACTGTACAAGTTACATAACCAATCACATCTGTCTAGCCACAAGCAGTCAGATGTCTATAATTACACAACAAATTGATATTGTTCAAAGTCTGTGTCCACCATGGCTGTCAACCACATCCTCCATCCTCCTTTATGCGTGGTGTGATCATAGAAGTCATGTCATTGTCAGGAAGCTCTGCAACTTCTTTGCCTGTGCAGCAGTGTTCTCTGACACCATGCCAAAGTTACCTACAGGTAAATGGGGAGTACTTTGAATTTGTTGCATTATAGCAATGGAAAGTTGTTGGCTGTAGAGCAAGAGGAAGCCTATTCAACGAGTATTTTCAATAGGTGCCTAATACTGAATAGGTGGTCAAGCACGGGCACTCGAAATCTTTTATTTACAAGGCCTTTCGGACTAAGCTGAGAACATAATCATCTTGTAACCACACTTGTATTTTCAGCTTCACATTCCAGGCTGGAAGCCACACTTGCATTAAGTTCAGGCACAGATTTTTAGGTGCCCTAACTTTATCTGTAAGTAACTTTAGCACAGATATTCCTATGCAATATCAAAAGATAGCACAGAGATAGATCTTTTGAGCTATATATAAAGTCCATATAGTGTGAAGTGTGCAGGATCTATAGGGGCTCCATAATTACAAGTTTTTGTTTAGAAGCCACTGATCATTAAGAAAGTCACATCTTCACCATCATAGAAACAATTGATGCCGGAGAACAACTAGGTTCTGTTGGCTGCCCCCACCAGGAAGAGAAAGATCGCCGAGGAGAACCGCGGATTCAAGGAGTGCTGGACCAACGAATTTTTCTTCGTGGAAGACAGAGGCAACATTATCTGCTTGATCTGCAATGAGAAGGTGTCCTGGCCCAAAAGAGACTGTATCAAGAGGCACTACGATGCCAAGCACAGCAAGGACTACAATGGTCTGGCGGGACCGCAGCGTGAGGAAAGGCCAAGGAGCTGATGAACAAGCTCGGCCGCCAACAGAACCTTTTCGTCAGGCAGGGCAACACCAGCAAGGCTGCCACGGAGGCCAGCTTCAAGGTGGCCGCGATCATTGCGAAGCGCATGAAGCCCTTCTCAGATGGAGAGTTTGTCAAGGAGTGCATGCTGGCTGCCCTCGATGTCATGTGCCCTGAGAAGGCCGCCATCATCAACAAGATCAGCCTGAGCAATGACACAGTGACAAGAAGGATCGACAGCTTGTCCAAGAACCTGACCGAGCAGCTCCACTCCCTGGCAACAAAGTTCTCTTACTTCGCCTTGGCCCTCGACAAGTCCACGGACGTCAAGGACACGGCCCAGCTGGCCATCTTCGTGCGCGGCATTGACACCAACTTCAACGTGACGGAGGAGCTGCTGACTGTCCGCTCCATGAAGAGCAGCACCACGGGCGAAGACATCTTCAACGAGCTGAAGGCTGCCATGAACGATGCCAAACTGGACTTCAATCGCCTCATCGGCATTGCCACGGATGGCGCACCGTCCATGTTGGGCACGGGTCGCGGCCTCCAGGGCTATGTGATGGCGGAGTTGGACCGCCAGGGTCTGTCGCACGAGCACTTGGTGTGGTGCCACTGCATCATCCACCAGGAGGCCTTCTGTGCCAAGATCTTCGATGTCAGCTTCAAGGAAGTGATGAGTAAGGTTGTCGGCCATGTCAATCACATCCGCTCCCATGCCATGAACCACAGGCAGTTCAGGCAGTTCTTGCTGGAGTTGGATGCCAGCTACGGCGATGTCATTACTTTTCCGGTGTGCGCTGGCTGAGCAGGGGACAGACGCTGCAGCGCTTCTGGATCCTCAAGGAGGAGCTGTCCATGTTCTTCGCCATGACGGGCATCTCGGCACCCGAGCTGGAGGACCAAAAGTGGCTTTGTGACCTCGCCTTCCTCGTTGACATCACCGAGAAGCTGAACACCCTCAACGTGGCTATGCAAGGCCGCAACAAGCTGGTCCACGAGCTGTTTGCCCACATCAAGGCCTTTCACACCAAGCTGCAGCTGTGGCAAGTTCAGCTCGAAAGAGGAAACCTGGCCCACTTCCCCTCTCTCAAGAGCCAGAAGGAGCATGATGGCGGCGAGTTCAGTAGCTTGCGCTACGCGGCCGAGATTTGCAAACTGCAGAAGGAGTTTGACATGAGGTTCAAGGAGTTCCGCGCGAGGAACACCGATTTCGAGCTCTTCAGTGTGCCGTTCAACTTCGACGTGTCTCAGGCGCCGATTGAGTTGCAGTTGGAGTTGTGCGACCTGCAGGCCAGCCTCGACCTCAAGGGACAGTTTCTTGGCAAGGAACTGGTCGACTTCTACAAGAGCCTGTCCTATGCCACCTCCCCCATCCTGACCCAGAATGCTCAGAAGTTCGTCTCTCTCTTTGGCTCCACTTATTGTGCAGAGCAGTTCTTCTCAAAGATGAAGAATACCAAGTCAAACAAGCGCAATGCTCTCACGGACGCCCACTTGCTGGCTTCTCTCAGGATCGCGTCGACGCATCTGCAGCCGGACTTCAAGGCCATCATGAATGAGCAGAAGGAGTTTCAGTCATCGCACTGATTGCCGGTGCGGCACACACTCATTCCAAAATTGTCTTATGTGGCACAGGAGAAAAAAAGGTTGAGAAGCACTGATTTAACACAACATCACAAAACAAGTATCAGCAGTGAGCAGAGTTGGTATAGCTATATAGTCTTCAACATAGCAGCTGTTCCCACTACAAGCGGTCCAGATATATAGCTCAACATCACAAGAAAATAGAAGCCACTATTGCCAAGTAGCCATAACTCTGTAAGGATAATAATAATGTGCAACTTCCCCAAACTGTATGGTGGGTGTGGTTAGTCATGTAGTGTGTGCACACACATACACGCTATATTAGGTGTGGTTGGCGCACATACATGCTATAGTAGGAGTGGTTAGTGGTATAGTAGGTGCAGACACATACGGACAGGCCAAAAATTAAAGCCAAATTGCCGCTTCTTGCTTTAGTATCAAAACTCCTATCACCAAAAATGTCAGCTCCAATTACTATAATATTATTAAGAATTTAGAATGTGAATTTTTATGTAATTAAGACAAGGGTCAAAGTCAATAGCTTTATATATAGCTTTTACACGGATATATAACAGATACCCTTGAATGTTCTATTTTATGAACTAGTGATGGCTTGTAATTATTAATCGTATATCTTTTTTAGGTGCAAGTTCCAAGACTTTCACCACTACAACTTCTATGGTAGCACGTTTATCTGGTGGGACTGGCTCTTTGGCACTAACAAGCAGTGGAAGGAGTTCTGTGCAGCAGGAATGAAGAAAAAAACTATAAATAAGGAATAAGATCATCATCTTCTTAATGAATGCGACTCCTGTAGTGTTTTTCAGTATTACTTTTGAGTAAAATGTCTTGTCTTTGTTTGTTAAGTCTATGTTACATTTTTAATCCTTGATGTTTTGTGGATGTACCTTATATCACACAACTCATTTTGTATGAGGTTTAACTACTTAAAACGAAGGCCACACACACTGTGGTGTGGACGTTGGTCACAGGAACAACCAGGTGTATGCCCAAGGATATTTAGTCGGAGACACACAAGCCCTGACGAGCAGTGAGAGGATAATTATGCTATCCACCCAAGCCTTTGTCCCACCTTTCCAGGCATTCTTTTTTTGCCCACTTAGCAACCATGCTATATATGTTGAGGTAAAACTTCTGGTTTTTCATTACTGAAAACCTACACGACCATCAATAGTCTTGGCATTAATGTAAGATGCTGTTGTATAGAATATGTAAAGGGTCTGCAACATCATTTTATTCTTTAAAGTCCAATCACTGCATTACATTGAGAGGTATATATCAATTTACCAGTTGCATTTGTGAAGTATATACAATCAACCACTAGCTGCTGGTATCGACTAGCCTTTCAACATTGAATTTATCAAGTGTGACCTTTTGATGGCCATTTCTTTACTATATTTTAATAATCCAGGTTTTGAAAGAAGTTGCACGCTTTCCTGTAATCCCGCTACAGAACAAATCTCCTCAAATAAATATACTCGTATATACCACATTGAATGTGTTTTATGTTCAATTCCTGGCTGAGTTTGCTGATGTCTCCAACGGAGTGCTTGACATGCATACTCTATAGTGTAGGTTAACTGTTCACATTTGATTTCAAGAATAATCCCAGAACAAGACAGGCATAGGCTTCATATACAAAATCAATCTTAGCATGATTTATAGAGCAAGCTATATACTGTCTGCATGAATGTTGCTCTCCGAGTAAGGGTTGAGAAGACTTCGGGGTCTCCTGATGTGTCCCACTGGACGTATTCACTGTGTACGATTGAGGGGTTGTAGATGACGTGACACTTCCTGGTGTTGGTTGGACTCCTGTGGTATATACCCATACTTGAGTGTTTTCTGGAGTACTGAGAGTGGATGGGCTCTGTGACGGAGATCAAAGCCTATCTTCTGTCGTTCTTTGAACCCTTTGTTCAGTAGATGAAACTTTTCCAGATAATTCCAATCTGGACTGAGCTTATCCTTGTGTACAGGAATGCTTGCTTGAAGCTGTTTCCCTATTAGTGATGAGAGTCCACACCAGGGGAAAGGGGTTGCCTATAATTATGTCAGTGTGCCTTTGTATGGGTCTTCAGCTTCATACAATAGTTTCTTTACTCTCTTCACTGCCCTTTCTACATGCCCATTGTTTTATGCATGTGGGGGCAGCTGGTGATGTGTTGGAAATTGTAGGATCTTGCAAAGTCTGTGAACTCTCTTGATGAATACTGAGGTCGATTGTCACACTCACTACAGTTTCGGGAATTCCATGACGGGAGAAGATCTTCTTAAGAACTTCGACGATGTGATGAGATGTTTGCCGGCAATTTGATGACATCAGGGCATCTTGAAAAGTACGATAATTACATGTATTGGGTTCCACTGAGTTGGAATAAATCAGATGATATATTTATTCAAGGGTAACCAGGAAGTGGGCATTGGTTCCCTCGGTGAGAATTGCTTTGTGCATGTCTTATGTTGCTCATGCTGTTGGATGATATGTGATATTCCAGGCAACCACACTGAGGACTTGACACAAACACGACACCTTCGTATTCCTTGTAATCTGTGTGTATCGTCTGGAGAGTTTTCCTTCTCAGAGATGTAGGGACTACGATACGTCTGTTGTAAAGTAATAGTTTGCCATTTTGAACTGTAAGATCACCACAAGATTTCCTGTAGGGTTTGATCTATGGAGAGATCTTATTCTCATTTGGCCACATTTGGCAGTAGCTTGTGACAACCAAACAAATAAAGTCTGTGGCTTGTGCTTTCCGACTGTTCCGTTGCTGGCTGGAAGATGAGCAATTCATACTTGCTTCAAGCTCTCGTTTCCTCTTGTAGTCTGGTGGGAGAATTTCTTCGGGCATATCCTTTTCCATTTTTTCAACATTACAATCATTCCTTAGTAAAGTAAGACTCTTCTCCTCAGTAGTGATTAATTCACGGAAAAAGACAACGCCTGGCCTAACATGTGAAGCACGGAAATGGTGGTATGATGTAATGCCTGCTAGAGGTCGAAAGAACTCTGATAAAAAACTTGTCAAGTCATACCAGGTGACCAAGCTATTACCCATTGCATCAGCTGCGAGTTGTACCTTGTTTTTGCCAGTAATAGTTATACTAGACAAGGTCACAGAAACACAAATGTCTACTAAGGAGCTGTATCACTGTGACGATACTTGCACTTGGAAAGTCCAAAAAACCTATCAGGTGCAAACTTCATGTGTCCAGCTATCATGAAGGACAGGGACACAGATTCATTTCTTCCAGTAATTGCAAGTATTATATGGCAGCATTATTTTTATTTTGTCCAACACAGCTGTCAACTTGAAGGAAGAGCTCTTCCTCATTACCCCCGTAACAGTCCAAAAAGTGATGTAAAAGGCTAATAGTGCTTATGTTAGCCCCTTTGCCAATGTAGCGGGCTCACAGCATACCCCAAAAACCTGGCATTTCCTGGCTGTCTTGAAGAAAATAGGACCTGGATATAATGCATTAGAAGGGTAATGAACTTGCTGAGCATAATTAAATGAGTAATGCATTGGTCCGCTATAGTTCTCACTTGAGTCAGATGACTTCCACTTCTCTCCACAATCCTCACATTCCTTATTATATTGCTTACATTCATTACGAGCAAATTCCAGATGCTCCTGTACTTTCATGAGCCGGTCATACTTCTCCTCCACAGACAAATTACAAGATCGAATGACTAAGTTCATGTTCTTTTGACAGTCCCGGCAGAGGTCAGTTGCTGGTTTTGTTACATTAATGTAAGGAAGCTGCTTATTCCACAGGTCCAAGAAAGTGCTCTTGCCGACTGGCTTCTTTTGATCTCTCTGACATGATTCCACATACTTACGATACACCCCTATTTTTGTCATATAAGTAGGAAGCAGTAAAACGCTTTCATCTTTAAAATTAGGGAGTCTAACCAGGAATAGGAAGAGCAACACAGAGGCAAAGTTTACAATAAAGGTAAGCAAATCCTCTAAGGCTTCTCTAGTGGTGGTATTTGCAGGTGATCGACCTGTTAACCCATGATGTCTAGGGGTTAGACCATGCTGTTTGTAGTCCACCAAATTGCCATAACGCTTATTGGATAGGCCATGTAGAAATAGGAAAGTCTTTCTACATCGTGGCTAAGCAGTGGCTTAGTCTTATTAATTAAAAAAATTGGCAATAGAACGAACTGGTACACCTACGATGTGCCCCACAAGATTCATTTATCAGAAATATGACCTTGAAATTGGGAGTGGATTTGAGCTAGTACCAAGGCATCAAGTTCACCACAGGAGAACTGTTTACAGTTGTCTCTGAAGTCTGCTAACTCCATAATAGTCAGTGCTGTACTGCATGCTCTCTTGTTTACACCAAGCTTACAGCCACAGTAGAAATCTCTAACTGACTTCACTTCTTCATGGTCTTCTGGCCTGAAATCGAATCCCACAGTGTCTGCAGGCAACCCTGTCTTCTAATACTGCTTCACTCTCTCCTGGAGAAGACTCTTCTTCAGTTTCAACTGGTAGATACTCAGCTAGGCAAGCACAAATTCATTCTCTAAAACGCTAGCTAAATCCATCCTAGACACTTGCAATTAACAGCTAGAAATCCAAGTCCAAACTTGAAGTCTTTACTACCATGCTTTACAGTAATAATTTTTCTATCTACCTGTATTTAGAACAAGTCCATTACACCATGATTATGCCTAGGAAGTGGAGTAAAATTTAAAAAAATAAAACTCGAATTACCCATAATCAAAGTATCACTCTATAGTGCCTTTTCCCTTGGAGGATGGGTCACATAATTATAGTCCCCTAATTTTGTTGAAGATTTCCCCCTAAACTTCTGAGTCAACCACACATCATTTACTGCTTCATGGCAGGTCGAAATATTGTCATGCTTATGCACACCAACAGTGACTGCAAGAGTGTCACCTCAGTCATTTGGCATACGGGAAATAAGCTGCCCCCTAGCTACACAGTCCTACAATAAATACATGGGCGGCGGACAAAGGTGATCAGATCAGAGGATATTATAGGTGTCGGATGAAAAGCAGAAAGTCTACAAATACATATTTCACTTTCTGATCGATGTGGCCGTCACAAATGCCTTCATTCTGCACAAAGGATGGTCAGAAAGCGGAAGTGAACTTATGATCAAGAAGTTCAGGCTGGCCAAGGAGATCATCGGAAGTTATTGTAGCCCATGCAGAGCTGGGTGTGGCTCCATGATCAAGAGTCTTCCTTTCCTCCACTTCCCAATAAAGCACCCTGCAACATCTGGGAAGCGCAGTCGAGGACGTTGCACCACTTGGGGGCAAGAATGGTCAAGGACCTAACTGAGGACCTACAGGACAAGTGGCACAATGTCTATTTTGACAAAATAGACAACGTTTTGACCTCCCATAGTGTGTTCATTAACTTGGAGAGGAGAGGGATTTATGGATGTGGTACTGCCAGGAAAGACAGGCGTGGTTTCCCTGAGGAGCTGAAGAAAGCCAAATTTAAGAAAAGGTCAAATTGCACTAGATAAACACAAGTTAGAAGTTAGAATGCCACAAACATTTTGGCCAGTTCATGCATGAGATTTACCACAACTATGATATACTCTGAACTTCTAACATTTTTAGGGGCCAGTCACTAACCACGCAACGTGGAAAGGTGTGTGCAAATGCATGGCAGGACGAAAGATCGGCATGCTTATGTACACCAACAGCGACCCCAAGAGTGTCACCTCAGTGATTAGGCATACGAACAATGGCAGCAGAGAGGAAATAAGCTGCCACCTAGCTATACAGTCCTACAATAAATACATGGGAGGCGTGGACAAAGGTGATCAGATCAGAGGATATTATAGGTGTCGGGTGAAAGCAGAAAGGTCTACAAATATATATTTCACTTTCTGATTGATGTGGCATCACAAATGCCTTCATTCCGCACAAAGGATGGCCAGGAAGCGGAAATGAACTTACGATCAAGAAGTTCAGGATTCACCTGGCCATGAAGACAATTGGAAGTTATTGTAGCCGACGCAGAGCTGGGTGTGGCTCCATTATCAAGAGTCTTCCTTTCCTCCACTTCCCAATAAATAACCCTGCAACATCTGGGAGGCACAGTCGAGGACGTTGCACTTATTGCTACCAGCAACAGAAGCTTTCTGATAGCCAGTGGTACTGCCAGGAATGTGGCATATGGCTATGCCACACTGGAATTGCGAGCACCGACTGCTACCTATTGTGGCACAAAAACAAATGATCGTCCTGTTATAGCCTTCTCTCTCCTATGTATCAATGTACTATATACATTGTATTCATATAAAATGATATGAAATACTTGTAAGAAAGTGGCAAATTCAAGTAGCCTCATAGTTCAAGGGGTTAGGGTTTCTTGTTTCAGCTCCACTGCTCTCTCCTTTTCATGCCCACCCATGGGGGTGATGGTAGGTTAGTAGGACATTGTATTGAGACTTGATAGACAAAAACCCTATGGATGCACTTACAAAACTCAGTATCATACCTAGAGTTCAACTTAGCTGAGCTAGCAGCTACACGTTCATACTAAATATACATTGTAGCGTACCTTTCTTTCTCCATTGCTAGTGCGTGGCGTCATCTTCTGTCCTGGAGCTTCCAAGGCCAGGCAGGTGTAGCATGACACGCCATCGAAAGTTTCTGAAGAATCAAAGAACTCCGATCTTTAGCTGAATGCTCGATTATACTATAGTGTTGCGATGAGCAGCTGAGGAAAGACCTCACCAGAAACCAAGGAGGTACCCTCACCAGGATGAAGAAGAAGAAGTATTTGCAGCAATGAGGGAGCTTGCAGTGAGGGAGGAGAATGCAACGGTAGCCAGAGTAATACTGCACAACCTCAAGCAGGACCGTGATGAGCCCATCCGGGCATTTGGAGCCAGGCTCCGTGGCCAAGCCAGTGTCTGCAAGTACACCCAGCAGTGCACCGGATGCGACACCAACGTTGATTACACGGAGACCATCTTAAGAGATGTGTTGTGCAGAGGGTTGGATGACCCTGAGATTCAAATGGACCTGCTAGGGAACAAGAAACAGGACATGACACTGGAGCAGGTTCTCAGATATGTGGAAGCCAAGGAAGCAGGCAAGAGATCAGCCTCTAGAGTGTTACTACTACATGCGCCAGATGCAGTAACGGGAAGCACCTACAGGCGCCAGTAAAGAACTGCAGTGAATGGCGCTCTGCCAAAGGATCAAGAAGTTTGCACCCTACTGTGGGTCAAAGGGCCATGGGAAAAGTGCACCAACCAGATTACGGAGGAAATTTTCCCCAGAATTTGGCCCAGCATTTGGCGCTGTATGTAGCCACTGCGGCAGGGATAACCACTTTGGAAAGATGTGCAAAAACAAAAATGATGCAAAACCAGTCAGGAATGGGATAGAAGGTGAGCATGAGAATGCTGTATTCGACACCTTATGTGGGATCACATCTGAGATGAGATATAAATATGCCACCTTAGACCACCATGTGTATCACCAATCCACTGGCAAATGGTCAAAAAGGCAATCCAAATCCCAACCATTCATCAGGCTATCCATGTGCGTGTGAAGGGAAGATTATGAGCATTTTGGGCTCAAACTAAATACACCCCTCAGAGCCAGATCCTCACTTATGCCATGACAGATACTGGGCTTAAGGTCATACAGAGACTTGGGTTAACCGACAAATATCTTATCCCTGTGCATCTGAAGATGCATGCTGCTGACAACCACAACATCAACATCCTGGGGCTACCATCCTCCGACTATCAGGAAAGGATAACACTGGGAGAGATGTAACCACCAGGCAAATGGTATATATTACCAATAACATGGACAAGTTGTTCCTCAGCAAGGAAGCTTGCACAGACCTAGAGATTATATCACCCCAATTTCCGAAAGTTGGTGTAGAGATCAATGGGGATAATCTGATAGAGTCCACCAATGCCACCACAGCAACTGCTGGCAGCCACCCCGTCCAAGGATGTGACTGCCCAAAAAGGACAAAACCGCAGCCTCCTCTTCCTGTACTACCATACCCAGCCACAGAGGACAACCGAGAGAAGCTCCAACAGTATCATTATCGAGCCAGTACATTCAACGTGTGCGAGCATCAGAGTCTACCATTGATGGAGGGGCTATCCATGAGGCTGATGATCGACCCCAATGCTACCCCAACCGCTCATCATTCACCTATACCTGTTCCACTACACTGGCAGGAGGACGTCAAGGCTGGACTCGACAGGGATGGTGCGTCTTAGAACCTGTCCCCATTGGTGAACCAGTCACATGGTGCCACAGGATGGTCATATGTGGCAAAAAGAATGGCAAACCAAGAAGAACGATCGATTTTCAATCTCTGAACACCCATGCAACCAGGGAAACCCATCATACCCAATCACAGTTCCACCAAGCTCTCCCTGTACCACACAACCAAAAAAACACAGTTTTCGATGCCTAGAACGGGTACCATAATGTCCACCTACACAGGAATTATAGGCATACAGTACCTTCATTACCCCATGGGGACGATACCTATACCTCATACACAGGGCTACATTGCATCCGGCGATGGATACTCAAGGAGATACGATGAATAGTATCAACCTTCCCAGCCTACACAAAGTGCATCGATGACACCCTTCTATGGGCAGGTGCCATCGAAGACAGCTTCTTCCAAGCCTCCCAATGGCTCGACATATGTGGACGAAACAGCATCACTCTGAACCCAGAAAAATTCAAATTTGCAATGGACGAAGTAGAGTTTGCAGGCTTCGAAATCTCAAATAACACAGTTCGCCCCTGTCAAAAATATCTCAAAGCCATCTCAGAATTCCCAGTCCTCACCAACCTCACATGGCAAATCAGATTCTTCCCTTCAGAGACCTCCTCAATCCAAGCAAAAAGTTCCACTGGGATGACAACTTACAAGAGGCATTTGAACAGTCCAAGCCTACCATCACTAAAGAAATTGAACAAGGGGTGAGAATCTTCGACAAATCCAAACCCATGTACCTTGCAACAGACTGGTCCAAACATGGAATTGGCTTCTGGCTATTTCAGAAGCACTGTTCTTGTCCCTCCAACGACCTCTTCTGCTGCAAACAGGGATGGAAGATCACCCTGGTAGGCAGCAGATTCATGCACCCTGCTGAGTCCAGGTTTGCCCTAATTCGGGTTGAAGCTCTGGCCGTCGCTGATGCCTTGGACAAGGCAAGACACTTCGTCCTTGCCTGCAAAGACCTCACTATTGTTGTGGATCACAGACCTCTTCTGAAAAGCTTCGGTGACTGATCCCTCGACCATATCAGCAATACCAGTCAGAAACCTAAAGGAGAAAACCCTCCGATATCAGTTTCAGATGGCCCACATCCCTGTTACAAAAAACAGAGCCCCAGACTCAATGTCTAGGCACCCCACAGGTGATCACAACCCAGAAAAGTTGCTCTTACCAGATGACATACATAATATAGCAGATGTCATCATGAAACCACCACTCCACATACCCCTAGAGCTGATTGCTGGCATCTGCATGGAGGACCAGCAAAACCACACTCAAGAAATGTTGACAGCATCAATTGCCTCATCCCTCAACTCCATACAAACTATCAACTAGGAGGATGTTCAAACAGCCACGTCATACGACACACCATGAACCTCCTAATCTCTACAATTGAAGAAGGACTACCAGACCAAAAACACCTTCTCCCAACATAATTTAAAAGGGAGTACCACCCCTTCAGGAAACATCACTACAGTGTCAATGGGGTGATAGTCTACAAGGACAGGATAGTCATCTCACCCTCACTGAGAGTTTCTTGTCTTACGGCAATACATGCTGCCCATCAGGGTACTTCATCCATGATCTCGAGAGCTGACTCTTCTATTTTCTGGCCTGGACTTACAAACGACATCCATTCTACCAGAGCAAGATGCAATCACTGCAATAGGATGGCCCCATCCCAGGATGCAATGCCTCCAATACCACCCATCCTATCTGCATACCCGTTTCAATGCATCTGCGCCGATTTTTTTCACTATAGATGATTCAACTACCTGGTGATTGTGGACTGCTATTCCAATTGGCCAATTGTCGAAAGATCCACCAATGATGCCCTAGGCCTCATCAACACTCTGAGAAGAACCATTTGCTACCTTTGGCATACCAGACGAGTTAACTTCCGATGGAGGCCCTGAATTCATGGCCCACACCACCAGACAATTCTTGGCTGAATGGGGGGGGGATCCATCACAGACTGAGTTCGGTTGCCTTTCCTCACAGCAATTGCAGAGCTGAAATTGGAGTAAAAACCATCAAGAGACTCATCACTAATAACGTGGGACCCAAAGGAGATATCAATGTCGATGTCAGACATTGACTCCTATATGTATGATAAAGATTATTACTCCGTGAACGACCAGGAAGTCTTCAGAGTCGAATACGGGAGTACTGATTGGTTTGAACAAGTCCATGCCCGCGCATGGTAAAGAGTAACTATGAGAAATGGAAAAGAGTAGTTTTTAGCGAGCGAACAGAGAGAGACGTATAGCGTAAACTGAGCTAGTTTAGTTTTGAGACATAGATATTGGTTTGAGACTAGTGTATGATTATTTAGCACTATTTATTTATGTTTATATTGTTAAAGTATTTAAACCTACTACAGTTCTTAATTATACTCTTTGTGAGTGGGAGACAGCAGGAAAGCTTATTTCGGCTTAGACAGAGTTTTGTTGTTTAGGCGTCGCAGGCTAGACTACTTAGAGATAGTAGAAGTATTTGCCTGACAGTGGTGGCAGCGGTATTCTCTTAGCGACAGAGAACCCGACAACAGTTTAGTTAGTCTGTAATAGTACAGGGGAAACAACTCAGGCTAGGCCTAGAGAGTTTGTGAAACCAACCCCTGGTCAGCTAGGCTAATATTGTTTTCGTGTTTTTTTTGGTGCATTTGAAAAAATGTTCTTTTTAAGTGTGTTGAGGTTGTAATGTCAAAAGAACGACAACATAGAGAATCTCGTGTCTTCGGAACACCAATCCAGAGACTCTGCCCTCTCTAGAGTCTATCTCTGACACAAACGAACCCTTAGATCGGTTTATGGCTCAATGGCTCCAAATGGATCAACAGAGAACAGAGAGGGAGGAACAGAGGCATGGGGAGGATAAACGACAAGCAGCCCAGCAACAAGAGAGATTGTTTCAACATCTGGTCGAGTTTCACAGACCATCAGTAGTTGAGCCAACTCCACCCACTCCTAAACTAACTCTGCAGAAATTTCAGGAGGGCGTGGATGACATGGGTGCTTTTCTGCAAACGTTTGAAGTCACGTCTTAGGCAGGACGATGGCCAGAAGAACAATGGCCTGTATTCCTCCGAAGCTCACTATCCGGAGCAGGGATGACGGCTATATCAACCCTAAGCTCAACAGAACAGAATGACTATCAGATCATTAAAAGCACTCTACTAGCAACGTACCAAGTCACTACAGAAACGTACAGAAAGAAGGTTTTTGAGAAGACTTTTGATGGAAGCAACCCTGATGCCTGGTTAAGGGAGCATCAACAAAATTTCCATCAGTGGATCAACTCATCCGAAAAAGGGGCTGAGACTTTGATGCTGATGGAAGTAACCCTGAAAAAACTACCGCGGTGGCTGGAGATACAAATGAGAAACTTAGATCCTAGCACCTACGAGGAGTTGAGTGAGGCAATTGTGAGGCATCTAGGAAATCAAAGGAGAGAACCAGATGTACCCAGACAATCTGATAGAATGAACAAATTTAGACCAAGAGAGAGCTCAGAGAGTAACACTCCTACTCACCTACGAGTACCAAATTCAAGACGACTAGAGGTAAATCAATCCCCACCAACAAGTGGAGATTCTAGCAAACTCCCTCCCCTAGATCTAAGCCAGATCGAGTGTTTTCGTTGCGGCAAGAAAGGCCACCTAAGAAGGGATTGTAGAGTGAAACTTGAAAAGGTTCACCTCACAAGCACCCGTGATGGAAGTAAGACTAAATGGACTCGTAGGGTGAAAGTCAAAGGCAGATCCATTCTTGCCTTTCTAGACACAGGCTGCTCAAAATCAATTGTCCACCCTAGATGCATTCGAAAATCGGACTTCCTTGATTGGAAGATACCTTATACTACTGCCAGCTCTAAGAAGACATGGTTTCCAGCAGCCAAGATCCAGCTGCAAGTGGAGGAAAAGTGCATTGAGTTAGCAGTAGGGGTATCTCCCCACATCGGAATCGACATGTTAATGGGACGAGATGTTCCTCATTTTCAGAGATATCTGAAAGAGAAGCTGGACACTGAAGTAGAGTTAACCCCAGTTCATGAAGAAAGAAAGCAGACAACGCTGGCACGTGAGGAAGTGGTAATGATCACAACCAGAGCACAAGCAGAAAAACAAAGCCAACTTAGGCAGAAAGAGGAACAGCAACAAGAGGATGACAACCCAGTGATCCAACCAGTGGAACTATAAGATGAGCTAGAAGAAGATGTTGACATGGAAAGTAGTACTACAACCCTAGACCAGAACACAATAGAAGATGAATCAATTTTTGAGACAGTATCTCCGGAGAAACTAAGAGTACTACAAAAACAAGATCCTACGCTAAATAAAATCAGAGAAAAATTAAAGAGGGAAGCAGTCTTTTCTTTTGGGAGAATGAATTACTGATGAGACAGCCCTATCACCAGAATGGAAAAAAGCTCATTATCGTTCCCAAGGCTGCCTGTACTCGAATTCTACAAATGGCCCACAACTTTCCCGTGGCTGGACATTTTGGCCAGACTAGAACGCTTGAAGCTATCAGGATAAGGATGGATTGGCCAGGTATTGCTAAAGACGTGGGAATAATGTGTAAATCATGCCCTGTGTGTCAGAGAGCTGGACCAGCAGTAGCAGGTAGTGCCCCATTGCATCCCCTACCTATAATGGAAGCACCCTTTCAACGCATTGCCATGGATATATTTGGGCCTCTTAAAAGAACAACTGCCGGGAATAAATATGTCCTTGTTATAATGGATTATATGACCAAGTGGCCAGAGGCTTTTCCTCTGCGTAATATGACAGCAGAAACAGTGGTTAACTGTTTAATTGAATTGACCACTAGACTTGGGGTACCTCAAGAAATATTAACTGACAATGGCACTAACTTTGTGTCAAAGACCGTTAAACAGTTTTGTGAGATGACAGGGATCCATCAGATCAGGACCTCCCCATACCACCCCCAAACGGATGGTATGGTGGAGAGGTTTAACTCGACAATGAAGAGACTTCTGACCTCCACTCATGGAAAGGAATGGGACAAATTCCTACCTTTTGTCTTATGGGCGTACAGGGGGACTGCGCACAACACAACAGGATTCTCTCCATTCCACCTGCTCTTTGGAAGAGAGATGAGCTTACCTTTGGACGAACTTGCCAAATTCTGGAAGAATAAAGAGGAGACAAATGATGTGAACATGGTAGTGTACATCACAACCCTAAAGGAGAACATACAACTAGTACAGCAAATAGCAAAAGAAAATGAGACAAAGAAAAAAGAGAGTCACAAATATTACCACGACAGGAAAGCACTCATCGAAAATTCGAAGTTGGAGATTTTGTTCTCGTATTCAGACCCAGGAAAGCAGACAAATTGAGTAGCGAGTGGCAGGGACCCTACATTGTCACAGAAAATATTACTCCAGTGACCTATAAAGTAGATTTAGGAACTACAAGGAAGAGGTTCCATGTTTTCCACATCAATGTTATGAAGTTATGGTTGTCACCTACTCCAGCTGTGTTTCTCGCATTGGATGACGAATTTGACGATCCTTCATAGAAGATTCGAAAGTGGAGAACTATGGGGAAAAAACACCTCTCATTGGAACAGCAGCAACAACTCACAGAGTTAAAGAAAGAGTATCAGGATGTAATCCAGGATGTTCCTGGGAGGACGAGCTTTGTGGATCATTGTATTGTTACGGGAGATGCTGTACCCATCCGACTGCCTCCATACAGACTCGCACATAAGTCACAGGATTTTGTGAGAGAAGAGATTAAGAACTTGTTGGATCAAGGAATCATCGAACCATCACATAGTCCATGGGCTGCTCCCATAGTACTGGTACCCAAAGAAGGAAGGATCGATGAGGATGTGCGTTGATTACCGGAAACTGAATGCTGTCACTCGTGGAGATCCTTACCCGCTACCACATATTGACGATCTGATTGACGGGATAGGAAAGGCAAGGTATATAACCACATTAGATTTAACTAAGGGATACTACCAGGGACCTATGGAAGAGTCTAGTAAAGAAAAAACAGCTTTTGTCACTCCATGGGGCAAGTATCAATTTATTACCATGCCCTTTGGCAGCCCCAACAACTTTCCAGAGGTTAATGGACCAAGTACTTGAAGGTTTATACACTTTTGCAAGTGCCTATTTAGACGACATCCTTATACATAGTTTGTCCTGGGATGATCATATGAAACATTTGAGACAAGTCTTTACCAAGATCAGAGAGGCAGGGTTATGCATTAAAGGAATTTTTTTAAAATTTTGCTGTCAATGAGTGTGTGTATCTGGGACACATTATTGGAGAAGGAAGGGTGAAACAAGCAGTACAATCTTTCTGGAAGCCACAGACCAAGAAGGAGGTGCGATCATTTTTGGGACTATGCGGGTATTACCGTCGTTTCATTCCTAATTTTGCAACCATAGCCACTCCCCTCACTGAACTTACAAGAAAGAAAATGCCAAACAAAGTAAAATGGACAATACTATGTGATCAGTCATTCAAAAAGTTGAAAGATGCTTTGACAAAATACCCAGTGTTGACCACTCCAAATTGGAATGAACAGTTTATTCTGAAGACAGATGCCTCTGCAACAGGCATTGGCTATGTCTTAAGCCAAAAAGATGAACAAAGAAATGAACATCCCATCGCTTTCGGTTCAAGGAAGTTATTACCAAGGGAGCAAAGGTATTCTGCTATCCAGCGTGAAGCTCTAGCTATAGTTACAGGAATTCGTAACTTTCGAGTGTACTTAGATGGAACGAAGTTTCTAATCGAAACAGATCACGACCCTCTCACCAAACTCACTGGTATGAAAGATAGTCATGGACGTTTGGGACGATGGGCTTTGGCTTTACAACCCTACAATTTCATAGTAAAACACAAAGCAGGAATAGCCAACAGAAATACTGATAGGCTTTCTCGAGAACATGGTTCTCGAGTTAAGGAAAGGGAGATGTCAGACATTGACTCCTATATGTATGATAAAGATTATTACTCCGTGAACGACCAGGAAGTCTTCAGAGTCGAATACGGGAGTACTGATTGGTTGAACAAGTCCGTGCCCGCGCATGGTAAAGAGTAACTATATATAAGAAACGGAAGAGAGGAGTTTTTAGCGAGCGAACAGAGATAGCGAGTTTTAGATGTATAGCGTAAACTGTGCTAGTTTAGTTTTGAGACATACATATTGGTTTGAGACTAGTGTATGATTATTTAGCACTATTTATTTATGTTTATATTGTTAAAGTATTTCAACCTACTACAGTTCTTAATTATACTCTTCGTGAGTGGGAGACAGCAGGAAAGCTGATTTCGGCTTAGACAGAGTTTTGTTGTTTAGGCGTCGCAGGATACTAGACTACTTAGAGATAGTAGAAGTATTTGCCTGACAGTCGACACATTCCAACGAGCCATCCTCCAATACCGAAATACACCAGATCAGGTACACCAGATCAGGACACCAAGTTATCCCCAGCAATGTGCATTTTCGAGAGACCAACAAGAGACCTAATCCCTATCCTCCTTGGCAATACCACCCTCACCATACATGGAGGGAATCACTCTTAGCCAGAGAGGAAGGATTGAGAAACAGGCACATGATTAATCTTGAAAAATGGAAGGAACACACCCCACCCTCCACATCGGTGACCAAGTCAGAATACAAAACCAAACTGGACCCAAACCTAACAAATGGGACAAGACTGGGACAGTTATCGAAGTCCACCAATACCATCAATACTCCATCAAAGTGGATGGGAGTGGCAGAAGCCTCAGGAATAGGAAGTTCCTGAGAAAATACAAACCTGTTTATGACCCTAAACCAAAACGAACCATTTTGGAAGATCTCACCCTCCTTCCACCAGATCCTGCAGCTGAGAACACACCACCCCCCACCTCCACTACCACTGGATTACCTAACCATCCAATCTCATCACCTGACTTTATTATTTATTAACAGGGGTGGCTCCGCCAATTTTGAGGTGGTCAGGCCCGGATGTGGGTGTGGTTGGGAGTGGTCAAAACGTGACAGTTTCACGTTTAAATTAAATTGCACAGTTAATAGAGATTCATTAAATAAAGGTACCAAATAAAGGTACCAAATACACATTCACATTATATATATATATATACACAAATATACTGTAATGCAGGCGAAGATAAAGTTTAAAAGGATGAAGGGGGTTCATCGTCAACTTCCTCCATAACTTGAGGAATTTATGTGGAGGGAGAGGAATGCCTGCACAACTGCTGAGGAGCATCCTACATGCAATCAAAACACAGTACCCAGTATAAGTTTGCCCTCTGATGTTTTTTTTTGTTTTTTTGGTCTCAAAGTCGATGCTGCATTTGTTGTTTTATGAAGTTGTGTTAATAAAGTTGTGTTAATTTTTTGTTGTGTATTGCTGCTAATGAATATTGTTCTGTCCAGGGGTATTTGTTACTTACTTCGAGTATCCTTTCTTGATGCCTTCTGAACGCTCCATCAAAATCAAAGGACCTACATGGTGCGCGCATTTAAGATACGCGCATTTAAGATAAGCAGGGGAAAGTGTGTTTTAAAATATATACCGCAAAAACAATTGACGCGCATGGATTTTTCAACTTCCAGAGTCTTACTCTTTACGTGATCCCAATTACCTTGGAGTCCTCTTCACTCATGAGCTTCATCAGTTGAAACAGATTTCCATCACCACGATTGTCATGACCACATATCCCACATCCCTGCCTTGCCAAAAACTTTAGACTGCTCAGAACCTTTAGAAGGCAGTGCCGATTTTTTGCTCTGTCTTGGGCCAAAGTACTAGAGAGCATCTCACCTACATCTCGTGAGTTGTTGGTACTGTAATTAGCTTCTCAACTGCTATCTTGTGGCACTGACTTTTCTCATGCTGTCGGATACCTAGTGTGGCATCTTTCCAGTTCGTAAATCCCCGAGATAACTACAATATAAAGCATTCTAAATAAGTGAATAGTACTATAAACTTTAAAAGTTAAGTTCAAAAATCTATGAGGAAGTCGCTAAACTTACAAAAGCAGCATCGGTAGCTCCTGGCTTCACTGTTATATGCTTAGCCTTAACAGCTTTGCAGCAGAGGTGGCAGTCCAGAGAATCTCTGGCTTCACTATAATGTAGCCAAGACCAGGTACGGAACCAGCTGGCTTGACAAGATCTCTCCACTGCCTTCTTTTCCCCGAAAGCTCTCTTCGGAAAGGCGAAGGATTCGGGCGGTTGACGGGGAACTCCAGGAAGGTTATCGATCACTTCAGACGCTACACCAAAGCTCGAAGCTATGCCACAGCCAGACCGGCTAGTCAATTGGGTAAGGACATAATTCGCGCATGCGCGGCATGTTCCAAAAGTGGTCCGGCCAAAACCGGAGTGGCCGGACCGTCGACGCCGCCACTGGGTCACTACCACTACTGACCCAATGATCTATCCTCCTACACCACCAGATATTGGCACCCCCACCAGTACCACCCCAATGGCAATGACACAACCCCCATTGGAGCTACAGCCATCCTCCCCACTACCAACACCGGTCACCCCTTCACCTCCACCCTTGATTCCATCCCCAACCAAATCTTCACCTGCCAAACTCATGAGATCAACTAGAATAAGGAGAACACCCGAATGGAAAGGGTGGGGATCATACACTCAAATAACATCAGCACTCCCTCGACTCATGTGCTAAGACTTGGGAGATGAGAACATTGAACGCTGAACCTATAATAATAGCTAATGTCCCTTACCTTATTACTTCAGTTATGATATGCGATATCATTATTCGATCGAGTTCTACTTGCATTTAAATAGGGTGACTCCCTTATTATCTACTTGCAAGACTAAATTCTTTTGTAATCAGGTAGCAAAGGCTCCGCTTTCTCTTCAAGCTAAGGCTGAAAAGCCCTCAAGTCAAAGATCAAGCATGTTTTGTTTAGTACACACCACACCCTAAGGCGGTGGTTACCAAACTTTTGACAGTGTGGGCCACATTTATATGTACCGGTCTTATTCATATTAACTTATTTGTTTACACTCCAAGATTTGTCACTCTGCCCAAGAGTCCAGGAAAGCTGATCACTGCTCCATTGTTGTGTCAAGGAAGAAGCCAGACTTGACTTTTAGTTTCATTTGTACATGCAGGGAACATTCAATGGTAGTCAGCTGTTCTGTGGTTTCATTAGTTACAAACCACTAACCACTAGTCAATGGTATGACAGTTTGCATAATAGCATAGCAACCAGCCCAATTGTTACTATTTTTTTTAATGTGGTAAAGTGGATGTTTACACAGGGTTAAAGTAAATGCTTCCAACTTTCAAGAAATATTCGAATTAATTTTTTGTTTTCTTTTTAAGACAGCAAACATGGGAAAATTGAATGTTTCCACGGGGTTAGATATATGTTTGCCACTTTTAAAGAAATATCAGATTAATTAATTTAATACATTGCAAACTTGTTCTTGTTCAGTGGGAAGTGTCGAATTGCTGGTGACTTTTCATGATTTCATCAATGTCAGGTTTCAGATTAGTTGTGGATATTCTGAGGATGTCTTCAAGATGTTCATTGGTCAAGTTGCATCTGTACTTGGACTTTGTCATCTTCATCCTTGAGAAGAGCTGCTCGCAATTGAAAGTTGAGCCAAACAGTGCAAGGTACTTCAGGACATGTTTGATCAACTCAGGGTTGGATGAGTGGGGAAGGGAATTCTGGTAAAACTGCACCAATATCTTGGTCTTGAAATCGGCATATTGCACTGCAGATCGATCAGTTCCATTTGCAGTGCCACCGATGCCTCTGAAGGTTTAACAGAGAAAGGCCTTGAAAATATCCGAAGATTTTTCTCTGGAGTCCTTGAAACGGCCTTCAAACTCTTTCCCCAGTTTCTCCAGATCCTGACCATACTCATCATTTGGCACTAAGACACCCTCCTCCTGCATAATCCTCAAGCAGGGGAAGTGGTACAAAGAGCCAGAAATCATCTGTGCTTGCCAAAGCCTGAGCTTTGTCTAAAAAACTTGACACCGGCATGCATTTCATGGACAAATTTACCTTTGCCTTGGAGAGAGATGTTGAGTTGGTTCAACTTTTCCGTCAGATCAACTAAGAAGGCAAGATTGGAGAGAAACCCTGGCTCTACAAACTTCTCCTTTGATTTTCCCTTCATTTCTAAAAAGACCGGTATCTCTTTTCTGAGCTCCCAAACTCTCTTCAGAGTCTTGCCTAACAGGCCTCAATTTCAACCATCAAAGCCTGGAACTGGCGGTGCCTCATGGCACTCCCTCTGACAAAGTTGACAAAGTCGATGACAACCTTCATATCCTCGCTATATCCAACAGTTTTGGCACAGAGAGCTTCCTGATGTATCACACAATAATAGATGTCAACATTTTCCTTGCAGAGTTCCTGTTCCTCCAATTTCCTCATTAGATAGCCTTGAAATCCATTCTTGTGACCGACCATGGCAGGAGCACCATCTGTGGCCACTGCCACCAGTTTCTCATAGCCAAGGCCAGCTTGCTCAAGAACCTTGTTGACTGCTAAAAAGACGCCCTTCCCAGTGCATGTTCCCTTCATTGGATAAAGTGCCAAGAGTTCCTCAGTGACATTCATCCTGCTGTCAACTCCTCTGACAAAGATCCCCATCTGTGCCATGTCACCAATGTCTGTGGATTCATCCAGGCATAGTGAATAGGCCTCCATTTTTGGGGTCAACCCCTTCAGTTGTGTCTTAATGTTTCCTGACAACTCCTCCACTCTCCTGGCCATGGTTTTGTTGCTGAGGCTCACATCATTGAAAATGCTAGCTTTCTCTGGGCACAAGAGACTTGAACTATTTCCTTCAGACATTTCCTGGCAATTTCTCCATCTGTGAATGGCTTTCCACTCTTTGCCAGCACCTCTGCCACTTTGAAGCTGGCAAAGGTAGCCTTTTTGCTCTGCAGATCAGCCTTCTTGAAGATCTTTTGCTGACTCTGAAGCATTTTCTGTAACTCCTCTGCCTTAGAAACCCTCTGGTCTCCTTTGAAGGCATCATAGTCTTTTGCATGATGGGACTTATCAGGGGCGTAGGAAGCTATTTTAAAGTGGTAAGGCCATTCGAAGCAATGGTCCAAACGCTGATGGTTGTAGTTCCAGTTTGGGAGTGAGTAAAGGGAGGTGTACTTAATTGTAATTATATAATATAATAATCATAACCAAAAAAAGTATTACCATTTCTTATTATAAATTGCTGGTGTCATATCACTGTGTAAGAACTCACACCCAGCAATTTAAAAGAGCCATCAACCTGGACACATCAGCATCAAGTCAACTGAAATTATCTCTCTTACCAACTGTGTATAATATAATTTATAGTTGTGTGTGGTATTTCTTTTCTTAAAAAATTAAATTAGTGCCAAATAATTGTGTATAATTAGGAACAGTAAAAGATTGATAGAATTATTAATTCATAGTGATTGAGTTCTATAGGTCACTGGGTTTGAATGTGCCAAAAATTTATAAGCGATGTTCACTTTCAGAAACAAAATCATTGGCAACTGAAATAAGTCCAACCTATCAGTCGCATCTTTATGAATGTGCAGAATCATGAGACGGACTTCAGTCATGGTGGACCTCAATTACGATTTTATTCTCCTTAGAGCACTGAAGGATCTTTCGCGTTTGATGCAGGCATAATCTTATTTAAATTCTTGCCCCATCCAGTTATTATTATTATTATTTTTTTACCATTGTATGTTCAAGGCGGTCAGTGCACCGGCCTGGCTGACCATCAGTACTCACACTCACATGCAACTGTACATCTCCCTCTGCAAAATTTATGATAATAATAAAAAAAATAATAAAAAAATAAAACTATTATTATTATTATTATTATGACTTGGACAACCTGATGATGGAAGTGCGATATTAGAACATGGATGATAAATGGAGTCAATATAAGATGAGGTTGATGGACATTCACCAACTTGTGGTGAAGCCATTAATTAAATAACGTAATTAAGGTACAGGTTTAGTTAGGTGGCAAGAAGAGCACGGACAAACATATAAAGTAACATTAGCAATTTACAAACTTCAGATAGCAATTCACGTTCAGCAGGTGAAGCGGTCTTTAAATGGTCAATGACGTCGTTTAATAGTACAACCACATCTGAGCAGAAAATTTTTGATACAATTTCAAGTTGGGTTTTCAATAACTGACCATTGAAGTCTTGCTCTCGGTTGCTCACATCTGCAGTCTCATCTGCCATGATAGTGTAGAATGGAGCTGCATGCAGGGAGGCTGCTATTTTATGCAGAACCTTCAGAGCCATGCATCTCGTTTTGGATTTCGTTTTGGATTTCAGCAGAGGTGTATTTATTTGCTCTGCGCTTTAGCCATTCGAATACTTTTTGGTCATCATATCCACGAAGCCTAAACAATTGAATAAAGTCGGAGTCAGATTCATCTCCACGACCACGCAGTGGCAACTAGCCAAGAACACAACATTGGATAGAAATTTGAGTAAGCACTGCCGATTGCCGATTTTCCTTCATTTCCTGAGCATGAAAGGAGGAAAGACTCTCACCAATTTTCGGACATGTCTGGGGGAGAGTAATGACTCTGAAATAGCATCCTTATGACAATTGCTAGCTTCATGGGCAGAAAATCTTAGAGAACATCCTTCCAGTTCGTATATCCAGTTGACATATATATATGCAGGCTCAATAGTTGCGATAGTTTTTTTTGTAAGCCTTCACACAAATATAACAGAAGACTGAATCATGGCCCTCATCATAATGAAGCCATGTCCAGCGTGTAAACCATTGTGGCTGGAAAGATCTTTTAACAAGATTCTTTTTCTTTTTTCCAAACTCACGCTTTGGAAAACTGAAAGATGGTTGATGTGGCTTCTCACCAATAGAGGGAATGGATAAGTCCTTGGCGAGTGACATGTCGTCTCGATAATGACTTTGAAAACAAAGCTAACACTAAGTGACTTTCAGCAGGCTAGCTCAGCGGTGTAGCCTTGAAAATTGAAGTGGTACGGTTGTGGGGGGTTCATGCCACACCCACTTTTAATTAGATCAATACACATTCATTCAATACATATTCATTCACATATAATTTAGAATTTGGCAAAAACAGATTGACGTGAGTCCTTTGCTAAAATGAGGTCATTTCCCACAAGTTTTAGGTCAAGGGCATCAGTAAGTTCTTGATGATAATGAAGCGGTGATTTAAGCGGGCTTGTGTCATAGTGCTCCTGAGATAAGTTTTAATTCTTTTCAATGCACTAAATGACCTCTCGGAAGTACTGTTTGTGGCTGGCATCACCATGAGAAGTTTAAATACTCTACAAAACAGTGCCGATCAAGGTTCGCTGAGCTGGGCTTAAAGATTGGAGGATTTTTTTCAACAAGGATATTGATGGTTATTCTCCTGTTTCTGTCTTTTCTATGACGAGGATTTTGAGCACTTTTAATTCTGCCTCTAGATAATCTTTACTGAAGTCCTCTTAAAAAAAATCACAAAAAGAGCTGAGTTCATCCATGTAATCATTGCCAGAGCAGACTTTAAAAAGTAACTGTTCGACATTCGAATAGATCTTGAATCCTGGCTGATCAAACCTGTCAGCAATACTAGTAACTGCGAGGTCAAAGACTTCAAAATAGATCTGCCGATAATGATCTTTAGCTGTAGGAGGGTGTTCTGGTTCACTCTGCCCTGGTTCATAGCGTCTTGGCACCTTGCGTCTCCTAGGAAGTGAAGGTTCTTCAACATCTAAATCAACTCTCTTAATCTCAACTGATTCCCAAAACAAGTTAAATTTTTCTTCAGATCTCATGCTTTGTAGAGTTTTGATGGTGAGTGAAGCAATTTCTTGTCCTTCCACACTTGACAATGCAGGATTTTGTAGCGTCATGCTAAGCTTGTCAGTATGTCTTAAAATAATTTGTGACAGTAAAAGCCCAAATAGAAAACAAAAATTGTTCATTTGACTTGCAATCCCTCTAATTCTAGCTTTCATCTCTGTGTCAGTGCTCTCTCCCATAAAACTTGAATTTCCTTATAATTAGCCAGAATACTGGTGATTGCATCTGCTCGGACTGTCCACCTGGTTGAACAGAAGGTTCGAATGCTAGGAGAAATACTTCCAATTTCTTCCTTCACGAGGTGTAACATGGCCTCACGCTTTGGAGAAAACTTAATTAACTTCACCAGTTCAAAGCTGGTATCGAGACAGTCTCTCATGATGCAAGCTCTCTTAACAGTGTCACCCACACCTAAATTCAAAGCATGCCCATAGCAATGAGTAAACACTGCCTTGGCTTGGATTTTTGCTGTTACACCACCTCTAGCCCCTGCCATAGTGCTACACCCATCATAACACTGCCCACGCATTTTCATGAAAGGTATTTGAAAACGTAAAAGGATGTCTTTTATTGCAGCCACAATACTCTCTCCAGTAGTAGATTGAAGATGATACATGCCTAAAAAATCCTCGCTTGCTTCAAACTGTTCATCTAGCCATCTTATCACTACTGTCAACTGTACTTAGTTTGAAACATCGGTTGTTTCATCCACCATTAATGTAAAGTAAGGAGACTTATTGACAAAGGAAAGGATCTTCCTGATAACATGATTGGCCATGATATCTAGAATTTCATTTTGATTTTCTGGAGATATACTTTGACTTTTATTTAGCCATGTGTCAATTGCTTCATTGTCTTCAGCTCTTAGTTTGAGCAATTGAATCAAGTTGGATTCAACTGCATTAGCTTTCCGAAAAGCTATACCTTGCCTAGCAAGATACCTTAAACTTGACAGAATGGTCTTGATGATTTCACGTGAATTTTCTTTATCTCGCTTATGAGCTTGACTCAATAACTCACTTACATCAGAAGTTGCTTTTGGCAAAGTTATAATAGCTTCAACAGCCTCAGCATGCGTCTTAGACTCCTGGTGTTTTTTGAAAGCCCTTGTTGCATCTTTCCAATTGTGAAAACCTGTATACTGACCTGTAAGTATATATGACTCTGAAAACTGCAGTATACCACTTTCTTCTGTCCATAAGCCCTTTTTGGAAACTTGTAGGAAAAGAGGTTGATGTGGCAACTCTGGTAGTATCAAGTTAGCCATAGCATGACAAGGATTCCTGCAGCTACCTTGAGTCATGTGAGCAGATTATACCACAAGAAACATTTTTGTGGTCCATAGTAATTATGTGTCTATGCATGAGAGTGCAATTTACACTTACAAGTTATTAAGTATTAAAACCACAAATATTTACTGGACTTGAAAATTAATAAATGTGGTAGGAATTTTTGTGAGAATGAAAAGTGGTACGGTTGAAACCGTACCAACCGTACTGGTGGCTACACCACTGTTAGCTGCACAAACTATTAGCTTTAGGTTCAGGCTAGTAGTCAACCCTTTACCTTCCCAATCATTGGAAGGTAAAGGGTTCACCACGCCAGTAGATTTAGGTTTTTTAATTTTGTTGCTCTGGATTCCGCCACCAATTCCCTTGGCCGTACTCTCAGAAAGTGGTAAGGCCATGGCCTCACTGGTCGCACCGCTTCCTACGCCCTTGCTTATAATGCCTCTGGATATTGAACTGTTTGGGGGGACGGCGACTGTCAGAGCAAATCAAGCAGAGTACTTTATCCTTCTCCTTGGCGAAGAAAAAATCTTTGGTCCACTCGTTCAAGATCTACTTTCTCTACGGCTGAAAACCCACCGTATTGTTCATCCCTTACCAACTTTCTCGCCATTTTTACTTATTTATTTAGCTCCCAGATGCCTGGACCAATATTCACCAAACCTCTCCAAACCTGGAAATTCTGAGACCGGTTCAGAAATGATATAGCTATACTGTTGTATAACTGTAAGCCTTATCAACCTGATGATTCAGTTATTCTGAAAAATTTGGTCAATTTTTTTTCTAGGTTTAACTATGGCTACCACCTTGTAAGACAAAACAAAAAATATACTTTCATTGTCGTTATGCTTCCTCCACCAGAGTACTTTAATTTATAAAGTGTAGTGATCCAGCTTTTCTGTTGAGGACTTTAGAAAGCACTAGAAAGGTTTAGTACACATGAAATGGGGCATGCCTACAGTGAAGCAAGTCTGAAATATTTTGTTGCTTGAAAAGCCTTCTTTATCAGTACATCTTAGCTCACAAGTAAAAAGATCACAAATGACTCCCGAGGAAGGGATTAATGATCCAGCTCCTTATTTGAAGTTTCATTTTCAGCAAGGACAAACTGTCCATATACATACAGAGCTATGGAAAAAAAATCTGTGCACGTAGCTATGGTTTTAGTACACATATGCACGCATAAATCTGTACATTACAACTAATTACACCCCCATAGCTATATAGACAATGCTAAATCGGTGGCCATGAGGGGGTTGCTGTAATAGTCGTTTTTCACCACTGGACTTCTTTATTTAGACGTAGATGTTAGGCACTCAGCACTAGGCAAGCTTCAACACGTTTATCCTGGACTGGTTCTGATACAGCCTTGTGGTAAGGCTGTGTTGTCAATAGGAACATAGGTAAAAGAGTTGTTATATTTCAAATAACTTACAGGCAGAGTCTTGATCTTAGAGCAGTCTAACTAGTCTCGCTATCTCAGAGCATGCATGCATACATATATTATTGGAATGTCTATGATCATGATGTAACCTCTGACCAATCAGGTGTTTCCACACAGACAGCAGGAGGTTTACCACCATGTTGCATCATACATAATAGTTGAAGTAATTAACACATACTTAGTTAACAGTTACACTATTCTATTTAGCAAGGGCTGAGGTCAAGCTTTGCTGCAATGTTGGGGGATCCCAACATCGCCCCCTCCTTTGAGAGGTTCTTGTCCATCTGTTGCTCTTCTGAGGATGTCCGCCAGGCTTGGTATGAGAGAGCATCCGCATTTGTGTTATTTTTGCCCGGTCAATGCTTGATGGAGAGGTGAACTGTCTTAAGGTGTCCATACAAGGTGCGAGTCAATGGGAGTGGGGGTCTTTTAGTTCCAGGAATTAGGCTTTATGGTTGGTAACCACAGTGAAGGGGTGGCCTTGCAGGTAGGCCATGAAATGGATGCAGGCATTGAAGACAGCCAAGCCCTCCTGCTCAGTAGCAAAATATCTGCACTCCCTGTGCTGCATCTTACCACTGTAGCAGGCTATAGGGTGTTGCTCTCCGCTCTCAGCCTCCTGTGCGAGCACAGCACCGATCCCGAGTCCTGAGGCATCAGTTTGCAGAATGAATGGGTGGGAATAGTCTGACGGGCTCAGCACTGGGGCGGAGCATAGGGCATCTTTTGTAGCAGCGAAGGCTGTCACACAATCTTCAGTCCAATCCACAGTATCAGGTTTGTGGAGCTGTAGAAGGTCTGTGAGTGGTGCAGATAGGGTGGAGATGTGGGGGATAAATATTCTGTAGTAGTTAATGAGTCCAATGAAGGCCCTGACTTCCTTTTTAGACTGCGGTTGAATAAAGTCCTGAACTGCTGAGACCTTAGCCTCATGTGGGGAGTATCCTCCTCCAACCCTGTGTCCCAGTAAGACACAGGAGGTTGTGGTGAGCTGGGACTTTGATGCCTGAATTGTTAAGCCAGCATTCCGAAGGACTTCGAATACTGTGGTGAGGTGACGTTTGTGCTCCTCCCATGAGTTTCTGAAGACTGCCACATTGTCTATATACACATGGCGTAATCATTGTGGTTGATTAGAAGTCCATCCATCATCCGCTGAAATGTGGCGGGCAAGTTCAGCAGCCCAAATGGCATGACTATGAAGCGGAATTTGCCATATGGCGAGATGACAGTGGTTTTGTCTTTATCTTCGGGGGCTATGGGCACCTGGTAAAATCCACTGGCCAAGTTTAGGATTGTGTAGAGAGAGGCAGCTGCCAGTTTCTCCTGTGCTTCCTCTATTCTAGGCAGGGATCTGGTATCGTAACTGCATTCAGGCAGCGGTAATTGCACACCAGCCTGATCTTTCCCGGGGTCTTTTGGGGGACAGGAAATATGGGAGCTTCCCAAGGCGCATCAGATGGCTCAATGCAGCCTGCCTCAATGAGCTTCTGAAGCTATTCCTTAAAGGCATCCCGTCTGCTATGGGGGGTAACATAAGGTCGAAGGTGCACTGGTGAGGCGTTTCCGACTTTGATGTGGTGTTTTGCAGCCTGAGTTCTTCCTGTTTTGGCACAGGTCATGGTCAGGAAGTCATTCCAGAGTCGTTGGAAGAATCTTAGCTGCTCTTGCGAGAGTTGACCTTCTGGAAAAGGGTGGTTCTCATCCGAGTGATAGGCTCGCAGGTCTGGACATTCTGTGTGCTCAATGGAGAGAAATGCAATGCCATGTACTGGCGGTAACCATACCTTCATTGCTGTGACATGCACAGTTCTGATGTTTTTCCTTCTGTCTTGGGTGTCGACATGGTAGGTCATTGGGGATACTTGTTCTACCCCTGGAAGGGGCCTTCCCATCTGTCTTGGAGTTTTGAGGCTTTGCTCCCGGTGATAATTGGGGTAAAGACAAGACGAAGTCTCCTGGACTGAAGGTGATTGTTTTGGTGGTCTGGCCGTGCCATCTCCTTTTCCTCTCTTGGATTGTGGCCTGCTGATTTACTGCTAACTTCCTCACCTTGTGTAGGTCATCTCTAAGTTTGAGAAGCCAGTCTGTAGCAAGTTGAGGAGAGCGACTGTTAGGTGTCCAGCTCTGCCATTGGATGTCTAGAGGCCCACGGATGTGCTTGCTGAACACCAGTTCAAAGGGCGAGAAGCCAGTGGTGGAGTACAGAGCTTCTCTACAAGCGAAGAGTAGGCAGGGGAGGAGTTCGTCCCATTGTTGTTCTTCTTGTGAGCTGCTCCTAATCATCTGGAACAGAGAGTGATGGGAGCAATCTACTGTTCCATTAGATTGGGGGCGGTAAGGTGCCATTTTTTGTGATAAACTCCAAGGAACTTGAAGGCTTCGTTCAGAACTGCAGAGAAGAAATTTTTATCCTCTGACAGAGAGAAATTCCTCTAGTACTTGACAGCCGGGAGATAATGTTCATGAGGGCCTTCCCCACTTCTGTAGCAGTCGTCTTCTTGAGGGGAATGGCTTCTGTATACCTTGATCCAACATCAATGTAGCTAAGAATGAACTGGTTCTTGCTACGAGTAAAGGGAGAGTGGTCCCATGATATCAATAGCAACTTTCTGAAATGGTAAAAAAATTAGCGGGTTGGTAATAGTGAGAGGGTCATGGTTATTGGTCCAATTGTTGCTTGATGGCATCATAATCGCCTAGCTCTTCTGTGGGCATTGACATAGCCAAGTTAGTCAAGTCTCCTCTGAGTAGAGCTCTTAATTCAGTGGCCCAGGTACTTTTGTTCACTCCATATGTTTTCATGTGTGCCTCAAAGTGGGCAATGTCTTGTTGGCCTTGAGGTCCACTGGAGATTAGTGGGAGAGTAGGTAGTTTAGTCTGCTGAGCCACTGTGATAGGCCTGCCTATCGCCTTTGCTGATGTCTTGTTGGTCTGCTGTTGGGCTTGTTGGAAGGCCGTATTTTGTATTTGGATCTGCTCTAGGATACGAAGAAGAGTAGGGTCAATGGGAGGAGTTGCTCCTTGGATAACTGCTTCAGCTGCCGCTGGCTCTGTCCAAGAGACATGGCATGTTTTAGTTGGCTGATGCTGAAGTGTTCATCTCTAATATTGTCTGCCATTCCAGTTTCGAGGCGGTTATCGTATAAGCGGTATGGGCTTGTAATGTGTCACCATTCTGGAGTCAAATTTCTCATCCATCTCTGTATTTATTGCATAGAGGTTCCGATTCCGTTCTCTGGTAAAGGATTGTCAATCCTTTCTGAGAGGGTTGAGAAAAACATAGTTAGACAGAGCAAGATGGCTTACTGACCCTGTTGAGGTGGTTCAGGGTCAAAATTTGCTGATAAATCTGTAGGTCTTAGGGTAGTAAGTGCTTGTCCTTTGCAGCTGTTTGCGCGGGTTTAGGCACTGGGTCTGCGGTCTGTTGGGTGAAGAGCAGGGGCGTATTTAGGGGGGTTCATGTTGCCCAGAAATCCCCCCTGAGTACAAGCCACACCCATATTATAGCCATTTGACAGCTGCAGCTAGCATCAATCCTTGCTAATCCTACATATACATTTGTACTACAGTGTACTCTTGTATTGCAAATTTAAGCCCTTATAGGCTCATAAATCATATATTTACTTCTACAAACCATAAAACTTTTACAGTACTCATGCAGCTGTTTTCTAGAACAAGCCTATGAATATTAGCTAATCGCTTGTAGGATTACCTTAGCCCAGCCGCTATTCCAGGTGGGTGCACTGTATTTGAGATTGTAGTAAAGCTGTGACATGGCCAAGAGGCAAATATCCATTCTGTCATTTGGGGTGTCAGTGTCAACCAGTGAGTCTGACAGTAGCACTGCTACTGATCCTAAGAAAGTCAGAGTTCAAGATCAAAGGGAAGTACTACTCAGTCTCTCTCTCCTGATGATCTGGGAAATGTGTCAGGTCAAGGGTGTGTATCAGAGGGTGTGTATCAGCTGCAAGGGTACATGCATATCCTCCTGGGGCTGACTTAGGAAACTATAAACTTGAGGACATCAGAATTCTTAGCAATGACCAGAAGCTTTGGCTTCTGAAGAATTTAGACCAGGGTGTGACTTCAAGTTCCCTACTAAAATTGAGTACTCAAAGTCTAGATCCTTCCAGAACTCCTGGTGGTTGAAAGAGTACTCTTGGTTGAGCTACTATGTTTCATGCAATGGTGGCTTCTCTGTGAGCTGTTTACTCTTCACCAAGGATCGATCTATTCTTGGACAGCTGGTCACCGTTCCAATGACTAATTTGACTCGAGCAAAGCAAACACACAAGGAACACAGCTTGCAGAAATCACACGGAGCAGCTATGGATGATACTGTTACATTTACTGGGCTAATGGAAGGAGGCCAGCTTTCCATACAGCAACAGTTACATAGTCAAGTATTTGCTCAAGTTCAGAAGAATTGGGAAGTTCTTAAAGGTTATTCTCAAGATGATCATTTTTTGTTGTAAGCAAAACATAGCTCTTTGTGGCCACCGAGAGGCTCTTTCGAGTGATGCAAATCCTGGAAAATGTTTAGCCTTGCTTCAATTTTGTATTGAAGCAGGTGGTGCAGTTCTGACAGACCACTTTGCTTCTGCAGCCAGAAATGCTCAATATCATGCCCCAATCATTCAACATGAACTGATTGCAGCCATTGTTGAATGGATAAGAGAGAAAATTCTACAGGAGGTTAGGCTAGCAAAGTACTTTTCTGTGTGTGCTGACGAGACTACTGATGCATCTAATAAAGAGCAGCTTCCTCTAGTCTCCTGCGATATGTTGACTCCGAAAATGTGAGAAGAGTTTGTTGAATTTATTCTTTGCGCAAAGATGGCACCACTGGAGTAGCTGTTTCTAAAACCATCCTAAATGCAATACAAAATTATGCCTTAGACCCAAATAATTTACGTGGACATAGTTATGATGGTGCCAGCAACATGGTTGGCAAGTATCATGGGGTTGCTGCTCTAATCGAGAAACAATATCCAAAAGCAGTCTATCTTCACTGTGAGGCTCATAACACTGAATCTTTGTGTTGTGGCAGCATGTAACATCCAAGCTATTAGGAACTCTCGTGGAGCTATGCCTTTTCTTTAGGTTTTCTCCCAGAACTAGAAAAACGGATCAGTTAACTTCCACTTGGAACAACTAACAGACAGAAACTGGTAAGCCTGCAAGACCCATTGGGTATATAGCGGCCTATGAAGTCTTTTCGAAGATGGTACCAGCTGTTATTAGTACCTTGGAGACAATTTGTACTGAAGATAGTTGGAACAGAGAATCTGCTCAGAAAGCTGCATCATTTTTAACAGCTACAACTCAGTATCTAGGTCAAAGTTTAAGCCATAGTGGATGTGCGTCAGTGCCAGTCCTGATAGCCTTTGTTGCCCCATAGTAGTATGCAAGTAGGTTTTGAGTCTTCTAAGTACACTGACACTACGTTCACATTCACAGCTGGTTACAGGTAGAGTACAAACAATACGGATTAAGAAGTAAATATTCGGAAACATTTGCACAGTTCAAGGCCTCGGATGGAGTTTGGGGCAATTGTGATGAGAAACTCCTCCATTTAGACCTCGTTCCTGTTCAAAAGATGAAGAACTTGGCATATCATCTTCGTAGAAATCCAAAAGTTCTTTTATCAAATTAGACTCACCCTGAGTGACTGCACTGGCCATGAATACAGATGGAACTATGCTCAAAGCTCATACAGCTTTCTTTTGTGTTTCAGAAAAATGAGTGTGAATATGTGATATCATCTCATCCAGAAATGGAACAGAAATAGATCTTCAGTAATAATCTTCAGCAGAGTCGACAGGTAGATTGCTTCTACTTGTTTGCCTGGCACATCGACGTGGAAGCAATGGCTGTGATGCATTGATTTTTTGTGCATAGAGTGACTGCAGAATCAAACCATTTCTTGTGATGAGAATCAATGCTGTCACAAACTTCATGTAAAGTAGTCTCGACTAAATTTACCTCAGTACAAGCATTGCAAATATCTTGCAAACGGCTCTGTAGAGACACTGTTAAGCCTTTTATGTAGCCTAGGCCTTGGTACACCAACTCAAATGCCATAAGAAACTCAAACTTGTAGAAACATGGAGAGTGTAGAAACTATACCTGAGTCTAGCAAAATTTCTCGACAGTGGATGATGCAAAGCTCTAGCATGCAATGAAGGCAATGTGTACCTAGCCAGATTATCTAGGAAATAGCCAAGTTTTTTTTTTGGGGGGGTGGAAGAAATTTTGGGCACTAGACTGCTGATGCATACATGCCCACCGCCCCCACCATTTGTGCTGTCTAAACCTGATTCAGCTGAACCACTGTGTTGCATGTAGTGTGCAATCCGATAATATAAAGTTCAATTGCTAGACAGAGGTTTTGTTCAGAATCTGGAGAGAGGAAGAGGTCTAAAGAACAGGATTGTTTAACCAGGTACAAGATAGGTAGGATCATGTCCGATATTAGACTACAATGAATTGTATGAAATCCAATAACTGCCACTCAACAGCTCATCACTGTGCTGAACTGAAAGAGCGCATCAAAATTAATTTGCCATGGTCTTTTGCATCAAGCTATTAACCATTATAAATTAAGTTTCCTTCAGTGGATTTTGTGCACCTCTTTTGGAGGGCAAGGGAGTATGCTATTAGCTGCAGAGGGAGTGGCTCAAGTTGAGGTTAAAAAGGCAGTTGCTGGCGATGGACAGCTTCCTTCTCATGCATTTTTATGTAGGTTATTCACTATTATCAAAATAAACTACTATTTGGGTGTTAATTGCAACTGGTTAATTTTCATGACAGCTGTTGGGCCATGAAGCATAATTGGTGGCCTACAAAGTGCTGTTGAGAAGACCTCCTGTAGCAATAAAACCCATCAATAACATTTACAAGGAGGAAGAGAAGGGGCCAAAGAAGTCCTGAGGCATTTCAAAACATTCTAAGTGAAATAAAGACATAATTTATAGTATAATAATTACCTAAGTCAAATGTGTTGTCCTAATACTTTAGACCCCCCACTTAAATTACACTATTTTTGGTTTGCAGCTTGATTTCTAGCTACAAATTTTACAGCCGTGCTGCTTCAAAGGTATATATATATACAATTGTTGGTTCAGATATTGAAACTTGTAGTATATAGACTCTAATTGACATCTTAATATTAATATTGGTTGAATAAGTGTGCGTGTGTAGGTGCGGTTTAAGGGGTAGGTGGAGGCTCTATCCTACCATGCACCCGCCTATCTCTAGTACTCATACTATATGTTTTTGTTTTTCTTCATGTTTACACCTAAGGTAACCTGATTTATTTTTGACCTTGATGTTAAAAGGCTTCTGATTTCTGTTAGTGGGATTTTGTAACAAAATCTGATCTACAATAATTTTATATTCCCATGAACCACTCCCATGAAATGTTGACATTCAACAGAATAGGAAGTTATTTAAAGAGTTTTTTGGGACTAATATAGCAAGCCCTCACTGGAGAATTGGGAAGGAGATCAAGCGCACTCATTCAAATCATTCTGTGCAAGAGAAAAACTCAGTGCCCCTTCTTGACCAATTCGGCTGATGAAAATACTCATCCCAGAGAATCCTCTTGTCACAGATACCAATTCAACTGTCTTGCACTTTCCAATAATGAGCTACACTATAGCCAACCCAGCCCTAATGATTTTGATGGCTAAAGTTAACTTTGGCATAATTAACATTTTTTGTATCAAAAGAGAGCTCAGAAAGACCTATCTTTTGAGCTATACATCCAGTAAAGTGTGCAGAATCTATGGGGCTCTGAAGTCATAACCACCAGATAATAGTTTTTGAGGTTTTAATCCCAGTAGAGGTGCATGCTAAGTCTATGTGACAAGCCTAGTAATTAGTACATAAAGTATTGGCTAAGAGATACAATCAAACTCTTTATTCTCCATTAGGCTCTGTTCTGCTTGAAGTCAAAGTAAATTGCTGTAAGGAGGCAATGCTGATTGAAGATGTGATGGATAGTTGTAGCGAGAATCTACACTGTAAGTTCTGAGCCTCCTGGTGATTCCACACAGGCTAGAAATTCTGAGACCAGTTCAGAAATGATACTGTTGTTTAACTGTAAGCCTTATCAACCTGATAATTCTGAAAAATGTGGTCAATTATTTTCTAGATTTAACTAAGGACCACTGTGTAAGACAAAACCAAAAAATATACTTTCATTGTCGTTATGCTTCCTCCACCAGATAACTTTAATTTATAAAGTGTAGTGATCCAGCTTTTCTGTTGAGGACTATAGAAAGCACTAGAAAAGTTTAGTATTCATGAAATGAGGTATGCCTACAGTGAAGCAAGTCTGAAATATTTGTTGCTTGAAAAACCTTCTTTATCAGTATGTCTTAGTTCACAAGTGAAAAGTCACAAATGACTCCGGATTGAAGTTTAATATTCGGAAGGACTAACTCTTCATATACATACAGACTAGAGCTATGAAGAAAATATATGTGTGCATGTAGCTATGGTTTTAGTGTGCATATGCACACAAAAATCTGTACATAACAATTAATCACACCTCCATAGCCAAATCTGTGGGCATGAGGGGGTTGTTGTAGTAGCTAGTGTAGTTTTTTTACTGTTAGACTTCTTTCTTTGGTCGTAGCCCAGACTATGCAGCTGCTAATACAACTGTGGTTTGTAGCTATAGCTTTTCCTCACTCTAGGTTCAATAGCTGTATTGAAAATGACTAGTAAGTTGTGTAGCTCAAGCTAAGCTGTGTGTGCTTAGAAAGTTAGGACTTAATCTGATGAGTCTTTGGATCATGCTTAGTACAATGCAGTATAGTTATAGCTACAGATGAGGTTTGTAGTTCTAGCTTTCGCACAGCGATCTTAAGTGCTGAATTGCATTCACACTTGAGTGTCCATGTGACTTCTAGATCTCAAAGGCAATCATACTTATATAGTGCTCCTCTACTTGTAGAAACGTGGACACCTAGTGCAACCTTTAGCACTAAGTAAGTTTGTCATAGAAACAGTTGAGCTATAATCAGAAAAGAAATTTCTAGCTAGCTAACAAGATCAATGGCAATTCTAAGCTTTGGCTACTTACCTTAGGTTGATTTGGTAGTTTATTAATTGGAGGTCAGGCAGAACAACAAATATAAGCTTTGCCAGTGCCAATTCCAACTTTTTTCCCATAGGCAACGAAAAAATGGCCATACCCATTCTTTGTCAGCAAATAGTCCCTGGCTGGGTGTGGTGACCAAAGGCCTGTCCACACTGCACCTAAACTGATGCACATTAATGCAATTGGGTCCTATAAAAAATCGTGTGCGTTCATCAAGTCCACAGGACCATAATATACCCAACGAAGGATAAATATGCCATATGTAAGCGCCATATGGCGTAATTGCGTTTGAAAAATCATTAAAAAATCAATCATTGGGCAAAACAAAAATATCATAAAATAGCGCTGCAGCTATATTCAAAATTATACGCCATGGTAACTAGGGAAATCCCGCCGTAAGTTCAAGGGGTCAATTCTTTTTTTTTGTTTGATATTAAACATAATTATTGTATTAGTATTGAGTTCATTGTATTTCACTGATGTAGTGATATTCGACCCTCACTCATGGCAAGGTCGATCGGTGATGTTTCATGAATGGGGTGGCCTGAGGTAGATCTAGCACCCCTGAGACAAGTGATGGTTGACCTCAGAAGAGAGAAGCTGAGAAGGACACGCAACCAAGCCATGACAGTGCTGTAGTGCTGATCTCTTTTTGCTGCAATTAGGGAGGCAAGCCTTTTGTAGGCTACTGTTGCAGACTTAGCCATTCCCCCAGAGGTTGAGAACACTAGGGGGGTGAATGAGCCAAATTCAACATCTCGTACTCTTTGTTCGTATTTCATCCTTTTCTCTCTCTCTTGATTTTTGTAAGCTGCTCCTAACTGGAGTTGTCGGTAGCTGCGAGCATTAGGGTTAAACACCTTCACATCAAAGAAAGCCCGCTGGTACCTATTCCCCCAGAATCCCTGTGCACTTACATCTAGCCGGGCTCCATCTTCTGTCAGGGTAGAAGCTAGGTCCATAGACTCTCCAGTGAGTGGCTGCAGTGGTGATTCTACTCTGACATTGTGACATACCGCTGACATCAGTTTGGCAGTGATATCTCTTAGTTCATTGTGACGTATAGTCGGATAGCCTCCTGTCGGGCAGTTGAGAGCGTGATCAACGGTGAATGATCTGCCACATATGCAACTAGTTGGTAGTTGAGATGGGAGCCAGTTGTAGCGTAAACACAAGGCATCCCGGAACGATCCCTTGTGCAACGCAAACCCATGCTCCTCAACCGGTATTGCAGACAACCAGGATGATGCACCTTTCTCGCTTGCTAATTCCATGGATCGACGTAATGAATCTGTTAGTCTTGGTTTTAGATGGTCAGCTTTGGTTTCCATGTGCTTTCTCTTGTTCAGTCGAACAGTACATTTCTCATTTGCTTGTTCGACCATGTCATCGTGTGTAAGCTCATGTTCTTGCTTGAGGATGCGTGCAACCAATGGACCAGTAACTCTTCTTGAGCAGTCGAATTGGAAAGAGGCATCCTCGGTTGGTTTTGTGATGCCTAGACCACCCATGCGAACAGGCAGGGCAAAGAGGTCCCTTTCCTCATCTGTAATGGAATCTCTGTTCGTCAGTGCTGGAATGAAATGATGGCAGATAGCATCCTCAAGAGGTTGTAGCAAATCCGACGTGTCAGGGATGGTGCGTAGAAGGTAAGTCCATTTTCCACACAAGCCATGTGTATAGGCCGAATAAGCCGCATGGGGTTGTGTCTTGGCTATTGAGGACAGTTTCAATATTGATGATTTCCAATTTCCCACTTTCTCAGAAACATATTCTTGAGTGTATGATGACTTGCCAATAGCAGCACCCAGGTGCCTTTTCCCATCTGTTGTTATGTTGATACCTGAGCTTTTGAAAACACATTCTGCCCTGGCTCGATGCTGCTCTTTCACAATAAGCCATGTTTTGATTGAATTGCAGAAGTAGCCATAGTTGGGACCCAGCTCACTCCACCAAGCATGAATTTGCTCTATAGAGCCGCAAGCCGTTGCATCATCAGCATACCATGTCTGCTTTGCATCAGTAGATTTCAATCTGTTTATCAGTGGGATGATACCAATGGCATACATGGCCATGGCGAGTGGATCACCTTGAGTGGTTCCTTCTCGAGACGAGCACAGGTGTTGGATGTTTCTCAGTGCTGATTGACGATTCAAACTGTTGAAAGCATTGGATGCATCTACCAGTAGGACAGCTTCTGACTGTTCATCAGAAAATAGTTCTCTCATTGCATGTATTGCAGCTTCACTGCCAGCATCCTGACCAGCACATAGTTGAAGGCATCCTGCAGCTTCCAAGATGTCAGTCTTCAGGACAGCAAGAATTGTTTTGCCAATTATCCTTCTCACGGTCTCACCCACACCAATTGGGTGCACTCCAGGATTTTTATCCAATGCAATCAATCTGCTTGCCAGGAGAGGAACTTGACAATCTGGAGTTCATGCCGGTTCCCAATGTGATGGAAGGCAATCTGTTCTGTTGAATCCTTTTCCATTGCTTGTGTTGTTGAATCCATTCTATTCCGCTACATGGTTCACAATGCTGAATCTGTCGAATCCACTTCATTTGAACTTTGAACTAACAATACAATGGCGTGTCACAGGATATTTTGTCATTAGGAAATTCTGTCAAGGCAATAGAATATCCTAGGATATTTTGTCGGTTTTTAGGATATAGTGTCGCGTGACTTTCCACATGGCTAGATAACTATTTGTGTGCTTACAGGTACAACCAGATATTTCACTGCATCAAACAAAGAACTTTTCCAACTGGTTTAAGCAAGAATCAAAAGAATGCCCTCAGAAGGAATTGCAAGGGATTTTTTTCCTTAAAGATGATGGGCTACTGTACAGAGATAGAAGAAAGGTGTTGACTTGCAGGTTAGCATTCTACTATGTACCACAATCAGCATGATATAGACATCAAACATGCTAAGTCTTGAATGCCTGTGTAACATTGATATCTTGGGTCACTGTCACATTACTATTCCTATAATAGAGGTTGTGACATTATGCCATGTGCTCCATTCTTATTTGCTTTGGAGCACTTTGGAAGGGACAAGACTTTTTCCAAAGTGACTGAATAATACTATTGGCTGGGCATCCATGATGATGTCAAGAAGTTTTGTCGTTCTTGGTATAAGTGCCAGAGGACCATTCAGTAAGTTTGACAACAAATGAGCACGGTGTGCATGGTATACTACATGGTATATACATGGTATTCCTCGGAAATTTGACAAATTCAACAGCAGAACTTCACCCCATACCAGTTCAAGATGGACTTGGCACACCATTAGGGTCAATTTAATTGAGCCTCTTCCTAAGACAGCCAGGGGGAACGGATATATCATTACACTCTCATGTTTTTTTTTACCAAATGGCCTGAAGCTCCCGGATAAAACTGCTACCGGCATTGCTGAGTTTTATTCACTTGTTTTACCAGAAATGGCTGCTACAAAGTTAAGATTAGTGATCAAGGATGAGAGTTTGTGAATAAGGAAAGTATCAAAAGCCCTTATTACTCTAACTTACTTTGTTTTTTTATTGATGAATGACGAGCTTTGTTGCCTTTGCTGGAGTGAAGAGCCAGCTGACCAGTGCATACGATCCTCAAACTAATGGTTTAACCAAGCACTGTAACGTCACCTCATCAATTTGCTGGAAGTGAGTATAATGATTGGAACTTGTAGCTGGACTCCATTCTCTTTTCTTACCAAGTTTAGCACTAGGATTCAACTGAATATTCCACTTTCTTCCTGATGTATGGCAGGCAGGCACGTCTGCCTGTGCAGTTCAACATGAATCCCAAGAATGATAACGATGAGAAGGATGCTGATGATAATAAAGATGACAATGATGTTGATGGTGATGAGGAGGTGGAGAAGGAGAAGGTAGATGAGTTGGCAAAAAGTGATAGCCAGAATCTTGACTTAGAAGAACAAATCCAGATGATATTGACATTCGAAAGAAAGCACTCCAGAACGTACAGACTGCCCAGTAGAGACAAAAGAAGTACTATGATACTAAGCAGGTCAAAGACAAGAACAAGTACAAGGTCAGTGTGTTAGTTTTTCTGAAAAACCACAGAAAACTCATTCAGAAAGGTTCCAAGCTGGAGCCAAGCAGGACTGGTCCTTAATGCATTCATGAATTTGTTGGAAAGGGAACATTTGAACTCTGCAGTACTAATGATGCCACCAAAGTTTTGTCCAGTCTCTACAATATGATTTGTTTGAAATTGTACTATTAGCAAGAGACAGAGAACAAGATATCCCCACTTAGATCCCTATTGTCCAAGTTGCAATGCCATTTTAGCTGCATGAATTGTAATTATAGTGATTTCCCAATATATTCCTATAACCAGGAATGATATAGCTACATTACATAATAAGTTTAATAAGTTAAATGGTTGTCAATATTCTGACAATTCCATGGTTCTTTAATATGTAGAAGCTTTTTTGGAATCCTAGCATGAAACCATACGTTGCATTTATTGCACTGGATCATCTTCAACCCATCAACCAGCAGTCAGCAAATGCAGTATACTTTGACAGTTTCAATGTCTGATATACAGGACTTTGTTGCAGCATACTCAACACTAATAGAACTATTTCTAGTGTAGCTACAGCAATGAAAAGAGCCACTGCAAGTTGAGACTGTCTATACTTTCACAACATTTGGTGCAGAGCCAATTCTACTGACAGTTATCCCTCATTTAAAATTTAAATTGAAGCACTGCACAATCTCTCAGCCTACTTGAATGTCAAAAGTGTTAGTCCTCTGCAACATTATGTTGTTGTAAACCCCTGATGTGAGGATATTGTTTCTTCATCAGCACTTGAGAAACATTGATATGTCTGTCAGTCAGCCATTCACACTCCATTACTTTCTTGTCTTCCACACTGAGAATAATTTAACCAACTTTTGTCCAAGGGCTAGAAAAAGCTTCAGTGTTGGATTCTGCATTTTTGTCCAGAAGTGTGAGATCCACGAAAGCGCATTTCCCAGGCTTGTTGGCACGAGACTTCCCAGGGTGACAATGTTCTACATATGTGAATCTGTTTCTCTTACATGCACACTGCTTGGTTGTACATCGAGTTCTGCAGGTACAAAACTGAGTGGAGCCGATAATTGGCTGAGCCTCAGTATCTAAACTCTCTCAGCGACTGGAAAGGGATTGGTTTGATTAGTATGATGCATATATGTATACCTTGTAGCTGTAGGTTGCCGGGAACAGACTTCACTATATATAGCAGATTAGAGGGAGGATTTTGGGTTGAGAAGTCAGAATTTAAATCAGGAGAGGAGTAGTCATGGGAGGCATCAAAATCTGCTTTTGCAACCGTTACTTTAGTACTGTATCATGGTTGCTTGCTGGCAGGAGGAAACGATTCAGGAAACATATTACAATTCTTTCATTTCACACCAGAACGAGCGGTAGCAGTCGAGATACCAGTGTAACTGTAGTCAGAGGGCTATCAGATGTTTGTGAAGTAGCAACATCAATGGTTGGAGCTGAGCACAACCAAGCCTCCAAAGGATTACTGGGCATGGTTGACAAAGACAGGTGTGACTCAGTAGTGGAAGTTCCACTTTTTTGGACAGCAAACATGAACTTGATGAAATTTGGTGCACCATCTAAATCCTCTTCTGCTATATTTGTACATGTAACATGTGAAAGAAAGAGAACAAAATAAAGCAATATTATAATAAGTCAATAGCAATAACTGGAGAAGAGTTAGAACTCCTACAATCATGGGCAGTAACATTAAAAGCGACAAAATATTCTAGGATATTTTATGGCATAATTTTTTGGAGCGACAAAATATCCTACGAAATTCTGTCACGGCAACAGAATTTTCTAACGACAAAATATCCTGTAACACCAGCCGTACACTAACAGTGAACAAGAGTTGGATTTAATTTTACTATTGGCTAGTAGGAGGTAGTGGAATTACTAGGTAATAGCTAGCTGGATAACCAGGCATTTACATTGGCCCTAAGATCTTTATAGCCACTAGCTGAGACCTGCCAGAAGTTGAGAAAGCACTTCAATAATTCTAGAGATGTTTTGCAAAGTTAAACACATGATATTTTCTAGTCCGACGCAACGAATTGGATGCTAGAGTAAAAAATTATTTTTAAAAATTGGCAAGGAACAACGAACTAAATGAAGTTAAAAGAAATGAGAAATGTGTCTAAGGACGAAGATAACTCAGAGGAAGGATCAAGATGGATTGGATGCAAAGGTTGTTTTGGGGAATGTTATCATCATCAAAGTTGAGTTGAGATAGCTGAGGAAGATATCAAGAGGCTGGGTGAGGAAAGTTAAATTTGTAGTCATTGTTTCCAGAGTGGTAATTGTTTCATTAAGGCACATGCGAACAGAAAAGAAGTTAAAGCCTCGGAAAAACGGAAAGAAACACTGGTTGGGATGAACGTTAACTTGAAGGTTCAAAAGGAGGCCTGTGAGAGTACAATGGAAAATAGGTTTATTAAAAGGATATGGTTCTTTTTAACCTTCGCACTGTCTAAAGATTTTCCATAACACGGACTGCCAAAGGGGTACACCAGCACCCCAGTTGATCTTTGACAAATATCAACACAAACAGGCCAAATTGGCCTATAAATCATAATTTATCATTTTTATCCCTTCAACATAGAACCAGAACACACACACTGGTCTAGTCTAAGCTGGAAAGTGAAGTAAAGTAAATAGCTAACATTATTGAAAATCAAATCACGAAAGATGCAAAATTCATCATTGATAATTGAGTCTTTACTGTATTCCTTCTTTGCAAGGAACACAAAACACTGTATGACTAACAGAATGTTCTTTGCAGACAAAACATGTACACAGATCACAGTGGTTGCGACTTTTTCTGTCATTTTTCCTAGAGCACAAGTAACATCTACCATAAGTTCGAATCACAATTGGTTGAGGTGCAGCACTCTCCAAAGGCAAGAAGCCATGCTTTTGGGCAAGCTGCCTCATTGCTTGTGAAATTCCATGAAAGTTGCCATCAACCCATTTTTGGATTCTGACTTCAATTTCTCTTCTGCAGAGTTCTTCTCCTAGTGCCTCCAAGTGTAGCCGACGTTGTCGCTTGCAGTTTTTCTCCATGATATTAGGGTTCTTGGTTCTGTACAACACAAATGTGTTGTATGAAACAGCATCAAGAAGGAAAAAGAACACATTGATAGGCCATCTGCAGGTGTTTCGTCTACAAGAATACTGAACAATAAGTTTGTCAAAGGTATCGACAGCTCCTTTTGTAGCATTATATGTCATGATAATTTCAGGTTTTTTCATTTGAATCTTCCCACCTCCCTGTAAAATGATGTTTTTGCTGTGGTGCTCTGTGGATAGCAGTATCACTGCCTTACTTTTCTTTGGCACATAATAAACCAATTTTTTTTCCTTCTGGAAACAAAACATACTTTCATGTACTTCACGGCTTTTATTTTTTAGGAATTGGGGTGGAATTGCCCGTTTGTTCGGTTTCAGTGTTCCAACTAGAGTTAGCTTTTTCTCCAATAAGTTTTCTGCCAGGGGAATTGAGGTAAAAAAGTTATCCACTGTAATTCCTCGACTTGTTTTTTCAATTGGTTTTGCCAAGTCAAGCACAACATTCATTCCAATGTTTGTATTTCGTTGTGTTTGATCTCCGTCTTTTCCCAAATAAACCTCACATTAGACAGGTAAGATGTTTCCACATCGCATAAGCAAAAGTACTTGATACCATACTTGGCTGGTTTGCTGTGCATAAATTGGCGGAATTGGCATTTACCTCGAAATGCATACAGAGTCTCGTCAATGCATGGTATGACTGTCTGGTTCGAAAGCAATCCGAATGTTGTTTTGAAACTGGGAGAAAATGTATTGCATCTTATGAAACTTCAAGTCCTGCCCTGTATGTGTATCCACATCATCAAAGGTGAGGTATCTGGTAAATGGTTCGAAACTGTTTTCATGTGAGAACAAGAGTTACATATTCCTGATAGTGCATGGAGTTAGGAGACCATATTTCATCAACATCTACGTTTCGCTTTTTCGTAACTCCAAGGATAAGCAAAATTCCCATGTAGCCAATTATTTGATTTTCTGTTACCTCTGGAATATCATCAGCCTTTTGTTAGTGCAATCACAAATATGCCTGATCATAGTTGGTGTAAGAAGTGCAAAGAAAAAGTCCAGTTGGTCTTCATAGTGAGCAACCCACTGTGTCAATCCAGGACGGACATGAATGACATTATGTTGCCGAAATGATGCAGGGTGAGGTGGAGTACTATGCCATTTTGTTCCATCTTTCACAGTGAAGGTGACTTCAGCAGTATCATGTTCAACATCTTCATCAGAGACACAGAGTCAATGCAAATCTCTTCTTCTTCTTCCTCCTCCTCCTCCTCGTCATATTCCACAGCATCAATTTCCTCTTCACTGATTTTTCCAAGGCTTCCTGTATCACATACTTCTTCGTCACTATCTTCCTCCAAAATGATGGCAGCTACCTCCTCAGCAGTATAATATACACTCATCATTGAAAAAAGATTGAAGACAAATGACCAATAAATATATCTAGTTTTATAGGAACCAGCAGAGTTAGAGGCTTAGTATCAATATTCATTGCTCTATTATCAATATTGATTACACAAAGTGTCACCACAATAACCAAATAACCAGTAACAACACAAAAATTGAGGCTAATGCACATAAATTCAGGCCCAGAGATAGTTGTTTGAGTGAAATACATGATTTTGAAAAGAAGAAAAAAATTACCATCGACTGCTAAAAGGGGTACAGGTGTAGCTACCCCACTTTACTTTAGTTCAATATAATATCTAGTGAGAAAAAAGTCAAACAGAAAAACAAATTGTAGTCAAAGATGTAAAATTTATTACTTCGTAAACATGAAAGAGAAATAGTATTAAATTTGTTTGTGTCATACAGGGGACATTATTATATATGTCTGGGGTACACCTGTACCCCTCTTGGCAGTGCGAAGGTTAAGAAGGATGACTGTTAGTTAAAATAAAGGAGCTGTATTGGGCAGAAAGAGATAGTGCAGGATTTATAGGTACAAATAATTATTACAAACAGAATATACCCACTGATGAGGGAGATACTAAAGCAACTGGAACACATGGAAAGTGATGGTGGTTGGATTAACTTTAATGTAATGGAAAACCATGACATTTGGCATGAAATATTGTTAAGGGTGTAAGAGTTGGAAAAACAAGTTGAATATAAGCAGAGAGGGGTTGAAGTTTTGGGGAGGAAGCTATATCAGTTGCTGGTTGAGAGGAAGTTGAACGAGAGTAATGAAGATAATACAGAGAAGGTAGTAAAGGACATACGACAAATGAAGTTGTGAAGGATGGAGGTAATATGTAAGAGTAAATTGTCAAGAAGGAAGAAGAAATTTTCAGAATATCTTGAGTAAACTGATAGGGAGAACATTCATCTTGAGAAAGAGAGGACGATACAAGTGAAGGAAAGCGAGTCTGTCGCAAAATGGAGGTATGTCTATAGTGCAGGGAGTGAATCAACAACATCCAGAAAATAAAACAGAGGAATAGGCAAGCAAGGAAAGAAGTCAGTATGGAAAAGTGTGGCAGGGAAAAAGAGGAGTGGTGGGAATGCAGATGGAGAAGAGTAAAGTGGAACAACATTTTCACTGCAACTTAGTATTTATGGGCTACCAGGGGAAGACACTCCAGAAGACAACACAGAGGGGATTGAGAAGAAGCAAGAATCATCAGGTGAAGGAGCACCAAGAGGGGAGCCATCCATCAGGAATGGTGGGGGATCAGAGTTGGGAACTGGGAAGGAGTGAGTGGAGGACCAGATTACTGCTTGCACGAGAGATATTAATTTTAAACTCTTCCTATCACAGGAGTACCTGTGGGCCAAAGAGAATCTGTTCAAGAAAATGAATGTGAAGAACAAAGCTCATTTGTAAGTGAGATAAGTTTGGGAAGGGGGGTAGGGTGTGGGAGAAGGAATAAAGATAGTAAAACTCGGCAGTCATTTGTTAATTGTAGAGAATGGTGGTTTAAGGGAGGTGGATTTGAAGATAGTGTTGGGTAAGTAGGAGCTTGATGTGCTTGAGTTAGCGGAGACATTTTTTCAGAAGGAAAATGAATTGAGTGTGACAGGATATGAGTGGTAGGACAAGTAGAGAGAAAATGGCAGGTGGGCAAGTTGGTCATATATTATGTGTTGGATACTAAAGCAATGGATGTAGGTAGGGTGGTAGTTGAAGGCTCAAGAAAGCTTAATATGGGGTCGGACCATAACCTCATATGGGGAGAAATTATGTCGGGTAGGAGAGAGGCACAAGTGAGAAGAGAGCATTATAAATGGAGAGTTGACGATAGGCTAGACTGGGAGGAGTATCAGAAGGCAGTGAGGATAATATTCATAGGGTGAGAAAAGGAGTTGAACAAGAGTTGGGAGGAAACAGAGTTGAAGAGGTGGGGAGCAGGTGGAAGGAAAATGTTTTGGCTGCAGCAGAGTAAAGAAAGAAGAGCTAACATTTAAAGTTGCTAAAATACACAACCACGTGTAAAATAGATCGGTAGTTGTTGTGGGTGTGAAATTCATCATAGTCTTGGTGTATTGGGTATTAAATAGATCACAGTAATTAGTCTTAGGTGTGAAATACATCGCAGTCGCTTCACTTTAGGCATATCAGGTTGCTATTGAACATAAACTTGCCGGTCACATATCTAGGTCAAGTGGATCTGTCACTTTGTAAACATGGTCTTGGTTTGACCTATTAACTGGATTGACTATTACAGTATGCATGATATGGTGTTGATTGATGATGATGTTCATTATTGTTATCACTATCTGAACTGCCTTAAACCAGTTTCTGCTGACTTGTAGTTAAATTTTGAACTGGCCTAAATTGAAAACACTGAGCTATATAACAAGAACTGAGAAAAGAACCCACTTCACCCAAAAACTGATTTGGCACTAGGACCTGAAATAACTACCAAGTTTATGAATCATAATATTTTCATAAATTACTTCAGAGGCATCTTGGGTCATTCCTCTATCTTTCTGCATCGTTTCAAGGCCAAGAAGCACATCCTTCCATCCAAGCGAGCAGTTACAAAAAACATAAAAAATAGAGAAGCCACGCAAAGCTACCGTGTACATGGAATGAAAATACGGGTATGCGGGAATTTCCCTTCGGTTTCTGTAACAACCTACCTCACTGTGGGGATTGAAAGGAAAAAGGTGGCCCACTCTGAGGCATGTCATGCTGTGGGTATCAATTTCATCCCAATCGTCGTTGAGACTCTGGGCGGGTGGAATGAGGTTGCCATCTGTACTATCCGGGATATAGGATGCCTCCATGGACATCGGTCACCGAATTAAGCTACCCGCCATCTGTTCCAGAGGTTAGCAATCAACTTATAGATCCCTCTGGATGCGCCGCCTCCCCATTCGAGGTGGACGGTTTAATACAGATTTTAGTAATACAAAATGTAATGTTTATTGCTCAAAAAATGTTTCTAATAAAATGCGTAGTGATTGAAAACGTGATGCCATCAATGCGACTCAGAGTTACGCGTAAAACAAGGTATGGGAAATTTTAAGACGCATTTTCTCGTTTGAGGGTGTTGTGAAGAAGAGAAGATAACTATATAACTTTTAGATCAAGGCACAACATCAGTACCATTCCACTTAGCTATCCTTGCACTTTAACCTAACACCAATAACATATTTTTTTGTTTTGTGCCCAATAGGCCCTTTTTTTCTCAGATTAAAACTTGGTAGTGGAATTTGTAGTATGCCACAGGTATTGCAATTATATTTAGAGCCAGTGGTCCTCCTTTGCGACAGAAAAACTGGTGAATTTAATAGAAGTTGTGTTCTGAAAAATGCAGGGGGTGGATCCATGGGGGTGGGTGTTTCTCGGGTTGCAACTCCCCCATAACATTCTAAACACTAGCTCCACCTCCAGTTTCTTTGTTAGATATAGACACTTTGTTAGATATAGACACTTGTTAGATATAGACACTTGTTCACTTTGTTAGATATAGACACTTTGTTTATATACTACAAACTGCTAGATATGAATGAAACTCTAGTAAACCCACACTCCTTGAATGTGGCTGTGCATATATTATAGTTATATAGTCATTTTGCATTCATTTTGCAATATTGCCATGTCTGGAAGTAGAAAGAGGCCAGCACCCAGGGATTGCCCCCAGCTGAGCACTTTTTAAAAAAGGTAAGATACAATATACAGCTAGTATATGAACAATAACGGTTAAGAGTTGAATGCTCAATTTGTAATAGCCTTCTAATTAATGTAGAATCGAGTCTGGGTCCTATATCCCTGTGTCAATGACTGCTAATGATAGTAACTCCAGTGCATCAACTGGTATAGATTTATTTGTTCAATCACCATCAAAGACAGTCACAGTCACAACCACTACATCGAGCTCTTCCTTGTCAATGCCAACTACTGTTTCTCAGTAATGCTCAGCAACAATTGATATGATGACTACATCACTCAGTGTAGTTCCGTCAACTAGTGGACAGGTGGACTTAGGGACAATAGTTAAAGCCACTCAAGGTAACTGGGATAAGCTTAGTTCATTAGCAAATAATATCCCAGAGCAATATCTTTCTCATCATTCCAAACTTCTTCTTCTGATCATCTTCATTCACATCAGGTTACCAAACTAGGAAAAACCTGGAGTGTATCCTTCCAGCTTGGATGGTTAGTACAATTTCCTTGGCTTTCATACAGCACTGTTCTTGCAGGTAGTCTTTGCAGATATTGTATAGTTATTCCAGAGCTGCCGGGTAGAGGCAGTGTTTCTGGAGTTGGCAATCGTTCTGGTTTGTTAGTTTTGTCCCCATACCAGAAACCATACTCAAAAGCACTTGGCAAGGATGGTGTACTTGTAATGCCATGTTCAGACTCAAATGCATTGCTGTGCAGCTGAGAGGGTAGACCTTTTTGTCAGAAATTTTAACCAACCAGATGAAAGGATAGATACAAGGCTATTGAACAAAGCAACCAACAAGCTGAAGAGAACAGGCATGTTCTCCAGCAGATAGTTTTGTCTATAGAGTTTTTGGCAAAGCAAGCACTACCATTCAGAGGCCACCCTGACTACAGAGTGGATTTCTCAGATGAAGTTGTCAACAGGGGCAATTTTGTAGCCACACTTCTGCTTTTGGCTAAGACAGATAAGCTCCTACACAAATACCTTCTCTCAGCTAAAAGGAATGCGAAGTATACCAGCAAGACCATTCAAAATGAGGTTATTCACATATATGCATCTAAAATTAGAGAGCATATAAATGAACAGCTCTGAGAAATAAAATTGTGCCTTTCACCATCATTGCTGATGAAGCCACAGATCCTCATTCTAATCAAGAGATTCTTTCTGTGTGCTTCAGGTATGTTGATCTGTCCTCTTCCACTGATCATCATATCAAGGAGTTCCTGATTAGCTTTGTCTACTTGGACCGAGCCAATGCTTCATCCATTTCAAGAAAGATTCTTGAAACAGTTTCTAGTCCTTCAGTTTCTTTAGATCCCTGTAGAATTAGAGGGCAAACTTATGATAGAGCATGTGTGATGTCATCCGGCATTGCAGGAGTCCAATCTAAAGTCAAGGAGGTCAGTCCACTAGCTCTGTACACACACTGCTACTCGCACTCCTTAATCTTTCAATTGCCAGAGCATGTCTTGTTCAAGAAGTACGAAACTTGATTTTAGTTATAAATGAAGCACACCTCTATTTAGCTCACAGCCCTAAGAGACAAAACCTTTTTGAACTTGCAGTCAATGAATTGTTGCCTTCTTCAAAAGCAAGAAAGCTTCCAGGAATGTGTAAGACAAGATGGGTGGAGAGACATACATGCTTTAGTGTTTCTTGAAATGTATGAGCCACTTAACAATTTCTTAGATGCCATTTTGTGTCCTACTGATTAGGCTCATCAGATGGGAGCTAGAATTGGGATACTGTGAAAGCACAAGGTCTGAAAGCTGTTCTCTCTTCTTTTCAAACTCTTGCTGTTTTTATATAATGACCAAGAATGTTCTTGATGAAGTGAAAATACTTTCTTTGTAACTTCAGAAGCAGGATCAAGATATATATGAGGCCTATAACAAAGTTACTGAAGCAATTGAATGCTTGAAAACCCTCAGAAAGACTATTGAACCATTTTAACTATTGTGAGGTACTTGAACTGGCTGAGTCATCAATTGGTGTGAGTGAGAGTGTTCCAAGAAAGACAAGCATTCAACGGAATCGAAGCAACACTCCAAGTCAATCAGCAAAAGAGCATTACAAGAGAGTCAAGTGCTGGATTCATTCATTAACCAGTTGGAGGAAAGATTTCAAGGTGAGGGAAAACAAAGTCATATGCTTTTGTGCCTTGTGCCTTCAGTGCTCAACTGCAATCCGAGTGTTCAACTATCACAATAATTATACAGATGTACTGGGAACAAGATCTTCCATGTTACTTGTCTCTCAAAAGTTAACTAAAATGATGCCAGCATAAGCGAGACAAAGATGAGGCTACCATCCCGAACAATCTTCTCCTAGCTCTTAGCTCTTGTGACTCTAACTCTTTCCCAAACATTCATTGCTTACTCGTCATTGCTTGCACTCTGCCTATCACCATGGCTGAAGCAGCGATCATTTGGTTTGCTCAGGAGGATAAAGACATATACAAGGTCGACTTTGACTGAACAACACTTTTCTGATCTTGCTGTAATAGCCATGAACTATGGAGTGAGAGTGTCAGTTGATGATATCTGCCATGCTTTTGTGCAGTGTCACCCGAGAAGGCTCTTTCAAGCTTCACTATTACTTTTATTGACTGAAAATAGTTTCTTTAGTTGCTGTTCTTTTAAGCGGATAAATATTCTTATTCACTACACAGTACAGTGTGCATGGGCTAGTTCCCCTGCACCCCCCACCCCCTACTTGAAAATTCATCGATCCACCCAAGTATCTTCCTTAGGTTGTTAGTAGGCAGGCAGCCAAGACCATAGCCAGGAATAATTAAGGGGGATTTCTGAGCACTTGCACTATCACTCACAATTTTTCTATGTTCAAATTTACATTTCTTGTTATAATAATGTTGGTGATGATATATCTTGTTATATAATTGCCAAGAGAAATGCAGGACGGTGCTTTCTTGCAAAATGATTAATGATCTGATCATGATTCAGGAAAGAGGGGGAAAGATTTCCGGGCAGTATGGAAACCCCCATGGCTATGGCTGTGATTAGTTCATCAACCCCCCCAATCTAAAATTCCTGGATCCACCCCTGAAATGGAATATCTATATTGAGGTATTTCTCAATAAGCAAGCAATCTACTTGAGAAGTGGCTTCAAGACATATGAGCTTAGACAAAGGGAATTTCTGTTAATACAAGCCTAAGCAATGTAATGCAGCTGTCAGTAAAACAGCACAATCTATTACAAGATGACCAGAGTTAAATGATTTGACTTTGAAAAAGTTCTAGAGGACAGGTGTATATCTTGAAGAAGCACTGAGATTTATTGAGTTTATCCAGGAGTTGACATAAAGGAACACTCCACTATATCCCTGACCTCTCACAAAGTTTTGTTATGCTAGTTGTTTTAGTCACCCCTATGGCTATAGCTGTGAGGGCTACTTTTTTGTGTTCTCTTTCCCTTTAGCATTGTGGCCTTATGATTTACACCAACTTAATGAACATGTTTGGTGTACCTACTACACATGCATGTTCTGATATATTACCCAATTTTACTTATATTCCATTGGTAGAAAATATGTCAACCTGTATTGTGACCTGCACGATAGATGTGGCCACACAAAGGTGAATGGGTATTGAACTAGATGTTGGCAAATAGCCATTTTTTAACCAACTTCATAAGCAGTTATCACATTTTTGTCTTGAATTTTTGTGGGTCTCATGGTAGCTAGTATACTGTCACAGAATCCACCTTCTTTTTAGAATACTCTTATAACCTATCTTCATTGCAGAAAACTAGTTAACATGCTAAACCTACCAACTTATGTTCTTGTTATAATTCATTGCTTCCCTCCAAAGTTACATAACTCGCTTAAATCCCTTTTGGAAAGAAAGGTAAAGGGTAAATACTAAAGAACGTCAATTATACCTATATTAGTATAATTTTCACCAATTGCCTCTGTTAGTTTAAGGGGGGACTATGCGTCAAAAATTAGAGATTTCTTTCTTTTTTTCCTTCTTTTTTTCTTCTTCTTGCAAACAACTTTTTTTGTCCATGTAACAGATCAAGAAACTACAAAGAGAACACATCTTGCATGATATTTGCCCTAACTTGGTCTATATTTTTCTCATTTTTTCCAATTTTTTTTGTTTTTTGGCTCATAACTTTTCTATACTTTACTAAAAAATAATAATTTTTATATCACTGGATAGCCCTTCTAATTATTTGTCTATTATATGTGCCAAAATGTTAAGTACTCTAAGTATTAGCAAGTTATGGTGATTTGAATTGGTGAGGATTGGGATTTTTTCCTGGTGTTTTCCAGTTGCCAAAGCGGTGGCCCTGCCACACAAAAACCACTACATTTATTGATAATCTGTTCACATATTGCAGATTAGGGCCTTCTCTATCAGCTGACCAAATCTGGGAATTTGGTCTTGATAATTAGGGCAGTTATAAATTGTACTGCAAGATAGATCAATTATCTTCCGAGAAAATATGTTTGCAGAGACATTCAACATATCATTAGGAACAAAGCATAAGGAAATAGGGAATAAAATGACCTACAACAAGAGTTAGGGCGATTTATAATACTTTGGTGGTGCTGACGTACAGTCAGTCCCCCCCCCCCCCCCCACACACACTCACACCCCGGGAAACTACACATGAAATTTTATTTTATTTTATGATTATTATATTTTTAGTTCAAACTGTTGTTGCATCTATCTACTTGCTATTTCCAAACTTTTAGAGACATAGGATGCTTCTTTTCAAAGTTATGGTGGATCTACTTTATCATACATTTCTTTGACATGCACAAACATTCAGCTGTAAAGGAAAAATCTCTAACAATTTTCATCATAATTTTATTTTTCTTTGTTACATGTAAATATAGGCACAGAAAAACTCAAGAGTCACGGAAGTAAAAAAAAAACGGATGAAGGAATTGTAAAAGAACATATTTTGTCAAGTTATTTCAGTGCTAACTCAAACAATTCGTTTTCCAAACTTGGAATGCTTATTCCCACAATTAATGGAAATATTTCTTGTGGCGAGAATAACATTAAAACCGTTTGCTCATTTTTTGGGCTATGTATGTCATTTAAGAGCTCTTTTAGTACTCTGTGATATCCATGAATCAGATTTTTGTTTACTGCAAGGATTGCAAGAGATGGTGGTTAGAAGTGGTGGCCTCTCAATTTTTGAGACTCTGTAGTGTGTAACTAATCAACATGACAACATATGGTAACTTTGGTCCATGGATATCACTGAGACACTCCTTAGCAAGCCACACACCAATTATGAGTAAATGACTTCAAATCGTTAGGCAGCTAGGTCGGTCACAAATATCTTGGAGTCTCCTCGATGTTTCTGCATGTATCTTCAGAGAAAATTTGTATATAGAGATATTTAACACTTTATAACACAGAATAATAAAGACTTTGATACCATAAATACTTGTGTAGACGAAAGAGAAAAAAAGCGATGGCAATTAGATATAGGTACATGTACAACTATTTTGTGGTTTTGACGCATAGTCCCCCCTTAAAGCATAAAAGCCATTAATATGAAGGAGAAAGCCGAAATGCAACCATTTTGACAGCTGAAATCTGAAATCTGCAGAATTAACATTTTATAGGAATCTAGAGCAAGCTATTCAGATTTCAGGTTTGACAATGCAAATGATGACCACAGTGATGAAGCAGCACAGGCTGTCCAGTATCCATCATATAATACTTAGTGGCGAGTTGGAGAAAAGAGAGAGAGCATGGGTGCATGCACACGCTATCCCTTCTGCTATGCAAGTTTTAAAAAAAGCCCCACTTGGCTACTAGAGAGCTAAATCTTTATCTATAGCTAGCTAGAATTATGACAAACCTTAACCCACTCACCGGCGTTGCCGCCGAACGGCGGTCTGACTTTCATAAATCGAAAAGAAATACTTCCAAACGTTTATAAGCCATAAATTTTATACCGTTAAATAGCGCTATTCAAGCTCTATTTAACCGACGAATATTAACTAAATCACTTCCGGGTAACTAAGGAAAAGAAATCTTGAAACGCGGCATGTTTTTTAGTTTTGAAGATTATCAAAATGGATAGGATGCTGAAGTCATTTCTCGAGTGACAGGCGGTAACTTAGACTCCTCTGAGGATGAGTCAAGTGAAGATAAGGCCAATGGCATCTATGCCTAGCTGGCCGTACCTTCTTGTGACCGTGGAGCTGTGGCCACAGCTGTTGGACAACGTGAAAATGAGCGTAGCGCTCAAGCTGGGAGTGATGACCTGCTCTATGTCGATGAAGGCTTGGATCCAGAAGGTTTTTCAGGTTTCTAAAGGTTATCTAGCTCTCGTATTATAGTCTGGTAAATGTCCAAAGAGCAATAGCTATATTTCCTGCGGTAAAAGTCGGTACAATCTATAGCTTTGACCATTGCCCAGTATTTTTTTACTGCCCAGTATTTTTTTACTACTAGCTTTATAGCTACTAGTATTTGTTGAAATCTTACTCTGAATATTTTTCATTTTGACACAATTGGTGATGGATTATGGTGCTGAAGAAACATCCCTGATGCTTCTTGTTGTCACTCCCTCACCAGCTACTCTTGCAACCTCCTCTCAAGCAACTCTCACAGCTCCTCCTCCAGGTCCAGGAACTGTCATAACTCCCTCTCACACTCCAGGAACTGTCATAACTCCCTCTCACACACCTCCTGCAACTGATCATGAAAGTGTAACTGCTAGCATATCTAAATTGCATAGCTCTACACCTAGCACTTCCCAAACTAAATCAGGTGGGGTTTTGTATGCAAGGCGCTCTTGTCGTATGGGATCTGCTTTACAAATCATTTGTTCTGCCCCCACTGGACAACCTGCACCTTGTAATGTCGACGCAGACTTGTGCCTAGCATATCTCTACCAGAACAACTAAGTCTTGTTCTGTTGCTAGTTCTGCTGCTTCCTCTACCAGTTATGTTGTGGCTTCCTCATCTACCCCTTCAACCACCCCATCAACTATTACTCTTGCTTCTCTTTCAACTCCTGTTGGAATTTGGAGAAAGGAAGAGTCAACTAGCCAGAGTCCATATCGTATTATATTTGTTGTCATATTTTTGGTCTACACATTGTGTGTCACACGTTGAAAGGGGATCATGTTGTAGCAACATGTTTGTCCGCACACAATGTGTAGTGTGAATTGTGTGTGTTGTATGTGTTATATTTGTTGTCTTATTTTTTGTCTAGACTTTGTGTATCGCACGTTGAAAGGGCATCATGTTGCAGCAACATGCTTGTCCGCACACAATGTGTAGTGTGATTTTTTTCATTTTTTGGGGGTTGATTTATGTGTTTTATGTGTGTGTTGTGTGTCGGGCAATATAGCCATACCTCCTTGTGGTGCTCGATGGTAACAAGAGATGCTAGTTCCTTGGCTAAATGGCTATAAGTTATTGAATTATGTTCATTCTCAATAACATTATCCAGCCAAATCCATTATACAGTGTGTCATATATATATACAATAATAGTCACATTGTGTCAAATAATAGCAAAGAATATGTATGTAAACAATATACTCAGGATTATAAGCAATGTTCTTATGGTATGGAGACAGTGCACCTAAAATGTCTCTTGGAGTATGATGCTCACTGGGTTGCTATCCTGGAGGAGGTAGCTTTGTATCTCGGGTCCCTGTTCAAACTGGGATCTGTTGTATTGATAAATAAGCATAATAATATTCATAGTTGTGTTCAGCATGTGGTCACATAATCTTGACCCGAGTATTATAAATAAAAAATATTATAAAAAAAAAAAAAATTGTAATCATTACATTTATGATCATTATCATCATAAACAATGTTTTATGTTGATAAACAAGCATCATCATATTCATCTGTTGTGGTCAGAATGTCATCACAAACATTTGACCACATTGTTTCAAGTAATAGAAAAACATTTATGTAAAAAAAAATTATAAGCTTATAAATACACAATCATATTCATTGACTGTGGTCAGCATGTGGTCACAATATCCTGACCACATTGTTTGAAATACAATATTTAGGACAAAAAATATTTAGGCAAAAATTATATTCAGCATCATAATCAATGTTCTTATATTGATTAAATACCATAATCATATTCATACATTGTGGTCAGCGTGTGTTTTTCACAAAAATTACCACATGTTTATCAACAATAATGCTATCCCATAATATATGGTTGCTAGGGACTTTATTGCATTCCTGATTTTATATTAATTTTTAACAGTAGCTGTGTCAATTTCCAACAATTCTCCTGGCAATCCGCCTGTGAGAGGGTTAATACCCTTGTCCATCACTTCCTTCTTCATAATCAGAGAGAAAAACATCGTGATCAGCTGTAGCGCTACAATCAGCTGGCCGGTGTAATGTTCTGAGATTGTACCCAGTCTCAAAATGTATTTCGGTATTCTGCACATGCGCCAAATTGAGGTTACAATTTCAGACTGCATGGGGCTCGTCTGAAGTTGTATCCAGTCTGAAATTGTATTGGACTGCTAATGTTCTAGTATAGCGCTGTGGTTTACCATGATCTCATAAAGAATCTCATAAACAAATATATGTTTTCATGTTTACCCCTCTCTCCCACCCCCACCACCAACAACAAAAACATATTATAGCTAGCTCACTCATTAAAAACAACAACCCAACATCAAAATTTTGTGCCCAGAATTTGTAGAGAATCACGTTTAAGCACTTCAAACTGCATATAATATATAGCTTTATAATTGCAGAAAAATGGAATGTTATCTTCCACAACTTTTGGCACTTTCTCACAGTCACGGTGAAACCACTCACGACACTGTTTACATTCAATCATAAACATTTTGCTAGTGTACGGCTGACGACAGTGACAGAACACTTCAACTACTTCCTTTTGACAGAATATATTGTGTGACCTTGGCTGTCCACTTCCTGGAAAATGTGATGGCTCTCCCTGTTTGAAGCGTTCGGACAAGTGACAACACACGAGTTCCTGGTCCCACAAACAATTCTGTGGTGAAACTGAATGGCACAGAGAAGTTGCTGTAGATATTGCAAACAGCGCAACATTGGTTGTGCTAAAGACACCATTGTGATATATGACTCCTTAAATTGTTCAATGAGCATGTCATACAAAAATAAGTTCCTTCGACAACTTGCTTTCATGCTGTACCCATCAAGCAGAAAGATGACACTGAAGTGGGCTGATATGAAGAGACAAGTGGGTAGCTCAAGACTGTTGGTAACAGTCAACCAATGATTGCCGTAAAATATTTAAGATTTGAACGAAATCCTTGTCTGGAGTACCAACCATTTGACACTCCTCTGGCTGAAACACACATACTGACTGGTAGCCTCCGATGTCTTTGAACTGACTAGAGAGTAAAGATTGCGCATGATCAATATGCTTATTGGTCAACCAGGTAGAATACTTCTGGTGAGGGAGGGGATATCCTTGCTTTGATAGGCTGGTTTCGATACATACACAGGACCAACCTTGCGAATTTTTGGTCCAGTATCCTTTGTGATGTACACATCTGCCTTGCGTTTAGTTGACTGAGTAGTAGTGTCCTGGAAAGACACATCTGGAAATGACTTCTTGGGTGAACTCTGTGATGGAATCTTCACATGTTTTCTGCCACTATCCGAAGTAACCTTTGTGTTGACGCAGGTTTTCTGCTACTATCCGAAGTAACCTTCGTGATGTGCATACCTGCTTTGTGGTCGGTTGATTGTGTAGTAGTGTCCTGGTGAAGGAATTAAGCTTGGGAAGACTGATCTGGAAATGACTTCTCGGGTGAACTCTGTGATGGAATCTTCACATGTTTTCTGCTACTATCCGAAGTGACCTTTGTGTTGATGGAATTTTCACAGGTTTTCTGCTACTATCCGAAGTAACCTTTGTGTTGATAGAATCTTCGGTGATTTTGAGGGCCATTGAATAAAGGTCGCTGGTGCTGTGTGGTTTGACCTGGTCATAAGGAACCTTCACCTTAGGGGGTTTCCCAGTCTCGAGATGTGCAATTGATATTCGTTGATTGCTGTCGATCTAAAGAATTCTGTAAAGAGCAAAGTAAACAGAATATATAAATAACATGCACATTAAAACAATGTTATACTATTACTAATTTTACACCATCATTTATACCAGGCAGAATATAAGCCACAACGTAGCTATAGGAGAGTTATAGAATTGCCTGTTAGCAAGAGAAGGGATGTGGCTAGCTAACTTAGCTAGATATATACCCATGGAAAAAATTTAGTAGCAGTATTTTTGGGGCTCCTGTAGGCACTTAGAGTGTTACCTATATGGGCAAGTCCACATGGGTTCCATTTTTCCTCCTTTCCGTCTGACATTTTTCATTGCTTTCCGGAGAACAAGGTCTCCAATGCAATGGTGAAAAACTTTAACACATTTGGCCTTTTTCTTGCTATAATCCTCTCGCTGTTTGATTTGTGGTCTGTCCACATTTTGTTTAGCCTATAATTATAACAATACAGAAAAATAATTATTAACAGGAATAAGTAGTCATTACTACAGTGTACAGTAAATCACTACCATAAAGTATGTAGCAAGAGCCCATCGCCGGTTAAACTTCACCTAGAAAATCAGTGAGTATTAAATCGAGGTGCTAGAGTGTGTGTATGGTGTGATCAACAGAACTTAAACTACCAGGGTATCAGTTTCTCTCGCTAGTCAGAGTCGTCCTCGATAGCTGCTTCGTTAGCATCAAGTTCTTCATCGTTGCTAGCGAAAGAATCTCCAGCGATATCTGACTCTGGTTCCAGCTCCATTGTTGCTGTTTGTTTGGTTATCTCGGAAGCTGCCTCAGATGCAGCACTCTTCAGACAGTGAATCTTACCATCATCGCTGCCATCAGTGGCCACAGATATACCACAATGCGTGCGTGTATGTACAATGAACTGCACGTACATTTTTTTCTTTTCTTTTTTCCACCCAATTTTTTTCCTTTCAATGCGCTCAATTTGGGGGCAGATCCAATATCGATCGCCCTTGTATTTATCTGGATGCAATTTGAGAGCATCAGTAAATCGAGGGCAGCAGGTTTTCAAGGAAACAGTGGGTATTGTTGTGGATCTACTCTTAGATCCTTCTCCTACTCGTAACTAATAGGTGTTTGACTGAACATTTATGGAAAAGACAATTCAATTCTCAAAACTGACCCTGTACAGTGAACAACAACAAGGTAAAGGGTTGCTTTTCCCCCGCCCAAAGTACGATTGCACAATGTTCTATTTATAGTTCGTACGATTACATAATGTTCTATTCATAGTTCTTTGGCCCCGATCTTCTGAGTGGGTGTAGCTGGCTGTTGAGAGTCCGTCTGTTGTTGGGGATCCTGGTGGATCCCTAACACTCCTCCCCTCTCTCCCTGCAGGGAAGTCACGATTTCGGGTTCTTCTTCCATCTGCCAGGCCTGTCTGGACAGCCCATCAGCATTCCCATTCTCTCTGCCCGGTCTGTGGACTACTCTGTAGTCAAAGGGTTGGAGCCTCAGAGCCCATCTCATGAGTCGTCCTCCTGAGTCCCTCATTGTCTGTAGATATTTGAGACAATTGTGGTCTGTTACCACTGTGAACGGAACCCCCACCAGATACACCTGAAAGTGCCTGACCCCGTCCACTATGGCCAGGCACTCCCTCTCCACTGTGGCATAGTTCCTCTCAGCTGCCTTCAGTTTTCTCGAAAAATATGCCACAGGGTTGTCTGTTCCACTGTCGTCCTCCTGACTTAACACCGCCCCTATCCCTATGTCAGATGCATCTGTCTGCAGGAGGAACGGTCTGGATGTGTCTGGAGCCTTTACGACCGTCTCCTCCTGCAGTGCTCTTCTCAGCCGGTCAAAAGCCTTCTGGTGTTTCTCCTCCCACTTAAGTTTGTCTGGTTCATTCTTGCCCGTCATGTCCGTCAGTGGTACTGCAATCTCCGAATAGTGTGGAACAAACCTCCTGTAGTACCCTGTGAGTCCCAGAAAAGCCCTGACATCCTTCTTTCTGACCGGTCGCTTGAACTCTTGAATTGCAGACACCTTTGCTGCATCTGGATGAACCAGACCTTTCCCTATCCTGTGTCCCAGGTACATGCACTCTGTCATTCCGAAGTGACATTTCTTGAGCTTGATCTTCAGCCCAGCCTTCTCCAGTCTGTTGAGTACCTCCCTCACCAGCCTCAGATGTTCTTCCCATGTGGTGGAGTATATGGCCACATCGTCCATGTAGACACTCACTCCTGTAGGCAGATCTCCAAACACTCCGTTCATCAGTCGCTGGAAAGTGGCTGGTGCTCCCACTAGTCCAAATGGCATGACTTTGAAGTGATATTTCCCGAACTCGGTTGAAAATGCAGTTTTCTCCACAGATTCCTCATCCATAGGGACCTGCCAGTAGCCTTTGGCCAAGTCCAAAGTGGTGATGAATCTGGCATTGGAGATTTCGTCCAGCAGGTCTTCAATTCTGGGGATGGGAAATGGGTCTGGCACTGTCTTGGAATTTAATTTCCGGTAATCGATGCACATTCTCACACCCCCGTCTTTCTTCCCCACCAGCACAATGGGAGCAGCCCAGGGGCTGTGGCTGGGCTCGATGATGCCTTCCCTCAGCATCTCTGCTATCTCGTCTTTTACCACTGCCTTTCTAGCTTGGGGCAGTCGGTAGGGAGGGGAACTCACGGGTGACTCGTCTCCAGTCTTTATTCTCATCTTTATGAGTTCCGTCCTTCCGGTCTTTCCCTCCGACTCCCGCATGTGTCTCCTGACCTCTCCCTGCATGGCTTCTCTCATCTCCTTATCCAGCTCTGTACCCAAGTTGATATCTTCCTGTTTCACTGTCCTGTCCTCATCCCACTGAGGGAACTCTTTCTCTTCTTCCAAACTGTCGTGTGCCCCGAAGAGGCACACTGCAGAAGGGGATTCCCACCTGGCCAACATGTTGACGTGGTATGTTCTTCTGTTCACTCTCTGATTGGGGATCTCTATCCTGTATGTGGTGCTGGAGAGAACTCTTTCCACAGTGTAGGGCCCCTTCCATTTTGCAGAGAGCTTGTCTGTGGTGGAAGGGAGCAGTACCAGCACCAGATCACCTTCCACGAAACTCCTATTCCTGGCCTTCTGGTCATACCAAGTGACCATTCTGTCCTTACACTTCTGTTCCATCTCCATTGCTATAGTCTTGGCCTCCTCTAACCTCTCATATGTCTTGGTCATGAAGTGAACCACCGACGGAGCAGACTTCTCTGGGTCCTCCCACTGCTCCCTCACCACATCTAGGGGTCCTCTGGGCTGTCTCCCGAAGATGAGTTCAAAGGGGCTGAACCCTAGAGTCTGGTGTACGGCACATCTGCTGGCAAATAGAACATATGGGAGTGAGAGGTGCCACTCTCCCGGAAATCTATCCGTAAATTTTCGGAGTCCAGCTTTCAGTGTTCCGTTGTACCTCTCCACCATTCCGTCGGTTTCCGGATGGTAGGCTGAGGTCTTGATTCCTTTGATTCCCAATCTGCTGTACAGCTGTCTCATCAAGTCAGAAGTAAAATTTGACCCCCGGTCGGTAAGAATTTCCTCTGGGATTCCGACCCTAGAGATGTAGGTTAGGAGTGCTTCTGCCACCTCCTCCGAAGTGGTTCCCTGCATGGGGATTGCATCTGGGTACCTGGATGCATAATCCACGATAGTCAGGATAAATCTGTGCCCCTCAGTGGTCCTTGGCAGGGGCCCTATCATGTCCATTGCTATCCTCTTGAATGGTGTTTCGATGATGGGCAGAGGAACCAGTTTTGCCTTCCTGGGGACTCTTGTCACCGTCTTCTGGCATACCTGACATCTCTTGCAGAGATCTGCAACGTCCTGCCTCAACCCTGGCCATGTGAAATTCCTCATCACTTCCTGGGTCGTTGTGTTTCGTCCTCTGTGGCTTGCCAGGGGGGAGATGTGAGCCAGTCTCAGTACCTTCTCCCTGTAGGGTGAGGGTAGAACCAGAGCCTTTGTTGCCATCTCAGTCTGGCCTTCTCTGGGCATCCTGTAGAGGAGCCCTTTCTCCAGGGTATAAGGGGATCCTTCCGTCTCTAGTGCTCTCCACACTCTCCTGAGGGATAAATCTTCCCACTGCGCCTTCCTCATCTCTGCATTTCCTCCATCCACCACGTCCACTGAGGCTGCCCATCTCATTGCATGCACCAATCTCTCTTGTCTCTTTTGGGCTCTTGTCATCACATTTCTCTTCTTAGTCTGCAGGAACATCTCTGGTTCCCATTGGGGCATACCTTCCATGTCCCATTCTGACTTCTCCATCACTTTCTCTTGCTCCGTCTCCCCTGAACTGCTTCTCTGGTCGTCCCCTGATGATCCTACTTCATCGGACATGTGAGGGTCGGTCTCTCCTCCTGAGGAGTGGGGCAGGTCTGAGCCAGAGGAAGAGGAGGTGGTTAGACCTGTCATCCACCTCTTTTTCTGTCTCCTAGGTCTCTTTTTCCTGATGGCCATGTAGCTCTGTCCGCTTTCTCCCATGTCCAATATGTCCAAACCGATCAGTGCATCCCCAGGGATGTCAGGGTTCACCGTCACTGGTATCTCTGTGCTCCTCCCCAGCACTTGGATGGAGACTGTGGTGGTGCTGAGGGTTTTTACATCCCCATGGCAGCACCTGATCCTGGTTGGCCTTCCTCTCTGGAATTGTCTGGGGATCATCCTGGGGTGAACCTGAGTCATCTGACACCCTGAATCCAGTATCATCTTGCTGGTCTCCTGCCCATTAATCTTTCCTGCTGTGGTCCTCATCTGCTCCAACAGGGATCCGGCCATCATACAGGCCTTGGAAGGACACATCTTTGCTATGTGTCCGTACTCATGGCAGTGAAAACATCTGGGACCTTTGATAGGGTCAAAAGCCGGTGGTCTGTCTGCTCCCTGAGATTGCTGACTTGGCTGTGGGCCAGCTGGTGGTGGGCCAGCTGGCTGTCTGTAGCCTGAGTCTCCGGCTGATCTCCATGGGGGTGGTTGGGGAAATGATGGCTTGTACTCTCTTCTCTCAAATCTTGGCCTGCTCCATTCTGACTGCTGCCTAGGCCATCTTGACTGTTCTCTTTGAGGTTCCTTCTTCTCTACAGCAGACCGAACAAATCTGTCTGCTAACGCTCCCATCTCTCTGTATGTCTTCGGGTCCTGTTGTCTGACCCACTGTGCTGTAGCTCCATCCATGATCTCTATCATCTTTTCCCTTATGAACAGATCCAGCACCTGCTCCTTGGAGTCCAGGGTCTTTGTCCACAGGTTTGCTAACTGGTGTATCTTCTGACCTACTTCTTGATACGTGTCGTTCCCCTTTGAGATCTCTTGCCATTTCTTACGGTAAAAATCTGCATCGATCCCATGGAAGGTGATGAGTTGGTTGCATAGAGAGTCAAAATCTCTCTTCTCTTCCAGAGGTAGGGAATTCTGGAAGTGTAGAGACTTTTCGTCTAGAACTGGGGTCAGATGAGTGGTCCAATATATCTTGTCTACTCCTGCTATCTGCATGTGGTCCTCAAATGTCTGGAGAAATTCTTCAATGAGTGTTCCATCTGTCAGTTTGGTTATTGGGGGGATACTTCTGGTTCTGTGGGAGTGGTCTCTCTCTTCCTGAGCTTTTTGGTTCTCTTCCGCTATTCTCTTCCCCTGGGCCAACTGTCTGTCGGCTATACACATCTGCTGCTGCAGCTCTCTCTCCTTCCTGTCGTCATCTAGGTATTTTTGCTTCTTGGCTTCCTCTTCTCTCTGAATCCTCCTTTCCTCCTCTATCTCTCTCTGTGCTTTCTCTGTTATCTCTTTCCGGATCCTCCATGCTTCTTTTTTCACTTCCTTCTGCTGTCTATACTCTCTCTCCTCATCCTCTCTCTGCTTTCTCTCCTCAGCTGCTCTCTTATCCATTTGGTCCAGGCTCTCCATCTGCATCTTCATCATCATGGCCATCATCTGGGCCAGTTCTCCTTGGCTTTCAGCTTCTTTGTTAGATCTGGTTACTTTTTTTTCCATGGTAGCTCTGTTTTCTTTAGCGTGAGTGTCAAATCGGCGCCGCTGCCACCAGTGTTGTGGATCTACTCTTAGATCCTTCTCCTACTCGTAACTAATAGGTGTTTGACTGAACATTTATGGAAAAGACAATTCAATTCTCAAAACTGACCCTGTACAGTGAACAACAACAAGGTAAAGGGTTGCTTTTCCCCCGCCCAAAGTACGATTGCACAATGTTCTATTTATAGTTCGTACGATTACATAATGTTCTATTCATAGTTCTTTGGCCCCGATCTTCTGAGTGGGTGTAGCTGGCTGTTGAGAGTCCGTCTGTTGTTGGGGATCCTGGTGGATCCCTAACAGGTATAATATACCAATAAGATACATGCCAATGAGTTCCAGGGGTTCCTTCACCTTGATGGACTTCAGCTCTGGGGTCTGAGCTTGCTGTACCTCTGGCAGCGGTCACACTGTATATAACCAAGAAATGCCATTATCTCAGATTTTAAAGGGGTGTATGTGTGTGTGTGGGGGGGGGGGGGGGGGGGGGGGGGTTGAAGTACGAATGCCACCCACCAACCCACTTAAATACAGTAACATCCTTGTGTATAATTTTGTATTGTATTGTATGGGGGCCTGATTAAAGTCTTAATATGGTGGGAATAAATATGTTCAGAGGTAAATATAAATATTGCACATATTCAGCAACATCTTCCTTCATGCCATGCCACATATAGTGTTGGATATTTTAGCCTGGGTGCTGTTTACACCGCTATGTCTACCCATTTGGTTTGAGTGATACTGGTGCACTAACCTAGCAATGTCATCCATCTCACTGATGACCTTCTTTCGTATGTCTCGCTTGATTCCAATGTATATTAGTTCCATTTCTATGATAGAAAAGAATTTTTTTATAGTTTATGAAGTCTTCTCTCTAAGAATCGTTACAGATAAGGGAATAACTAGGGAATAACTAGGTGCTTCACAAACACTGGTGTTATTTTAATCACACATTCAAGCTTATAACTAGGGAATAACTAATATTCATTGGTGCTTCACAATCACTGGTGTGAACTTACTTTGAGCATCCCATTTGTGTGTGTTACACTGGTTCTTCAAGTTTCTGGCCTCATTCTTTGGAAGATCAGTTGGGAATTCTTTAGTTTGAAGGTAAGTCGCAAGGATCTGACATCGCTGTATGTACTTAATCAATCTCTCCTCTCTACCGACTGAACCTTCACCTTTGGTGGAGCATTCAGCAGACATCCTTTAGACACAGTCCCTGCAACAATCTCAGCATGCAACAAGTTCGTCCTGACAGTGCACATGCGCAGAATACCGAAATACATTTTGAGACTGCGTACAATCTCAGACCGTTACACCAGCAAGCAGACGCAACCACAGTAGCAAATAATTAAATGTTCCACAGCTCTCTCCAAGGTATGCATGGATGCTATCCCCTTCTACATTGCTGGAACAACCCTTATAGATGTGAAAGTCGTCGCCTTAAACAAAAGCAGGACCTTTTGGAGACAGTCGTTCAGCCATTGTGGGATTAAAATAATGAATAATTTTTTACCCTAGTTACCGCATACATACGTCACATTATTTGGTGCATAAATCAGGCTATTTATGATAATTATTAAAGATACGATTTGATATTTTACTATTGCGACGTTAGATCGCTCTGCGCTAAAAGTCACTTGTGATGGTTGGAGGGTTAATATGAGTGTAAAGGAGGCCATGTGCAACTACCTTTGCTTGCGTCCACTGTCCATGCACTGGACTACCCAGTATTCTAGTGTACCCAGAAGCTGGGGTCCAAACTTTTGCCAGACCCAGTGTCACGGGGAGCGACCTACTAATGAGCTTTCATGAATTTCACCCACACATGCTGATGAATATAATTATACCAGTAATCACAACCCACTGTAATAGCTAGCCATGCATATCATTTATAAACAGACAGAGTTATTGTATGGAGGTTCAGAATCACTGAGTCACCTATACTTGTAAGTTACGATAATAATAACTAACTACTACTATTCAGTACAGACAGTGCCTGGGAGCCCGAGGGCGACCCAGGCTGGTGGTAGATTACTGAAGAACCCGAAAACAGTGTGTCCGCAGGGCTCTCGGACAAGGGTCCTGCGACCCAGCAGACCAAACTTACCAGGAAGAGGTGCAAGAGTGTCATCTGAACTTGGCAGTCGCAATTTCAGTAGCTTCTCCTCCTGCAATTGATGATCTTTCTCCCACAATTACCTCTCCTTCTCCTGCAGTTGCCTCACCTTCTCATGCAGTTGATGCTTATCCTCCCACAGATACCGCTTCTCATCTGGATCATTTTCTTCACGTAATTGTCTCTCCGACTGTCATAGTTACTCCTCTACCTGTCTTATCTTAGCTCTAATTTCGTCAATTGCATTTTCTGGCATGACATACATAGCAGCCATGTTCTGTGGAGGAGAGAGATACCAAAGCTCACAGCAGCTATTGCAAAAGAAAATGCAAGCCACTATTCCCACTTTCTCACCTACTAGATCTTCCCCTAGCAAAGAAATTGCATCACACCAGGAAGGTGAGGCAAGGGCACTACGGGTGAGGCACAGAAAGGTAAGGCATCGTCACTGATGGGTGTAGCAGGGGAAGGCGAGGCATGGTTACTGATGGGTGAGGCACAGAAAGGAGAGGCAAGGGCACTGACAGGTGAGGCACAGAAAGATAAGGCATGGGCACTGATGGGTGTAGCAGGGGAAGGCGAGGCATGGTTACTGATGGGTGAGGCACAGAAAGGAGAGGCAAGGGCACTGTCAGGTGAGGCACAGAAAGATAAGGCATGGGCACTGATAGTGAAGCACAGGAAGGCGAAGCATGGGCACTGATGGGTGAGGCACAGGAAGGCGAGGCACAGGCACTGACGGGTGAGGCACTGGAAGGTGAGGCCAGGCACTGGGGGGTGGAAGGCATGGGCACTAAGATGAGGCACAGGCACTGCAGGTGAGGCATGGACACTGGCAGTTGAGGTACAGCAGTCGAATCTGGAGAGGCAAAGTCGTGAATTAAGTTAGTTAGAGCTCTCCAACTCGGGTACGAAAATGAACTGACAGAGTATAAAAACATAATTAACTGACCTAATACTGATAAAGGATGGAGAATCTATGGATACTGACAGTTAGCTACTCATTGGCTACACAGCCTAATAATGTAAGCCTGCAATTCGTATTCTTCTGGTGTTAAAATGATACAAAATGGGAGGGACAATGAACATCCCCTGGCATTGTACAATGCTGTGGAAATATGTAGTTAGTGTAGTATAGTCTATAGTTATTCTGTAGTTGTGTGCTATTCAATAGTATATGTTCTGTAGTTTAGTGTATTATACTAAAGTGTAGTATTCTTTAGTATGCAGTAGTATTCTGTAGAATGTGGTAGTATTCTGTAGTTGTGTACAATTCCTTAGTCTTTTCCTCTTTAAAATAAAATGCAATGCACTTGAATACATAAGCATATTATCACACTGCATATACGAACAGTTCTATTTTGCCCATCCCCTTTTCTATTCCCCACCAGATATCCTCTTTATAGATCCTTCCATTTTTTTCTTAAATGCAGATTACGAATGAACAGCTGAGCTGATGTGTACATGGCATAACAAGAATGTTATCTTCACTTGGTAAAGATCTCCCCACGACTAAAGCATGAATTCTTCTGTGTTATCTCTTCCAGAAATAATCACTATTTCACAGCATGTGTTTTATATTGCGTACTTTTCTACTGTGCATTAAAAGTATTCAGTGCCCCTTCTCCCACACAATGAGCAAAAAAGGTGTGGGAGCTAAATCATGTCTGCTTGCAGTATATTTTTATATTGAGCATTTGTGTATGTGTCTTGTGTCTTGTTGGCCATATTTTTGGGGAAAAAATCCGATTTTTACATCTAATTTTCAATTCTAAAAAAAAAATGTTTCAAAAGTCCCTTTTTCTAACTTTCTTGGTAATTATCACTGTTTATCATCTACTATCATGAGGGTTTCTGAGAGTAACTTCTTAAATCCATTAATGATATATATAGACCACTGTCGTACCACCCGGTAATAAGTACTATAGTGTATAGTTATAAGACAGAAGTCTACAGCTATGATTAAAAAGCATTACTCAACTTCCTCGCAAAACTTTCTGTTGTAAGAATGATTTGAAGCAGGTGGGTTAGTATTATTCTCCTCAATGTAGCCCATCATTATAGCAAGCTGCCGAAGTTCTGCTCTCCAATCATCACCCATACCATTATGTACATGGGTGACTCACCATAATATGATCCAACAATATGTTTGATTAGTGTGTCTATCATGTCACTTCTATCGAGATCTGGTATGTTCTTCATTATCCCAACAAAATAATGTCCTAATGTCCAAGTGCGCAATTCCTTTTGCATGTAACTTTAAAAGTGGGATGTTAACAGCGATTTGTGCTGCAGCTGGACTTCAAGTTTTGAAAAAGTGTAAAAGTTCCATTTTACAAATGACAGAGGAACAGCATCTCCTTCAAATTGAGGAGGAATACATAGTAACTCCCTGGGTGTAAGACATGCTTGTATGCCTTGCATCCAGTATAACAACAGATTACCCCCATGTCACTTAATGGGCATAAATGCTAATTTTTTTTATGTACTGCTCTGTCATTGGTAGTGTAAAGTGGTAGTTAGGATTGTCGATACGAATATTTAAGACTTGATACATTATCTTACTAATGTCATTCCAAACTGCTGCTGCAACCATATGTGTAATATATTTCTTTTTTTATCTTACCTTTCAACAGAAACTGCATCCACACATGATCCACATTCCTCAGGAGACCTTCCAAATTACATACTGGAATGCAATACCCGATAACTGTGATGAAACACTTGACAAAATATTTTTATACTATATGAGCTGGTCAACTAGCAGCTTATACACAGTTTTCTTGAGATTATAAAATGTCACGACTTCAAACTGAAGTAGAGCTTCTCCCTCACACACCATGACAAATCTGACATTTTCTTTGAAGATACCCAAACAGTATCATCACATATAGGAGATTCCAAAGCTGTACCATTGTGTATTATTTTGGAAGAAGAATCATCACGTATCTCAGCTTTGCGACATAACCATGCCACCAACTCTTAACAGGATATTCTGTGACCAGTACAAGTATTTGCTGCAATATCCAAGACGCCTGTGAGACACATGAGTAGGGTAAAATAAAGTCAAGCTAGTTCAAGGTGTCAGCAGTATGCTGTGAAACTGATGAAACTGAAGTGTTTGGCAAAGCATGAACTCTGCTATAAATGACTATTTTGTCCAAGTATTCCAATCTAAAGGACCAGGACTATTCAATAGAATTACCTGCCACTGCCATAATTCTGCAAACAATGCCAACAGACAGTTACTTCAGTCAATTACACACTGAAATCAGTACAGCAGCACAGTATACCTCTGTTCTAACCCACACTAAGAGGCTAGACAGTTCAATAGTGTTTAACTTTATTATAGTAGTACAAATAATAGTGTAATTAGCTTAATAAAAAATTACATACCAAATAAAAATTAATCCAAATAATGTAATCTGAAATCAAACCTTCTTCTGATACCCTCTAAAGAGAATTTTTTTGACAAGGCCATAAAAGTTCTAACTTCAACTTGAAACAAAAAATCTGGATTAAACACATTATTAAGGCTAAGAATGAATTTTTTCTCTTTTGGCAATTCAATGAAAGAGACCAAAGCTGGGACCAGATCACTAGTACAGAATATCTGAGGGTTTGGCACCTTTTTTTTGGTGTGCATCTCCACAACTGGCGACCATTGTCATGGTGAGATTCAAAATAACTAAGCACATACGAGGTAACTTTATACCTGCGGAGGCTTAAGCACACATTTGAGTTACCTTGTTTCCTCTCAGGTAACCTTGTATTGTAAGTACATAGCCGCAACGCCAGTTGTGGAGAGCCCGAATGGCAGTACCAAACAGCAGCAGTATGAGCGAATGGCAGGACTAATATCTAATTAACACCTCCTGAAATACTTCATTGGATATTGAGTATTCAACCTCGACCTTACTTTCTTTTTCTTTTTTCAGAGTTTCCCATTTCATGCAGAATGCTTCGGGCTGAAATGGACTAGTTACTGTGTTAATTAAAGTATCATATTTAAATGAGGGGGTGCCAAGGTATAACGAAACATACTCTCCAAATGCACTGTAATTTTTTTTTTGACTGTGGCATTATTATAGAAACCAAGGCCAGAAAAATATAGAATGTACAAAAAAGTACATAAAAGTGTGAAATGGTACAGAGAAGTTTCTGTAATATCTAAAGATACATTAGTCCACTATGCTACCCTATGGTATATATAATAATACTACATTATAACTACACAATAATGTGGTATTCTGTAATATAGTTTACTACTCTGTATTATTCTGTAATTTAATGTAGTAATCTGCAGTATTCTGTAGTATTATGTAGTATGCTGTAGAACAATGTAGGATTGTGTACTTGTCTGTAGTAAAATGTAGTATATTGAACATAGTGTAATATTGAGAAGTATTCTGTAGTGTACTCTTCTGTAAATGTGTAGCATTCTCTTTTGGAACCTGAATATTGTCTATGAACATCCCCTGGCATTTTACAATGCTGTGGAAATATATATATATAATACTACATTATAACTACACAATAATGTAGTATTCTGTAGTATAGTTTACTATTCTGTATTATTCTGTAATTTAATGCAGTATTGTGTAGTATTCTGTAGTATTATGTAGTGTTCTGTAGTAATACAATGTAGGATAGTGTACTTGTCTGTAGTAAAATGTAGTATATTGAACATAATATTGTGAAGTATTTGTAGTGTATTCTTTTGTAAATCTGTAGCATTCTCTTTTAGAACATGTGTGGATCAAATATTGATATGCTTATTGTAGAATGATTGCAAATGGTAAAGGGTCATTCTTAAGTTCTACATGGCTATTGTTTTGTTACCTTTCTTCTTAGACCAGTAATTTTTTTAGTTTGTTGTTGTTGTTGTTTATGCATATTATAGTTGAGCGATGGAGAACTGCACCAATCCAGCAGCAGCAGCAATATCTACAGGTAGCTGGAGCGGTGGAGAACAGCACCACTCCAGCAGCAATGGCAATAACTACAGGTAGCTGATTGTTATTGTACAAAAGTTATGCTCCAGAATAATGACCTCAATAATCAAATTGAAATATACTCGCTCGATGTTTCAACTAGATGCTCGAGCCTTCATCAGGAATAATGACCTCTCCAGCATCAATGGCAATAACTACAGGTAGCTGGAGCAGTGGAGAACTGCACCACTCCAGCAGCAGAGGCAATATCTACAGGTGGCTGATTAAAAGTTATGCTCCAGGAATAATGACGTCAATAATCAACTTGAAATCTACTCTCTCAATGTTTCTACTAGATGCTCGAGCCTTCATCAGGAATAATGACCTCAACTTGGAATTTACTGTCTCGACATGACTAGATGCTCTAGCTTTCACCGGCATTTCTGATATAAATAAGAGTGATACTTCTCAAAAGATCTATCAAAAGAGTTTATAATCCAGAAAATGTTTGTTCATTTGAACATTTAAACCTTCAAGGCTTTCATATTGGGTGATCACTACAGATCACCTGATGAAGTGACGTCACGCCACTTCCTGATGAAGTCTACCCATGAAAGAACGAAATTATGAAGGTCCAAAAATTTCCTTTACCGATATCCAAACTAACAACATTTCATGTTTTCCTTCTGAAGACGAATTCCATGAACACACACATGTGAAGGCTTTCCATGGCTTGGAAAATAACGTGGGTGCAACATACAATCCAATCTGCATATTCACTTCGTTTCAAAGGAGAGCAAGTCATAACTCAATGGGTAAAGGGAAATACCAATGCAGTGACATCACCATCTGTTTAATTCGAGGTTGTGAATGGAAAGGAGAAAAACTGTAAGAGTTCATTTATGTAGCACAATTGTGACCACTGTCTTCCAACTGCCATCATCATTGCCCTTGATACCACTTGGTAGGCATACTGGACAGCTGCTAACTCTATTGTGTCTTTGCTGTGCTTCTAATGGTTATTGAGAGATACCGAGGAGCTAACCTCATATATTTTTAACAAAATTGAGCAGAGCATTTAGCGTATGCACAGCCAAAAAACGACAAAAAGATTATAAAAATAAATAACCCACCATCCCTCAGTTACTTGGTAAGATAGTACAATGCCACTGATGAACCTCTAGATGTGCACCTCTACACATGCACCTGCACCTCTACATGTGCACCTCTACATGTGAAGCTCTATGTGTGCACCTCTACACATGCACCTCTACATGTGTACTAAGTGCACATGTAGAGGTGCATGTACAATATTTCCAGGACCCTTAATGCAATGAACTCCACAGGAAAGCAGGTTTTAATATTGTTCTTCGTTAGATTAATAGATAAATGGTTTTCTGTGAATGTTTGTTGTCAACATTCTTTTTTGATTAGTCAATCCAATATATTATTATATACTCAATATCTATATATAATAATGAACTGGTAACGTAAGTCACTGACCTCAGGTGGCGTCCCAACTCCCCGAAAAATGCCTTTGGTTGAGGCCCAAAGGATCCATAAGTCTCTACCGCCACCGGTACAAACTTGTATGCCGAGTTCAGGTGGTCATACTTCTCACTCTTCAAAATCTCTGCCTGGGCTGCCAATGCATCAGCCTCAGTGACTGCAGCTAAAAGGTTGGATGGGGCAAAGGTCTTCAGGTTGCATCCCATACCAAGAGTCTACCACTTGACCATGGAATGTTGAACATGCCATCATGTCTCTTTCCACTGGACTGAAGCAGACCTGAGGGCAGGAAGGGATATTTGCAGCAGTTAATGACCGATGAATGATGTCATTTAAAGCATAATGTCGAGAAAGCCTCTGACTATGCCTGCAGCTAAATCGATGCATGCCAAACTGGTTGACTTCCGATTCACAGTAACAAGACTGTGGCTGGCACAGGGGTGCTCCAAGACGTAGCCCAACTGCTGTTCGAACAACATCATCCATCACTCATTCGGAAACCCAGTGAGGAGATTGGCAGGGCATTAAGCCATGCACCTGACTCATATGCAGAAACTGCGAGCTGGTTTTGGGGTCACTCACATTCCGCAAAAGTGACTCTGCCCTTTCCAAAATATGAGGGATGTCCCACGACTTCTGCTGATGGGAAGCAGGCAGAGCTGGAGGAGGCAAGACAAGGTCATCACCCAAGCGTGAAAGGGCAACCACAATCTCAGTGTACTGGACAGCACTAAACCGCGGGAGGAGGATATGATGAATAAGATTGGACGATACATCAGCAGAAGCCAAAAAGGAAGAGGTAGCAAGATGAACCGGACTCCTAATTCCAATTCTCCGATGGTTCACTGGAAGGAGGGTGGCCTATAGCCAAGAAGGGTCATTGTTCTGAAAATCTATATTAGTGATATTGCTGAGGATCGACTTGATAAGGTGGTCATAGGCTGGGAGATGACTGGAAGAGAAACAGGTAGCAGAGCGGAGAATGTGTATCATCTCAGGGATCGCAAATGAGTGACGCTACAATGTGATAGCATTATGTGGTTGCAAATGACAAAGTCTATCACCCATCAACTGCAGCAGCTCTGTCTACTCCCTTACACATGCATCCACTGATTGTAACCCTCCAATAGGAGAGCCCAAGAGATTGGCATTCTCTGGGTTAATGATGCTAACTCCTGGAAGAGCAATGAGGACGATCCCTCAAGAGGTAGGATCTCCTCACAGATCAATTCTGTCTTTCCTCTGTTTAGCTCGAGGCCCAGAGCACCTGCTTCAACCTCAATGGTCATGAGATCACGAATTACGTCTTCCCGGTTGCCTCCCAGAGTTCCATCATCCAGATAAAAAACACAGAACTCTGACCTCAGCTTTGCACACAGTTTCTGAATAGTGAGGAAAAAGAGAAGGAGTCCCTATTATCTACTCATGTCACCCAAAGTGAGTTCTAGCTGCTGGGTTTGTTTTGTCCAACATATTAAAAAGATGGAAAATCTTTATAGGAAGTGCTACTGCACTCATATATATGTATATATCATGTATATATATAACATATGGTTGTTATTAATTCATGGAATCGATTATGGCACCTGTGTAATGTATATATGTATAATTATATGTATATATGTATATATATATATATATATATATATATAACTATATGTATAACTATATGTATGCATATATCAAGTATATATATGTATATCTCTATATATATATGTATATCTATACATATATATGTATATATCTATAATATATACATATGTATATATATATACATGTATATATATGTTATATATGTTGTTGTTAATTCACGGAATGGATTATGGCACCTGGAATGATGAAATGGTTCGATGTTGAATTTAGGGTTTACATTCTGCTATCTTGAGGTTGCTCTTTAATTACCAGCAAAGACTCCACCTAACAGGAACTTCAAGACTCAGAGGTCGAGAAAGATGATTGGTTGAGATAGGCTGAAGGAGTCTGAAGTGGGTTGCGGAAAGATGAAGGAGGCCAAGTGGAGTTGAGAAAGGTTTCGGGATCAATGATTGGAGGAATTTACATCGTGTCTTTCAGTTTAGTTTTAGTTTTATCATATCTAGCTGGTCACTTACTCATGGCTCCTGCTCTTTACCGAACCTGTATTTTGATTGCCACACAAACCACTGCCAACATCATTGCCTTGGATATCACTTGGTAGGCTTCCCGCACAGCTGCCAGCTCTACCGTGTCTTTGCATTCTTCTCATATAGTATCTGCTTATATATCTATCTATGTATGTATCTACTTATCCATCTGCCTATGTATCTACCTATGCATTTGCCTATGTATCTACCTATTTATCTACCTATGTGTCTACCTATTAGTCTACCTATGTACCTGCCTATGTATCTACCTATGTATCAACCTATGTACCTGACTATGAATCTACCTATGTATCTGCCTATGTATCTACCTATTTATCTACCTATTTATCTACCTATTTATCTACCTATGTATCTACCTACCTATGTATCTATCTATGTATCTGCCTATTATCTATCTATGTACCTGCCTATGTATCTACCAATGTATCTACCAATGTATCTGCCTATGTATCTGTGTCGGGCAAATACTTCTATCTCTAAGTAGTCTAGTATCCTGCGACACCTAAACAACAAAACTCTGTCTAAGTCGAAATCAGCTTTCCTGCTGTCTCCCACTCATAGAGAGTATAATTAAGAACTGTAGTAGGTTTAAATACTTTATCAATTAAATACTATATAAACATAGCTAAATAATCATACATTAGTCTCAGACCAATATGTATGTCTCAAAACTAAACTAGCTCAGTTTACGCTATACGTCTAAAACTCGCTATCTCAGTCACTCGCTCAAAACTGCCTCTGTTCCATTTCTCATAGTAATACTCTTTACCCCTGCATTGGCACGGACTTGTTCAACCAATCATTACTCCCATATTCGACTCTGAAGGCGTCATTCATGGAGTAATAATCTTTGTCATGCATATAGGAGTCAATGTCTGACAATCTTCTTATGTATCTACCTATGTATCTACCTATGTATCTACCTATGTACCTGCCTATGTATATATCTACCTATGTATCTGCTTATGTATATACCGTTGTACCTGCCTATGTATCTACCTATGTATCTACGTAAGTATATACCTATGTTTCTATCTATGTATCTGCCTATGTATCTACAGGGGGGTAGGAAGATGATTTGAGGTGGGGGTGCTACAATTTATCTGTCCCATTTTAGATTATGTATGTTCATGTATTGATATTGTGAAGAAAAAAAGGATTTAGAAAAACATTGAAGTTATGCATGATTCTTATCTTAATCACAAAACACAAGGTAATTTACTCGTCTCTTTAATTGGTGGAAATAAATGCCTTAGCAAGTTTACACAAGTCAAGTTTGTCAGTTCTATCATTGTGAATGTACAACAGAAATAAATTGTTCAGCCTATAATTGGTCATTGTGCTTCTAAGATATGATTTTAATTTGCATAGAAGAAAACGACCTTTCTGCAGTTGCACTTGTTACAGGAAAAGTGAAGTAAATTTATTTACTATAAAAGCATTGCTAGTGTCCATTGCATCTGCAATTGTTTGAATATTTGTCACTTTCTTTATGGAAACAGGATCAGTAGATTCAGCTGTTCTAATCATATCCGGAAGCATTGAGAGGTGGGTATTCAGATGAGTGCAGTTAATATCAGTTTCAAGATACTTTGAAATACTGTCACTGATATCAAATGTTTCACCATTACTAGCATTTATTAACAACTTCTCAATATCTGTAATAGTTTTAAGGTCTGGCTGATCAAATCTACACTCTATCTCTCAAGCTACGACTTCAAGCACCTCAAAATAGGGACGTCTATAACGGTCTTTTGGGCTATGGTATTGATGAGGCCTTTAGCCATCATCATATCTTTTAGGCATTTTATGATAACGTGGCAGAGTTGGTTTTTCTGTTAGACAGCTTTTTCTTCATAAAATAGGCTGAATTTATCTTCAATCCTGAGAAATCTCATTCGAGAAATGAGTAAATCTGCTCCACGAGTTGCTTCCTGAATAGTGGTTTGTAAGTTAGATGAAAACTGTTCCGATGATGAGAACACTAGTAAACCAAGTTTTAAACCAAAAAATGTATCACAGGATTCCAGCTGTCCACGTCCTTTGGCAGCATATTCATCACTTCTTTGCTGGATCTCATTTAAAGCCTTTTGTAGCAATTTGTAGTTAATCAGTTCTTACAGTCCATCTTGTGGGACACAATGTTCTAAGCGATGGTGATAAAGTTTCACCATCACTTATTGATGGATACTTCTTTTTTCAAATTATCAAAAAGAGCAAGTCGTTTTGAGGAGAACTTAATCAATTGCCAAGTCAAATACAACTTCCATTGCATTGTGTAGTAAAGCACATTTCTGTGATGCTTCCTAAACACATAAATTCAAACTGTGTGCCAAAGAGTGGACATATAGAGCTTGACTTGCTTTTTTCTTGATAAGTGCTTGCGAACTCCACTCATATTGGATGCTCCATCGAATCATTGTACTCAACTACGTAGAGTGATTGGTAAAGAGCATCGAATTAAAAAAATCTTGGATAACTTCATAATCATGTAATTAGAATCGACCCATCAAATCGATATGCTGATTTGTTCATTATGAGAAACATTTGAAGCTTCATCAGCAATTATACTAAACCAATTTGCAGCCCTGATCTCTTCAAGCAATCCTCGAAAAAACCTTCTTGACCCATTAGGGCAATTATTTCATTAACGATAGTTCGAGATGTATAATCGCTCGTGTGGATCATCCTCAGCTCGAAGAAGCAGTAATTGATGGAGATTTCCCTGAATATCATTGTTGTGGCCACGCAAAGGCAGTCCCTGTCTTGCTAAGAATTTGATACTTTCATTAACGTGTCCCTGTGAAGTGACTGAGCAGAAGCATGTTGTTCATTCAGCCTTGTTGAAATAGGAATAGATGTGGTAATAGCAATTTTTGCCACAGCTTCTTTGTGAGTGTTGCTTTTCTCATGTTCTTCAAATCTTTCCAAAGCTTTGCCCCAGTGTCCAAATCCATCATTAATAAACGTAGATTTTGGTGATGATTTACTAAAAACCAGAAAATTTAGCTTCTTAGCATGCAGGCATATTGAGCAGAAGACCTTGTATTTGGTTGTGCACACTGTCAGGTCCCACCAGCCCTGACTGGCTGAAGACAGCCCTGAGAAACTGAGAACATCAATCACTAAGAAGCCCTAAGCTAATATTAATAAACATGCTACAATAACTTGTTCATCACATCACAATAGACTCATAAACACATATCTTCTAATCACATCACAATAAACTCATCAACACCTATTCATCTTCTAATCACTTTACAATTGTCTATACATTCATCACCTTTCTTGTAAGGGCGGGATTGCAAGGGTGTTTAAACCTCTCTGCAATCCCAGCTCAGGAGTTCCCTTCTGCTACTGCATTTCAGTCTACTTGTGTTTAGTTTGACTTGATTAAAGTTAACTTGAGGCCTAAGAACCTTACTGTTTAGCTTGTGCTAGGATCGAGAGGGAACTCTGGTGGCAGCATTACTGGAGAACAATACCTGCTGGAGAGTATAGTGGGTATACTGTTCTCATTGTTGTGCCTCGGTGGCTGGGGCATTAACATCTGGTGGCAGCGGTGTTCGACTTGGACAGCTACTATTGTTGAGAGAACTCTCATCACAGAAAGAGCTTCAGCTAGTGGTTGGCAAAGTTCTTGTGGTTGTTGAGTTGCTAGCGCGTATTCCGCGTGTTATATTGCATTGTTTCATATTGTTGTGTTATTGCAATACTGTTGCATATTGTTGTGTTATTGCAATACTTTTGCATATTATTGTTGATATATTGCTGCATTGATAGTGCACGCTGATTATTTTAGTGGAATGGAGGACAGTGAGTCTGGAGCATTAGGTCACTGGCCCATCACCAGAAGCCAAGACAAACAACCTTCGGGACTGACAGAACCACTGTGGCAAATGATACTGGAGTTCTTGGAGAGGGGAAATGACAGAAGAAGACATTTGCGGGAGGAACAAAGAGAACGGTGGCCAGAGGAGTGGGAAACCAAGTGGCGACTGGAGATGGTCAACATGATGAGGTGGACACTTTATGAGGATGGACGACATGGACCCGAGGCAGATGAAAAAGGAGATGAATCGTCAAAGAATCCCTCTCATCATGGTAGCGACAATACACCAACCGAACCCAGACAGACACAGCTGGAGTTGCAGCTGGAGAAAGAGCAAAAGAAAGAGAGAATGAGTGAGGAAGGGGCAGATGGAAAAACAGCAGGGCATGTTCTTGCAACCAGAGAGCAGTCATCTAAAGATGGAGCAGAAGAGAGAGCTGACGTAGCACTAAGTGAGGAATTAGATGCTCACCCATTTGATTTTGCAGATGATTTTTTCAGCTCAGACTATAATATATATTTAAAACTTGAGCTGAACATTATAGCTAGCTATATAGGTTGATCTGTACTGCATCTCAGCTATAATATAGCAAGGCATTATTTTAACATAGCTACATGCCAACCATTCAATGGTCCAGGACAGTCCTGAGATATTTTTTGCATTTTTCACAATTTAGACTAGGAGTCCAGGACTATAAGCTGCCAATCATGACATCTAGTGATGCCAGCCACCTTCTTCATGTGGTCACTGACACTGTATTATGTTACTTTAAAGCATTAAAATTCACAGTGCTAGAAAAATCATGAGGCTCAACCACCAGCAATAAAGGAAAAATAGAGTTTGCATTATCAGGACAATGTATTTATGATTCATTTCAAAGTAAATGACTAGTTTAACTTATTTTAACTGAGCTGTACACTAGAGCCATGTTTACACAAGGCCTTAATCCAATCATCCAACTTGATTTAGTCTTATCCGAGTTACATACTAATACAATAATCCAGATTAAAAACACCAGATAATAATAGCTAACCTATAAAAATTGGTGGAGTACAATCTTTTAGAGATCTAGCTACAGTGCAAGATGAATGAAAGTGCATAGGAAAGAACCACTAATGTACATAATGGCCAGGGAATGGAACAAAACCACCATCAGTTGTCCAGGTATTTGACCAAGCCAGGTTGGCATGGATGCCAAGAGTCCCGAAATGATCCATTTTTATAACGTTTTTCGGAATCGAAAAGCTACAAAGCATTTTTAGAATGGAACAGGAGAATCTCGTCAGTACACTGCAGTTGAAGATTGCTTTTACTTTGAAGCAATAATCTTGGCCATGTCAGCAATTCAAGATCACTTTGATCAGCCAGGATATGCTGTCTACCAAAATTTTGAAGAATTGCTTGTAAAAGCTGCCAATAAAAAGGATTATACTGCTGAGTAAGTGAAGTTGTTTCCTTTTATGGAGATGACTTCAATAAGAGTGAGTCAACTTCAAGCTTTTAGATCAAGTTTTAGCTCACGTGAGTCAGATGGAACTGTAGCACTGAAAGATATCTTGACTTTCTTCGCAATCTTTCTGATGGTCAACATGCATTTTTTATGCAGGTGTGCTGGGTTTTCCGTGTAATCCTTGTCATGCCTGCTACTAATGCTGCAAGTGAAAGATGTTTTTCCTGCATGAAAAGAACAAAAACATACTTACGAAGTACTATGAAATGGGATAGACTTAATCATCTAATGTTACTAAACAACAAAGAAGCTTTGGATCACCTTGATCTAGTCACAATTGCAAATAAATTTGTGAGGAACAATGAGTACAGACTCCGAGTGTTCGGGAACTTGTGAACTTATTTCAGACTAGGTTTATTCCTGGTATATATATATTTTTCAATTACCATGATATTTGTTTTCAATAAGGTGCATGTATCCCCCTCCTCCACACACACATTCGCCTGACCAAACCCTAAATGCTTCTTACCCCTCTGTATCTACTTATGTATCTGCTATGTATCTGCTTATGTATCTGCTATCTATCTATCTATCTACCTATTTATGTATCTACCTATGTATCTGCGTATTTGCCTATGTCTACCTATGTATCTGTTATGGATCTATCTATCTATCTATCTACCTTAGTATCTACCTATGTATCTACATGTACCTGGTGTAATTGCCTATATACCTACCGGTGTAGGTATAGGTAGATACATAGATAAATGCATAGATATCTACCCAGGCATAGATAGATAGATAGATAGATAGACAGACAGACAGACAGACAGACAGCTAGCTAGTTAGATAGATAGATAGATAGATAGATAGTTAGATAGATAGATAGACAAACACACAGACAGACAGACGGAGAGAGAGACGGATGGACGGATGGATGGACGGACGGACGGACGGACAGATGGATGGATGGACAGACGGATGGATGGATGGACGGACGGACGGACGGACGGATGGATGGATTGATGGATGGACGGATGGATGGACGGACGGACGGACAGACCAATGGATGGACAGACAGACAGACAGACAGACAGACAGACAGACAGAGAGATAGATAGATACATACATATGTAGATAAGTAGATAGATAGATATGCCATGCATGGCTGTACCAAGTTTTCCATCCAATCCCCAGTAGGGCTAGCTTTGTTTGCCAATATATACCTTATAAATGTCAATTCATGAAAAACAGCATCAGGAATGGTTCTACACTGAATTTGCACCTATCAGGTTTTTATTATTGTTATATACATGCTTGGGGTTCTCCAAACTACTAGCTAAGGCTCCTCAGAGATAGATTGAAGAGGCTGAAGTGGGTTGAAGCAAATTGAAGTAACCTAAGGTAAGGCGAGGAAAGTCTTCATTGAAATACGTAGAGTGAAACTTTTCTATTGCTAACTATCATACACTGTCTGACCTCGTGCCACTGCATTTCCCACTTATTTTCTCCCTGGACTTGCAACAAAATGCTCCTTTGCAGCTGCACCTTCTCCACCATAAGCTTCCATCTCTGCACCAGCACAAAGCTGCACTCCACTCCCACAGCATGCTCCGTGTGTCCCGGCTCAACAGCAATAGGAAACTACAAAGTTTGCATCTATATTACGACAGTTTCCATTGGGGTTCGAGTTCATTGGATTATTACTTTATCAATCTCATTACATCATTTCCTATAGTATACTAGACAGTTTCTATAGTATACTAGACACTGACTTTAGTATACTAGACACTTCTTATAATACACGAGACACTTCCTATAGCATAATAGACACTTCCTATAGTCTAATAGACATTTCCTATAGTATACTAGACACTATACTAGACACTTAACTATAATATACTAAACACCTGTTACATAGCTCCTTTAAAGTGTAAAAGAGGAGGAAGAAGAAGAAAGTGTCCCTTAGATATGCACATAATTAGGTCACCTCCTTTGTGTATGAGTGTCTGTGGAAATCACAGAATGCAGTGAATATCATATTTTTTAATTATCTCCTGTTTTAAAATACAAGGCTGAATTACCAGTACTACTGCATATATAGCAGTTTTGGAGGGACCACTGTCTGGCAGCAGTACCCCAGTGCACTATACACAGTGACTAGCAGTGTTAGGGGGACCACTGTCTGGCACCAGTAGTCAAGTGCACCACACACAGTGAATAGTAGTTGAGGGACCACTGTCTTGCACTAATACCCCAGTATACCACATGCAGTGACTAGCGGTGTTGGGGTGACCACTGTCTGGCACTAAAACCCCAGTATACCACATGCAGTGACTAGCGGTGTTGGGGTGACCACTGTCTGGCACTAGTAGCCCAGTGCACTACATACTGTGACTAGCTGTGTTGGGGTGACCACTGTCTGGCACTAGTGGCCCAGTGCACTACACACTGTGACTAGCGGTGTTGGGGTGACCACTGTCTGGCACTAGTAGCCCAGTGCACTACACACTGTGACTAGCTGTGTGTTGGAGTGACCACTGTCTGGCACTAGTGGCCCAGTGCACCACACACAGTGACTAGCAGTGTTGAGGTGACTATTGATTGTCTGGCATCAGTAGTCCAGTGCATCATATACAGACTAGCAGTGTCAGCAAGGCTATTGACGAGGGAAACATGCCATGCTTTAAATTATCACCCAGGCTTTTAATGAGGGAAGATGCCATGCTTTAAAGTATCACCCAGGCTTTTGATGAGGGAATGCCATTCTTTGAAGTATCAGTTATTCAGAAACAGGGATCCGAAGCTTTGAAAACTGTGTGTTTATTGCATAACAATAAATACATACAGAATACAGTAAAACAACTAAGATGACGTTCATGGGAGAATCCAGAGACACAAGGCATTGGGTGACAATGAGCAATGCATGCTCTAAATACCCTGCACACATTCAATACAATCTTATAGTCATATCAGCTTAGCTTCTTTTTCCACCGAGTATTAAAAGAGATGCTTCATTCTGATGCTCTCTTGGCAGTTGTATCTTGTATGTTTGAGGCACAGAGCGAAGTCCTGCAGGTCGAGGCTCCTTGCTGTAGAATAGAGCAATGTCCTGCAGGTGAAGGCTACTTGCTGCAGAACAGAGCAATATCCTGCAGGTCGAGGCTCTTTGCTGCAGAACAGAGCGATGTCCTGCAGGTCAAGGCCCTTTGCTGCTGCACTAGTGCTCACAAGTGACTAATAACCAACTCTGCTGCATTTTGCTAATGGAGAAACAGCACGGCAATCATGCAATTTCCACACACGTCTCCTCCTATCCACCTCACTCCCCTCCCCATTCATTCCCCTTTGTTCTCCTCTTCACTCCACACACCTCTCATTCTCCATCCAGATCTTCTCAACAGCCGAGTATAATGAGTGCCTACATGTACTTTCACTGAATTTGTTTCAAGTTTAATACAAAACGAAGTATAACCTTACATCACTGGGGTCTTTGTAAGACTTAATTTTTTTGTGTGCATCAACACGTGCTACTATGAGTCTGAGCACGTGTCTGAGCATGTACTACTATGACTCTGAGCATGTGCTACTATGAGTCTGAGCACGTGCTCCTATGAGTCTGAACATGTTTATAAGCCTGAGCATGTGCAACTATGAGTCTGAGCATGTGCTACTATGAGTCTGCACATGTATGAGTCTGAGAATAAGTCTGAGCACGGGCAACACTTTTCTATGAACGTGCTGATATCATTATTTAGCTATTGCATGTTGGTAGGACACTAGAAAAATTACTCTAATTGATACCCGCCAATGTTTATTTATATATTAATGATTCTACTATTTATTTATTTGTTTATAAATCTTCCTTTCTTGTGGGAGAAAGCCACAAAGCTACCTTAGGTGTAAATCTCATGAAACCATTCACAAACTGAATTGAATTGCAATGCACTAATTTATGGAAATTCCTATTATGGACTGCTCTAATTGCTTCCACACTTGAGGGAGTAGAAAATTTAATGTCAGATAGATGTATTTGTTGCTGCAAGTTTTGTTGCAAGCATCGCACAATTAGCTCTTGTTCTCGCTTACCTCATTGTGGCATCAGCTATTAAGAAAATCTGTCTGCATCACCTCAAGCTGGAAGTAAGAATCTCTCATCATTTTATTGTAATTCATTCAGCAGTCGATTGGGCATGTGCAGTGGGAAAGTAAATGTTTCATGTGTGAAGCAATCTCCAAATACTGGACCAACAACACACTTTGACAGTAGTTCTATATGGAGCACACTGGACCAACACCACACTGGGTTGAGGTACGTTGACAGTAGCTCTATGGGGCACACACTGGACCAACATCACATTGAGTTAATACAGGTTGAAGTAGGTTGATAATAGCTCTATGGGGACACACGCTGGACCAATACCACACTGGGTTGAGGCATGTTGAAGTAGGTGGTCAATAGCTATATAGGGATATACACTGTACCAATATCACATTGGGTTAAGACAGGTTGAAGTAGGCTGACAATAGCTCTATGGGGACACACACTGGACCAATACCAGACTGGGTTGAGGCAGGTTGAAATAGGTGGTCAATAGCTATATGGGGATATACACTGGACCAACATCACATTGGGTTATGACAAGTTGAAGTAGGCTGACAATAGCTCTATGGAGACACACTGGACCAACACCACACTGGGTTGAGGGAGGTTGGAGTAGGTTAAGAATGCATAGATCTTTTGGGAGGGTGGGTAGGCACACGATGGAAGTTCAAGCTGGTTAAAGGAGGTAGTGTATACATGTGAAGTTATGATAAAGAAGACAGGATAAAGCTACAAAATGTTTCAGAGTTCTTGTCCACTTCACTAGTTAGGATTATGATAGGAATAGGATTATGCCAGGGCTAGGGTTAAGGGCTAGGGTTATGGCCATGGGCTAGGGCTAGGATTATACCAGGGCTTGAGTTATGGCTAGCATTAGGGCTAGGGTTAGGGAACAAACTGGTTTCATTGCAGGGAAACAGTTGCTGACAAATTTCTGTGCAATAGTGTCATTGGGGGATCCCCTATGTGTAATAGACTCATATTTAGTAGAACATGTGAAGTAAAAAAATTACAATAGAGTATGCATTAAGTACCCTCCATGATGTAAGCATTCACTACATAATTTCCAGTGATCTAGGATTAGGTAGGGTGCATGTAGCGAGTGCCAAGCTTATAGATTTTGTTGAAATTTCAGTGGAGTTGGCGAGAAAGGTTGCAGTGGTGATGCATTGGTCGACTTGGAGGGATGGAGCAAAGTCGATGACTTGGAAGTCTTAGAAAACTTAATTAAGACCAGCCTTAGATTAAACATGTATACATGTAATGTAACTTATGTTTCTATAATTATAATGTATTGTGACAAATATCTTCCCATTCCCACACACACACACATCACACACACACACTCACATCACACACACAAACTCGCACACACTTGTACCTACACACATGCAATACACCACACACACAAACAAACACCCACATGCGATTCACTCACAAACACTCCACACCATCCCCACTTCACACATACACCATATCACACACTCACTAACACACTAACAGAGAGAGAGATAGAGTATTTCTTAATAATTCTGCACAAAAACTGTATGCATTGTAATCACAAACTTGATGGTGGGCACTCGAGGTTTGCTTCCCCAGGCTAGGTGAAGCACACACAAGTTTGAACTTGGGGGGGGGGGGGGGGGGGGGGGGCAGGGGCATAGGAAGATGTTTTACATTGGGGGGGCACCAAATTTTCCTGTATATATTACTCTATGAATACACACCAAAAGTCTTATTAATGTTTTCCAAAATAGTTACATCTACGTTGGTTAATGCATACAAATTCTTTAGCTATAAAGGATAGGGTCCAATTCATCAGTTTTGTCCTGGTGAACATACAACATGAATAGATTGTTCAACCTAGATTGACTCATGGTGCTTCATAGATAAGTTTTGAGCCGGAAAAGGATTGCTGAGCCGTTGCAGTTGTTACTGGAAACGTGAAGTATATTTTCAGAACAATGTCAACTTCGCTAAGGGTCATCTTATATATGTTACTCTGATTCATGCCTGCAGCAATTGACCTTACACTTGTTACCGACAACATTGGAGCATGTTGAAATGCATTCTTTACCATGTCAGCTACCATTGGCAACTGGGAAACTAATCGATCTCTGCAAATGTCTTTTTCAAGATACTGCTATAGAGACTCGTCTGGCTGTAAAGTCTTTCCATTAGCTACATCAAGCAATAGAGACTCTAGCTTCTGAATCATTTCAAAATCAGCTTGATCAAATCTTCTCTCCACTTCCTCTTTTACAAGCTCTAATGCATAAAAATATATATGTCTGTACTTCTCCTTGGGTTCATGATAGCGATATGCCATCATCCAGCCTTTTCGATACCTTGGCAGAGAGGGCTCATCTGTGAGGCCAGAAGAGTTCTCAAGAACATCATCATAAAATAGGTTAAATCTGGACTCAGTACGCAGTGAGCAACAAGAAGATCTGCTCCTTGTGTGGCTTCTTGTAGAGTTGTATCTTTTGCTTGGAGATTGGTACTGAATTGTTCAGATGCACTGAATATAAAAATGTGCCAACTTTAATCCGAAGAAGATATGAAACGTTTCCATACGATGAAGCAATCCATTGCCCTTTGTAGCATATTCATCACTTCCCTTTGCAACTTCTTCCAGTGTGGCAGTAAGGTTGCTATAATGCTGTAGAATGCTATCAATTGAACGGTCTCTGAGAGTCCATCTGGTTGGACACAGATCTCTCAATTAAGGAGGAGATACTTCACTCCCTAGGGCTACTTGCTTTCTGATGCTGTCAAAAAGAGTGAGTCGCTTGGGTGAAAACTTAATGAGTTGCAGTAATGCATAGGTGAAATCCATGACATCTCGAATTAGCTCACATCATTTTGCAACACACTGTACACATAAATTAAGGCTATGTGCTAGACAATGTACATACAATGCACAATTCTCTTCCTTTTTTATCAAAGCTTGCACCCCTTTCCTCACACCACTCATATTTGCTGCACCGTCAAAAGCTTGACCTCTACATTGTGACAGAGGAAGAGAGCACCTAATTAAAAGATCTTTAATCACACTAAATATTGTGCAGGCCTTGGTGTCTGGCAATTGAACAAAACCAAGGGGTTCTTCATAGATCTGATAGTCATCATCTGTCCATCGAATGGATAAACACATCTGTTCATTTCGAGAAACATCAGTTGCTTCATCTGCAATAATGGAGAAGATTTTGCTGGTTCTAATAAGTGCTAAAATCTTACGAAGTACTGTGTTTCCCATAATAGCAATTATTTCATTGACTATTTCTGGAGATATATATTCCTTCTGATACACCCAGGCCTTTGATTCCGGACAGTCCTCTGCTCTCAGCAAAAGGAGTTTATATAAGTTACCCTCCATTGACTGAACATCTTCATGATGCCCACGTAGTGGTAAACCTTGACGAGCCAAAACAAACAAACTTGAAAGTAGTTTCAATAACATGAATTGATGCTGCTTTGGATCAGATGAAATCTGAGCACTAAGCTGTGCACATACATCAGTACAACGTGACTGTGCAGCTAACTTCATTACAGCTTCTCGGTGCATTCCACTTATTTCATGCTCATCCATCTTTGCTATTGCCTTCTTCCAATTACAAAATTCCTCTCAATAAAGCAACTCAGTTGGCATTTTGAAAAAATAATGAGACCATTACACTTTGCTAATCGACACGTGTGACAAAATATTTTGTAACTTGTGGTACACACTGTAATCCACGGGTACCTTTTATACCAACTTGTTTGTAGAGATCGACTATAGGTTTTCTTCTTGTTCAACTACTGGCTGTGATGCGAATAAACATGCCTAGAGGATTCCTCAGCATCAACTGGTTGACTGGGTGGGCCTTTCCATGTACAGCAAGGACACTCACACTGAGAGCATGTATCTAACACAGATGAGTGAGCACATTCTTGATCACAGTCATTCTGGGAACTTCTTGTGCTTGATGACGGAGATTGGTGAGGATCAGAAGGATCTATATTCAAGAGTATTCTGTGGTTAGCTGGTTAAACTACAAGGTAGACTACTTAACACCAGTAGAGCCAGAGCTATGATCCTTGCTTTTTGAAGCAAAGAAAGTTGAAATCTTAGCTTGGGTCATAGCTTTCAAGATGGGTTCCAAATTGAGCACATAGCATGCCTGATAGGGTCAAGTAGTACATAGCTAATTATCACACTAGATGGGTTGTGGTAGTGGTTGATTTCATTAATGATTGTGGTTCATATGAATTCACCTCATGCACTGTCCTGATATCATTCGTTGTTGATTGCTAGAATAGTTCTAGCGAGAGTGAGACCTTGCACTAGCTATTAAGATTTTATATATATTTTATGATTGAATGACTAACTAAAATCTGCTACAATGATTAGTATTGACCAGATAGCATAGCTAACCACATTTTGCATTAATGAGAACCAATTTAGATAACCTGAAATTATTGGGGGGGGGGGGGGGGGAGGGGCTCCAGCCCCCCCCCTTCCTACGCCACTGGGGGAGAACTAGAGTAGCTTGACACAGACTAGGGGGGAACTAGAGTGGCTTGACATAGGCTTGGGGAACTAGAGTAGCACTTGGGGAGAACTAGAGTAGCTTGACACTGACTTGGGGGGAACTAGAGTAGCTTACACTGACTTTGGGGGAACTAGAGTAGCTTGACACAGACTTGGGGAGAACTAGAGTAGCTTGACACAGACTTGGGGGGAACTAGAGTAGCTTGACACAGACTTGGAGAGAACTAGAGTAGCTTGACACAGACTTGGGTGGAACTAGAGTAGCTTGACACAGACTTGGGGGGAACTAGAGTAGCTTGACACAGACTTGTGGGGAACTAGAGTAGCTGACACAGACTTGGAGAGAACTAGAGTAGCTTGACACAGACTTGGGGAGAACTAGAGTAGCTTGACACAGACTGGGGGGAACTAGAGTAGCTTGACACAGACTTGGGGGGAACTAGAGTAGCTTGACACAGACTTGGGGGGAACTAGAGTAGCTTGACATAGACTTGGGCAGAACTAGAGTAGCTTGACACAGACTTGGGGGGAACTAGAGTAGCTTGACACAGACTTGGGGGAACTAGAGTAGCTTGACACAGACTTGAGGAGAACTAGAGTAGCTTGATACAGACTTGGGGGGAACTAGAGTAGCTTGACACAGACTTGGGGGGAAATAGAGTAGCTTGACACAGACTTGGGGAGAACTAGAGTAGCTTGACACAGACTTGGGGGAACTAGAGTAGCTTGACACAGACATGGGGAGAACTAGAGTAGTTGACACAGACTTGGGGAGAACTAGAGTAGCTTGACACAGACTTGGGGGGAACTAGAGTAGCTTGACACAGACTTGGGGGGAACTAGAGTAGCTTGACACAGACTTGGGGGGAACTAGAGTAGCTTGACACAGACTTGGGGAGAACTAGAGAAGCTTGACACAGACTTGGGGGGAACTAGAGCAGCTTGACACAGACTTGGGGGGAACTAGAGTAGCTTGACAGAGACTTGGGGGGAACTAGAGTAGCTTGACATAGACTTGGGGGGAACTAGAGTAGCTTGACAGAGACTTGGGGGAAACTAGAGTAGCTTGACACAGACTAGGTGGAACTACAGCAGCTTGACACAGATTGGGGGAAGTAGAGGAGCTTGATACAGAATTCGGGGGAACTAGACACAGACTTGGAGGGAACTACAATAGCTGGATACAGACTTGGGGGGGAGATGGACAGCCAACAACCACTTGACATGCACCAACTTGTAATTACTCTAGCCAACATGACCTTAGCAACGACCCCAACCCTGACACATCTAAGAAACACACAAAGTCTCGTAAAACCATAGAATGAGATTTCCTGATGGTCTTGTATGGCTTGTGTTGGGAATCAATACACACACAACAGCAGATGAGAGATCCCAGACACCCAGCAACAACTCACAGGGGGGAAACCCCTAACCACCGTGATGCCAGATAATACCTGGAGAATGCACAATATGAATTGACACACTGGGGGAAGTCTCTCCAAGGTTTTCACCCGACGTGGTGTCAAGAGTGCAAGGTGTATGTTTTTGTGTATGTGTGTGCATGCATGAATGGTGTGATGAATATCTGCCAATAGACAAAGGTCATCAGATTGAGCAACAGTTTAATTAGCAGGGAATTCTTTTCTTCGCACAATTATGCTAGGAAGCAGTTCTAGTGCAAATTACTTACGGAACGGAAATGGAATGAGAGCAGTCGGAAAAGAGCAGCAAATTATAGGTGTGATCTCAATTTTTCCTCACTAGGACACCTTCGTATTGGAACCTGTTGGTGCTGTAACTCAAAGATCTCCCATGACTTGAGAATTAACCCCTGCTACTCTTGGTGCAGCTCAAAGATGTTGTTGAGCATAGCTCTAGAAATGTTGATGGCTTCAGGGATGACCCGCTTGGGTAAAGGATCTTCCCTAAAGTAGTTACGTCTTTGTCAGGGAAATCACCTACATACCCACAAACCCTTATGTCAGCCCAAAGCCACAGTCGTCAACACAGGAAACTACCTGACACAAGAACAAGGGACATTGTCGGATATGTCAGGGAAATCACCTACACACCCACAAACCCTTATGTCAGCCCAAACCACAGAGTCATTATCACCGAAACTACATGACACAGAAGAACAAGGGACATTGTCAAGGAAGAATAATGGACATTGTTAGATAGTTTTGTAGTTATATATATTTGTATCCATATAAGGAATGAACTGAGTAATGTATTTATAACATGTTAGTTAGTATAAAAGAAGAGAAGAAGAGAAGAAAAGGAGAGGAGACTCGAGAATCTAAGAGAAATAGACTGAACACTTGACTGTGATATTGTATTATACTATTATGTAATATTTATATGTATAACCTACCTATATCTATTAAGGAGATACAGAAGGAGAGCGCCAGTCTACTCAGAAAGGACTAGGCAAGGATTAGCCAGGAACAAGCTAATACTTAGGGACCTAGGCGTATTCGAGGAATTACCCAGGGAGCTAAAGGGATCAGCTACCATTATTAGTAGAGGCAGAAAGGCCTTTAGAAGGTAGAGGGTAAATTTCCCCGACAGTCTTGAAGTCCAGAAGTGAGGTCAGTGGTCGGCATATTGCACAGTCAACACAAGAAAAAACCATGTAAAGTGGGTGGAGCTACAACTGCCTATAACTGGAAATCTAAAGGGGCAGAGAGGGTGTTCCCCTTACTCCGTAGCGTCCACGTGTCTCACGGTAACCATGAATGCCAATACACCCTGAGAAGTGTACTTATTTCAAAATGGTGGTTGCCAGAGATACATCACTGATATTTCTATCGACCTTTCTCTGCTTCTGTCCTTATTTGACCTCACACAAAGGAACCAGAAAAAGTTTGATCAGGGAGAATAGGGACAGGAAGTACTTAGGCAGTATTTTGGGCTCATATGACTTAAGCCCTCTGGCCATGCCATGCCCTAGCCATTTTAGGATAGTATATAATATTATATATTACATAAAACATGTATATTGTATTTAGAGCTATTTGCTAGTTTGGATAACTTCTTTATCAGTCAGTGAACAATAGATTACAAGTGCAAAGTTTGGCCAACTTACTTGTGAGGAAGATGGCCATGTTTAATTCCTCCTACACAAGTGACATACCTATGCTGGAGACAGCTCTCTACACAAGCAGAGCCTTTTTTCCTAGTCCAGTTAAATAGTTTTGGACTTGTAACTGACCTATGTCCTGTCTATAGTCTAAAATTTGTAGGGCATTGGCGACTAATGGGTTTTACCCTGCAACTTTTAGTAGGAAAATTCAGCCCTAAATTACCACTGTACAAAGAAGCTGCCTATAGAGAGAATGCCCAGATGTGTGTGTGTGTATGTGGTGTGTGTGTGTGTAAGTGGTGTGTGTGTGTGTGTGAGAGAGAGGGGTGAAGTGGGGAGGTTGTGGTCCCCCAGCCATAAGGGAGGTTCTCTGCATCTTGATTAGAGAAATGGTCCCTAAAAAGCTGTCTAGTTATTAAGCTTAATGCTTATTGTGTCAGTCGCCAAGAAAATGTCCGCTTAACACCTGAGCAACAGTTTATCAAGCAGTGCCCTTACGCAAACACAAATAATTTCTATCGTCCATGTAACTACTAGCTAGAAGGGATGGTAAATGGCTGAACTGCTGCTGAGCAGAGCCTAGTAAGGGTCAGACGTGGACATCACATCTACAAATCTGTGGAGTCTCTAGAAATGGAAGAAACACTGTTTTTTGAGCAGGAGGGGGCAGTCAAGATCAACTGTAACGGATACATAGAGCCACAGTTAAGTAGACAAAGAATAGATGTTTAATAGAGGCACCAGTTTAACAACCAGTTTGATAATATAACTTGTGTGTAATATGTATGTACACTCAGAATTTCAAGGTTATCCAAAGATTCTATGTGGGTAATCAACTTCACTAGATCTGTCAACTGCTAACTTCATCTACATACATTAGCTGAGCAAGCATGGGTCCTTGGAATACATTTTTGCCTCATGAAACTCGAACCAGGCATAGGGGAACAATATTTAACACAGCAAGTCATTATTAAGCATGTAGACAGGGACAGAGCAGACCTCTAGCTTTAAGGAAGTCATTATGAAGCATGTAGACAGGGACAGAGCATACCTCTAGCTTTATGGAAGTCATTATGAAGCATGTAGACAGGATCAGAGCTGACCTCTAGCTTTATGGTAATCATTATGAAGCATGTAGATAGGGACAGAGCAGACCTCTAGCTTTATGGTGATCATTATGAAGCATGTAGGCAGGGACAGAGCAGATATCTAGTCGTGTACTCTTAGCTCTACAGAAGACAGTCAAGCATTGAGTGTGACATCATTGTAGATTAGAAAACAGTGGTCAATGGTAGAGAAAACATAACAGAAAAAAATAATGACATTTATTTAAAATAAACACTTCCACTTCAGTTGCCTACTTCCCTCTGCCCTAATATCTACCTTGACCTTTGCCCTCAGTATCTACTAATGTACTTAACCCCTGCCCTAGTACTGTACTAATACTTCACCTCTGCCCTCAGTATCTAATAACACTTAAACTCTGCCCTCAGTGTATACTAACTTACCTCTACCCTGAGTATCTACGTAACTAATACTTAACTTCTGCCCTCGGTATCTACTAACATTTGACCTCTACCCTCAGCATATACTAATACTTACCCCCAGTGCCGTATTAACCCATGGCAGGGCCCTTAGGCTTCGAGCTTCTTTTGGCCCCTCGACACCCCCTTCCCCACCCCCCTCCCTGAATTTCACGCACTCCTTGCGTACAATTTATTACAATAATATTCCAAATGAAGTAATTAATGGAGTAACAAAAGAAAACAATATCATCTTATCAGACAATCTTTAATTAGCATGAAGCAATTTCAAGCTAAGCAAATACCAAAATACCGGCACTGTTACTGTAAAGTTAAACATATATAGTCCTACATATATATCTAGCTACTTAAACATTTTTCTCTTTAATCTTTCAGCAAACTGATCCAGCTCATTGCTAAAATTTAATTTCCGGAGCAAAGACGATTCTGCATGCATTAATGCCAAATGATTGAGCTTTTCATCTTTCAGAGTGGATCGCAGGTAATTCTTAATACGTTTCAGAGCAGAAAAAGACCTCTCTCCAGAATAGTTTGTGATGAGAAGTAACAAGTAAATGCGTAAACAAATGTACATGTTTGGAAAAGTATCCTGCATTATGTTGTTAACAATGGTTTGAAGCATTCTCAATGCAATAAAGGTCCCCTTATTTTCACCTTTTTGACTTAGCCACACATCAGATTCTACTCTTAATTTCCCTGGTATTGAAGTCTTCTTGGTAAGTTTTCACCAGTCTCTCTGCTGCATTCCTCAGTTGGTCACCGTTTACCGAGGGCATTTTTGAAAGGAAGCTGAATGCCAGAGACTGCATTATATGCTTCCGGCCTCTTCTGAAGTGCTGTTAACAAGTGATCGATCATGGGAAGAAACTCCGTGACCCTAAAACTCCACCTTCCTGAAAAAGCAGTATCTTTAGAATTGCCATCATTTTGACTGAGCTTCCCACTTCTTTGTTTCTTTCTTTGGGTAGCTTCTTTGTACACTGGTTCATTTTCAAGACCAATTTTGATCTTCACTTTCTCCTCAAAGTCCTCAAAAGCATCACTTAAACTGGCGACATAATTATTCAACGATCTTAAGAGCTTCACGGCTTCGTTCAGATCCACATTTGTGCTCTTCAGCTTCATGCTTGCCTGGTGAAACTTTTCCATGACGACAGACCAGAAAACCAGTAAGATTCAATTTTCTAAGGTATTCAATTTGGATAAAATACCCCGTGCCTCTTGTCATGCTTTGGCTGTTTTGTCCAGATTTTCTTTAAATTGCTCTAAAACTATCCTTATTTTTTCATATCCACAGTTGAGTGCCTTTGAAGCATCAGAGTGGGCAGCCCATCTAGCGGGTGTTTGACAACAGGCAGGCCACCAAAGGCATTGACTAAAAGTTCCCACCGATGAGTTGATGCACTGAAAAAGCAGTAGACATTCTCTACCAATTCAAAGAACTTTAAAGCAGCAGAAATGTTGTCCACAGCGGAATGGCCGACCAGGTTGAGGTAATGTGCGAAGCAAGGAATGTGGTCGGCAAGAGGATTCTTTTCACGAATTCTTGCTTGTAATCCCGAGTATTTTCCACTCATGTTTGACGCATTATCATATGATTGGCCTCTACAGTCACTTAACTTAATCTGATGTTTTTCTAAAAAAGTGCAAATGCTGTGTTCGAGCTCTGCAGCACTGTGACCCTTCATCTCAATAAACTGCACAAACCTTTCAACAGGCTGACTGCCAAGGACATATCAGAAAATGCAACACAGCTTGTCAGAGTGACTTATATCAGGGGTGGAGTCGACAGAAACTGAATAATATTTAGCCATCTTGATTTCCTCAATAATAGTGCTAAATACTTCTTTTCCTATAATAGCTACGAGTTGGTCCCATGTAGTGGAAGACAGATAAGAAACTGACCCTTCCCCTTGTTGCCGTACTTTTCCAAGTGCGTAGCTAAAAAGGGATCAAACTGGGAAAGCAATTCCAGTGTTCCAAAGACATTGCCATTGCTTGATGACCCAATCACCTGGTCATTACCTCAAAAGGCTAGACCTCTTTGAGCTAAGAATTTGATTGTAGCAACTACTTTTTCCAGCACAGCTTTAGCATGAACACGCTCAGCTTGGCACTGCTCTATCAGGGGTTGATTTGACAGCAGACACTGCTGAGGCTGCAGAGCTATTGTCACACCCATTTGCACGGACACCCACTTGAAACATAGTCTGCAGTCCTTTTCTTTCATTTCGCAGTCTCTCTTCTTTTTCTTTTCTCTTCTGATATCCAGACTTGTGTTTTGATGGAACCCCAGATATTCTTCTGCAAGAGAAATTAATTAAATTATAGATGAACTAGAATATATAGTAAGTAGGCAAGAGAGAGAATTAGAGAGAGGGGAAGAGAATTATATAGAGAGAGAGAAAGACAGTGGAGGGAGAGGGAAGAGAGGTACGACATGGATAGTTACCAGCAAGGCAGTTGGTCATTTGGCCCTTTTTCGGGTATAAATAAATAAAACGATGAAAATAAAAGATGAAAATAAAAGGAATATATAGTAGGTAGGAAAAAGAGAGAGAGAAAATGATATTTTCGTTTTATTAAGAACTTAACTCCGCTATATATATATTGTAGTTAAGTTCTTAATAATCATGTCACTCTAAACAGTTATGCACTGCTATATAATATAGCAGTGTATAACTGTTTAGAGGGAAATTGAAAATAATTATTGAATGACCCCCCGACAGCTACATTTTGCTAGGGTAATATTCTTACCCCTATCCCTCAAATATATGATATATTGTTATAATATTTTTACATGTTAGTGTTTGCCAAAACCACAAAAATACTATTACGGTATTATAAACATGAATTTGTCAGTAGTGAATTAATTGTAATATACTGAAATGTTTATTCACTTCTGTGGTGATTTTAAATCACATTCGAATAATAATAATATAAATAATAATAATTTTTCGATATTTAAACATAGCTTAATTAATAGGTTAACCGTTAAGCTATAAAGTAGCTTAACGTAACTTATCTTGAACTAAAAGATTAAAATATGTAAATTATCTCCCTTAAAAACATAAAAGGAAGGATGTGTTAAAACAATCATGAAATATCTTGAAACCAATCATGGCTGCATAAATGGAAACTGCTGAGAAGATCAGATATAAACACACACTTTTCGTATATCTTGGCACAATTATACTGGCTGCACAAATAATGACATGTTCATTGAAGATGACATCATATATCTAACATAGATCCTATATTGTGCAAAGAATATCCTAAACTGTGTATGAGTGCACTGCGCAGAATGACCAACTCGGGACTCTGCTCAAAGCGCATTCCATTTTCTTATCTTGATGCATTATTCTGGTTGCACATTATAATGACAAGTACCCATATGCATTGATTCTGTAGTTATTTATCCACTTAGCATAACTCTTACCTTGAGACGGTCAAATGCAGGCCTCTGAGTCAGATCAAGAGTGTCGTTAGTATTTACTGACTTACTGTGTACATGTACTGGCCCTCTGGCAGTTGTCACACCCAGCTAACTGCCGCTGCCTGACGGGATCTTCACGTGTTCATGGCCGCCTGCTGCGAGTCTGGTGCTAGTTTCACAAGAGCAACTGTCGTTGGGGCTCAGTACATTCCATTTTTTACATGGTTACATCATTTTTGACCAAATGAAAAATTAAGATTGCGGAGAGGGGTACCCCCAAGGGCCGATCCGGCCGGACCATCCCTGACTGTGCCTCAAAATTTAACATAAATTGAATCATAATTTCTTTTTTTATATAGTTTAATGCCCCCTTAGCGTCTCTCGTATCAAAGAGAATTCCTATAAATTATTTTCAGTGACGCGCAGGGAGCGTTTACCGTATCCATAGTGTTAACATTTAATACTAAGGTTGCATGGGCCCCTGTTTTTGGTGGGCCCCTAGGCTTCAGCCTAGTCAGCCTTATGGATAATGCGGCACTGCTTACCCCTACCCTGCATGTCTACTTATACTTGACCTCTGTGCCCAGTATCTACTAATACATGACCTTCAAACTAGTATTTGACCTCTGCCCAGAGTATCCCCTAATACTTGACCTCTGCCCTAGAATCTATTAATACTGATCTGTTCCCTCAGATATTTGACCTCTTCTCTCTGTGTCTACTAGTACTTGACCTCTGCTCTAGCATTTGCCTTTTCCCTCAGCATACACTTTCACTTGACCTCTGCCTTCAAGATTTCATATTCTATATTTGGGATCGATTATGAGCTGATTCAAATTCCATTTTCACACGTAATTAAAAATTCTTCACACCGACATCAACAACTCAAATCTGCTTAATCATCCCTTACCTCATATCACATGACAAATATGAGAGGAGTGGACCACTTCTAATGCTCGCAAACTTGCTCATGAGGTGTCCCCCCAAGAGCAGCAGCAAGACTGATATCACCCATGCCTGCAGGCATACTGCTGCATCTGCCCTATAAGAACATAACTAAGGGCCACACTGGCGGGAAGCCACACGACTGCTCACTGAATGACGTTTTGCCACAAAACACCATCTCTCCCACATTGCTGGCTCTGCTATGCATGGCCCAAACAAGCCATTTGAAAGCCAATTATGATGAAGCCATGCAAGATAAAGACTCTCTTGATGAGATGATGAGTAATGTTCTTGTGATGTGGGTACATTGCAACCCAGCCTTCTTATTCCCTCCTGAAACATCACATCGCTATGAAATACGGCAATATCATCACCAATGCTCAGTCTACATAAGAATTGCTTTTTCCTCATCTCACACCTCTTACCTTCTGCCACACCCTCTCCCACGATCACATGATGACCTTGTAATCGTAATGTTATGTAATCCAAAAGTTCTCCGTAAAGCATTACAGCTGGCTGTGTAGAGGCAAGCCAAACCTCTTTATTGAAGTTTGCTGATGCACTACTAAATTATTGCCGTTCAATGAATACTGAATAGTATCTTTTAGGGCAAATTAGATAAGAAGGAGCTTCTCTCTTCAGCATGATTAAGAAGGACTTCTCCTTAGGCATGTGGAGAGAATAGCTCCTTTTTAGTCTTGCTGCATCCATCTTAGTCATACTTGAGAGAGTAACTCCTTCTTAGTCTTGGGAGAATAGCTCCTTCTTAGTCTTGCTGAAGAGACTAATAGCTCCTTCTTAATCATACTGGAAAGACAAGCTCCTTCTTAGTCATGCTGGGAAGACGAGCTCCTTCTTAATCTTGCTGGAGAGACAAGGTCCTTCTTAGTCATGCTGGAAAGACAAGCTCCTTCTTAATCTTGCTGGGAAGACAAACACCTTCTTAATCTAGCTGGAGAGATAAGCGCCTTCTTAATCTTGCTGGGAAGACAAGCTCCTTCTTAGTCATGCTGGAAAGACAAGCTCCTTCCTAATCTTGCTGGAGAGGGACGGACTAGCTCCTTGTCTAATTAACCCTATTCAGTATTTGTTTAATCGTGTGGATCAATTAGTCAGCGTAGTTTAGTAAGTACATCAGTAAACAGGGATTTGGGTGCTGGTTTAATTAGAAGCTTTCCTCTATATAGCACTTTGAGAAATGGATTACTAAACATTAGGATTACAAGTCCATCATGTGATTGTCATGGTGATGGGATTCAGGAAGGGGGAAGAAGGGTTGGTTGCTCAACATACCCACATCACAAGAACATTACTCATCTCATCAAGTTGGAGAGTCTTTATCTTCACGGCTTCATCATAATTGGCTTTGCAATGGCTTGCTTGGGCCATGCATAGCAGAGATGGTAATGTTGGTGGGCTGGTGTTTTGTTTGCACATAGTCATTCAGTGAGCAGTCGTGTGGTTTCCAGCCAGTGTGGTCCTTGGTTATGTTCTTATAAGGCAGATGCAGCGGTGTATCTCCAGGCATGGGTGATGTCACTGTTGCTGCTGCTTTTGAAATGGGGAGGAGAGGGGTTCAGAGGGGAAATCTCTTCTGATGGTTGCTAAGTCAGAAAAAATAATTTAATAATTGAATGAGAAGAAAGAAATGGAGGCAGGGTTGGGGAAACCTCACGAGCAAGCCAGCTAGGATTAAAAATGCTCCACTCCTCTCATGTGATGTGAGGTAATGGACAATTCAACGATGCTGATGTGTCGGGTTGAAGAATTAAAATATTTTTAATCACCTGTGAAAATGGAATTTGTATCAGGTCATAAATCTATCCTGAATATAGAATATGAAAGTTTGAAGGCAGAGGCCAAGTACTAGTTGATACTCGGAGCAAGAGGCTAATTATTAGATACTGGGCAGAGGTCAAGTATTAGTAGATACTCAGAGTAGAGGTCAAGTATTAGTAGAGTACCAGGGCAGAGGTCAAGTATTAGTAGACACTGAGGGCTGAGATCAAGTATTAGTAGAGTACCAGGGCAGAGGTCAAGTATTAGTAGACACTGAGGGCTGAGGTCAAGTATTAGTAGAGTACCAGGGCAGAGGTCAAGTATTAGTAGACACTGAGGGCTGAGGTCAAGTATTAGTAAAGTAGTACCAGGGCAGAGGTCAAGTAATAATAGTAGAGTACCGGTGCAGAGATCAAGTATTAGTAGAGTACCAGGGCAGAGGTCAAGTATTAGTAGACACTGATGGCAGAGGTCAAGTATTAGTGGAGACTAGTGCAGAGGTCAAGTATTAGTAGATACTGTGGGCAGGGAAGTGAAGTGGAAGTGTTTTTAAGAATTTTTATTATTTTTTTTGTGTTGTATTTTCTCTACTGTTCTCCAATCAACAATGATGTCACGCTATAATGCTTGACTGTCTTTGGTAGAGCTAAGAGTAGAGGTCTGCTGTATCCATGTGTACATGCTAATAACCTGCATAAAGCTAGAAGTCTGCGCTGTCCCTGTCTACATGCTTCATAATGACTTCCATAAAGCTAGAGGTCTGCTCTGTCCCTGTCTACATGCTTCATAATGACTTCCATAAAGCTAATGGTCTGCTCTGTTCTTGTCTACATGCTTAATAATGACTTGGTGTGTTAAATATTGTCCCCCTATGCCTGGTTCAAGTTTCATGAGGCAAAAATTTATTCCAAGGACCCATGCTTGCTCAGCTAATGTATGTAGATGAAGTTAGCAGTTGACAGATCTAGTGAAGTTGATTACCCACATAGAATCTTTGGATAACCTTGGAATTCTGAGTGTACATACATATTACACACAAGTTATATTATCAAACTGGTTGTTAAACTGGTGCCTCTATTAAACATCTATTCTTTGTCTACTTAACTGTGGCTCTATGTACCTGTTACAGTTGATCTTGACTGCCCTCTCCTGCTCAAAAGACAGTGTTTCTTCCATTTCTAGAGACTCCACAGATTTGTAGATGTGATGTGCACGTCTGATCCTTACTAGGCTCTGCTCAGCAGCAGTTCAGCCATTTACCATCCCTTCTAGCTAGTAGCTACATGGACGATAGAAATTATTTGCATTTGCGCAAGGGCACTGATTGATAAACTGTTGCTCAGGTGTTAAGCGGACATTTTCTTGGCGACTGACATAATAAGCGCTAAGCTTAATAACTAGACAGGACCATTTCTCTAATCAAGATGCAGAGAACCTCCCTTATGGCTGGGGGACCACAACCTCCCCACTTCGCCCCTCTCTCTCTCACACACACACACACGCACACCACATACACACACACATCTGGGCATTCTCTCTTCTTCGTACAGTAGTAATTTAGGGCAGAATTTTCCAATTAAAAGTTTGCAGGGCAAAACCGATTAGTCCCCAATGCCCTACAAATTTTAGACTATAGAGAGGACATAGGTCAGTTACAAGTGCAAATTTATTTAACTGGACTAGGAAACAAGGCTCTGCTTGTGTAGAGAGCTGTCTCCAGCAAAGGTATGTCACTTGTGTAGGAGGAATTCAACATGGCCATCAACCTCACAAGTAAGTTGGCCATACTTTGCACTTGTAATCTATTGTTCACTGACTGATAAATAAGTTATCCAAACCAGCAAATGAGCTCTAAATACAATATACATGTTTTATGTAATATATAATTGGCATTCATGGTTACCCGTGAGACACGTGGACGCTATGGAGTAAGGGGGACACCCTCTCTGCCCCTTTAGATTTCCAGTTATAGGCAGTTGTAGCTCCACCCACTTTACATGGTTTTTTCTTGTGTTGACTGTGCAATATGCCGACCACTGACCTCACTTCTGGACTTCAAGACTGTCGGGGAAATTTACCCTCTACCTTCTAAAGGCCTTTCTGCCTCTACTAATAATGGTAGCTGATCCCTTTAGCTCCCTGGGTAATTCCTCGAATACGCCTAGGTCCCTAAGTATTAGCTTGTTCCTGGCTAATCCTTGCCTAGTCCTTTCTGAGTAGACTGGTGCTCTCCTTCTGTATCTCCTTAATAGATATAGGTAGGTTATACATATAAATATTACATAATAGTATAATACAATATCACAGTCAAGTGTTCAGTCTATTTCTCTTAGATTCTCGAGTCTCCTCTCCTTTTCTTCTCTTCTTCTCTTCTTTTATACTAACTAACATGTTATAAATACATTACTCAGTTCATTCCTAATATGGATACAAATATATATAACTACAAAACTATCTAACAATGTCCATTATTCTTCCTTGACAATGTCCCTTGTTCTTCTGTGTCATGTAGTTTCGGTGATAATGACTCTGTGGTTTGGGCTGACATAAGGGTTTGTGGGTGTGTAGGTGATTTCCCTGACATATCCGACAATGTCCCTTGTTCTTGTGTCAGGTAGTTTCCTGTGTTGACGACTGTGGCTTTGGGCTGACATAAGGGTTTGTGGGTATGTAGGTGATTTCCCTGACAAAGACGTAACTACTTTAGGGAAGATCCTTTACCCAAGCGGGTCATCCCTGAAGCCATCAACATTTCTAGAGCTATGCTCAACAACATCTTTGAGCTGCACCAAGAGTAGCAGGGGTTAATTCTCAAGTCATGGGAGATCTTTGAGTTACAGCACCAACAGGTTCCAATACGAAGGTGTCCTAGTGAGGAAAAATTGAGATCACACCTATAATTTGCTGCTCTTTTCCGACTGCTCTCATTCCATTTCCGTTCCGTAAGTAATTTGCACTAGAACTGCTTCCTAGCATAATTGTGCGAAGAAAAGAATTCCCTGCTAATTAAACTGTTGCTCAATCTGATGACCTTTGTCTATTGGCAGATATTCATCACACCATTCATGCATGCACACACATACACAAACACACACACCTTGCACTCTTGACACAACGTCGGGTGAACACCTTAGAGAGACTTCCCCCAGTGTGTCAATTCATATTGTGCATTCTCCAGATATTATCTGGCATATGCCATGGTGGTGTAGGGGTTTCCGCCCCTGTGAGTTGTTGCTGTGTGTCTGGGATCTCTCATCTGCTGTTGTGTGTGTATTGATTCCCAACACAAGCCATACAAGACCATCAGGAAATCTCATTCTATGGTTTTACTTCTAGTGCAGAGACTTTGTGTATTTCTTAGATGTGTCAGGGTTGGGGTCGTTGCTATGGTTATGTTGGCTAGAGTTATTACTAGGTGGTGCATGTCAAGTGGTTGTTGGCTGTCCAGCTCCCCCCCAAGTCTGTGTCAAGCTCCTCTAGTTCCCACCAATTCTGTGTCAAGCTCCTCTACTTCCCCCAATTTGTGTTAAGCTGCTGTAGTTCCCCCAAGTCTGTGTCAAGCTACTCTAGTTCACCCTATTTTGTGTCAAGCTCCTCTACTACCACCGAAAGTGTCAAGCTCCTCTAGTTCCCCCAAGTCTGTGTCAAGCTGCTCTAGACCCCCGAAATCAGCTCTAGTTCCCCCCAAGTCTGTGTCTAGTTCTCCCCAAGTCAGCTCTAGTTCCCCCAAGTCTATGCTCTAGTTCCCCCGAAGTCTAAGTCAAGCTGCTCTAGTTCCCCACAAGTTAGTGTCAAGCTACTCTAGTTCCCCCCAAGTCTGTGTCAAGCTACTCTAGTTCCATCCAAGTCTGTGTCAAGAGACTCTAGTTCACCCAAAGTCTGTGTCAAGCTACTCTAGTTCTCCCCAAGTCTGTGTCAAGCTACTCTAGTTCCCCCTAAGTCTGTGTCAAGCTACTCTAGTTGCCCCCAAGTCATTGTCAAGCTACTCTAGTTCCCCCCAAGTCTATATCAAGCTACTCTAGTTCCCAAGGCAGGGCCCCTAGGCTTCGAGCTTCTTTGGGCCCCTCTGCAACCCCCCCAAGAGCAATTCTCGTTGGGGCTCAGTATTTTCCATTGTTTACACCATGCCGGACCATCCCCGACTGTGCTTCACATAAATTGAACCATAATTTCTTTTTTTAATAATAAAGAACACTTTATTTTACTCTGGTAAGAAGTCACCTGACGTATTGTTCCCACTTGTGGACGCCACGTCTCCTCAAGGACGTGTATATGTTGGAAAGGATACAGCGCCGTGTGTCTAAATTCATCCTTGGAGATTCTACAAGTGACTATAAAACACGCTTCATCAAGCTAAACATTTTGCCACTTATGTATTGGTTAGAGTTGCAGGATATTTATTCTTTGTTAAACGTCTCAAGAAACCATCGATATTCTACAGTACGTCTCTTTTTCATCCAGCAATACAAGATCAACATCAAATAATTTTGCTCATCAATATTACCGCACATCACATTCCCATCACTTCTATATGAACAGAATTGTAAGACTATGGAATAGTATGCCACCTATAGACATCAGTGTTACTTATTCAACCATTAAAAAAAAGTAAAAAATTATTTTCTGGAACCACTTCATAACTAACTTTGACACAGAAAATATTTGTTCTTTCCACATTGTTTGTCCATGTCCAAACTGTTTTAATCACAATATCACTACTGTTTAATTAAGCCACTCCACATTTATCTATCTTTAAATAATATAATCATATGTATGCACACACACACACAGCTGCACCAGTACTTGGTGCTAGACTGACAGCACAATATTATTGTTCTTGTTTTTTTTTGATGTTCACTTCATGTAGTCATCTTCATTGTTGCTGTAAAGTTATTATAACACTTAGCGGACGACGAATTCGTGACACGCGCAGGCGTATCTATAGACCTTTGTCACGTAGCCTTGTTGATTATATATACTGTGACTCAAATAGTTCTAGTGATGATGAGAAATAGATATGAGTAGCAATTTTGAAGAGATCAAGAATGAGAGTGCAAGCTTGGATGTTGGAGCAAGTGGAAATAGGGGGGGGGGGGGGGGAGAGATACAGTGAGAGGACTAAGTCAGCAGATGTCAATGGGAGGTAGTGGTAATAGGGGAAGAGCTGCAGGTAGAGGACAGCAGATCAGATGTAAGTGGAACCAGCCGTGTGGATGCTAGCCAATATGCTAGCCAATATATCTGGACAACTGCTGGGAAAGGTATGATATTCCTGCAATAAGAATAATAACAACTAATATTATTAGCTACTACATAGACAAATGTTTTATAAGCAAACTTTATATATAAACCATTATTATTTCATTTCAAATTCTAGATGACATTGCTCCACAGAGTACCCACCCCCCATTCATTCTTCAACCAGGACCTAATGTTTCTCCATCCTGCCAAATGCAGAAGATTGTTTTCCGCTATTCTTTGGACCCACCACGCTAAAGTTGACCATTGGCAGGACCAATGCACATGCTGAGCATAGGTTGCCGAAGTGGGCCCAACCTGGCTGAGAAGTACCCCAACAGGCTGAATGGCAAGGTAGACCATTACCAAGTGTGAGGAAGTCAGAGGTGTGACTGTGCTTTCTGCAATGGCAGGATGGCACCAGACACCTCACCCTAACCACCATAGCTAGCCGTCAGCTTCCAGACCTACCACTCACAGAGGACGTATAAAACTGAATCTATTAAGTATACCTTCATCCTAGTCTCATGGTTATGATTACATGACCGATGTTGCTTTATCACAGATGTTGCTGCAATCCTATATGTAGGCAATCCTATATGTAAAATATATTAACAACTGAATGCAAACCAGCAGTGCTCTCAGGAAAGAAAAGGAGCTAAGCTAGATAGCTATTTAACTGCTAACTAGCTATATGGGTGCGCTAGCTTGCTAGCTACTTGGGTGCTTCAGCCAGCTAGCTATATGCGTGCGCTAGCTGGTTAGCTACTTGGGTCCGTTAGCTAGCTAGCTTCATGAAGCGCTAGCTAGTTAGCTGGCTATTTAGCTATTTAGCTACGCTAGCTAAATTATTTACTATTCCTACACTATTTAGATGCGCTAGCTAAACTATTTACTATTCCTAAACTATTTAGCTTGATCTAACGGTCATAAAAGAAACTATTAGGTTAGCTGAAGTAAAGTTAGTTCCTCACCTTGGTAACAAGAGTTCTTTTTTTAATTATTATCAGCTCATTATTATACTTGAAAACCTTTTGAGATTTGAGTAATGAAGTACCAGTAAGTAATCCTAGAGAGGAGTCGCACCTAAAACTCCTCTATCAATCCTCCAGTTCTTCGGACAGAGGAGGAGAAACTACACCCTTCGTCTCTGGGAATAGATGCGCGTACCAAATTCACGTTTACTTTTCAACGGGTACGGAAAAAAAAGGTGCTCTATTTTTGGTGGGCCTGTCACGACAAATTTGTTCCCCCCATATTTGGTTCCCCCTGGAACTTTTTCTTTGAAAATACGTTCCGGGTGGAACTTTTTACTTGAAAAATACGTTCCGCCTGGATGAAAAAAAGTTCCCTCTTGAAAAATAAAGGGCTAGGGCGAGGGCTAAGGCTAGGGCTAGGGCTAGGGCAAGGGCTAGGGCAAGGGCTAGGGCTAGGGCTAGGGTGGGAACAAAATTTTCAATAAGGGGGGAACAACTTTTGGGGGGGAACAAATTAAACGTTACAGGCCCCTGGTCTTGGTGGGCCCCTAGGCTTCAGCCTTATGGATAATACGGCCCTGCCCCCAAGTCTATGTCAAGCTACTCCAGTTCCCCCCAAGTCTATGTCAAGCCACTCTAGTTCCCCCCAAGTCTGTGTCAAGCTACTCTAGTTCCCCCCTAGTCTGTGTCAAGCTACTCTAATTCCCCCCAAGTGTGTGTCAAGCTGCTCTAGTCCCCCCCAAGTCTATGTCAAGCCACTCTAGTTCCCCCCCAAGTCTACTCTAGTTCCCCCCTAGTCTGTGTCAAGCTACTCTAATTCACCCCAAGTGTGTGTCAAGCTGCTCTAGTTCCCCCCAAGTCTGTGTAAAGCTACTCTAATTCCCAAGTGTGTGTCAAGCTGCTCTAGTTCCCACCAAGTCTGCTCTAGTTCCCCCCCCCCCCCCCCCCCCCCCAGTGGCGTAATTTCAGGTAATCTAAATTGGTTCTCATTAATGCAAAATGTTGTTAGCTATGCTATCTGGTCAATAGAAGTCATTGTAGCAGATTTTAGTTAGTCTTTCAATCATAAAATATATATAAAATCTTAATAACTAGTGCACAGTCTCACTCTCATTAGAACTATTCTAGCAATCAACAACGAATGATATCAGGAGAGTGCATGAGGTGAATTCAGATGAACCACAATCATTAATGAGATCAACCACTACCACAACCCATCTAGTGTGATAATTAGCTACTTGACCCTATCAGGCATGCCATGTGCTCAATTTGGAACCCATCTTGAAAGCTATGACCCAAGCTAAGATTTCAACTTTCTTTGCTTCAAAAATCAAGGATCATAGCTCTGGCTCTACTGGTGGTAAGTAGTCTACCTAGTAGTTAACTAGCTAACCACAGAATACTCTTGAATATAGATCCTTCTGATCCTCACCAATCTCCGTCATCAAGCACAAGAAGTTCCCAGAATGACAATGATCACGAATGTGCTCATTCATCTGTGTTAGATACATGCTCTTAGTGTGAGTGTCCTTGCTGTACAGGGAAAGGCCCACCCAGTCAACCAGTTGATACTGAGGAATCCTCTAAGTAAGCATGTTTATTCGCATCACAGCCAGCAGTTGAACAAGAAGAAAACCTATAGTCGATCTCTACAAACAAGTTGGTATAAAAGGTACCCGTGGAATACAGTGTGTACCACAAGTTACAAAATATTTTGTCACACGTGTCGATTAGCAAAGTGTAATGGTCTCATTATTTTTTCAAAACGCCAACTGAGGTTGCTTTATTGAAGAGGGATTTTGTAATTGGAAGAAGGCAATAGCAAAGATGGATGAGCATGAAATAAGTGGAATGCACCGAGAAGCTGTAATGAAGTTAGCTGCACAGTCACGTTGTACTGATGTATGTGCACAGTTTAGTGCTCAGATTTCATCTGTCAAAAGCCATGTTATTGAAATTACTTTCAAGTATTTGTTTTTTGGCTCATCAAGGTTTGCCGCTACGTGAGCATCATGAAGATGTTCAGTCAATGGAGGGTAACTTATATAAACTCCTTTTCCTGAGAGCAGAGGACTGTCCGGAATTAAAGGCCCGGGTGTATCAGAAGGAATATATATCTCCCGAAATAATCAATGAAATAATTACTATTATGGGAAACACAGTACTTCGTAAGATTTTAACACTTGTTAGAATCCCAGCAAAATCTTCTCCATTATTGCAGATGAAGCAACTGATGTTTCTCGAAATGAACAGATGTGTTTATCCATTCGATGGACAGATGTGGACTATCAGATCTATGAAGAACCCCTTGGTTTGGTTCAATTGCCAGACACCAGGCCTGCAAAACGATGTGAGCTAATTCGAGATGTCATGGGTTTCACCTATGCATTACTGCAACTCATTAAGTTTTCACCCAAGCGCCTCACTCTTTTTGACAGCATCAGAAAGCAAGTAGCCCTAGGGAGTGAAGTATCTCCCCTTAATTGAGATATGTGTCCAACCAGATGGACTCTCAGAGACCGTTCAATTGATAGCATTCTACAGAATTATAGCAACCTCACTGCCACACTGGAAGAAGTTGCAAAGGGAAGTGATGAATATGCTGCAAAGGGCAATGGATTGCTTTATCGTATGGAAACGTTTCATATCTTCTTCGGATTAAAATTGGCACATTTGATATTCAGCATCTGAACAATTTAGTACCAATCTCCAAGCAAAAGATACAACTCTACAAGAAGCCACACAAGGAGCAGATCTTCTTGTTGCTCATTATCGGTCACTGTGTACTGAGTCCAGATTTAACCTATTTTATGATGATGTTCTTGAGAAATCTTCTGGACTCACAGTTGAGCCCTCTCTGCCAAGGTATCGAAAAAGGCCAAAACGGCTGGATGATGTTGAAGAGCCATATCACTATCATGAACCCAAGGAGAAGTACAGACATATATATTTTTATGCATTAGAGCTTGTAAAAGAGGAAGTGGAGAGAAGATTTGATCAAGCTGATTTTGAAATGATTCAGAAGCTAGAGTCTCTATTGCTTGATGTAGCTAATGGAAAGACTTTACAGCCAGACGAGTCTCTATTGCAGTATCTCGAAAAAGACATTTGCAGAGATCGATTAGTTTCCCAGTTGCCAATGGTAGCTGACATGGTAAAGAATGCATTTCAACATGCTCCAATGTTGTCGGTAACAAGTGTAAGGTCAATTCCTCCAGGCATGAATCAGAGTAACATATATAAGATAATGCTTAGCGAAGTTGACATTGTTCTGAAAATGTACCTCACATTTCCAGTACAACTGCAACATCTGAGCGATCCTTTTCCTCATTACGTAGGCTCAAAACTTATCTACGAAGCACCATGAGTCAATCTAGGTTGAACAATCTATTCATGTTGTATGTTCACCAGGACAAAAATGATGAATTGGACCTATTCTTTATAGCTAAAGAATTTGTATGCATTAACCAACGTAGATGTAACTATTTTGGAAAACATTAATAAGATTTTTGGCGTGTATTCATAGAGTAATATATACAGGAAAATTTGGTGCCCCCCCCAATGTAAAACATCTTCCTACGCCCCTGTACTCTATGCCATGAAGCTACCAGCTACCCTATGCCATGCAGCTATCAGCTACTCTATGCTATGCAGCTACCAGCTACAAGCTCCTTCTTATCGAATTTGCTCTAAAAGATACTATTCATTCATTGAATGGTGTGGATCAATTAGTCAGCATAATTTAGTACTGCATCAGCAAACTTCAATAATGGCTTGCCTCTACACAGCCAGCTGTAATGCTTTACAGAGAACTTTTGGATTACATAACATTACGATTACAAGGTCATCATGTGATCGTGGAAGAGGGTGTGGCAGAAGGCAAGAGATGTGAGATGAGGAAAAAGCAATTCTTACGTAGACTGAGCATTGGTGATGATAATGCCGTATTTCATAGCGATGGGATGTTTCAGGAGGGGCTAAGAAGGCTGGGTTGCAATGTATCCACATCACAAGAACATTACTCATCATCTCATCAAGTTGGAGAGTCTTTATCTTGCATGGCTTCATCATAATTGGGCAGAGTCTTCTGGTGCTCAAGTTCTATGGGTGGACCTATTGTATGCAAGTGTGTGAGGATGGAAAGACATGCCAAAAAAACTCCCTTCTCCTCCTCTTCCCCTCTCCCTCTCTTCTCACCTTCACTCCCTCCTCCCCTCACTCCCTCCTCTTCTCACTCCCTCCTTACCTCCTTCCATCTTCATCTCCTCTCCTATATATCTGATGTGCTATTCTGATGTTGCCATCATAAATTTAACCAGAGCCTGGTAGCCAAGCGACACAACAAGCTTTATTGCAGACTACTCAAGTCTTGGCTCATATAGACCACCTCATGAAGTTAATACCTGTCTTAACATTAACCCTAACACTTCATCCTCGAGGAAGGTAGAGGCATTAACTTTGACACTGCTTGTTGTGTCAACTAACTCTACTGCCTGTGAGAACTGGTCTCGTAATGCACTTTGACCTGTGACATCTTGAATATTTGAACTGGTATGAGTTGTGGTTTTTCAATATCACCACAAGACCATAAGAGTGATATCCTCTTACCTACTAATGAGATATCTGAAGGGCTTCTCTTATACCAACTAATCTCATCAACTTTCAGCTGATTTGTGCACATGTCTAGTTTACCTGCACTTCTGTTCAAACTTTCCAATTACTTCGCCTTATGTTATGGGAGGGCTGAGTATTAATTGACCTTTTGTATGTATGTACCTTGACCTTGACCTTTTGCGTCTCACTTTTGAAAGAACAACTTTGGTCCCCTACCCAAAGTGCCAGACTGCTGGTGTGTTATCTCTAGGTCTGGCGCAGAGCCTCAAGCAGGAAGACACTGACTGCTGGTGTGTTATTTCTAGATGCTGGTGCAAGGAGCCTCAAGCTGGATGACACTGACATCTCTAGGTATGGTGCAGAGACTCAAGCAAGAGGACACTGACTGCTGGTGTGTTATCTCTAAGTGCTGTTGCAGAGCTTCAAGCAGGAGGGCACTAAATAAGGATATGGCTGACATGAAGGAAGGAAAAAAATGGTGGTAAGTGCCACTCCCCCATCTGGTGGTTGCCACTCCCCCATCTGGTGGATGGTTGAAACATGCAGCCAGTTACCAGAGCTATTGAGACTTGCAGCTCAAGTATACACATGTGTCTGATTTAGGTACATATGCACATGTGCAGTAGAGTGGCTTAAATTGAGAACACGTCATTTTTTCCAGCATGTTAGGACCAGTCCAGGGTAAGGGTTAGAGCAAGGGTTAGGACTAGGACCAGGGCTAGGGTTAAGGTTGGGGGTTGGGCTAGGACCAGGGCGTCTAGGGTTAGGGCTAGGATTAGGACTAGGACAAAGGCTAGGGTTAAGACTAGGACCAATAGGGTTAGGATTAGGACCAGGGCTAACAATAGGGCTAGAATTGTAGGGTGAGGTCTGAAGCTAGGGTTATGAATAGAGATATTGTAGGGCTAGGGTTATATGAACAGATTTTGTAGAGCTAGGGATAGGAATCCAGAAGAGCTAGGAGAGGGATACTGTAGAGCTAGGGCTAGGACTAGGAGAGGGATACTGTAGAGCTAGGGCTAGGGCTAGGAGAGGGATACTGTAGAGCTAGGGCTAGGGCAAGGAGAGGGGTACAGTAGAGCTAGGGCTAGGGCTGGGAGAGGGATACTGTTGAGCTAGGGCTACAGATAGAAGAGGGATACTGTAGAACTAGCGCTAAAGTTGAATTGCAAGTAGGGTCCTGCCCACTTGGACATTCCGAATATACTTGGACAACACTCACCAGATATTTGTTACTATTTTAAGCACTGCTTCCATAGATGAAGGGGAGGGGCACTTTTGAATGCTGACGAAAGATGAGAACTTATGGGTAGACTGCACTAGGTGCCGACAGGATATCTGGGATGTTGGGGTGTGCCTAAAATCCACCTACTTCATTTGTCAAGGAAAATACCGAGAGGAAAGAGGGTGTAGCAATCGGCTCTCTAGTGCCTGCATTGGTATCACTTTACATGGAATTCTTTGAGGAATTGCCACTTACAATTGACTCCATGAAGCCAAGGTTTTGGTTGCCACCTGCTGCTGAGTGAAGAAGGGGAAGGGGAGAAAACAGGCGTGTTGGGCAATCTGGTGATCACGAGGCTATCCATCAGGTTTACCAACCTAGCCCTAGACCTAAGCTAGCTCTAGCCCTATGCAGCTTAGTGGATGGGTCGTTGCCCTCTCTGAATTGCTTCCTACATGGAAAGAAGATGGAAAGCTAAATACAACAGTTTACAGAAAACCCACACACACAGCCTGCTACCTTGATTATAGAACACATCATCCTATCCATGTCAGAAGAGAAGTGGTGAAGAGCTTGTATTATAGAGCCAGGAAAGTAGTGTTAGAGAAGGAGGACATATGGAAGGAAGAATATCAATTCTTTATGGGAGTGGTTATCCACAAGCCTTCATCCTTTACTCTGTAGGCACGTCTAAATGCAGAAAGGAAGAAAGTACACTGATACAAGAAGTTGGGAGTGTCAGAATAAGACCCGTATTGTAGTTTATGTAGCAGGGATGATTGAAGGTGTCAGGAGGGTCTGCAGTATGTCCAACATCAGAGTCATTTTCAGATGAGGAAACTCTGAGGACACCATTAGTAGATTGAAGAGTTTATGCACTCATGCATTGTGTACCGCATCCCTTGCAGCTGTGTGAAGTATACACAGGGGAAACCAACAGGAGAATGGAGACCAAACACTAAGATGTTTAAAAAATGTCTTAAAGAAAAGTTCTGCAACTGCTGAACATGCATGGGACAATGGACATCCTCTCTTGAAGCCACCATCATAGACCATGCTAGAGGACAGACAGAACTGCTAGGGAAGGAAACATTGCCAATCAACTTAGCAGAAAAGTGTGAGCTGTTCAATCGAGACTGTGGAATGGACTTTCCTGGCGGCTGGGTGGCCATCTCAAGAGCCAAACTTGAAGCCATGAACAGTACAACAAAATTTCAGTTGACATAATGAAATTCCAATGACTTTCTGACCGACTTGAAATTTACTCTTTCGACTAGATGCTCTAGCCCGTATCACATGGAGAATAGGTATATTATAACAAGCTCACAGGAGTTTTAATATCTGATAAAGGTAGAGCAGCTAGTCGAAACATCAAGGTGGTCAATTTCAAGTTGATTAATTGAGAAGGTCATTGGACTTTTCTTCCTTCTTTGTTTCATTTATTTTTTCTTCCCTCCTCTCCCTTCACTGCTGCCACATCCTGTCACATGTAATACATGTGCATTTGGGTGTGGTCACATGTATCACATGCACACCAGGGTGTGGTCATATCCTGTTACATGCATCACATGTGTGCCTGTGTGTGGTCACATCTTGTCACATGCATCAGATGTGCACCAGGGGGTGGCCACATAAAGTCACATGCATCACATGGGCACCAGTGTGTGGCCACATACTGTCACATGTACCACATCTGGACCAGAGTGTGGCCACATCACATCACATGCATCACATGTGAGTGTGGTTCTTGCCATGTACATACATTGTCTTCCTTTCCCTTCGCCATCCCCACACTTGCATGCAATAGGCCCATTTTTCCATGACTCAATTGCACAAAATGTGTGGGTAAGGATCATCAGGAAGATAAATCAGTCCAGCTAGCTCATGTGCTGTATTATAAGCAGAATAAGTGCTCAGTTCATTCACTGAGAATAGCATAGTTACCAAACCATTTAAAGTGAGATGTGTGTTTTGTTGTGTTGAAGATTTGCTAAGATGTATTACAGCTACACATTTGCAGAACTTTTTTTTGGTTGGTTGCTAGTATAATGCATGGTGCATATATAGTAAGATTGTAAATGTGTTTAAAGCTTTGAATATTGAAAATGAAGAATATAGAAAAAATGTGCATTACAGTTATCTTAGTCAAATCCCTTTCTTGAATGCTCTCTATTGTATTTAGTTGTGGCTTTCTTGGCTTCCTTCAATAAATTTAAATCCAGAACGAATTCGTAGAACTTTGTTACAGCTTCTGGTCTTTCAAGTTTCACTGCCAAAATCGAGGAAAGTGATTTTTCAAGGTTCAATCGATTTCCTCCCCTTTATTTTTGTTTACTAGGGGGAAAACCCTTTCAATGCCAGCACGAGTTTGGCAATATGAGAGCAATGCGAGCCACTTCAAATAGGTCCTTAAAACATGTATTTGAAGCTGCTGGTTTCTTCAGCTGTCTCAAATGATACCAGATGACATCCATTCTGTCTTCAGGGTAATCACTGGTTGATTTTTTTAAAGTAAAGCGTCCTCAAGCGTACTTGCATGAAGCCCATCTGGTCTAAGTGCCTTGTAGTCTAGAAATTCCTCATGTAAAACATTTAAAAGCAAATTTCAAAATGATATTAAATGATATGCAAAAATGTTTAACATCTGACCATTTTGCATTCTGTCATTCAAAATAACTGCATGCTCCCACAATGTATTATCCGTTTAGTTCATGCTCTTCAGAATGTATTTAATGGAAGCTTTGTAAAATGCTATAGCTGCTTGCATGCATAATTCCCACTGATTCTGGGATATATCTCCCTCATTTAAGAGTTTATTGAGCTTAGTTTTTGTAATAAGGTCAATAAAAAAATTTCAGAAAATGGAAGATAATTTGTATCATCATCAATGAAGTCAGCAGTTACATCCAGCCTTTGAAAGATATTAAGTTTAATGCTAATTTCTTAGTCAAATACAATGTTGCCGAGTAGACCTTGTGGGCCAGAGGGTCAAAGCGCTGTTGTAATGGGTAAATATTGGAAGTGATGATGTGTAGAAGGACACATAAATATCTGTTAAAGTGTCTTGAAAACTGGCTTCAAAAAACGAGAATTACACTCATTCATGCTAAAAAACATCGACTTCAATGCAGGATACTTCTTTATCACACATTTTCCCAATGACAGCCAACGTGTGCTGACATAGCATATTATTTCAACCCATTCCAGATCAACGAATTCTAGAAATTCCAGCAGTATTCCTTTGCATTTAATGCTTTGGTTGAAATAGTATATCTCATGATCTTCAATATCAAATTCTGCTACATCACTAAAAGCATCAGCTCCTTTAGAAGCTGCAAGATGAGACAAATGACAATTACAGCCTGCTTGTTTGGGTTCTTTCCCAATATAAGTGTTTTTATGGAATTGTTCCTCCCCATATTAGTGCACAATTATCTAAACCAACTACAATAACATTCTGCCAATCAATGCAATCTTGTGAAAAGTTGGGTATCGATGGCTTGAAACAATTGTTCAGCTCTCCCACAATCTTCAACAGTGGTCACACACATATTGTAAAACTTGCTTTCCACACGCACTATTATTCACATCAAATATCGGACACAAATAGGATTTAATGGAGTCATCACTATCATGACAAAATGAAAAAGGACTTTCTTTCATGTATGATACCAATTGTGCCAGCAATCGTGGAGCCATGGCTTCATTCAGTATGCACGTTGTTTTGGTTCTGCTACATTTGAAATGCTGTGCAAACTGTGAGTCTGGAAACATCTTGGAATATAATGGAGACAAATGATCAGCAGTAGCAAATGACAAATTGTGCTGAATAAGGAAATTGGTGTGTAGCACTTCAGCTTTGATAGTTTTCTCTGTGATACTGGAGGTTGCAGATGGCATAAAGGAACGGAGTGACCTTGAGCATTTAACAGCATGCTCCATCTTTTTATGAATAGATGTTTCACAGTGCTGCCTGATGTCAGCTTTACCCATATGAGAACAGGTAACATTCTTTTTGCAAGAATTGCATACCTGTTGTCATTCACTGAAGAGATAGGAAACTATTTCTCCCATTCTGACTTGTACAGTGTTTTGTATGTAGCAGCACCTCTCAGACTTAAGCATGATGACTTTCTTTTCTTGGCAGAGGCAGCCAAATCACCCCAAGATTCTAGTTCACTATCAGTACCTGCTTCATTTGATGACATCTGTGACATACTGAGATAAACTGCATTCAGATCCTTAACACTTGTACTAGCTCAGCATAGACTGTAAATAAATTCAATATTTAATAAGCTGCTAGCTAGTTTGATTGCTTACACCCAGCAATGGCATAGCTAAATAAACTGTGGTAGTTTCAGTGGTTATGGTTCAGTGCAGTTATGTATTCAGATTACCAATTTGTCCGTGACATTACCAATGTTGCCGTGACTGTCAGGTATGTGATGCAATCGTGCTCCGCTGCTTACATGACAGAGTTCGAGAGAAATGTCTAGATGAAGGAGATAACCTAACTCTCGAAAAAGCTATGGAGATTGGTCAGACCCACAAAACCTCGGATCCAGGAAGAGCCTCAGAGAATTCTCCAAAGGAGAAGATGCATCTATCCATGCAATGAAGGGGAAAGCAAGCACTTACAGGAACAAACAGAAACGACACAGTTACAAATCCATAGTGAGTCGATTTACGTTTGGAAAGAAACGGGATGGGTCAATGTGCACTAAGTGTGGTAACACAAGCACCCATGAACAATGTCCATTCTCCATAAACTATCTCAATTCCACCGATCGTGTGCTGTCATCATATACCAGAGACAAACTGAAGCTAATGGGAACAATCCAATTATCTGCAAGATACAAACAGAGTAAGAGGATGCTGACCTTCTTTGTGGTACACATTAAACAAGTGCCCCTACTGTCATACAAAGCATGTGTAGCACTAGGACTGATTGCGAGAGTACCAAAACAACCCTAGACCAGGGATGTGTGCCATGAAGTGAACAACACCACAGGCATCATGCCCATTGTAGTGACACTTGACATCGACCCTACAGTGAAGCCAGTCCCAAGGTCACAGCCAAAAGCTCTTCTCCCACAAATTAAAAAGAAGATCAAAGAGATGGAAGAGGAACGCTTCATAACTAAGGTCACAGAACCAACAGACTGGTTCAGTTCAATGGTAGTTGCACAGAGAAAGGTGAAGATATGCATCCAAGTAATGTGAATAAAGCTATCAAGAGGTTGATCTACCCAATGAAAACAGTGGAGCAGGTCATGAATGGAGCCAAGTACTTTAGCACACTGGATGCTAAATCAGGGCTCTGCCAGCTGCCACTTGATGAAGACTCATCATACCTAACTACGTTCAACACACCAGAGGTGGCTGAGACTTCCATTTGGAATAAAGAGTGCACCAGAGATTTACCAACAGACCATGGACAGTATATGTTGGAAGGCATTGAAGGAGCTATATATAGCAATCATGGACGACATAATAATATCAGGCAAGATATTAGAAGAACATGACAAAGTTCTCAAGCAAGTTCTACGTAGATCCATTGAGCAGTCAAAGTTTGGTGACCTCAAAACTTCTGTGCCCAAATTATCTGTGAGTCTCCAGCTTCTAATTGGAAAGTATGACACAGCTGAAATTAATACCAGTAGTTATAGGAAGCATCCATCTGCTTGCTTGACTCTGTATTAATGTTTTAGTGCCTAATGACGATTAGTAGAGTAGAGCTTCCACTAGACACTGGTACTAATTTCTACTGTCTAGCACTTTCCAATTGGGAGCAGAGAATTTGGGCATGCTGGTGAGGTCATCAACTTTGTTGCCTGTAACTTGGGAATGCTAATGCAAAGGTGTTTAGTATCAAAAGGGAGCACACAGACAGAGCTATATTTTAAGCTAATATCAAGTTCACAGACCAAAGTTGCAGAATTTATGGAGCTAAAGTTGGAAGCACAAGATTTTATAACACTTTTATTAAAAAATCTCTGTTTTGGTATTCTAAAGGTGGTTATATAGACTATACTTATTTTACCCCATTCTTTACATCATAATCTTAACGATTAGGTGTAAAAGAAGAATATTGCAGGTTTACACAAGCAGTCAACTATTACATCAAACTTAGACAAATAAGCAGTGAAGCAGGCTATTTGCTTGTTCCTAGACCTTACAATTCCCAAAAAGCTGCTCTAGTCATATAGAGTCCATAGCAGCTAGCTTCTACCATAGAGACATAAGTAGGAATTTCCACTTCATAAATCTAAACTTCTACAAAAAGAAAAAAGGCTAAACCTTATCCCAATAATAATAATAACAACAACAATAATAATAATAATAAGAAGAGGAACAATAAAACAACAAAAACAATAATATAATAATATAATTAGACTAACTCTACTATATCTTCATGGTTAACTGCATATGAAGTTTGAACCATTGATTACGAACAGGGTAAGTCAGCGTGATCTATTATTACTCAACAAAACAATAAATTTGCTTCCTGGTACTTGGTATTCAAGTTGTAAGAAGCAAGTAGTAGAAAGATCAGGTGGAAAGGAGCAGCACGACATCAAATCATTCTAGTTTGCGGCACACATTAAACATCAATCAATTCAATTTTGCCATCATGCTGTCAGTTATCTGTTATATAGTGATGCTTTATTTAGTCCATTCAGCACCCACAGCATCAACTGCTGCAAAAAACAGCTTTTTGAACATGTCAAAGGCATCCTAAGACTGCTCAATCACCTCTAGGTTAAAGAAGTGTGCAAAAGTTTTCAACCAGCACTTATGTAATTAACCAACTGATGATGCATTTCTATCTTCATTCTTTCCTCCTTACTTACTTTCTTTCTTTCTTCTTGCTTTCTTTCCTTCTCTCTTAATTCTTCTTACTTTCTTCCTTTCCTTCTTTTTCTCTCTCTTTCTTTATGTTTGTTTCTTTCTATCTTTTTTCTCTCTTACTTTATTTATTTTTTATTATTTTTTATTATGAAACATCTCAACAAAAACAACAACAAATACAAAAATAATAACCAACCAATTAACAAACATATTTACAGCTAATTACTATTACATATATAACTACAATATGTCAACAATAACTAATAAATTAATACAACTAAATAACTAATTCCTTCTTTCTTCCTTGTTTTATTTCTTTCTGCATTTCTTTGTTGTACATTATGAAAAGGGCAACTTTTTATTTAAAGTACCATTTGTATATAGAACAAGCTTTGAAGTCTGTTGTGAATTTAATGTATGATTATTCATCCATGTAAGTTATGAACATTAATTAATGTAGACTCAATTATTATGAACATGTTTGGTCAGGCATAAGTATTCTATGCTTTTTGACAGATGGTATTTATAAAATTCCCATCAGACAACTTTATAGAATTTATGCATAGCATTAATTGCTACTATTCAGTGACCTCACAGTATTTGTAGATCAGAGTTTACATCACAAACTCTTTCCTGGCTTCTTTCATTCAGAAGATGAGAAAGAGAGTGCGAGAGAAAGAGATTGGAGAGTTTCTACAGAAGCAGTAATTCCTACTTATAAATCTATGCATTCCCATGTTGGATGTAAAAGAGTTAAATCTAGCTTAGCTAGATAAATTAAAAAAAATATTGATAAAAAGTTAAAAACAAACTCGCACTAAGCACTTTCAATGCCAACCTGATGGTTACTTGCTAGCTTAGTACAGTTGGTAAAACATAGAATTTTGATATTTCCTTAATATATGCAGCCATGGCAATAAGTCAGAAGGGAATGTTAGAGGCCAAGTAACAATATTTCTTGAATTTAGATAATATTGCAACATCAAACTACATTTTTAAGGCACATTATTAGGTATATAAAGAAACAAAAAGATAAGCAACTTCAAGATTAAAAACTGCACTACCACCAGATTACAGTTTGCAGCTCGACACAATCATGAATCAATTACACTTTCCTTGACGCTGATACTTTCTTCATCTATTCAGCAACAAAACATGCACTGCTGCAGAAACAACAGCTCCTGAGATGTAGCCAATTTGCCCTACGACTGCTTACTCACCTCCAGATTGCAGGAAGCCACATTTCTAGCTTAATTCCAGAAGGGACTGTCTCTCATTTTGAGGGATCTAAATGACCGAATCTTTTGGGTAGGTAAAAGTTCAAATGGCACACAAAGACTATTGCAGTTGCAGTAACTATATTAACCATTATATTTATTATCTTTGGCAGAGTTTGGCTCAAGTGCCAATAATTATGTCCACCAGCTATTCTCAGCATACTCAATTTTGCTGAACAGCCTACTAGTGAGGGCACATCAACTCGAGTAACTGTTTCACTGTCCCTCAACTTAGTATCAGATATTTTCAAGAAAATTGTAATCGTATCAACTACATCTCCATGACAATCTTACACGAGCTGAACTTCCTTCATACCCACACCATCTCCTAGCTGGAAAGTCAAGAGATGGGTCCACTGCCAGAAATCACATACTTGGAGTGGCTCTCTTCTCATGTCAATAAAAGCTCTCTTGCAATTGCCAAGCTAACATGAAGGAATTTCTCATTTCTTCAGATCACTGGGGGGAAAAACAATTCATTCATGAACAATCATCTTTTCAACAATATATATTTTATTAGTATGTCAAACTTAGTATGTCAAATTCACCATTATACATTCATCCAGGTATTATCAATTTCAAAATAACTATACGTAGAATTATAAAAACAGTAGAAAACTTCTTTGAGTGTAAAGATGGGAACATGAGCATCTGATAACTATAGGTACCCCTTATTCATTATGACAGGCAGTACTAGGAACCCAAACAAACAAACAAAATACATAGCCGTCATTTCTTTGTACAGAACATGGATACAAAAAAAAGATAATCCACCTTCACCAATATGATGCATTAGGATTGATCTTAGAGCGCATGTAGGACAATCAGAAATGCAGTAGCTAGGATACATTATAATCAGTGCTGTTTCTGTGTATATATGATTACCAGGAATCTGAATGCTTCCAAGTAGCTGGTAGGGATGTGACATATTCAGTATACAAATCTTTTTCAACCAGAACTTACAACACTTACTGATGATGCATTTCTTTCTTTCGTTCTTTCTCTCACTTTCTTCCTACCTTTTTCTTTCTTCCTTCCATCTTTTCTTTGTTTCTGCACTTCTTTCTTGTATATTATGACAAGTACAATCTTTTTTAAGTGCCATTTTTATACAATGATAACCACCCTTGCAAGTAAGTTGAGGGTTTAGTCCATGATTATTTGTACATGTATGTTATGAACATTTATTAATGTAGACTCGATTATTATGAACATGTTTGGTCAAGCATAAGCTTTTTACAAGATGGTTGTTATTAAATTACCCCATCAGATTTATGGAATTTATGCATATGCTTGAGTGCTACTGTTCACAGACCTCACATAATATCTGTAGATCACAGTTTGCATTACGAACTCTTTCCAGGCTTCTTTTAATGAGGAGATGAGAGAGAGTTAGAGAGAAAGAGAGGAGAGAGAGATGTGGAGGGATGGAAGTTTGTACAGCTTTTGAGAAAATGTGAGGTGGTAGATATTGATGATAGAAGTGAGCTCATGTTAGAAATAGGACAGGTTGATACTCTTGACTTACCTTGAAGGGTGGTTAATTTTACTTGAGTCCTGGAGCTATATTTTCTGTTTCGGGTTTCATTTGTGGCTTCTGTAAAAAAAATATTGCAGTTGTACACAAACAACTGACTGTTATTACAATAAACTTAGTGAAAAGATGATGAAGTGCAGTGAAACTGGGAAACTGCTGATGTCGTTCTCTGACCATGCAATTGCAGTCTTACTCTAGGAAAGCAACTTACTTGAGCCATGTGCAGCCCATAGGCACTATATAGGATTGGCTCTTGCTTATTGTACAGTTTGGTAAAAGATAGAATTTTGTAGTTATTTTCTCAATTTCAGATTCTGAAGCCATGGCAATAAGGTCAGGAGGGAAGTTAGAGGTCAAGTTACAACATTTCTTGAATTTAGATGACATTGCAACATCAACCTACATATTTTAGGCACGTTATTAGGTATATAAAAAGAAACAAAAAGATGTAGATTTTAAAGAAAAAAAAACACTGCACTACTCCTAACACTAGTCATAGTTAGCGGCACCACATCAATCATGAATCAATTCTACTTTTCCTTCGCACTGTTAACGATACTTTCTTCAGTCTATTCAGCACCCACAGCCTCCACTGCTGCAGAAACAACAGCTCCCCCGACGTTGCCATGTGCGCCTTACGACTGCTTACTTACCTCCACATTACAGAAAGCCACAGCTATAGCTTCATTCCAGAAGGGACGGTCTCTCATTGTGAGGGAACTGAATGACCGAGTCTTGCGGGTAGGTAAAAGTTCAAAGGGCACACGAAGACTACTTATTGCAGTTGTACTATATTAACCATTATATTTATTACCTTTGGCAGAGTTTGGCTCAGGTGCCAACAATATGTCCACCAGCTATTCTCAGTGCGCTCAACATCGCCAAACACCCTACTATCAACCTTGACCGAGGGCTTCCAGCTGTAGCCAACTCCATCGGCAAAATGGACGCTTATCTGAGGCTAATCCAGCAGAGCCAGATAGAGAGCTACAGTGAGGACATGCAGGCTCTTTATGATGTGCTCTCTGGGACTCTACTTGGCCTCTACAAAGTGGTAAGAAACACAAATTAGAGCCATCTGATCTGGTTGTGTATATGATTTCACTTGCACATCACTGTATTTTCTACAGCTGTCACCCACCTACTGTAACTGCACAATTCCAGCAGCAGAACAGACAAACTCAAGCAACTCTTTCACTGTCCCTCAACTTAGTATCAGATATTTTCAAAATTGTAATCGTATCATCTACATCTCCAAGACAATTTTCCACGAGCTGAACTTCCTTCATACCCTCGCCATGTCGTGGCTGGAAAGTCAAGAGGTGGGTCCACTGCCAGAAATCACAAACTTGGAATGGCTCTCTTCTCATGTCAATAAAAGCTCTGCTGCAATTGCCAAGCTAACATGATGGAATTTCTAATTTCTTCCTCTCACTGGAAAACAATAATTCATTAATGAACAATCATCTTTTCAACAGTGTATCTTTTATTAGTATATAGTCAAAATCACTTTTATACATTCATCCAGGTATTATCACTTTCAAAATAATTATTATCATTGAATTATGAAAAACCTCTTTGAGTAAAGGTGGGAACATAAAAAAGTTTACAACTGATAACTATAGAAACCCATTATTGATGATGACAGGCAGTACTACTAGGAACCCAAACAAAATACATAGCCATCGTTTCTTTGTACAGAACATGGATTCAAAAAACAAGATAACCTCCCATTAACCACTATGAAACTATACGATTGATCTTAGAGGATGTTGTAAGACAATCAGCAATGCAGTAGCTTGGGTATATTATAATCAGTGCTCTTTCTCTGTGTGTTCACAAGGTATCTCAGTGCTTCCAGGTAGGTATATAGGGATGTAAGATCGTATTTCGCATTCATTACGAAAACTATTTAAACCAGCACTTATGTAATTAATTAAATGATGATGCTTTATTTCTTCTTGCTTTCTTTCCTTCTGTCTTACTTTCCTTCTTTTCTCCTTACTTTCATTCTTTCTTCTTTTACTTAATCATTCTTTTTTTGTTTCTTTTTCACTCTTTCTTTCTTTTAAACTATTATAAAATCTTAACAAAACCACCAAAAATACAAACATAATAACTAACCAATTAACAAACATATTTACTATTATATATAGCTAGAATACATAACCAATAACTAATAATACATACATAAATCAATAATTAATTCTTTCTCTCCCTTGTTTTCTTTCTTTCTGCATTTTTTTCTTGGACATTATGAAAAGTGCAACTTTTTTGAAGTGCCATTTTTATATAATGAGAACAACCCGCAAGCCTGTTGTAGGTGTATTGTATAATTATTTATGTATGTATGTCGTGAACACTATTAATTCATACTCGATTAACTGTATTATGAATAACAGAGTCTTGTGGGTAGGTACTAGTTCAAAGGGCACACAAAGACTATTGCAGTTGCAGTAACTATATTAACCATTATATTATTTGTTATCTTTGGCATAGTTTGGCTCAGGTGCCAACAATATGTACACCAGCTATTCTCAACGTACTCAACATTGCTGAACATCCTACTATAAACCTTTTGTGAGGGCTTCAGGTGTAGCCAACTCCATCGGCAAAATGGATGCTTATCTGAGGCTAATCCAGCAGAGCCAGATAGAGAGCTACAGTGAGGACATGCAGGCTCTTTATGATGTGCTCTCTGGGACGCTGCAATTCAGTCTAGGAAAGCAACTTACTTGAGCCATGTGCAGCCAATAGGCACTATATAGGATTAGCTAGCTTCTACAGAAGCAGTAATTCCTGCTTATAAATCTATGCTTCCTCACGATGCAAGAGTTAAGCCCGAAAAATAATTTCTTTTTAAATCAATTAAAAAAAACACCTGCACTATTCACTTTCAATGTCAGCCAGATGGTTTTTCCTTGCTTAAAGTACAGTTTGGCAAAATATAGACTATTTCCTTAATTTCTATAACTTATTATAATTATGAAGCCACGGCAATAAGGTCAGGAAGGAATGTTAGGGGTCAAGTTACAGTATATCTTTAATTTAGATGATATTGCAACATCAACCTACATTTTTAGTTACATTACTAACATTACTAGGTATATAAAGAAACAAAAGATGCAGATTTTAAGAAACATAAAAAATAAAAAAAACACCGCAATACTACTACCACTAGTCATAGTTAGCGGCACCACATCAATCATGAATCAATTCAACTTTTCCTTCGCACTGTTAACGATAATTTCTTCAGTCTATTCAGCACCCACAGCATCCACTGCTGCAGAAACATATGCGCCTTACGACTGCTTACTTACCTCCACATTACAGAAAGCCACAGCTATAGCTTCATTCCAGAAGGGACGGTCTCTCATTGTGAGGGAACTGAATGACCGAGTCTTGCGGGTAGGTAAAAGTTCAAAGGGCACACAAAGACTATTGCAGTTGCAGCAACTATATTAACCATTATATTTATTATCTTTGGCAGAGTTTGGCTCAAGTGCCAACAATATGTCCACCAAGCTATTCTCAGCATACTCAATATTGCTAAACACCCTACTATCAACCTTGTGCGAGGGCTTCAAGGTGTAGCCAACTCCATCGGCAAAATGGACGCTTATCTGAGGCTAATCCAGTTCTGTAGCTATATTTTCTGTTTCTAATGAAGGTTGCTTAATATATCAGTTATGGCTTCTGTAAAAAAAATATTGCAGTTGTACACAAACAGCTAACTGTTATTACATAAAACTTAGTGAAAAGATAATGAAGAGCAGCGAAACTGGGAAACTGAGCGTGTCGTTCTATGACCATGCAATTGCAGTCTAGGAAAGCAACTTACTTGAGCCATGTGCAGCCATAGGCACTATATAGGATTAGCTAGCTTCTACAGAAGCAGTAATTCCTGCTTATAAATCTATGCTTCCCCACGATGCAAGAGTTAAGCCTGAATTTTTTTATTTTTTTAATCAATTAAAAAAAACACCTGCACTAATCTCAGCCAGATGGTTTTTCCTTGCTTATAGTACAGTTTGGCAAAATATAGACTATTTCTTTAATTTCTATACTTATTATAATTATGAAGCCATGGCAATAAGGTCAGGAAGGAATGTTAGGGTCAAGTTACTTTAATTTAGATGCTATTATTGCAACATCAACCTACATTTTTAGTTACATTACTAGGTATATAAAGAAACAAAAAGATGCAGATTTAAAAAAACAATAAAAAAACAGCACTACTACTACCACTAGTCATAGTTAGCGGCACCACATCAATCATGAATCAATTCTACTTTTCATTCGCGATACTTTCTTCAGTCTATTCGGCACCCACAGCATCCACTGCTGCAGAAACAACAGCTCCCCCGACGTTGCCATATGCGCCTTACGACTGCTTACTTACCTCCACGTTACAGAAAGCCACAGCTATAGCTTCATTCCAGAAGGGAAGGTCTCTCATTGTGAGGGAACTAAAATTAATGACCGAGTCTTGCGGGTAGGTAAAAGTTCAAAGGGCACACGAAGTTATAATTATTAATTAACTTATTACCTTGCAGAGTTTGGCTAAGGTGCCAACAATATGTCCAGCAGCTATTCTCAGCGCGCTCAACATTGCCGAACACCCTGCTATCAACCTTGACCGAGGGCTTCCAGCTTAGCCAACTCCATCGGCAAAATTGACGCTTATCTGAGTCTAATCGAGCAGAGCCAGATAGAGAGCTACAGTGAGGACATGCAGGCTCTTTATGATGTGCTCTCTGGGACTCTACTTGATCTCTACAAAGTGGTAAGAAACACAAATTAAAGCCATCTTATCTGGTATTGTACATGATTTCACTTGCACAGCACTGTAATTTCTACAGCTGTCACCCACCTGCTGTAACTGCACAATTCCAGCAGCAGAAGGGACAAACTCAAGCAACTGTTTCACTGTCCCTCAACTTAGTATCAGATATTTTCAAGAAAATTGTAATCTTATCAGCTATATCTCCAAGACAATCTTCTACGAGCTGAACTCCCTTCATACCCTCACCATGTCCTGGCTGGAAAGTCAAGAGGTCGGTCCACTGCCAGAAATCACAAACTTGGAGTGGCTCTCTTCTAATGTAAATAAAACCTCTCCTGCAATTGCCAAGCTAACATGAAGGGATTTCTAATTTCTTCCTCTCACTGAAAAAAAAACAATTCATTCATGAACGATCATCTTTTCAACAGTGTATCTTAGTCAAACTCACTATTATACATTCATCCAGGTACATAATAATTATTATCATAGAATTATTTTTAAAAAATAGAAAAACTTCTTTGAGTAAAGGTGGGAACATAAAAAAGTTTACAACTGATAACTTTAGGAACCCATTATTGATGATGAGGCAGTACTAGGAACCCAAACAAAATACATAGCCGTCGTTTCTTTGTACAGAACATGGATTCAAAAAACAAGATAACCTCCCATTCACCACTATGATGTCTGATCTTAGAGGATGCAAGACAATCAGCAATGCAGTAGCTTGGGTATATTATAATCAGTGCTCTTTGTCTGTGATCACAACTTTACAAGGTATCTCAGTGCTTCCAGGTAGGTATATAGGGATGTAAGATCGTATTCGCATTCATTACGAAACCAGCACTTATGTAATTAACCAAAGCATTCATTACGAAACCAGCACTTATGTAATTAACCAAATGATGATGGATTTCTTTCTTTATTTCTTCTTGCTTTCTTTCCTTCAGTCTTACTTTCCTTCTTTTCTCCTTACTTTCTTTCTTTCTTCTTTTACTTAATCTTTCTTTTTTTGTTTCTTTTTTCACTCTTTCTTTCTTTTAAACTATTATAAAATCTTAACCAAACAAAAAAAAAATACAAACATAATAACTAACCAATAAACAAACATATTTATAACTAATTACTATTATATATACATAACCAATAACTAACATAACCAATAACTAATAATAAATATAATTCATTCTTTTACTGTAGTATTTTCTTTACCGTTGACCACTGTTCTCCAATCTACAATGATGTCACACCATATGGTTGACTGTCTTCTGTAGAGCTAAGAGCAGATAATTACCATAAAGCTAGAGGTCTGCTCTGACCCTGTCTACATGCTTCATAATGACTTGTTGTGTTTCACATGAAGGAGGCTTAGGGTTCCGGCAAATATTGTCACCTGTGCCTGGTTCAAGTTTCATGGGGCAAAATTTATTCCAAGGACTCAGGCTTGCTCAGCTAATGTATGTAGATGAAGTTAGCAGTGGACAGATCTAGCGAAGTTGATTACACACAGAGAATCTTTGGATAACCTTGGAGTTCTGAATGTACACATAAGTGATACTATCAAACTGGTTGCTAAACTGGTGCCTCCATTAAATACCTACTCTTTGTTAAGCACCTACTTGACTGTGGCTCTAAGTATCTGTTACAGTTGATCTTGACTGCCCCCTCCTGCTCAAAAGACAGTGTTTCTTCCATTTCTAGAGACTCCACAGATTTGTAGATGATATGTCCTGACACTTACTAGGCTCTGCTCAGCAGCAGTTCAGCCATTCACCATCCCTTCTAGCTAGTAGCTACATGGACGATAGAAATTATTTGCGTTTTCACAAGGGCACTGCTTGGTAAACTGTTGCTCAGGTGTTAAGCGGCCATTTTCTTGGCAACTGACACAATAAGCGCTAATTAATAACTAGGCAGCTTTTGTAGGGACCATTTCTCTAATCAAGATGCAGAGGAACCTTCCTTATGGCTGGGGGACCACAACCTCCCCACTTCGCCCCCCTCACACACACACACACACACACACCACATAAACACACACACACATACACACACATACATGCACACACACACACATCACATACACACACATGCACACACACATCTGGGCATTCTCTCTGTAGGCAGTTTCTTTGTACAGTAGTAATTTAGGGCTGAATTTTCCGTATGGCACTTGTGTAGGAGGATTTTAACATGGCCATCTTCCTCACAAATAAGTTAGCCAATTTTTGCACTTGTAATCTATTGTTCACTGAAGTTATCCAAACTAGCAAATTAGCTCTAAATACAATATCTATGTATTATGTATATATAATACATGTATTACCTAAAATGGCTAGGACATGCCATGGCCAGAGGGCAAGTCCTATGAGCCCAAAATCCTGCCTATGTACTTCATGTCTCTATTCTCCCTGATCGAACCTTTTCTGGTTCCTTTGTGTGAGGCCAAATATGGACAGAAGCAGAGAAAGGTCGAGAGAAATATCAATTATGTATCTCTGGCAACCAATAAGTACACTTCTCCGAGTGTATCGGCATACATGGTTATCCGTGAGACACGTGGACGCTACAGAGTAAGGGAGCCACCCTCCCTCCCCCTTTAGATTACAGTTGTAGACAGTTGTAGCTCCACCCACTACACATGGTTTGTGCTTGTGTTGACTGTGCAATATGATGACCCCTGACTTCACTTCTGGACTACTACTTTAGGGGTACTTTACCCAAGCGGGTCATCCCTGAAGCCATCAACATTTCTAGAGCTATGCTCAATCATTTACAACCTCTTTGAGCTGCAGCAAGAGTAGCTGGCATTAATTTCCAAGTCACGGGAGATCTTTGAGTTACAGCACCAACAGGTTCCAAGACAAAGTTGTCCTAGTGGTAAAAAAATGAGGTCACACCTATAATTTCCTGCTCTTTTCCCACTGCTCTCATTCCATTTCCCTTCCGTAAGTAAATTGCACTAGAACTACTTCTTAGCATAATTGTGTGAAGAAAATAATTCCAAAATGTTGCTCAATCTGATGACCTTTTCATTACACAATTCATGCATGCACACACACACACACACATTGCACTCTTGACACCATGTCAGGTGAAAACCTTAGAGAGCTTTCCCCCAGTGTGTCAATTTATATTGTGCATTCTCCAGATATTATCTGGCATATGCCATGGTGATGTAGGGGTTTCCCCCAGTGAATTGTTGCTGGGTGTCTGGGATCTCTCATCTGCTGTTGTGTCTGTATTGGTTCCCCACAGAACCCATACAAGACCATCGGAACATCTCATTCTATGGTTTTTGTTATATATTGAGCAATCAATAATAGCAATCAATAATAGAATCAATAATAGCAGCAATTCCAAGGTCTCTCGATATAACTTGTAACCTAGGCTAGATATATACATACATTCAACAGTCTTCTAGAAGCTTCTAGAAGACCTATCAACATGACCATATAAGTACATAATAGCTGACAAACTATACATGTTCAGACTATTTAACAACTACAGAAAGGTTATAGTTCAGTACATCACTTTTCCTTTCCCTTAAAATGTCAAGTTCGAAGAGAACCGATCTGGAGAGAACCGATCTGGGAGTCTCCTCTCACATTAGGGGTAGCATCAGGCACCTTCATCGTCCACCTCCTGCACATGTGATGTAGCTTGATTCTCATCAGCAGATTGGCAACTCTCTCCACTTATAGCATGAGGCAGGTCTTCATATTGTAAAGCTTGTTCTCCATTTTCCAGTCGCTCCCGTATGTGGTCGATATGATGTTTGAGAATACCCCCTCTTTCCACTTTGACCCTGTATGTAACATACCCCAGAGATTCCACTATGGTTCCTGGAATCCATTTGGACGAAAATCTCTAACCATTACTGGTTGCCCTGCCGATAGGTGACGATGTTTAGCCCGTTTGTCGTGGTATCGCTTTTGATCCTCTTGTTTGGCAAGCATCCGATGTCTAGTGTCTGGCTTTAGCAAATCTAACAAGGTGCACAGAGTTCGCCCCAGGAATAACTCACTGGGTGGTGCATTAGTAGTGCTGTGTGCTGTGGATCTGTATCCCGCAGAAACTGGTTGAGACGACGATTGAGTGAGTGTCCATCTGTTTCTCCCGCTTTCAAGGCTTTCTTGAAAGTTTACACAAATCTCTCAGCCAACCTGTTGGATGCAGGATGGTAAGCTGCACATAGGATGTGTAAGTAAATTCTTCCGATGTGAACTGTGGCCCATTGTCTGATATTGTTTCAATGGTCATTTGAGAAGTGGTAGAAGGCATGACAATAACTTCTGGCCATTTCAAATGGGCATCGATGACACCTTGCCGAGGAAAGGTTCAGCAAATTCTATGTGAATTATTTTCCATCTGGCCATACCCATGGATGTAATGGTGCTAATGCAGGGGCAGACTTAACTGCCTGACATGTCAAGCATGACTTTGCCAGTGTCTCAATGGCCTGATCCAATCCATTCCACCAAAAATAACTCTGTGCATTCCCCTTCATTTGTAAGATTCCAGGATGAGTGTCATGTAATGATCGTAGAATGGTCGACTGTAGTGCTTCAGGTATAATCACCCGCATGAGATATCCACTTTGGAAACCAATTTGGTCGTGATGTAACTGGTATGGTTTGAGTTCCTGAGGTACGTCCTCTGGCCATCCACTCTTGACATAGCCATATACTCGGCTTAGCACCTTGTCTTCCTGTGTGGCCCTATCTTGGGTAGTGAAGAAAGTTGGCCCATATTAAAAACATGAATACCAGTTCCTTAGTCAATGATACATCACTTGCAAGGGGTAGTGGCAGCCGGGAGAGCCCATCCGCATTGCAGTAACTGTGTTGGTTTGTATTGGATGTCGAAGATGTAAGCAGTCAACAGAAATGCCCACCGCTGAGGTCGAGCAGCTGCTAATGAGGGAATGCCTTTCTTTGGCCCCAAAATAGTTGTGAGTGCTTTGTGGTCTGTTATGAGGTTGAACTTCAAATACTGGTGGAATTTTTTACGCCGTGATAGAGCTTCTTTTTCAATCTGTGCGTAGTTGACAGTGTGTGTGATGCAAATGCTATATAGGTTTCTCAGATCCATCTGGAAATACATAGGGAATATCCGCTCCAACTCCATAGCCAGATGCATCAGCAGCGAGGTTGATGGGGAGTCCCGGATCATAATGGGTGAGCACTTGCACAGACGCTGTTGAAGTAAAGTCTTTACTGTTGCTGTTTTATCAAATAGACGGCCGCAATTTTTTTCCAGCTTGATATATTTAAGCCAATTGCGACCCAGTTAACTAGGCTCATCACCTCGAATGACCACCAGCACAGGTTTTGCCTCTTGACTGCCATACTGTACATGCACATGGAGGTCTCCCACCAGTGATATTCGCTCCTCTGTGTATGTTTTGAGCAGGAGATCTGACATGCACATACAACTTCCATGGTTAATCGCTTCCCATTCACATTCCTAATCACTTCTAGCAGAGCTGAGGAGCATTCTTCCACCTTGTTCAGATTGTATTTCTCCTCACTAGAATCTTGCTCTGTGAATTGCTCGGATTGAATCTGGTGTGTGTGGTGGAACTTGTTATGGTGTGGTACTGTAGGGAGGTTGTTGATGATTCTGCCCCGAGCTGTGGGTTTAGATCGACATACTGGTGCGATATGTCCCATTTTGCCGCATGAATGGCAGGTGGCATTTTTGAATCTACATTGATTGTTTGTGTGGCCTGAAAGGTCCACAGCGAGTACATGGTGTGGTGGTCCTTGCTCGAGTCATATGGCTGCTGAACTTTTTTACAGTTGCTTCCGAGCCCTTGAAAGATTTGGTTCCCCTATCAGCCGTCTCTATTGTACAGGCAATTTCTATTGCCTTTATATATGTGATCTGCCTCAGACATTAGACGTCGCTGAATTTTTTCCTGTTGGAGTCCACACACAAAGCGGTCACGTAGAGCATCTTCCAGGTATTTCAATGTTGTGCGAGCTTGCGTAGACTTGCGTCGTAATCTGCAACACTCTCCGCCACAGCCCGATCGCGTTTGTGAAAGTGGAAGTGTTCGCAATTACCACCCATTTGGGTTCAAAATGTTTGAATAGAGCTGCCGTGATAATGGGCAGAGACTTTGTACTGGGCAGTTGGGAAGCCAGAAGGTCACTCAGGAGTGAGTAAGTAGGTGTTCCAATGGAGCTCAATTAGATTGGGACTCGTTTGTCCCCTGGAACATCATTTGGGGTGAAGTAGATTTGAACTCATTTACGCCTTGATAGTATCACACTCATGTCAATGGTGCCAAATATAGTGGCCATAGTGAGTAGGTAGGATCCGAAATCGTCGTCGCCAAATTTTGTATATTGAGCAATGCAATCAATAATAGCAATCAATAATAGCAATCAATAATAGCAATCAATAATAGCAATTCCAAGGTCTCTCTATATCTCTATATAACTTGTAACCTAGGCTAGATATATATATACATTCAACAGTCTTCTAGAAGCTTCTAGAAGACCTATCAACATGACCATATAAGTACATAATAGCTGACCAACTATATATGTTAAGATTACTTAACAACTACAGAAAGGTACTACATCACAGTTTTACTTCTAGTGCAGAGATTTTGTGTCTTTCTTAGATATGTCAGGGTTGGGGTCTTTGGTATGGTTATGTTGGCTAGAGTAATTACTAGGTGGTGGTCAAGTGCCCCCCCCCCCCCCTCCCACCCCGCCCAAAGTACATTATAGTTCCCTCCAAGTCTGTGCCAAGCTGCTCTAGTTCACCCCAAGTCTGTATCAAGCTCCTCTAGTTCCCCCCAAGCATGTGTCAAGCTACTCTAGTTCCCCCAAATCTGTGTCAGGCTGCTCTAGTTCTCGCCACTGTACCGTTATTTAGGCAACACACAAATCACCATTGCATGTTCTCACAACCTTACCCATACCACTGCACATGCTCACAACCTATTCTACCTCACACACATACCCACCTGCACTCCACATATTTGCCTAAATAACGGTACAGTATAGCTAGAAAGATAGATAGAAAGATAGATAGATAATACATACATACATACATAGGTAGATAAGTAGATGGATAGATATTTCATTGGCTATACCTAGTTTTCCATCCAATGCCCAGTAGGGCTAGCTTTGCTTGCCAATATATATTTTTGTTCATGAAAAATTGCATCTGAATGGTTGGTTCAACACTGAATTTCCAATCAGGTTTTTGTTATTACTACATACATGTTTGAGGTTCCTCCAAACTGCTAGCTAAGGCTCCACAGAGATAGATTGAAGAGGCTGAAGTGGATTGAAGAGAATTGAAGTGACCTAAGGTAAGTCGAGGAAGGTTTTCCTTGCAATATGTCTGAGTAAAAATTTTCGTTTAGTTGTCGGAAAGAATTGCACTGCAATTCAGATTTTTATAACACATGTAGCAAATTCTGCATCGACATTCCACATGCATACATGCATAGTCCCTTCACAGGATATTGTGTGAGTTTCTGAACTGATACTAAAACACACACACAAAGACACAGACACTCACACATACGTTTAAAAAAACCCTCAGGATTTGAATTGCATTCAATTCATTTCCATGGCTTGCTAGAATGTCTATGCAACAGTCAATCCAATCTGCATTAGTGAGGAAGCCATGAGTGAACTGGGGGGAAGTGAAATGCCAATGCAGTGAGATAAGATTCTATTTAAAAAAATGCTTGCATTTTTACTAAACTGGTATAAGGCTTCATGGATATTCTATTTTAGTGGGAATACACACAGAGTCCAAACTCAAGCAATTGCTACCCCGTAATGCTTAGAGGAGATGTAGATAACATATCAGTTACTGTTCGCATTGACAGTCCAGAACACTCTCCAAATTACCAAACCCACATACTAGCTCTTCCCCAGATGAATGGTACCTAATATTTGAATGATTTTATCAAAAAAATACATTGAGGTAGTAGTACAGATAGTGATATTGTGTTAACTTAAGCTTAGCCGCTCAAATGTTGATTGTCTAGGGTTAAATTAGCTCTAACACCATGCATTACTTTGAAACCTAGTTGAGGCAGCAGACAGTGGAACTCTAGACACTTCAAGGGCTGAGGTAGGTTGAAGTAGGTTAAGGAGGGTTGACGTAGGTTAAGTAGGTTGAGGTGGGTTGAGGTAGGTTGAAGTGGGTTGAGGTAGGTTGAAGTGGGTTGAAATCGGTTGAAGTGGGTTGAAGTGGGTTGAGGTGGGCTGAAATAGGATTGCATACACACATCTATCCAGCATCAACAAATACCAAGAACTTGTTATTATATTTTAAGCAGAATTGAGTAGTTACTTAATGAGCTATTGCATACTATGACACACTGTCTAGCCACTGCATATCCCGTTTACTTCCTCCCTGGACTTGGAGCAAAATGCTCCTTTGCATCTGCAGCTTCGCCACCATAAGCTTCCATCTCTGCACTGGCAGAAAGCTCCACTCCACTCCCACCAGCATGCTCTGTGGTGGCCTGGCTCAAGAGCAATAGGCAACTACAAAGTTTGCATGTATATTACGACCGTTTCCATTGGGGCTCAAGTTCATGGGATTATTACTTTATCAATCTCATTACATCATTTCCTATAGTATACTAGACACTTCCTATAGCACTTCCTATAGTATACTATATACTTCCTATAATATACTAGACACTTCCTATAGTGTACTAGACACTTGCTGTAATATACTAGACACCTGTTACATAGCTCCTTTAAAAGCATAAAAGAGGAATAAGAGGAAGAAATTGTCCCTTAGACATGCACATAATTAGGTCACCTCCTTTGTGTAGGAGTCTGTGAAAATAACTGAATGCACTCATACAATGAATAATATTATATTAAAATACAAGGCTGAATTACCAGTGCCACTGCATATAATTATAGTAGTATTGGAGGGACCACTATCTGGCACCAGTAGCCCAGTGCACCACACACTGTGACTAGCAGTGTTGGGGTGACCACTATCTGGCACTAGTGGCCCAGTGCACTACACACAGTGACTAGCAGTGTTGAGGTGACTATTGATTGTCTGGCACCAGTAGTCCAGTGCACCATATACAGACTAGCAGTGTCAGCAAGGCTATTGACGAGGGAAACATGCCATGCTTTAAAGTATCACCCAGGCTTTTAATGAGGGAAGATGCCATGCTTTAAAGTATCACCCGGGATTTTGATGAGGGAAACATGCCATTCTTTGAAGTATAGGTTATTCAAAAACAAGGATCCGAAGCTTTGAAAACTGTGTGTTTAATGCATAACAATAAATACATACAGAATAACAACAACGAAGATGACGTTCATGGGAGAATCCAGAGACACAAGGCATTGGGTGACGATGAGCAATGCATGCTCTAAATACCCTGCGCACATTCAATACAATCTTATGTTCCTATCAGCTTAGCTATCCTCCTTTCTTTTTCCACCGAATATTCAAAGAGATGCGCGATTCTGATTGCTCTCTGGGCAGTTTTATCTTTGTTATATGTTTGAGGCACAGAGCGATGTCCTGCTGGTCGAGGCTCCTTGCTGTAGAACAGAGCAATGTCCTGCAGGTCAAGGCTCCTTGCTGCAGAACAGAGAAATATCCTGCAGGTCAAGGCTCTTGCTGCAGGACAGAGTGATGTTCTGCAGGTCAAGGCTCCTTGCTGCTCCACTAGTGCTCACAAGTGACTAATAACCAACTGTGCTACATTTTGCTAATGGAGAAACAGCACGGCAATCATGCAATTTCCACACACCTCTCCTCCTCCCCACCTCACTCTCCTCCCCATTCCCCTTTCCTCTCCTCTACACTCCACACACCTCTCCTCCTACCCACCTCACTCTCCTCTCCATTCCCCTTTCCTCTCCTCCTCACTCCACACACCTCTCCTTCTCCATCCAGATCTCAGGTTCTTAACAGCCGAGTATGTCATGTGCCTACATGTAGCTTCACTGAAAACAAATATTTGTTTCAAGTTTAATACAAAACAAAGTATAACCTTGCATCACTGGGGCCTTTGTAAGACTTAGATTGTTTTAGCATCAACACGTGCTAGTATGAGTCTGAGCATGTGCTACTATGAGTCTGAACACGTGCTACTATGAGTGTGAGCAAGTGCTTCAATAAGTCTGAGCATGTGCTACTATGACTCTGAGCATGCGCTACTATGACTCTGAGCATGTGCTACTATGACTCTGAGCATGTGCTACTATGAGTCTGAACACGTGCTACTATGAGTGTGAGCAAGTGCTTCAATAAGTCTGAGCATGTGCTACTATGAGTCTGAACACGTGCTACTATGAGTGTGAGCAAGTGCTTCAACAAGTCTGAGCATGTGCTACTATGACTATGAGCATGCGCTATTATGACTCCGAGCATGTGCTAATGACTCGGAGCATGTGCTACTATGACTCTGAGCATGTGCTACTATGAGTCTGATCACGTGCTACTATGAGTGCGAGCAAGTGCTTCAGTAAGTCTGAGCATGTGCTACTATGACTCTGAGCATGTGCTACTATGAGTCTGAGCACGTGTCTGAGTATGTGCTACTATGACTCTGAACACGTGCTATATACTATGAGTCTGAACACATGCTACTATGAGTGTGAGCAAGTGCTTCAATAAGTCTGAGCATGTGCTAATATGAGTCTCAACACATGCTACTATGAGTGTGAGCATGTGCTACTATGAGTCTGAGCATGTGCTACTATGAGTCTGAGCATGTGCTACATGAGTCCAAGCATATGCTACTATGAGTGTGAGAAAATGCTATGAGCATGTGCTACTATGAGTCTGAACATGTGCTACTATGAGTCTGAGCATGTGCTACTATGAGTCTGAGCATGAGCTACTTTGAGTCTAAGCATGTGTATAAGCCCGAGCATGTGCTGAGTCTGATATGAGTCTGCACATGTATGAGTCTGAGCATATGAGTATGAGCACGGGCAACACTTTCCTATGAACGTGCTGATTTCACTATTTATCTCTGCACTTGCTATTGCAGGTTGGTAAGACACTAGCATATTGATGCACACCAAAGTTTATTTGTTTATTTATTTTAGATTTTTTATTTTAATTATTTATTTATTTGTTTATAAAATATTATTTCTTCCTTTCTTGTAGGAAAAGGCCACAAAGCTACCGTAGGTGTAAATTTCACCAAACCATTCACAAACTTAATTGAAAAGCAATGCACTGAGTTATGAAAATGCCTATTATGGACTGCTCTAATTGCTTCCACACTTGAGGAAGAAGAGATGTCAGATATATGGATTTGTTGCTGTGAGTTTTGTTGCCAGCATCACCTCATTGTGGCATCAGCTATTAAGAATAAAATCTGTCTGCATCACCTCGAGCTGGAAGCAAGAATCTCCCACCATTTTATTGTGATTCATTCAGCAGTCGACTGGGCATGTGCAGGGGGAAATTGATAACTAGTACTGTGTTTCATGAGTGAAGCAATCTCCAAACACTGTATGAACACCACACTGGGTTGAGACAAGTCGAAGTAGGTTGACAAGAGCTATATGGAGATATACACTGGACCAACATCACATTGGGTTAATTAAGACAGGTTGAAGTAGGCTGACAATAGCTCTATGGGGGCACACACTGGGCCAACATCACGCTGGGTTGAGGCAGTTTGAAGTATGTTGACAAGAGACACACACTGGACCAACACCATACTGGGTTGAGGAAGGTTGGAGTAGGTCGAGAATGCATTAAAAATAATAGCTCTTTTGGAGGGTGGTAGGCACCCGATCAAAGTTAAAGGAGGTGGTGTATACATGTGAAGTTATGATAAAGAAGACAGGATAAAGCCATAAAATCCTTGTTTCAGAGTTCTTGTCCACTTCACTAGCTAGAAATATGATAGTACTAGGATTATGCCAGGGCTAGGACTAGGGCTAGGGTTATGGCCATGGGCTAGGGATAGGATTATGCCAGGGCTTGGGTTATGGATAGCATTAGGGCTAGGGTTAGGGATAGGGTTATGCCAGGGTTAGCGTTAGAGCTAAGGTTATGCCAGAGTTAAGGTTATGACCAATAGCTAGAGCTTAGGATTAGAATTATGCCAAGGCTGGGGCTGGTTGGCCAGGAGCTAGGTTATGGCTAGGGCTAGTGTTATGGCCATGGTTTAGGGCTAGGATTATGCCAGGGCTTGGTCTAGGACTAGATAAGCAACAACCTTGAACATCCTGGGACTGTGCCAGCACTACTGGGCCACCCTGTAACTGTTAATATTTGATGCATTTAAATCAGAATTGATATCCTGCCAGAAGCCAAGTGAGTGAGTGAGGGAAGAGCTATAGCATTTCTCAACAGCAATTCACCCACACTGAAACCAGGCACTGTTCCTCGTTTTAATTTAAAGCAAAAGGAAAATTAAAACAAGGAACAAACTGGTTTCAGTGCCAGGGAAACAGTTGCTGACAAATTTCTGTGTAATAGTGTCATTGGGCGATCCCCTGGGCCCTATGTGTAATACTAGACTCATATTTAGTAGCACATGCAACGTCAAAAATTACAATAGAGCATGCAGTAAGTGCCCTCCATGATACAAGCACCATTTCCGGTGATCTAGAATTAGGTAAAGGTGCATATAGCAAGTGCATAGTTCATAGATTTTTTTGAAATCTCGAGTGGAGCTGGCGAGAAAGGTTGTAGTTGGTAGACTTGGAGTGATGGGGCAAAGTCGATGACTTGGAAGTCTTAGAGAACTTAATTAAGACCAGCCTTTGCGTAATTTACATTTCTATATAGTGCACATCTATGTATTGTGACAAATGTCTTCCCACTCACAAACACACTCACAACACACACCCATGTGCACAGTCACACACACACAAACTCAAACACTATGTACCTACACACACACACAACACCACACACACAAACAAACACCCATGTACAATTCACTCACAAACACTCCACACCATCCCCACCTCACACACACACACACACACACAAACACACTAACAGAGAGAGAGAGTATTCTTGAATAATTCTACACAAGAACTGTATGCATTAGTAATCACAAACTTGATGGTGGGCACTCGAGGTTTGCTGCCCCAGGCTAGGTGAAGCACACACAAGTTTGAACTTGGGGGGGGGGGGGGGGGGGGGGGGGAGGAGAACTAGAGCAACTTCACACAGACTAGGGGGGAACTAGAGACATAGCTTGACAGAGGAACTAGAATAGCTTGACACAGACTTGTGTGGAACTAGAGTAGCTTGACACAGACTTGGGAGGAACTAGAGTAGCTTGACACAGATTTGGAGGGAACTAGAGGAGCTTGACACAGACTTGGGGGGAACTAGAGTAGATTGACATAGACTTGGGAGGAACTAGAGTAGCTTGACACAGATTTGTGAGGAACTAGAGTAGCTTGACACAGACTTGGGGGGAACTAGAGGAGCTTGACACAGACTAGGGGGGAACTAGAGTAGCTTGTCACAGACTTGGGTGGAACTAGAGTAGCTTGACAAAGACTTGGGGAGAACTAGAGTAGCTCACACATACTTGGGGAGAACTAGAGTAGCTTGACACAGACTTGGGGGGAACTAGAGTAGACTTGGGAACTAGAGAAGCTGACACAGACTTTGGGAGAACTAGAGTAGCTGACACATATTTGGGGGAAACTAGAGTAGCTTGACACACACTTAGGGAGAACTAGAGTATCTTGACATGGACTAGGAGCTGGAACAGCCAAAAACCCTTCACATGCACCATGTAGTAATTGCTGTACCCAACATAACCATAGCAACGACCCCACCCCTGACACAACCATCCCTGACACATCCAGGAACCACACAAAGTCCCTGTCATGAACTAGAACCATAGAATGAGATTTCCTGGTGATCTTATATGGCTTTGTGTTGACTTTGGAATGCAATACAAACAAATATTATCACAGCTGCAGGTGAGAGATCCCAGATACCAAGCAGCATCGTCCAAGGGGAAACACCACCTCATTACTCAAAGATTGCATTTGCAGATAATATCTGAAGAACTAATATTATTCACAATATGTAACCCAATGACTTGACACACTAAACAACACACTGGGGTGAGAGTTCTCTAGATAACACTTGCAATCAGTGTTCTCCTGCTTGAGGTGCTTCACCTAGAGATAACACACCAGCAGTCAGTGTTCTCCTGCTTGAGGTGCTTCACCTAGAGATAACACACCAGCAGTCAGTTTTCTCCTATTTGAGGTGCTTCAATTAGAGATAACACCTCAGCAGTCTGGTTCATTGTGGGCTTTATGCTAGGTGGGAAATTAAAAAAATTCATTTTGGCCAGTGAGGTCAAACATGTGTATATAACCTTACACATGCTCCGGATGGGGGGGGGGGGGGGGGGGGGGGGGACGGGAGGGCGGTAAATCCCTTCATCCGTATGAAAACAGGGAGAAGGATATTCATTATCTACTCTTCAACTCACTCCTAACCTCGTATTTTGTCACCCTGGCTATATACCTTGAAATTAATAGGAGGTAGGAATGTCTCTGGACTCCACTTTTGGTGGGGGACAAAAGATATTGTTTCGAAAGTGACAGAACTAAAGGTCAAGGTCAAGATATATATAAAATGATCAAGGTCAAGGTACATATAGAGGTCAAGGTACATACCAAAGTTCGTGGTGCATAACAAAGGTCAAGGCATATACATACAAAAGGTCAAGTAATACTCAGCGTGGGGTATAGGAGGGAAATTTCCAGAACCGGCGCTTTCCTAATTAGTCTTGGTTTAGCGGCTAATGAATATGCTTGCTGTAGAACAGGGTTTCCTCTAGCCACGATAACAATGGCAGCAATCAGAAACTACAACTACAAATAGTTCAGGCACACAAGGACTCAACTTTGGCTGCATGTACTTTAGCATATCAAAAGAGAGCACACAGAGATATCTATCATTTGAGCTACATATCAAGTTCATACAGTCAAGGGTGCAGAATCTATGGAGCTCCAAAGTCAACACCCCAACAAAATTAGTGTTTGTGTGTTAGCTATTAATTAGACCCCCTTCACATGAACATAGTCCACTTAAATAAAAATATATATCTCCATTTGTTTCTACAGCTCTATCAATCACAGTTATTCAAGACTTGATGCTTGCAATATCATCTAAATTAAAAACTTGACCCCTAACATTCCTTCCTGACCTTATTGCCATGGCTTCATAATTATAATAAGTATAGAAATTAAGGAAATAGAAAAAAATTCTATCTTTGCCAAACTGTACTATAAGCAAGGAAAAACCATCTGGCTGACATTGAAAGTGATTAATGCAGGGTTTTTTTTAAATTGATTTAAAAATAATTATTTTTCGGGCTTAACTCTTGCATCGTGGGGTAGCATAGATTTATAAGCAGGAATTACTGCTTCTGTAGAAGCTAGCTAATCCTATATAGTGCCTATGGGCTGCACATGGCTCAAGTAAGTTGCTTTCCTAGACTGCAATTGCAGCGTCCCAGAGAGCACATCATAAAGAGCCTGCATGTCCTCACTGTAGCTCTCTATCTGGCTCTGTTGGATTAGAGCGTCCATTTTGCTGATGGAGTTGGCTACACCTGAAGCCCTCACATAAGGTTGATAGTAGGATGTTCAGCAATGTTGAGTACGTTGAGAATAGCTGGTGGACATATTGTTGGCACCTGAGCCAAACTCTGCTAAAGATAACAAATATAATGGTTAATATAGTTACTGCAACTGCCGTGTGCCCTTTGAACTATTGATGGAGTTGGCTACACCTGAAGCCCTCACATAAGGTTGATAGTAGGATGTTCAGCAATGTTGAGTACATTGAGAATAGCTGGTGGACATATTGTTGGCACCTGAGCCAAACTCTGCTAAAGATAACAAATATAATGGTTAATATAGTTACTGCAACTGCCGTGTGTCCTTTGAACTATATAGTACCTACCCGGTTATTCATAATAATCGAGTATGCATTAATAGTGTTCACGACATACATACATAAATAATGATACAGTACACCCACAACAGGCTTGCGGGTTGTTCTCATTATATAAAAATGGCATTTCAAAAAAGTTGCACTTTTCATAATGTCTAAGAAAGAAATGCAGAAAGAGAGAAAGAATTAATTATTTATTTATGTATGTATTATTAGTTATTGGTTATGTATTCTAGTTATATATAATAGTAAATATGTTTGTTAATTGGTTAGTTATTATGTTTGTATAAAAGAAAGCAAGAAGAAATAAAGCATCATCATTTGGTTAATTACATAAGTGCTGGTTTAAATAGTTTTCGTAATGAATGCAAAATATGATCTTACATCCCTATATATATACCCACCTGGAAGCACTGAGATACCTTGTGATCACACAGAGAAAGAGCACTGATTATAATATACCCAAGCCACTGCATTGCTGATTGTCTTACATCGATCTAAGATCAATCGTATAGTTTCATAGTGGTTAATGGGAGGTTATCTTGTTTTTTGAATCCATGTTCTGTACAAAGAAACGACGGCTATGTATTTTGTTTGGGTTCCTAGTATATACTGCCTGTCATCATCAATAATGGGTTCCTATAGTTATCAGTTGTAAACTTTTTTTATGTTCCCACCTTTACTCGAGGTTTTTCATAATTCTATGATAATAATTATTTTGAAAGTGATAATACCTGGATGAATGTATAATAGTGAGTTTGACTACTAATAAAAGATACACTGTTGAAAAGATGATTGTTCATGAATGAATTGTTTTTCCCCCAGTGAGAGTAAGAAATTAGAAATTCCGTCATGTTAGCTTGGCAATTGCAGGAGAGCTTTTATTGACATGAGAAGAGAGCCATTCCAAGTTTGTGATTTCTGGCAGTGGACCCACCTCTTGACTAATCAGCCAGGAAATGGTGAGGGTATGAAGGAAGTTCAGCTCGTGGAAGAGATTGTCTTGGAGATATAGGTGATACGATTACAATTTTGAAAATATCTGATACTAAGTTGAGGGACAGTGAAACAGTTGCTTGAGTTTGTCTCTTCTGCTGCTGGAATTGTGCAGTTACAGTAGGTGGGTGACAGCTGTAGAAATTACAGTGATGTGCAAGTGAAATCATGTACACAACCAGATCATATGGCTCTAATTTGTATTTCTTACCATTTTGTAGAGGTCAAGTAGAGTCCCAGAGAGCACATCATAAAGAGCCTGCATGTCCTCACTGTAGCTCTCTATCTGGCTGTGCTGGATTAGCCTCAGATATCAGATAAGCGTCCATTTTGCCGATGGAGTTGGCTACAGCTGGAAGCCCTCGGTCAAGGTTGATAGTAGGGTGTTCGGCAATGTTGAGCGCGCTGAGAATAGCTGGTGGACATATTGTTGGCACCTGAGCCAAACTCTGCTAAAGATAACAAATATAATGGTTAATATAGTTACTGCAACTGCCGTGTGCCCTTTGAACTATATAGTACCTACCCGGTTATTCATAATAATCGAGTATGCATTAATAGTGTTCACGACATACATACATAAATAATGATACAGTACACCCACAACAGGCTTGCGGGTTGTTCTCATTATATAAAAATGGCATTTCAAAAAAGTTGCACTTTTCATAATGTCTAAGAAAGAAATGCAGAAAGAAAGAAAACAAGGGAGAGAAAGAATTAATAATTTATTTATGTATGTATTATTAGTTATTGGTTATGTATTCTAGTTATATATAATAGTAAATATGTTTGTTAATTGGTTAGTTATTATGTTTGTATAAAAGAAAGCAAGAAGAAATAAAGCATCATCATTTGGTTAATTACATAAGTGCTGGTTTAAATAGTTTTCGTAATGAATGCAAAATATGATCTTACATCCCTATATATATACCCACCTGGAAGCACTGAGATACCTTGTGATCACACAGAGAAAGAGCACTGATTATAATATACCCAAGCTACTGCATTGCTGATTGTCTTACATCGATCTAAGATCAATCGTATAGTTTCATAGTGGTTAATGGGAGGTTATCTTGTTTTTTGAATCCATGTTCTGTACAAAGAAACGACGGCTATGTATTTTGTTTGGGTTCCTAGTATATACTGCCTGTCATCATCAATAATGGGTTCCTATAGTTATCAGTTGTAAACTTTTTTTATGTTCCCACCTTTACTCGAGGTTTTTCATAATTCTATGATAATAATTATTTTGAAAGTGATAATACCTGGATGAATGTATAATAGTGAGTTTGACTACTAATAAAAGATACACTGTTGAAAAGATGATTGTTCATGAATGAATTGTTTTTTCCCCAGTGAGAGTAAGAAATTAGAAATTCCGTCATGTTAGCTTGGCAATTGCAGGAGAGCTTTTATTGACATGAGAAGAGAGCCATTCCAAGTTTGTGATTTCTGGCAGTGGACCCACCTCTTGACTAATCAGCCAGGAAATGGTGAGGGTATGAAGGAAGTTCAGCTCGTGGAAGAGATTGTCTTGGAGATATAGGTGATACGATTACAATTTTGAAAATATCTGATACTAAGTTGAGGGACAGTGAAACAGTTGCTTGAGTTTGTCTCTTCTGCTGCTGGAATTGTGCAGTTACAGTAGGTGGGTGACAGCTGTAGAAATTACAGTGATGTGCAAGTGAAATCATGTACACAACCAGATCATATGGCTCTAATTTGTGTTTCTTACCACTTTATAGAGGTCAAGTAGAGTCCCAGAGAGCACATCATAAAGAGCCTGCATGTCCTCACTGTAGCTCTCTATCTGGCTGTGCTGTATTAGCCTCAGATAAGCGTCCATTTTGCCGATGGAGTTGGCTACAGCTGGAAGCCCTCGGTCAAGGTTGATAGTAGGGTGTTCGGCAATGTTGAGCGCGCTGAGAATAGCTGGTGGACATATTGTTGGCACCTGAGCCAAACTCTGCCAAAGGTAATAAATATAATGAGTGCAACTGCAATAGTAAATTTAGTCATCGTGTGCCCTTTGAACTTTTACCTACCCGCAAGACTCAGTCTCACAATGAGAGACCTTCCCTTCTGGAATGAAGCTATAGCTGTGGCTTTCTGTAGCGTGGAGGTAAGTAAGCAGTCGTAAGGCGCATATGGCAACGTCGGGGGAGCTGTTGTTTCTGCAGCAGTGGATGCTGTGGGTGCTGAATAGACTGAAGAAAGTGTATCGTTAACAGTGCGAAGGAAAAGTAGAATTGATTCATGATTGATGTGGTGCCTGCTAACTATGACTAGTGTTAGGAGTAGTGCAGTGTTTTTTTTAAATTTTGATGTTTCTTAAAATCTACATCTTTTTGTTTCTTTTTATATACCCCTAAAAAATGTAGGTTGATGTTGCAATGTCATCTAAATTCAAGAAATGTTGTAACTAGACCTCTAACTTCCCTCCTGACCTTATTGCCATAGGTTCAGCATCTGAAATTGCAACAAAATTCTATCTTTTACCAAACTGTACTATAAGCAAGCAAAAAACATCTGGTTGGCATTGAAAGTGCTTAGTGGGTGTGTGTTGTTGCTGTTGTTTATTGGGCTAAACTCTTAATCCAACGTGGGGAAGCATACAGGAATTTCTACTTCATTAAGCTAGCCAATCCTATATAGTGCCTATGGGCTGCACATGGCTCAAGTAAGTTGCTTTCCTAGACTGCAATTGTATGGTAAGAGAACGACATCAGCAGTTTCCCAGTTTCACTGCTCTTCATTATCTTTTCACTAAGTTTTATGTAATAACAGTCAGCTGTTTGTGTACAACTGCAATATTTTTTTACAGAAGCCACAACTGATATATTAAGCAACCCGAAACAGAAATATAGCTCCAGGACTCAAGTAAAATTAACCACCCTTCAAAGTAAGTCAACAGTATCAACCTGCTAGGGAGGTCCTATTTCTAACATCAGCTCACTTCTATCATCAATATCTACCACCTCACATTTCCTCAAAAGCTGTACAAACTTCCATCCCTCCACATCTCTCTCTCCTCTCTTTCTCTCTAACTCTCTCTCACCTCCTCATTAAAAGAAGCCTGGAAAGAGTTTGTAATGCAAACTCTGATCTACAGATATTATGTGAGGTCCCTGAACAGTAGCTATGCATAAATTTCATAAATCTCATGGGGTAATTTAATAACTACCATCTTGTAAAAAGCATAAAATACTTATGCTTGACCAAACATGTTCATAATAATCGAGTATACGTTAATAAATGTTCAAAACATACATGTACAAATAATCGTGCACTAAACCCTCAACTTGCTTGCTATCATTGTATAAAAATGGCACTTCAAAAAGATTGTACTTGTCATAATATACAAGAAAGAAGTGCAGAAACAAAGAAAAGATGGAAGGAAGAAAGAAAAAGGAAGGAAGAAAGTGAGAGAGAGAACGCAAGAAAGAAATGCATCATCAGTAAGTGTGTAAGTTCTGGTTGAAAAAGATTTGCATACAGAATATGTCACATCCCTACCAGCTACTTGGAAGCATTCAGATTCCTGATAATCATATATATATACACAGAAACAGCACTGATTATAATGTACCCTAGCTACTGCATTTCTGATTGTCCTACATGCTCTAAGATCAATCCTAAAGCATCATAGTGGTGAAAGTGGATTATCTTGTTTTTGTATCCATGTTCTGTACAAAGGCTATGTATTTTGTTTGTTTGTTTGGGTTCCTAATACTGCCTGTTATCATGAATAAGGGGTACCTATAGTTATCAGTTGTAATGTTCCCATCTTTATACTCAAAGAAGTTTTTCTACTGTTTTTATAATAGTTATTTTGAAATTGATAATACCTGGATGAATGTATAATAGTGAATTTGACATACGAAATTTGATAAAAGATATATTGTTGAAAAGATGATAGTTCATGAATGAATTGTTTTTTTTCCAGTGAGAGGAAGAAATTAGAAATTCCTTCATGTTAGCTTGGCAATTGCAGGAGAGCTTTTATTGACATGAGAAGAGAGCCACTCCAAGTTTGTGATTTCTGGCAGTGGACCCACCTCTTGACTTTCCAGCCAGGACATGGTGAGGGTATGAAGGAAGTTCAGCTCGTGGAAGATTGTCTTGGAAATATAGGTGATACGATTACAATTTTGAAAATATCTGATACTAAGTTGAGGGACAGTGAAACAGTTGCTTGAGTTTGTCTCTTCTGCTGCTGGAATTGTGCAGTTACAGTAGGTGGGTGACAGCTGTAGAAATTACAGTGTTGTGCAAGTGAAATCATGTACACAACCAGATCAGATGGCTCTAATTTGTGTTTCTTACCACTTTGTAGAGATCAAGTAGAGTCCCAGAGAGTACATCATAAAGAGCCTGCATGTCCTCACTGTAGCTCTCTATCTGGCTCTGCTGGATTAGCGTCAGATAAGCGTCAATTTTGCCGATGGAGTTGGCTACAGCTGGAAGCCCTCGGTCAAGGTTGATAGTAGGGTGTTCGGCAATGTTGAGCGCACTGAGAATAGCTGGTGGACATATTGTTGGCACCTGAGCCAAACTCTGCCAAAGGTAATAAATATAATGGTTAATATAGTGCAACTGCAATAGTATAGTCATCGTGTGCCCTTTGAACTTTTACCTACCCGCAAGAATCGGTCATTCAGTTCCCTCACAATGAGAGACCGTCCCTTCTGGAATGAAGCTATAGCTGTGGCTTTCTGTAATGTGGAGGTAAGTAAGCAGTCGTAAGGCGCATATGGCAACGTCTTGGTAGCTGTTGTTTCTGCAGCAGTGGATGCTGTGGGTGCCGAATAGACTGAAGAAAGTATCGTTAACAGTGCGAAGGTAAAGTAGAATTGATTCATGATTGATGAGGTGCCGCTAACTATGACTAGTGTTAGTAGTATTGCAGTGTTTTTTTGATATTTTGATGTTTCTTAAAATCTGCATCTTTTGGTTTCTTTATATACCTAGTAATGCGCCTAAAAAAATTTAGATTGATGTTGCAATATCATCTAAATTCAATGTTGTAACTTGACCCCTAACATTCCCTCTTGACCTTATATTGCCATGGCTTCAGCATATGAAATTGAGGAAATAACAACAAAATTCTATCTTTTACTATAAGCAAGCAAAAATCAGCTGGTTGGCATTTAGTGCGGGTGTGTTGTTGTTGTTTTATTATTATTATTAGAGTTTTACAGCACAAGCTGAAGGCTGGCCAGAATTAACTGGTAGCCATGAATGTATTGTTGGTGGTGTGAGGAACAAGCATGCAACTGTCACATGGGCATAAACAATGAAATGAGCATGGATTGTGTGGATTGAAATGCACAATGAAATGGTTCCAAAGTTCAATTTCACGTGTTTTTTTAGTGTTGGTGTCAAGTCAATGGGTAATAGTGAATTCCACAATCGAGGAAGCCGGTTGAAAAATAAATGTCTTGATTTATTCTTGGTCGATCTGGTATGGACCATTTTATGTCCTAATCTTGAGGAGCGACTGGAGAAAACTACATGTTCTGTGATGTTAAATGCTGCTGTTTTGTCCTTGTAGTTGGTAATGAAAAACATAACATCATTTAGTTCGAAGATGTACATCAGTGGCAGAAAATTCAGTGCTATTAATCGTTCTCTGTAATCTGAGAAGTAGTCATCTAGTATATATTTGGTTGCCCTGCGTTGTATTTTTTCCAAGCATTTTATATCCCTAATGAGATAAGGTCTCCAGAGCTTTGAACCGTACATAAGTTGTGATCTCACTAGAGCAGTGTATAGTTGTTTCTTGACACTTACTGGAATGTTCTTGCTGAAAGTTCTTCTTATCATGCCAAGCTTAGAATATGCTTTTGTAGTTATCATTGAATAATGATCAGTCCAGGAGAGATCACTGGAGATTATGATCCCAAGATCTTTGTGGCTTGAGCAAGTTGGAATAGTTTTCTGCATAGCTCTGTAGCTGGATATAATACTAGATTTCTTTTTGTTGAAGTGAACTAGTGTGAATTTGCTAGCATTGAATTTCAGTTGGCACTGATCACTCCAATCCAAAATGTTGTCGATCTCTGCTTGAAAGCACATGATGTCTCTTGGAACACGTATTTGACTAAAGCCATCTGCAAAACTAAACATCTTTGCAGAGAATGTAGCAGGTAGGTCATTCAAATAAATTATGAAGAGAATAGGTCCCAAGATGCTTCCTTGTGGGACACTGGATAGAACTGGCACCAGATTTGATGCACAGTTATTCACAACAGTACATTGGTATCTACCATGTAGGTATGCCTCAAACCATTTCGATAGATTTCCTGAAATCCCTGATGTTCTTAATTTGGACAGCAGCTCATTGTTGGGAATACTATCAAAAGCTTTACTTATATCTAGATAAATTGCATCAACCTGACTATTGTCATCCACTTTGGTAATGATATAATCAAGGAAGAGTAGTAACTGTTGAAATCTCCTTTTCAGGAATATCTTCATTACATGATTTTGTTGTACACTAACCTTTCCAGAACTTTTGACAGTGAACAAAGGAGCGATATAGGTCTGTAGTTTTAGATGTTTGATGTATCACCAGACTTGTAGATAGGGGTGATACGGTGGACCTTCCATTCATATGACAGGGGGGTAATTTCTGGGGGGGCTGGGGGGGCCATGGCCACCCCAACTTTTGGCCAAAACAAGTTTTCTAAGGGAGTTTTCGCAAGCTGTTGAAGGTGTCGACTAACAAGTTATAGCACATTCATAATTGTAATTGGTGTGAAATATGCTAGATAGAACAACACCATAGAACAACACCTAAAAACAACCACTTTGTTCCCTAATCGGTTCAATACATGTGACCAATTAGTGTATGTCAGGAATAACAGCCTGACAACTCAACCACCAAACAAGCCTCAGACCATACCATGGAATTAACACTTTAGGTGTGAGGATCATTTTAGCTGTTAGGCATTTATATAGTTCATGTATTTCATTGGTTCATTTTGATTTTGCCATGACAGCAGTGGGGTGCCTATATAAGTAAGCTCTCCACTGTTATGTTGAGTTCTAATGTGCTGTTAATCATTATTCGGAATACTAAGCAATATAAGAGTGAACCCTAACAGTGTAGCAGGCCTATATTGAGAAATTGCTAGTGCTTCTGCAGAGTGAATCATGCCTAAAAGACAAGCCTCCTTGTTAAGTTTTTGTCAAAGTCCAACTAAGAGACAAAGGGAGTCTGAGGAGAAGGCTGATGATCAAGCCCAAGGATCTGATAGCCAAGATGTACAGGTTGAAGAAAACCCAGAAGAATCTGAACAGGTACGTCTGTCATAATCCATCACATGATAACAACATTAAGCCTCTCAATTTTTATGTGGCATCTCAGCCTCTGATGTCAGTGAATCCTTATTAAACAATCATATAATAATTGACAGACCCTGTTGTTGTAGTTGTTTTTGCAAAATTAGACTTTGAGTCAAGCTACAAGTACTTTTGATATCTCTCAGGAGAAGCCAGTAGAATATCCCTGACTCTGGATACCCTTCCTCAAGTTCCACCAGCCAATCAACATCAAATACCCTAAAAGCAAGATGGGTCATCAACGAGCATTCCAACCAGCCTGGTACTCGCAATTTTCATGGCTGCATTATCTTCCAATTTCAGACACTATTATTTGCCACACTTGTGACACAGCCAATTTGAAGGGACTGCTTAAGCTGGATACAAGGTCTGAAACATCCTTCTTGTCTGATGGGTTCAGAAATTGGAAAAATGCTCTGTGTAAAAACAAGGGTTTCCATAAACACGAAAGCTCGCTATGTCACAAGCATGCAGTTTCTGTTAACTCAACCTTGTCATATTGATGAGCAGCTGAAGGAGCAGCTTAAGAGTCAGAAAGAGGAAAATAGGAACTGCCTCCTGAAAATCATTCAAACTGTATCCTATCTTGCCCGCCAGGGCATTGCCCTTCGTAAGGGCAAGCAAGAGGAGGAGTCAAATTTCAAGCAACTCCACCTTCTGCGAGCTGAAGATGATAAAGTGCTTCATAAATGGATTGAAAAGTCTTACGACAAGCATATCAGTCCAGATGCTCAGAATAAAATCTTAGAAATCATGGCTCTAAAAGTGCTTCATGGTATAGCAGCTGACATAGCTGAATCTGGATGTTACAGTATCTTGGCTGATGAGAGTACAGATGCGAGCAACATTGAACAACTTGTGATTTGCATACGTTGGGTGAATGAGGTGAGGAATATATTGGTCTGATGTCAGTTTCTCAGACCAATGCAGACACAATTGTTGCTTGCATAAAAGATGTGCTGCTACGCATGAATCTCAAAATTCAAGATCCCGTGGGCAATGTTATGACGGATGTTCGACCATGACAAAAAATGGGTGATGCACAAATCAAGAAACTGAATGAAAAATGTCTGCTAACACACTGCTATTGCCAATCGCTTAATCTTGCTGTCGGGGATACAATAAAAAATATTTCCCTGTTGAAAGACACGCTTGATGTGGCTTATGAAATTATTAAATTAATAAAGAAGAGTTAATAAAGAAGAGTCCAAAAAGAGAGGCAGTATTCCGCAGAAAGCAATCAGAAATTGTGGGGCAAATGGAACATGATCTCCATGTAGACAATATTGACTCACCAACTCCCCCGCCGCCGCTGCTCCCTCTCTCCTTTGCTCTCTCTCTCTTCTGAAGGAATGAACAGAGGGTTGGGAGAGGAACTGTCGGGGCCAAAAACAGATGGAGAAGATGGAAACTGGGCCCATGATAGTTAGAAAGAGGGAACTGGGCCATGATTGAAAATCCTCTGCCCAACAAGGTGGACTGTCCGAGCAGCATCACTGAGTGCAATTCTGAAAAATTATGGCACCCTCATGATCCTATGGGACTGGGCACAAGACCATGTCAAAGACTCTGAAATGAAGGCAAGAATAATTGGAGTGGAGACTAAAATGCAAACTTTTAGTTTCTTCTATGGTCTTCAGCTTGCCATTGTAGTACTTTCACATTCAGATAACCTCAGCACTTGCCATCAGAGGGCACAGCTATGTGCAGTGGATGCTCAAGCGAATGCCAAGCTATCTGTCACTGTCCTACGAGGAATACGATCAGACAGGGATGCAAGCCTCCATTGACAAAAGTAACTCAAGCTGCTGTGAAGTCGGAACTAAAAGAGCCTTCACTTCCATGTCACAGTAAGATGCCATCAAGGTATAGTGAGGGTAATGCTCAACATGAGCACCATACCAATGTAGAGAACTTTTACCGCCAAATCTATTTTGAGGCTGTGGATACTGTAGCTAGCTGCATTGAAGAGCGTTTTAATCAGAAGGACTACACCACATATGCAACCTGTGAGAAGGTCCTAGTGAAAGGAAGATTCGGGGAGCAAAATGTTGACGAACTATGTGAGTTCTACACTGAGTTTGACCCTGATACCTTAAGAATTCAGCTATCTATAATGGCAGAGTCCTATCATCGCAGTTTCAGTCAAGATGAAGGTGGTGGTGATACATTGCAAAATGTCGTTGATTTCCTAAAAAAGAACAAAAGCTTCTGGCCCCTCATACCAGAGGTCATGTCTTTGGTCAAGGTTGTTCTGGTTATGCCGGCAACTTATGCAAGCTCTGAATGAGCCTTCAGTGCGCTGAGAAGGGTGAAATCTTACCTTCGTACAACAATGTCGAACAACCGCCTCAATCATCTCATGACATGCACAGTGCATAGAGAGCTGGTGAAGGAACTGAGCCTCAAGCAAGTGACAAATGACTTTGTGGATAGAGTAGAGAGGCGCTCATCCATCTTCGGCCACTTTTCCATTTCTTAGTAGATGTGAATGATAGTATCTTTCTCTCTCTTAGATGTTAGTGCTAGTATACTGTTTGTCATCTGGTTATGTTATGTGTTCGGGTGATTACTAAATTGAAAATATTTTCAACACTAATTTACCCCAAAGTCTGTCAAATTACTCCTATTTTTCAAAATATCCTGGATGAGTATCTAGAGACTCCCCTAGCTTTAATACTGCTTTTGGCCCCCCCAACTTTCATATGGAAATTACCCCCCTGTATGAAAGACAGCACAGATCAAAACATTGATTGAACAGTTGGTGAACTGCATCACAAAGGGCAAGCGAACATGTTTTGAGAATTCTAGGACCAATTTCATCAATTCCCATCGCTTTGTTGGTGTCCAGAGAGGCAAGAGCGTAATAAATCTCAGTTGTAGAGAGTTTAATGTTAGAGATAAAAGTTATTGTGATTCCAGATGAAGGTGATAGGGAGGACCCCAAAGTGAATACAGAAGAAAAGTACTTATTGAAGAGATCGGTCTTTTCAACATCTGAAGTAACAGAGACTTCGTCTAGATACATTGTTTTCGGGAGAGATCGATGAGAAGACATACTCTTGAGGTAGCTGTAAATCTCTTGATTCTTTTTGTTGGCAAAGTTAGACACCAACTTGCTTTCCCATCTTACTTTGGCTCCCATGATAGTTGATTGAAGTTCAGAGTCAAAGGCATCAATTTTCTTTCTCAATTCATCCGAGTATTTACACTTATATCTGCGTCTTAGAGATCTTGCTTTGTTTATATTGTGACTGTTTTCTTTAGTGAACCACTTGGGATAGTTCTTTGCATTGATTCTTTTCATGGGTATAAAAAGATCCATAGCTTCACAAATATCTGCCCTTAGGTGTTCCCACATGTATTCCACATGGGCTATACATTGTACAGAAGTTGTAATCCAGAAGATAGTTAAACAAACCCTCCCCGTCTGAATAGTCAAACTTGTAGGTAGGACTTGGATGCATATGGCTTGGATTTGATGTTGAAATATTAACCATGACTCCGATTGTGGTCTAGTTAAGTCAACCCCGAGGTTTTCAATAAGATCAGGTGTGTTTGTTATTACCAAATCCAGAATGCCACCGAAGATATGTGTTGGATTCCAAACCAATTGAGAAAGGTTGAGTCTGAAGACTAGGTCACAGACTAGTCTTGAGGTGTAAGAGTTAGCCGTTAAGGTAAGCCAATTTATATCTGGCATTTTGAAATCACCAACAAGGACTAAAAATAGTTCCTCGATATATGTGTGTAGACAAGCATGGACATCGTCACCGGCATTAGGAGCAACATACATAGTATAAATGTTTTCTTACATTGAATTTCCACAGTGATCAACTCCAGACTCTGATGAGAATAAATTAACTTAGATGACATTGACTGTTTTTTGTTGTTGTTGTTGTTTATCAGGCTAAACTCTTAATCCAACGTTGAGAAGCATAGATTTATAAGAGGGAATTACTGCTTCTGTAGAAGCTAGCCAATCCTATTGCCTATGGACTGTACATGGCTCAAGTAAGTTGCCTTGCAATTGCATGCTGTCATGAACAGCCGGAACAGTTCATGTTAATGTATGTTGTAAGTAGCTCAGTAGTGATAATTATTGCTGTATCATGCCTGTGGTTTGTGGTTATCTTTATGATAACCACATTTGTAATGTTATTCATAGCTGTGACATGTGACTTGTGTGGAGTAGTGTGCTCTTGTTAACTCGAAGTTCTTTGTGTGCTGTTGTTCATTAGACTTGATGCTGTGCGTGTCTATCTACTGTTGCTTGCTATCTTTTATCGAATAAATATATTGTTAATTACCTCTATTTGAAACCCCACTTCCTGACATTTGGTGGCAGCGGTGGGATTCTTGTCCTCAGCATCTTGTCCTCAGCAGTTGTGACAGATCCTACAAGTTAAAAGGGAGTTTAGCTGCACTCAGTGAACTGCAGTTCATGTCCCAACGGAGTGAAACCAGAAGTGGACGAGGTTTTAAACAATTATTATCTATTCCTGAGATGGACGATGATATTCCAACTACCGCAGCTACAGCCACGGGCTTTCCAGGTGCTGGAACCAACCTTGAGAGCATAGTGGCTATGCTCCTAGACGATAGGAGAGCTATGCAAGCTAACGTGACAGCACTACTCGGAGCACTTACTACCGAGCAGGAAAGGAGCGAAGCTTTGAATGGGACACGACCCAGAGAGTCAAAGCCAAGTGAGAGTGATGTCAAGTTGCAAAAGCTTGGTGAGTCAGATGACATTGAAGCATACCTTACTACGTTTGAACGTGTAATGCAAGCGTATGAGGTCAAGCCAGAGCGATGGGCATACAAATTAGCACCGAACCTGACCAGGAAAGCACAGCAGGCTTATGTTGCCTTGTCCACAGCAGACGCTGGGAACTATGAAGCCACTAAGGCAGCAATCCTAAGGAGGTATGACATCAACCAGGAAACTCATCGACAGCATTTTAGGAGTGCGACTCCAATAGGTACTGAGACCTACAGGTAGCTAGCCATTCGAACCATGGACCTTCTTCAAAAGTGGATGAAGGATCATATGGGCTCAGTGCAGGAAGTTTTAGAGCAGATGGCAATAGAACAGCTAACCAGCAAGCTACCACAAGATGTATATGTTTGGGTGTGCGAGAAGAAGCCCAAAACTGTTCTTGAGGCAGGAGAGCTCGCAGACGACTATGCTTTAGTGAGAAAGCAAGTAAAGAGTGGGACCCAGCCTCCAAGGGCTGAAAGTGCACGAACTGATGGAATGGCCACATGCCTTTACTGTCACAAGAGAGGTCATCTTGCTAAAGACTGCAGGAAAGCAATTGCTGACAGGGCAAGAGAAAGTGGAGGGCTCAAGCCGAGAACAGAGAAGAGCAAACTGCGTTGCTACAACTGTCACGAGTTGGGACACATAGCTGCCAATTGCCCGAGCAAGCAAGCATTTTTCACTGAAGTAGTGTACATGAATGAGCAAGAAATGACCAAACAACACCCCGTGATGGATCCCAGGATTTTAAGGTCAGGGACTCTGGATGGGAGAAATGTGAGGGGTATCCTTCTGGATACTGGCTGTGCCAGAACGATGGTACGCAAGGAGCTTGTCTCCAACATGGAGGAGACAGGCAAGATTCCCGTACGATGTGCACATGGAGACACCAAGGTTTACCCACCGACTACTGTGCGAGTTGGGATTGCCGGGCTGAGTACAATGTGGAAGCAGCGCTTTCAGAAAATTTGCCAGTTCCTGTGCTTCTAGGACGAGATGTGCTTCTAGGACGAGATGTCCTTTGTCTGATGGACATGCTCCAGGGAAGCCAGATGGGTGGACTACCTGCCAATACCCATGAAGAGGAGGCCATGACTGTGATCACACGTGCAAGAGCCAAATTGCTCAGAGAAGAAGAGACCATGCAAGCTGAGAACGAACAAGCAGAGGGAGTGGAGCCGAACTCATTGACCAAGGCAGATCAACCTTCAGAAGTCGACACAGCGTTGGATGAAGTAGATCAACCATCAGAAGTCGACACAGCGTTGGACGAAGTTCCAGGATCAAACTTTGATCAGGATATGTTCCACGATGCTAGGTGCCGAAAGAAGATGACACGAAGTGAGAAGAGGCAGCAGAGGAAGCAGTTCTCTGAAAGCAGAAGTAAACACCCACTGGACATTGATGTAAGTGGGCTGCAACGCATGCAGCAGGACGATCCAAGTCTGGATGGCATTCGTGAGGCCATTCAAGCTAGATCTAGGCTGGAGACTACTGGATACTTTGAGGAGGGTGGGCTACTTTATCGCCCCAGGAAGCGTGATAATGGGGTTACATCGGACCAACTTATCCTGCCAGTTTCTTGCCGCAAATTAGTGCTCCAGCTAGCACATGAGATTCCCATGGCTGGTCACCTGGGACGGAAGAAGACTGCAGACCGGATATTGCAGCGGTTCTTTTGGCCTACTCTAATCCAGGATTTGAAGGAGTGGTGCCAGACATGTCCCGATTGCCAGAGGACGACGGCAGGGAGGAGGATGCGTGCGGCGCCCTCTACCGATCATTGAAGAGCCGTTTCAACGCATTGCAATGGACATCGTCGGACCTCTGCCTCGCAGCCGGAGTGGAAACAGGTACATACTTGTAATATGTGCCTATTCCTCGTTATCCTGAAGCCATACCCCTCAGATCCATAGAGGCTAAGTATGTAGCCGAGGAGCTTTTACTGTTTTTTAGCCGGGTTGGGATTCCCCGGGAAATCCTAACTGACCAGGGGACAAATTTTACGTCTAAACTATTAGCTGAGGTCTATAGCTTACTAAAGATCCACCCCATACAAACCACACCCTACCACCCTCAAACAGACGGGTTAGTGGAGCGGTTTAATGGGACTTTAAAGGCAATGCTCCGTAAGACAGTTACTGAGGAGGGTAAAGTACTGAGGAGGGTAAAGACTGGGACCGCCTCCTTCCGTACCTCTTATTTGCTTACCGCGAGGTCCCTCAAGCCTCAACAGGTTTCTCCCCCTTCGAGTTGTTGTATGGGAGACAGGTACGGGGCCCACTAGACATAATCAGAGAGTCATGGGTGGCTAGCAGACGATCCTCAGAGAGTGTGGTGTCCTATGTGGTCACTATACAAGAAAGGCTGGCCAAGATGTCGGAGCTAGCCAGGGAAAACTTGCACAATCACAGAAAGATCAGAAAAGGTGGTATGACCGCAATGTCAGGGAGAGGAAGTTTGAGGTGGGAGACAACGTATTGATCCTCCTACCATCTAGTACAAACAAGCTACTTGCACAGTGGTAGGGACCTTACCCTGTCAAGAAGGTCATCTCGCACGTAACCTATGAGATTGACATGTTTGACCATCACAAACGTCGCAGAATACTCCATGTGAACATGCTCCGGAGGTGGTTCCATCCTACAACCCAAAATGTGTGGATAGACGAGCAAGCAAATGAGCATGATGGGGGTGAAGACATCACCCTCTGGAAGGAAGATGCGAGGATCAGAAGACGCAATGGTGATGGGTGACCAACTGACTCCAGAACAGGGAGCTGATCTGCAATGTCTCCGACAAGAATTCGCTGGAATCATGGGAGATATTCCAGGGAGAACGAACTATGCAGAGCATGACATAGAGACAGGTTCAGCTCGTCCAATAAGGCTTCCCCCATACCGCCTGCCCCATGCTTACAGAGAGACTGTGAAGAAGGAGATAGCCGACATGCTGGAACATGGTATTATTGAACACTCCACCAGCAAATGGTCCTCACCCATTGTGTTGGTCAAAAAGACTGATGGCACATTGAGATTCTGTGTGGATTATCGGCGTTTGAATGGAATCTCAGAAGCAGACGCGTACCCTATGCCACGCATAGACGAGTTGATTGACCGTCTAGGACCAGCCAGGTACATTACAACCCTTGATTTGACCAAGGGATACTGACAGGTGCCTTTGACTGAGAGAGCACGAGTACGAAGTGCACCTTTTGGTCTCTACCAGTTTCGAGTCATGCCTTTTGGGCTGCAAGGTGCCCCAGCCACCTTTCAGCGGCTTATGGACAAAGTGATACACGGTCTGGACGACTTTGCTGCCTCCTATCTAGATGACCTAGTTATCTATAGCAAGACTTGGGAAGAACACCTTCAACACATCCGTCAAGTTCTACAGAGACTGCAGAGTGCGGGACTCATCATGAAGGTGCGCAAATGCCAGTTCGGGATGGAAATATGTGTGTACCTTGGCCATAGCGTTGGCAATGGGCTAGTATGTCCAGAAGCAAACAAGTTGAAGACAGTTGAATCCTTTCCAGTACCGACAACCAAGAAAGAGGTGCGAGCGTTCTTGGGTTTAACGGGTTACTACTGCCGGTTCATCCAGAACTTTGCCTCAGTTGCGGCTCCTCTCTCTGATCTCACTCGCAAGAACAGTCCCAATCAAGTACAGTGGTCACCTGATTGTGATAAGGCCTTTTGCACTCTCAAAAGATTTTTTCCGAGCCAGTTCTCAGGAGTCCTAATTTCGACAAGCCATTCGTTCTTCAAACTGACGCTTCCGATAGAGGACTAGGCGCGGTACTGAGTCAGATAGACAATGTAGAGGAACACCCAGTTGGTTATTTCAGCAGGAAGCTACTTCCACGTGAGGAGAAGTACTCCACTATTGAAAAAGAGTGTCTGGCCATTCGACTGGGAGTGGAGGCTTTCCGGGTCTACCTGCTGGGTAAAGCCTTCACCATCGAAACCGACCACCGTTCGCTCGAGTGGATGGAACGACTGAAAGAGAACAATAGCCGTCTCACCAGATGGAGTCTCACTCTCCAACCATATAAATTCACCGTCCGGTATCGTCGCGGACAAGAGAACAAAAATGCTGATGGCCTGTCTCGTTTCTTTTAATCCTACCGCGACATGAATGTCGCAGGATAAGGGGGAGGGAGTGTCATGAACAGCCGGAACAGTTCATGTTAATGTGTGTTGTAAGTAGCTCAGTAGTGATAATTATTGCTGTATCATGCCTGTGGTTTGTGGTTATCTATATGATAACCACATTTGTAATGTTATTCATAGCTGTGACATGTGACTTGTGTGGAGTAGTGTGCTCTTGTTAGACTCGAATTTCTTTGTGTGCTGTTCATTAGATTTGATGCTGTGCGTGTCTATCTACTGTTGCTTGCTATCTTTTATCGAATAAATATATTGTTAATTACCTCTATTTGAAACCCCACTTCCTGACACATGCTAAGAGAACGACATCAGCAGTTTCCCAGTTTCACCACTCTTCATTATCTTTTCATTAAGTTTTATGTAATAACAGTCAGCTGTTTGTGTACAACTGCAATATATTTTTTTAACAGAAGCCACAGCTGGTATATTAAGCAACCTTCATTAGAAACAAAAAATATAGCCATGTAAAAACTAATACCCTTTAAAGTAAGTCAACAATATCAACCTGCTATGGAGGTTCTATTTCTAACATCAGCTCTCTTCTATATTATCATCAACAGCTACTACCTCACATTCACTCAAAAGCTGTACAAACTTACTTGCATCCCTCCACCTCTCTCTCTCCTCTCTTTCTCTCTAACGCTGTTTCATCTTCATTGAAAGAAGCCTGAGTTTGTAATGCAAACTCTGATCTACAGATATTATGTGAGGTCCGTAGACAGTATAATTATAGCAATCGAGCCTATATGCATAAATTCCATAAATCTGATGGGAATTTAATAACTACAATCTTGTAAAAAGCATAGAATACTTATGCTTAACCAATGCTTTAACCAAACTTGTTCATAAAAATCGAGTCTGCATTAATAAATGTACATTGAATTATCTTTACTTGCAAGGGTGGTTATCATTTTATAAAAATGGCACTTCAAAAAGATTGTACTTATCATAATATCCAAGAAAGAAGTGCAGAAACAAAGAAAAGATGGAAGGAAGAAAGAAAGAAAAAAGGAAGAAAGAATGAAAGAAAGAATGAATGAAAGAAAGAAAAGCATCATCAGTCAGTTTTATAAGTGCTGGTTGAAAAAGTTTGCAAACTGAATATGGAATACCATCTCACATCCCTATATACCAAATACCTGGAAGCATTGAGATTCCTGGTAGCTAATCACACACAGAAAGAGCACTGATTATAATGTACCCAAGCTACTGAATGCTGATTGTCTTACATTCTCTGAGATCAATCCTAAAGCATGATAGTGGTGAAGTGGGATTATCTTTTTTTTTGTATCCATGTTCTGTACAAAGAGACTATGGCTATGTATTTTGTTTGTGTTCCTAGTACTGCCTGTCATCATCAATAATGGGTTCCTATAGTTATCAGTTGTAAACATTTTTATGTTCCCACCTTTACTCAAAGAAGTTTTTCTATTGTTTTTATAATTCTATGATAATGAAAGTGATAATACCTGGATGAATGTATAATAGTGAATTTGACATACTAATAAAAGATACAATGTTGAAAAGATGATTGTTCAATGAATGAATTGTTTTTTTCCAGTGAGAGGAAGAAATTAGAAATTCCTTCATGTTAGCTTGGCAATTGCAGGAGAGCTTTTATTGACATGAGAAGAGAGCCACTCCAACTTTGTGATTTCTGGCAGTGGACCACTTCTTGACTTTCCAGCTAGGAGATGGTGAGGGTATGAAGGAAGTTCAGTTCGTGTAAGATTGTCTTAGAGATGTGGCTGATACGATTACAATTTTCTTGAAAGTATCTGATTCTAAGTTGAGGGACAGTGAAACAGTTGCTTGAGTTTGTCTCTTCTGATGCTTGAATTGTGGTAGGTGGGTGACAGCTGTAGAAATTACAGTGATGTGCAAGTGAAATCATGTATATACACAACCAGATCAGATGGCTTTAATTTGTGTTTCTTACCACTTTGTAGAGGTCAAGTAGAGTCCCAGAGAGCACATCATAAAGAGCCTGCATGTCCTCACTGTAGCTCTCAATCTGGCTCTGCTGGATTAGCCTCAGATAAGTATCCATTTTGCCGATGGAGTTGGCTATACCTTGAAGCCCTCACTAGTAGGCTGTTCAGCAATATTGAGAATAGCTGGTGGACATATTGTTGGTACTTGAGCCAAACTCTGCCAAAGATAATAAATATAATGGTTAATATAGTTACTGCAACTGCAATAGTCTTTGTGTGCCCTTTGAACTTTTACCTACCCACAAGACTCGGTCATTCAGTTTCTTCACAATGAGAGACCGTCCCTTCTGGAATGAAGCTATAGCTGTGGATTCCTGCAATCTGGAGGTGAGTAAGCAGTTGTAGGGCACATTGGCAACATCTTGGGAGCTGTTGTTTCTGCAGCAGTGCATGCTTTGGTTGCTGAAAAGATGAAAAAAGTATCAGCGTCAAGGAAAAGTTGAATTGATTCATGATTATGTGGTGCTGCAAACTGTAATCTGGTGGTAGTGCAGTGTTTTTTAATCTTGAAGTTGCTTAGCTTTATATACCTAATAATGTGCTTTAAAAATGTAGTTTGATATTGCAATATCATCTAAATTTAAGAAATATTTTAACTTGGCCTCTAACATTCCCTCCTGACTTATTGCCATGGCTTCATATATTAAGGAAATAACAAAATTCTATGTTTTACCAACTGTACTAGAAGCTAGCAAGTAAACATCAGGTTGACTTTGAAAGTGCTTAGTGCGAGTTTGTTTTCAACTTTTTATCAATTCAATTTATCCGATTAAGTTATACATCCAACGTGGGGATGCATAGATATATAAGCAGGAATTACTGCTTCTGTAGAAACTAGCCAATCCTGACTGCAATTGCATGGTCAGAGAACGATATCAGCAGTCTCCCTGTTTTCTCACTCCTCTTCATTAGCTTTCCTTAAGTTTGATGTAATAACAGTCAGCTGGTTGTGTACAACTGCAACTTTTTTTACACAAGCCACAAAAGCAATCGCCACTAAAAACAGAAAATGAGACTACATTACACATGAAAAATTCACCACCTTTAACGAAAGTCAAAAGTATCAACCTGCCATGGAGGTCCTATTTCTAACACCACCTCACTTTTATCATCAATACCACCTCACTTCTCATCATCAAGCTGTACATCCTTCCTTACATCCCTCCACATATCTCTCTCTCCTCTCTTTTTTCTCACTCTTTCTCTCTCACTCTCTTTCTCTCTCACTCACTTTCTCATCTTCATTGAATGAAAGAAGCCAGGATAGAGTTTGTGATGTAAACTCTGATCTACAAATACTATGTGAGGTCACTGAATATTAGCAATTAATGCTATGCACAAATTCTATAAAGTTGTCTCTGATAGGAATTTTATAAATACCAACTGGTAAAAAGCATAGATACATATTCCTGACCAAACATGATCATAATAATTGAGTCTACATTAATAAATGTTCATAACTTACATGGATGAATAATCATACAATAAATTCACAACAGAAGGCTTGTTCTCATTATAAATTATACAAATAGCACTTTAAAAAAAAGTTGCACTTTTCATAATGTGCAAGAAAGAAAGAAGAAAGAAAGAATTACTTATTTAGTTGTATTAATTTGTCAGTTATTGTTGACGTATTCTAGTTATATATGTGGTTACTTAATTGGTTGGTTATTATTTTCGTATTTTTTGTTGTTTTTGTTGAGATGTTTCATAATAAAAACAAAGAAATAAAGTAACAGAGAAAAAAGAGAGACAGAAAGAAAGAGAGAGAAAAAGAAGGAAATAGTAAGAAAGTAAGAAGAAGTAAGACAGAAGGAAAGAAAACAAGAAGAAAGATAGAAAGTAAGTAAGAAGCAAAGAATGAAGATAGAAAATGCATAATCAGTCAGTTAATTACATAAGTGCTGGTTGAAAAAGTTTGCACACTTCTTATTGAATAGGAAATAGCATCTCACATCCTTCCTAATACCTGGATTCCTTGTGAACACTCAGAAAGAGCACTGAATTGTGATAAATAACTGATGCTATATGTGACAGAATTTGCGAAAACCCACCTAAACGGTGGAAAGCATTAATTGAGATATTGCCTTAATTTTTTTTTTTAAGACGATTTTTTGGTGTTTGTGCCAATGGCTATAACTGATTATAATATACCCAAGCCACTGCATTGCTGATTGTCTTACATGCTCTAAGATCAATCTATATCTATATATGTTCTGTACAAAGAGACAACAGTTATGGTTTTTGTTTTGGTTTACAGTGCCATTAATTATGTCATCAACAATAAAGGTTACCTATAGTTACAGTTGTAAAAAAACTTCTTTACTCAAATAAGTTTTTGTATTGTTTTTATAATTCTATAATAAACCTGGGTGAATGATTTTGACATATTAATAAGATATATTTGAAAAGATGATTGTCTGTGAATTTTTTTCCAGTGTGAGGAAGAAATAGAAATTCCTTCATGTTAGAATGGCAATTGTACGAGAGCTTTAATTAACATGCCACTGTGATTTCTGGTAATGGACTCACCTCTTGAACTTTCTGGGCAAGGAGAGCGCATGAAGCCCTCACACATATTTGATAGTCGGGTGTTCAGCAGCATTCAGTACACCTCGCATAGCATGTGGACATATTATTGGCATGTGAAACAGATATTGTCAAAAATAATAATTATATAGTAGTTATTATATTGCAGCTGCAATAATCTTTAGATGTGCACTGTGAACTTTTACCTACCCCGCCAACTCAGCTCACCAACAATGAGAGACCGTTCCTTCTGGAATAAAGCTGGGTTTTTTAACTGAGCAGTCTCAGGATGCCTTGTCCATGCTCATGCAGCTGTTTTTCCCCCCCAGCAGTTGATGATGTGAGTTCTGAATGGACTAAATAAAGCATCACTAACAGATAACTGACAGCATGAAGGCAAAATTGAATTGATTGATGTTTAATGTTGTGCCGCAAACTAGAATGATTTGATGTGGTGTCCCTCATCCTGATCATTTCCACCTGATGTTTCTACTACTTGCTTCTTACAACTTGAATACCAACTAGCTATATACCAGGAAGAAAATTTATTGTTTTGTTGAGTAATAGTAGAACGCTGACTACCCTGTGCGTAATCAATGGTTTAAACTTCATGTGCAGTTAACCATGAAGATATAGTAGAGTTAGTCTAATTATATTATATTAATTATTATTATTGTTGTTGTTATATTGTTATTCTTCTTCTTATTGTTGTTGTTGTTATTATTATTGAGATAAGGTTTAGCCTTATTTCTTTTTGTAGATGTTTAATTCCTACTTATGTTATCTATGGTAGAAGCTAGCTGCTATGGACTCTATATGACTAGAGTAGTTTACTGGAATTGTAAGGTCTACAACAATATTATTAGACTACCTTTTCAGGGGAAGGGTGATAAAAGTGTTATAAAATCTTGTGCTTCCGACTTTAGAGCTCCATAAATTCTGCACACTTTGGTCTGTGAACTTGATATTAGCTTAAAATATAGCTCTGTCTGTGTGCTCCATTTTGATACTAAACACCTTTGCATGCATTCCCAAGTTACAGGCAACAAAGTTGATGACCTCAAAACCTGCATGCCCAAATTCTCTGCAGTTCTAGCTCACAATTGGAAAGTGCTAGACAGTTGAAATTTGTAACCAGTGGTTAGAGGAAGCTCTACTCTACAAATCGTCATTATGCACTAAAACATTAATACATAGTCAAGCACGCAGGTGGATGCTTCCTATAGCTACTGGTACTAACGTACTTTCCAATTAGAAGCTGGAGACCCACAGAGAATTTGGGCACAGAAGTTTTGAGGCCACCAAACTTTGACTGCCTGTAGCATGGAAATGGTGCAATAGTTTTTAGTATCAAAAGCGAGCAAACAGAGAGAGCTATCTTTTGAGCATTATATTAAGTTCAGATAGTGAAGTGGGCAGAATCTACGGAGCTCTATAAAGTAGGAACCACAAGTTTTTATAACACTTTCTAAAATGATATCGTCCCCCCTTCAACTATAAATCTATCTAGATTTTTAACAAAACTTCACTTTGACTATAACAATGACTGGATTGCATTGGAAAACCTCAAACTATTGCTTAAATAAATCCTTGTTAGTGGGTAAAGAATATCATTTGGCTTTTTGAATACTCTTTAGTATTGTATAATACAAATTCGTATATTGTTAGGAATTTTTAGCATCACCATAATTATTGACATTAGTTCTATTTTACCGGCTTTCAATTCCTGCTTTTGTAGTTGTTTAATTGTTTATACACTGCATGTTATTAAAAGCTAGAAGCTGTCAAGTTTTTACAGCAGCTATGCGTACACCCGTTTTTATTCTCTAAATAGCGCACTTTAAATATAGGAAAGGGAAGTGTTTTGTTAAACTAGGGTTTCTGGCACTTAATTAGTTGGCTTCATTTACCCATTGAATTGTTTAAGCATTTATATGGACAAAAAAGTAATGCTCTACTACAAATTATAATAATTATTTCCCCAGTAATACAGAACTACTGGAATTTGGACTATTAAATATGAGGTTACAATGAAAAGAAATATTGAAGAGAATGAATAATTAGAATAGCAAAGTATTATGACGGTGAAGAAGTAAATGGTATGGGGGCAACAATGCCAGAGTCTGAGGCTGCCATGGAGCATCATACATACGTATGTCAATACATATATGCAATTTTCCAGGAGGTTGTAGAAGCAGAGTTGAAGAGGAACTTTAGAAGGCCAAGAACTGTTTGTCACAGAAATGGTTAATGGAACCTCTTCGGTGCAGTTGTAGCTTAACTTATAGGCACACTATAAAGCAACTAATACAAGAGTCCTTTCAAACTCCTCTATCTTCAGCTTTAGCCTGAAGGAACAATACTATTTGGAATATGTTCAAGTAAATCAATTTTTCATAGATAACTAGTGCTATGAAATTTAATGTGCCATAAAAATGTAGATTTCATCCCACCCAATTAATATTTTTTATGTAAAGGACATTTATTTAACTGTATCATTTTCAACAGATTACACAACACATTATGATGATGATGGAGACAGTTCGTAGCAGAGGGGCGTGAATTGCATAATGGCTGATGGTAATGCAAGTGAACTAGTTAATTCTTGTCACAATACAGGCAAATACATAACTACATCTGTGTATAAGGGGGTCAGGTTTTAATCAAGCACAACTCCTATGGAGTGAATAATTTACGTCTCTAATCAATGGGTGTGGCAAGCTTGATCAGAATTGAAGAACTATGGATCTCCAAATTTTCTTTGAAAAATTAAGTTGCTGCAGTCATGTTTTTTTGGTTTTGTCCAATGTCCACTTTAACTGAAACTCAACATTCTGCAATCCAGTTTAATACTCTGGTAAATCGATAAGAAATTAATGAGTGTTCTCACATGCGCAACATACCAGTAGTGTATAAACACTTGCTTTATGATAAGAAGTTATTAGCAGCAATTTGATGTAGGTTAACAATAGCTCTATGAGAGTACTCACTGACCTACATCACACCTGGTTCAGGCATCTATGGGGACACACACAGAGGATCAACACCACAGTGGGCTGAGACAGGTTGAAGTCGGTTCACAATGGCTTATTACACAGCTAATTAATGTGTTAGCTCATTGACATGTTAGAAGTTAAAAAGCTTCCATTGGGCTTCCTATATACAAGAAGCCAGATAATTGAGGAAAAGCCATACAAGGACAGTTCTAGTTTACAATGTCCAAATCTGATTTCAGCCCTAAAGTTGAAGTTTCAATGTTGGTTACTGGGAAATGTTGTTAGAGATTGATGTCAATTGCATGTCATATTTTTAATTCTCTTATTCAACCATCAGAGAATAACAATCATTACATGCAGCCAAGTATAATCAGTCCTTTGAGTTAAAAATTGAATCCTATATATAGAATGCTAGCTACAAGTCTAATCAATATGACTCCCAGCTGATAGGTGTCTATTATACTACAGTAATTATTAGGTCACAAGGAGCATGATAGTTATTCTACAATATTTGAATTCTGCATTTTTTAGTTCCATTTCAAGTTCCTGTGATAGGGAAGTGTGGTCATGATCTCAGAACCAAAAGTGGCTTATGTATTAGGACCAACAACTAGAAGGAGAATTTTCTAAATATATATTTTTTGTAACTCAACTCAACTTGATTACTACTCAGCTACATTAAATAAATTAGCCCCAATTACCAAGTATAGACCTTAAATTTATAAAGGATGTAGGCGCTGTTACAATTTTACTTAATCTCCAACCAATCATGGTGGAAGATTCATCAAGTCAATGTGCACCCTGACCTTTGACCTTCACCCTTAAGAATTGGGTGAGTCATTCCTTGAATCATAATTTGCCTAAAATCATTTTGCAAATATCTTGTCAAGCCGATTTTCTCAACTTTGATATTTGCCATTGAACTTTACCATAGCTTTTCAGAATTTAGTCAGCGTTGGTAAAGTTATAAAGAGTGTGACCGCCACCATTATGGATGGCATATTTAATCAATTCTTCTTGGAAAACTTAATCTTCCTTCTGAGTTTGGTAGAGATCAGTTGAGAGGTTTTGAAGGGGCCAAAAATAAGTATAAACCAATAAAGATACACTCCACAGACAGAGTCATCACAAACACTACATAACCACACATTGCTGTGGTCAAGGGAACCAGTAGCACATATTACACCTCTACAAGAAAACTCTCAAAAGTAATAATGGACTGTGCACAGCTACACTGAAAGTTAGCACAAAACAAGACCTCTTTCATGTATAAGAATCAACTCGTGTCGACTGAAGCCGCTAAGGCTTAGCTGATCATGAACCATTTGTTGTTAGAATTTTAAAAGCCAACTTGCTCACTGACTGGCCCAGTAAATTTAGATGTATTGTGGAAGCAGTGGAATGTCATAAAGAACCCAAGGATAGCTACCGTCCTCCCATTTCCCATGTATTTATAAAACAAACTACGTTAACAGAAGTAAAATTGAAAGATATCATAATTGTATATATATGCTATATCTACTGTACAATTTAATTAATTTACTCTTTATGACTCGAGCATGGTGTGCAGGATTCATAATGTGATTTCAGTTTGGGAGCATAATAACAAAATGTGTATATAGAAAGAAAGGAATACATCCACCTGTAATAACCCATTCAAGCAAGCTAGGTACCATGTTGTGGTTCAGAAGAGTGTCCTGCACCAAAGTTGAAATGACTCACTTTCTATGCCATAATTATTATAGTGCAAATGCCAGTAATGTGATGTGCAGTCCCAAACAACTACAACGAATTATATGCTTTAATCAATACAAAGCAGAGACAAGATGTTGGAAGCTGTCTATACCTTAGCACCTGTAATCTACCCTTTTGTTCATTCTGTATACTCTTCACCATCCTCCTTGTTCTGGGGTGACAAGTCCTTGCAATCAGCAGAAGGGGTGCAGCAGGGGGATCCCCTTGGCCCTCTCCTTTTCTGTCTTTCACTCCATCATAACTGTGCTCAGCTGTCATCGGAGTTGTGTGTAATGTTTCTAGATGACATTACTCTGGGGGGCTCAACGGAAGATATAATTCATGATCTAGAGCTCATTAAACAAACTGAAAAGATTGGGTTAATTTTGAACAACGACAAGTCTGAGATCATTTGCCATGATGCAGTTTCTAGAGGAACCATCTTATGCTCTCTCCCGGGAGCTCATGTGGTAGATCCCTCTGATGCCTGTCTCCTGGGTTCTCCACTGGGTAGTGTGGAGTCTGTCTCAACTGTTCTCAGGGAGAAAATCAATGCCCTTGAGGTCATGGGGGACAGACTCAGGTTCGTTTCTGCTCAGGATGCCTTAATCCTGCTGCGTAATGCATTTTCTATCCCTAAGCTTCTGTACACCCTCAGGACTTCTCCATGTTTTCTCTCTCCTGCCCTGATAGATTATGATGAGAGTCTCCAGTCAATTCTGAGTGGTATCACTAACATTAATTTCACTGAAGATGTCCGTTCTTGGTTGCAGGCCACTCTCCCTATTGGTGTAGGGGGTCTTTGGAATCAGGAGTGCAGTGCAGCTTGCTCCCTCTGCCTTCTTGGCCTCAGCTGCTGCCACTCATGACCTGGTCCAAGGCATCCTGCCACCTCAGTTGTTTTCACTCCCTGTCCCTTTTGTTGATAATGCCCTTTCAGCATGGTCTATGGGTCACGACACTCCCCCACCATCAGGTCTTGCGGCGTGCTTCCAGAAATCCTGGGATATGTGCAGGGTGTCAAAGTCCGTGGAATCTTTGTTACACAATGCACCTGACGATTTAGCTCGAGCCCGGCTTTTGGCCGTTTCCAAAAAAGAATCCGGTGCATGGCTAAATGCCCTCCCTATCTCGTCCCTGGGTTTGAGGATGGATGATGATACTATCAGGGTTGCCGTGGGTCTCCGCTTGGGCTCCACTTTGTGTCTCCCCCATAATTGCCAGCACTGTGGAACAGAAGTGGATCGCCTTGCTACACACGGTCTTAGCTGCAAGAGAAGTGAAGGACGTTTCTACCGTCATACCGCCATGAACGACATCATCTTCCGGGCATTGTCATCTGCCGGGGCCCCTTCCAGGTTGGAACCGTCGGGTCTCTTTCGTTCCGATGGGAAAAGACCTGATGGGGTAACCATGGTGCCATGGAAGAATGGCAAGCAACTGGTATGGGATGCAACCTGTCCAGATACATTTTCCCAGTCGTATCGGGGTGCAGCAGTGAGTGGTCCTGGAGCTGTGGCTGCTATGGCTGAGGGGGAAAAAGTGGCCAAGTATGCCAGCCTAGATCCTTGCCACTTTTTTGTGCCTGTGGCCATCGAGTCATTGGGGGTCATCGGGAACAGGTCGATGGCTTTCCTAAAGGAGCTCAGCCTCAGGATAAGGCAAAGAACTGGGGAGGTGAATGCCCGTGCTTACCTCCTTCAGCGTCTCTCAGTGGCAGTCCAGCGGGTGAATGCCTTGTCTGTTTTGGGGTCAGTCGGGAGTTGAACGTGTTAGCTTTTTAGTTATTTATTTAATTATTGTTAATTAGTTATTATTTCAGTATTATTTAGGTATTTTTGTAATTGATTATTATATAAGTATGTGTTAATTAGGTGCTAATGAACATGGTATGTTGTGTTTGCTGTTTGCTAAAAAAAATAAAATAATAATAATAATAATAATAAATACAAAGCTTGAAGCAATTTTCTTTCTCTTGACGGAGATGCTGGCATCAACAGTTTGAGGAAAACAACAACAGCAGCAACAACAAAAACCTCCCCCCAGAATGATTTTTTTCCTCAATTCCTACTAATTTGTATTTAATAAAGTATTTATATTTGCATGTCACACTCACTAAAATGATATAATCTGTATCATTTTAACACAAAGGTGTCTAATGATGCACTGCATGTTGCTATGTTATGATATTAAAACTGCGATATTTAATGTTGAAATATATTTTTCAATGTACAGAAATTTACTCGTATACAATTAATCAAAATACCAAACACGTTTTCAATTTTCAAACAATGAATGTAAGCTGTAGAAGGACTCCCGGTAATGTTTTTCAAATACTCTGCCATTAGTTTTACCTTCCCAGGACTTCAACCACATCAACTACTTGAAGCGTTGTATTTCAATGCCAGACATAGTTTATGTGAAGAAGACTGATGAGAAATTGACGTATTATACTATTAATATAGCATGCAGCTACAACTATGATCTAGAACTAGTAAAGAGAGAAAAGTGAGGAAATGACATCTCATGGATGTATTAATGATGTGTGCTGGAGCTACGTACTCAATGGCCTTCTTCAAAAGATAAGATTATGAGGCACCTGGCATGGCATTTTTGTAACACTGGCTGACCCTATATTTGAGTGGTCACTAACTAGTATGAGATTTCAAAACCTTAAAAAAAGAAGTCTGGATTTCAAACCAAAGATATCTTGATTTCAAAGGGGATTGGATTTCTACCAGGATTTTCTGAAATGTTGCAAAGGTTGTAATGTATTTTTGACTAGATGCTTTGACTAGATGCTTTAGCCTTCATCAGGAGTAATGAGATGCTAGACTCGTGTGAGCCTCCTATATACACACATTACAAAACCAGAACGACCAAACCAAAAAAGAAATAATAAATATAATAGTAAACAAATAAAACATGTATATATATAATAATACACTAATCAATTAAAATAAATATAATAATAATAAATGTAACGATAATAATTAAAAAAATGGGGGAAAAAAATAAATAATAATAATAATAATAATAATAATAATAATAAATAAAATAAATAAACACAGCAATAAATAAAAAATGTATATATATAAATAAACAAAATAATAATAACAAGAACAACAACAATAATAATAACAGACGAATCTGAATATATATAACTAGAATACAAATATTTTTGTCTAGTTTACTTATAATTAACAAGGATGAAGCCTCGCATTAAGACCAGGGAAGGATACAGGATAGTGGAGAGAGCCAGCAAAGTGTTCCTATCAGGGAGAATTCACCTGTCCTATAGAAGAAGCCGTGCCTTAATAGCTGTATGTTAAGATCTGGAAGCCAGAACCAGCACTGCGAAATGACTGTTAGGATTCAGACTCTTTGTAGGGAAGCAGCAAAGAAGACCACAGCAAATTCAAGCAGAAACATCATAAGAAGCTGGAGACACTTTTGGAAAGAAGGAGATTGAGAGAAGTTTAGAAGCTGGAGATATTTTTGAGATTGAGAGAAGTTATGTTTCAAACCCATGACTTCAACACATGAGTGGTGAATCTGACAGAGAAGAACCTTTCTCCAACTCAGGAAGAAGTGCTTGCTTTGAGTCTTAACTTTGTCCCTGCTCCAAAGAGTTTACCTTTGATAGGTGCCATAGCTGCAGTGGAAGAGATAGCCAGTAAGCAGGGGGACAACAAGGCATATGAGCTTCGAGTAAGATTATATGAAATTTTGAGAAGGGCAAGGAAACCAAAGGACAAGGTGATGAAGCAACAGCTTATTTGTATCATAAATGGTGTTTTCAGCCGATTTTGACCCCAAAACACTTCCTGCATGCCTTGAATCCTTAACAAAGGAAGTCAGTAAACTTCCACCCCCCAAAACATCAAAATAATTATCGTGAATTTTGTCTTCAAGATCTTGTATGTATATTATGTACAACATTTCTTCCCACACATAACTAGCCTACAGTTTGTCTGTTTGTCATAATTTTACTACCAGTAGACTCCAAACTGTAGAATCGGTAAACAAAGGTCAATGTTATAAACATGGTAGTGCACTTGCAATATCCAGGCAAACTGATCTGAGCCAGCAAGCAGATGTACATTTCATTATGAAGTGATCAGTTGGTTTCCTCAGAATTCAACTCTGATGACAATCAAACTATGCATGTGTATCAGTACATTTCCTCACCAGCTTATTCTTCTGAACTTCAACAAAAACCGGTGGTTTCCTCAGAAGCATGTTCTTAGTTAACAAAACTGAACTAAGCAGTGTCATCAACAACTGCACATTTTTGTCCCAAGAAGTGATCAGTTCGATTCCTCTGTAGTTTTCCTCTGTAGTTTACTCAAGCAACATCACCCATGTGTCTATGTACATGATATGCTTATCCACTTAAGTAATAAGCAGGGTAAAAATATTGATAGGCCAATTCTGTCTGCTATATCGAGTAAGTTCTTGGCTGCTATATGTACTGATTGTAAATAGACAAAAAAGATTGACTCGTCAAAAAAGAAATGAAACAGCAAAGTAGAAAGAAAATTTACAAGACCCTTTACCTATTAATATAATGCAGACCAATATATATTTGGAGGTAATAGATAAAGCATTTTTGTCTACAGGTGGTAAATTCTTGTCTATGTATCTTCCTACACGTAACTTTCTAGCATACGATATGTAGAACTATGTGATTGGTAAAAATCGTCACTACCATAAACACACTTCTCAATGGGATGCATGCCGTGCGTATGTAATCATCAGGTATTGTATACTGTTCTGTTTCATTTTTAGCAACTGCTTGTCCTTGAAGAACTGTGATTGCCTGACTTCAGGGATCTCTTTCCCATCTGAGATAAGTGGCAATAAAGTTAGGAATACAGTTAAGTTTGCTTAGAGTGCATAATCCTAAAGGAGGTAAAGGAAGCCCGACAGATTGATACGAATAAATCAAGAAATTTTTATAAAGAAATGAAAATTGCAGTAGCAGAAGGATAAGTATGCAACGAATGCTGAAGCAGAAAAATGCTTGATATTATATGACTATCACCCAGATAAGTTTAAGGTAGCCGCTCATACAAGATATATATACACGTCATCCCGAGGGGTATTTCAATAATCAAGAAAAGATGATTTGCATGTTTACTTTCTGAATACATATCACACTAATCCTGAGATTGAAAAAAAATCTGACATGCGTGTTTATTCTCTGATATATTTATTATTTAATCATGATCATGATCATGATCATCATCATCATCACCACAACCATCATCATCATCATCATCATCGTCGTCATCATCATCATCATCATCATCATCATCATCATCAATCATCATCATCACCATCATCACCATCATCACCACCACCACCACCACCACTACCATCATCATCATCATCATCATCATCACTTTTTTAGTCAAGCAGTCTAAAGTATACAACGTATTCATATATACACGGATACATCGATCATAAGTAGCTACCTGGTTTTGGCTGCAAATTATTTTGTCATAAGACTAAGTTTCTGAGGAAACCACCTGATCACATCTTAGTGGCCAAAAAATCAGTTACTTCTGGTTCAGCCGAGCCAGTCGATTTGTACTTTATTGTATTGAAGACCTTTTACCAATTCTTGCTGGATCGAGAAACAGATTAGTCGTTAGTTGTTGCACTGCATTAGGAATCTTCAGGTATTACAATTATAACAAATTGGCATATTGTATACAAGTAGTATATATGCACATATATACATATATACTGTACATATAATATATTATACATATATACTCTACATATATACATATATACTGTACATATATTCATATATTACAAACACGGGTGTGGGGGCAGTAGATGAAACAAGTGCGATTGTACAAGATCCAAAAAATTAAAAAAAATTTTTTTGGGAATGCTGGTGTGCTATCTTCACAGAGGATATAAGGTGAGAGCTCGAAATGTTTTTTACGGTCTCTGCTGGAGACACCATTTATGGTTACTAAGAAGCTGCCAAAGTGAGTTTTTGAGCCTGCATATCTTTTCCACCATTTTAAAACATGGGGTCAAAACCACTCCCAATACAAGATGAATTTTATGGTTTTTAACATTTTTTGGAGGGAAGCTGGTTTGCTATATACCTTGGTGAAGGATTCAAGGCACACTGAAAGTGCTCCTGTAGGTATAAAATGACTGAAACCAGAAGTCACCAAGGTTGTGTGTGTGTTTCTGGGTGTTTTTTAATAATGGAAGTCAACCGAATACAGGAAATGTGTGTAAACATGTACATATATATATACATACAAATACAGGAAGTGTGTGTATACATGTACATTATGTATACAAATACAAGAAGTGTGTATACATGTACATACAAACACAGGAAGTGTGTGTATACATGTGCATGTATATACTTACAAATACAGGAAATGTGTGCATATTATATATACAAATCCAGAAATTGTGTGTATACATGTACATATATATACATACACTTGCAGGAAGTGTGTGTATACATGTGCATGTATATACTTACAAATACAGGAAGTGTGTGTATACATGTACATATATACATACAAATACAGGAAGTGTGTGTATACATGTACATATATACATATATATATGCATATAATTCATGTACATGCAATATGTACTTAAACACATATACATATATACTTATATGCATATATTCATGTTCATTCAATATGTACATACATATATACATATATGTCCATGCATGTTCAATACATATACATGCATGTATACATGCATATATGCACAGTGTGGTTTCCAATGGGATCAATATTGGCTCGCAAGTATTTGAACCCATGGTAGGTTAAGAACAAGTCAATAATAATAATCACTTCGTAATAACGGTATATAGAGTTCTAATAATAATAATAATAATAATCACTAAGTAATAATGATGAATTTCTAATAATAGTAATAATGTTGGAGTTCTAATAATCACGGTAATAAATGATCACTAACTAATAAAGGTTAGAATTTAATAATCACTAACTGATTATGGTTAAGTGTTTAGTAATCACTAACTAATAATGGTTAAGAGAGTATTAATAGTAGAATAGCAGTGCATATGAACTGAAGAGTTCTCTCCTTGTCACTGCATTGATGTTTGGTTTCTCACAGTCTCTCTCTCTCTCTGTGTGTACATGTGTGTGTATGCATGTGTGTGTGTGTATGTGTCTGTGTGTGTGCAGCCCCCCTTGCATTTCTCTCCGACTATCTTTCCAAGCACAGGAAGATCCTGATCATCTATCCCATTGCTCTATTCTATGTGGCTATTGGTTTCCTAATATTGGCACAGAACCATCCTTTTGTATGACCTCTGAAACTTCAGTAACACTTACTCCATCTAATAACTGGCAATAAACCAACCCCCTAATTAACTCTTTCAGCAAGTCATTGCTTCACCAGTGTTAGTTAGTTAGTTTGTTTGTTTGTTTGGTGTGTTGAAGTGCACTAACGTATATGTTATGGGAACTGGCGACAACGGTCTATGAACTAGAGGAAAAAAACAAAATTGCCAACAGAATGGAACCTGAATCAGTTCATAAATCCATCCCAACAGAATAGAACCTGAATCAGCTTATAAATCCTTAACATTGGAATGGAACCTGAATCAGCTCATAAATCCATCCCAGCAGAATGGAACTTGAATCAGCTCATCAATCCTTGCCAATGTAATGGAACCTCTGAATCACATCATAAACCCTTCCTAAACAGAATGGAACCAGAATAAGCTCATAAATTCTTCCCAAGCTTAGAGAGGAAAACGTCACTTTTTTCTTAGAGCTCGTCACATAATATATCTACTAACATGCAATAAATTTATAATTATTATTACTAGTAAAGAATGCATTGTTTGGGAGCGAAAGTGGGGTGGAGAGGAAAAGAATTACTCTTTGTCTCACCAGAGGGACATCATGGCTGGTCGTTGTTTCCTCTCCTTCACTGCAGCGAGGGAGCACTCGCACATTCAGTTTCACTTTTTGGCACTCTTCCTAGCTCTGTCTTCTTGTTCTCCATCTTTTCTCCTTCTCTTCCTTGCTCTGTCCTCTTGTCCTCCATCTTTTTCTTCTCTTCCTGTCTCTGTCTTCTTGTCCTCCATCTTTCTTTCTTCTCTTCCTCGGTCTCCGAGGCACACGTCATTCTTTTCTCTTCTAATGTTATTCATAGTTTCATGAAAAGTATTATTTGGCAATATGTGGTAGAGCATGTGCATTTCTCCAAATACTATGTATTAGTCCATGTAATTATGAGGCCACATAGTATATGCTATTAGTCCATGTATTATGGAGGCCACGTAGTATATGCATACTACCTATTAGTCCATGTGTTATGAGGCCATGTTATGTATACTACCTATTAGTCTGTGATTATGGGGCCACGTAGTAATATGCATATTACCTATTAGTCCATATGTTATGAGGCCACGTAGTATATGCATACCACCTATTAGTCCTTGATTATGGGGCCACGTAGTATATGCATACTACCTATTAGTCCATATGTTATGAGGCCACGTAGTATATGTATACTACCTATTAGTCCGTGATTATGGGGCCACGTAGTATATGTATACTACCTATTAGTCTGTGTATTATGAGGCCATGCAGTATATGTATACTACCTATTAGTCCGTGTATTATGGGGCCACGTAGTATATTATTAAGGCTGGTTCACAACAAGACGCTGGCTGAGCATTGGATTGTGTGTAGTCAATTAACCTTTAACTCTCTAATCGCGCTCAACAAAGACGGACATTGATTTGTCCGACGCTATGTTTCAGACGCTAGATTATAATCTAGCATTTGAAATGCAGCGTCGGACCAATCAGAACATCGCATGTCCGCGGCGGCTCGGGTCAAATGTCAATTGACAACTCGCAACATAATTAAATGCTCAGCCAATGCCGTGTTGTGAACAAGCCTTTAGTCTGCATATTATGAGGGCATGTATTAATATAGTGTCAATTTTATATCGTGCAATTGACATGATTTAGAGAGTTAGCATTTCTTCCTTGTTCGGAAGAATTTGATGGATGTAGAGTGTGTGAAAATATTAACAATGATGCTACAGTGTGTGTTAATATTTGAAAAACCGACTTGGAAGAGTGTATGCGTGTATGTGTGTGTGTGCGTGCATGCATGCATGCAGCGATGGGAGGAGATGGTTACTTTCTCTAGCATTGTGTCATAATGAGGTTAGGATCAGGTTAATGACTAGGGTTTGGATCAGGGCAATGGCTAGAGCCAAGGCAATGGCTAGGGTTTGAGCCAGGGTAATGGCTATGGTTTGTGCCAGGGCAATGGCTAGTTTGAGGCCAGGGCATTGGCTAGAATGAGGGCCAGGGCAATGGCTAGAATGAGGGCCAGGGTAATGGTTAGGGTTTGGGCCAGGGCAATGGCTAGGGTCAGGGCAATGGCTTGGGTCAGGGCCAGGAGGAGTGGTTAGGATTAGAGCCATGGCAATGGGTATAGTTACGGCCATGGCTAGCATTAGGACATGTCAGTAGCAGGATTAGGGCCGGGGTAGTAGCTAGGGTTAGGGCCAGGGCAGTGCCAGAAGTAGCTAGGGTAAGGGCCAGGGCAGTAGCTAGGGTTAGTGCCAGGGCACCTAGGGCTAGTCCCAGGGCAGTAGCTAAGGTTAGTGCCAGGGCAGTGCTGAGTGGCTAGGGTTCGTGCAATGGATAACAATATGATCTCATGATGTGAGTTTTTTCTTATTTCTTCTTCTTTGGGAGTGCAATTGGGAGGAGGAAGAGAGGGAAATAGAGTGAAGGATAATACTTTGTTACAGTGGTGTACTCTAACTAGAGTGCAAGAGGGAGACGAACTCACAACAAGGAGACTTGATGCATGGGAAGGTTAACTGGCAAATGCTGGAGAAACTGGCCAAGAAAAATTATCAAATGGTCATATGCACATGTGTGAATGGCATACATATTGTTTTCATTCTATTGGTGCACATGATTTTAAGTGGTAAAAGGGTTGTATACCGGAGTGTATCGTTATTCATTATTTTTAATGGTAAAGGGTCATCAAACTAATACGATTAAAAACACTTTGATACGTTGTTGTCATTGCTGTTGTTTCTGTCTAGTATAGGTGTCGAGCAGTCGGTTAACTATACCTATATAGATATATTGAGGGGTTCTAAATCCATCTCCTAAGCTCTACACATGTCAGCATATGCCATACTTTGCTGTTTGCTATTGGAATCAGCCCCAACTAGGGGACCGGCTACAGCCTCCTTATATATACATGTACATTGACTTTCTCGACAATTGACCTATATTTACTACTCGACATTTTGTCTAGATGCTCTAGTCTTCGCCAGGAATAACGGTGGCACAGGAGAGACTCCACAAACCAAATGGCAAAGAATCCTATTCTCACTGTCAGTGAGTGAACTGAGCACTTATTCTGCTTATAATACAGCACATGAGCCAGCTGGACTGATTTGTCTTCCTGATGATCCTTACCTGCACATTTTCTATATTTGAGAAAATAGTCATGGACATGCATTGCAAAATGGACCGATTGCATACAAGTGTGGGGAGGGTGAAGCAAGAACCACACTCACATGTGATGCATGTGACATGATGTGGCCACACTTGGTGCACATGCGGTGCATGTGACAGTATGCGGCTACATCCTGGTGCCCATGTGATGCATGTGACATTATGTGGCCACACCATTGTTGCACATCTGATGCATGTGACAAGATGTGACCATACCCTGACACACATGTGATGCATTTGACAGGATGTTGCAAGAACCTCACCCTGGCATATGTGATGCATGTGACAGGAAGCAACCACACCCTGGTACACATGTGATGCATTTGACAGGATGTGAACACACCCTGATGCACATGTAATACATGTGACAGGATGTGGCAGCAATGAAGGGAGAGTAGGGAAGAAAAAATAAATGAAACAAAGAAGAAAGAAATGGAAATACTTCCAATGACCTTCTCAATAATCAACTTTTGAAATTTACTCCCTTGATGTTTCGACTAGCTGCTCTGCCTTTATAAGATATTAAAACTCCTGTGAGCTTGTTATATACCTATTCTCCATGTGATACTGGCCAGTGCATCTAGTGGAAACATCTGAGAGAGAGTAAATTTCAAATCATTGGAATTTCATTATGTCAACTGAGAGTTTGTTGTACTGCACCAATTAAATAAATGATGTTTGTGGCTTCAAGTTTGGCTCTTGAGATGGCCACCTAGCTGTAGCAGCAAGGAAAGTCCATTCCACAGTCTCGATTGTACCGCTCACATCTTTGTGCTAAGATGCCTCCTTCCATAGCAGTTCCTTCTTACCTCTAGCATGGTCTAAGATGGTGGCTTCAAGAGAGGATGTCCATTGTCTCATGCATGTTCAGCAATTGAAGAACTTCTCTTTAGCACACTTTTTAGACATCTTAGTGTTTGGTCTCCAGTCTCCTGTTGGTATCCCCTGTGTATACTTTCCACAACTGCAAGGGATGCGGTACAGAATGCACGAATGCATAAACTCATCCTTCACTCTACTGATTGTGCCCTCAGAGTCCTTCCCAATCTGAAAACTACTCTGATGTTAAACTTCCTGCAGACCCTCCTGACACCTTCAATCTTCCCAGCTACATAAAGATCACTACAATACGGGTCTTATTCTGACACTACCAACCTCCTGTATCAGTGTACTTGTCTTCCTTTCTGCATTTAGATGTGCCTGGAAAGGATGAAGGCTTGTTGGACCACTCCCAAAGAATTGATATTCTTCCTCCCATATGTCCTCCTTCTCTCTATCACTACTTTTCTGTCTCTAATACATACAAGCTCTCCACCACTTCTCTTCTGACATGGATAGGATGATGTGTTCTATAATCAAGGTACGTAACAGGCTCTGTGTGGGATTTCTGTAAACTGTTGCATTTAGCCTTCCCATCTTTTTTCCATGTAGCAAGCAATCCAGAAAGGGCAACGACCCGTCCAGTATACCCCATAGGGCTCGGGCTAGGGCCAGGGCTAGTGCTAGGTCTAGGGCTGGGCAGGTACACTTGATGGATGACCTCATGTTCACCAGATTGTCCAACAACACTTGCAAACAATAGGTCCACTCATAGAAACTTGAGCACCAGAAGACTCTGAACCTTCCATGCATGTCCATGACATTCAGGTACTAGACTACGTTAAAAAGGCATTGGTATCAGTGGTTGCCGATGACGCAGTCAAGCAGGCTCATATGCTGTTCTAGCATCAGAATTGGGTAAGATGGTCCTTCAGCTACACTGTGCCATGCAGCTACCAGCTACTCTATGCCATGCAGCTACCAGCTACTCTATGCCATGCAGCTATCAGCTACTCTATGCCATGCAGCTACCAGCTTACTCTATGCCATGCAGCTATCAGCTACTCTATGCCATGCAGCTACCAGCTACACTTTGCCATGCAGCTACCAGCTACTCTATGCCATGCAGCTACCAGCTTACTCTATGCCATGCAGCTCCAGCTACACTTTGCCATGCAGCTACCAGCTACTCTATGCCATGCAGCTACCAGCTACTCTATGCCATGCAGCTACCAGCTACTCTATGCCATGCAGCTACCATCTACACTATGCCATGCAGCTACCAGCTACTCTATGCCATGCACCTACTAGCTACCCTATGCCTACAGCTACCAGCTACTCTATGCCTGCAGCTACCAGCTACTCTATGCCATGCAGCTACCAGCTACACTTTCCCATGCAGCTACCAGCTACTCGATGCCATGCAGCTACCAGCTTACTCTATGCCATGCAGCTCCAGCTACACTTTGCCATGCAGCTAAACAGCTACTCTATGCCATGCACCTACCAGCTACTCTATGCCATGCTACTCTATGCCATGCAGCTACCAGCTACTCTATGCCAGCAGATCTATGCCATGCAGCTACCAGCTACTCTATGCCATGAAGCTACCAGCTACACTATGCCATGCAGCTACCAGCTACTCTATGCCATGTAGCTACCAGCTACACTATGCCATGCAGCTACCAGCTACTCTATGCCATGCAGCTACCAGCTACACTATGCCATGCATCTACCTGCTACTCTATGCCATGCATCTACATGAGTGTACCATGCAGACCAAAAGCACTTAGATGACCCTTTACCACTTGAAATCTATTATCATGCAGGTCCTCTAATTAAAAGGTAAAGGGTCATCAAAACGCTACATTTGGTGAATTCTTGTTTCCAGTCTTTTCGACAGCAAATAAATTTAATTTGACACCACCACACCTGAATGGCTTGCTGTACTAAAGTGTCATAGAGTCCTGTGGTTATTGACGTGATATTTCACAGTCGTTAGCCAATCAGAATGCTATTAGACATTTTTTCCTGCTAGTATGGAATTCCTATTCTGAATGAGAATTCCTATTCTGAATGAGTAGCTCGCTAACTGTATAAGAACAGTTAATTCTTTAGAATAAACTAAAGTGTTTCTTTCTCCACTCATTCCTCCATATTGTATGGTTATTAATGAGTTATGGTTTGTAGTGAAATTATGTATAAATACTGTTCATAATGTAGAAGAAGGCTAGAGGGCTAGGGTGTGTGGCTAGGGGTAGGGCTAGGGCTAGATCTAGGGGGTAGGGCTAGAGCTGGGGCTTGGGCGAGGCCGAGACCACACCTTTCGCCTACACTGCTCCCAACTCCGTGAAACCAGGGAGGAGTCACGGAGGATCCCCTTAAGGGATACAGCTTGGGCAGTGACACTGCTGACATACTTGGAAAAAATCCAGTCGGACTCGAACCCACAACCTCTGACTTACATGGTCAGTGCTCTAACCATTGAGCCACTGGGACTGTCTGGTTAGAGCTAGGTGCAGAAACAAGTCTTATGTCTGAGGGGCTTGTGAGCGCGACTTCCTTCCCCAGCAGCCACAATCAGCTTGCTGGCAACAAGGACAGCCTACTCCGATGCCAGGTCTTATCTACAGCCTTCCTGCTGTAGATCTCAACCTAGCCAAAATCAGCCTACTCGCAACTAGTAGCTGTTTCCCTCTTACGAAAAGAAGACAGGTATCACCTAAGAATGAATTTAAAGACACCTTACAGTTAACAATACAATGGCACAAATGAGGTGTACCGTCCTTTACAACAATGCAAATAATATTAGTAATGTTAACTTATCTGCTAGCTTAGCTCTCCCTCAAAGGCTAACTAGACTCTAATTCTGTCCCTCTCTAATATTCAATACATCACTTTTATAGTCAAAGTCATCTTTGCACACGATCTTGCACACACGAATGTAGCTTTAATGATTCCTTAATAATTGTTCCTTGTAGTTTCAATGTAGCTTTAATGTTTCCTTAATTGTTCCTTGTAGTTTCAATGTAGCTTTAATGTTCCTTAATTGTTCCTTGTAGTTTCACATGTAGCTTTAATGTTTTCTTAATAGTTCCTTGTAGTTTACTTGTTCCACTCAGCCTGTTGTATAGGCAGCTGTTCAGTCAGGGTTGGGATCCCTGACAGGGCTCATTTTTCATCATTGCCACCATCGGAATTTTCCCTTTCTGGCAGCCCCAGTGACTCACTCCACATCAACAGCCAACAAAACCAGAAGATTCACCAAAAAAGCCAATCTCCAATCACGCAAGTCACACCGAAAATCGAATAAAGCTAAATCCATGAACACTTACATAGTCAATCTCAGCAGCCACACACTGTCCCGCCCGCAAATTGCTGTGCTCAACAAAGGGCTCGGATTTGTCCCCAAGCACCAATCAAGAACCAAACTATGGCCCAGCGGTACTGGAACTCACCAGGAGGCTACGGCTAGTCGACTACTTTGGTGACAGAGACACAGCCAAAGACAACAGACCGCCTCCATTCAAGCCTAAATCGACGTGGAACCCACCTCCTGGGTCTGCCGACACAGAAAACTATCTGAGAGACCTACCAGGCAAACTCAAAGGAATGGAGCGTCGACCCTACCAGCACAACCTGAAGAAATCAGAAGCAATAGCAATTGCTGAGCTCAAAAGCAACAGGGGAAATCGTCATCAAGAATGCTGACAAAGGGTCCTGCATTGTGGTCCTCGACAGAGAGAAATACATATCAGAAGGCCTGAAACATCTGGCAGATCCTCAAATCTACAGAGAAGTAGACTCAGACCCGACCATCCAACTGGCCCATTCCATCAACACCTATATCCAGACTGCTTCACCGCAAGGGCTACCTATCCGACGACATGTCCACTTACCTGACCTTCGACCAGCCACACCAAGTCAGGACACAGAAAATGTACTTCCTCACCAAGATACACAAGCAACCTCACTCTGTCAGGCCCATAGTCAGCGGATCTGCTGGTCCCACCGAAAGACTATCCTCCCTCGTCGACCACTACATCCAGCCCATCGTACAGACCAAGCAGAGCTACATCAGGGACTCTGGCACAATCTTGGCCCACCTGGATGCCATGACATTCCCCGCAGACTGCATCCTCGTCACCATCGATGTGACAGCTCTGTACCTTAACATCCCACACGAGGAGGGAATCACCAGCATCGTAAAAAGACTCCACGATCCCAATCAGACAGAAATCAATGTTCCATTTCCACCATCAGTCACCGAGGAGATCCTGCAGATCATACTCGGTGACAACTACTTCGAATTTGCCGGTAAAATGTACAAACAAGTGCAGGGAACGGCAATGGGATGGGTACCAAAATGGCCCCTGCCTATGCAAACCTATTTATGGCAGACATAGAAACAGCACTCCTCCAGCAGGAACCCATCCAGCCACTCCTGTGGAAAAGATACATCGATGACATACTGGTCGTCTGGCCCGGGTCCCAAGACCAACTGGACAAATTCCTCGACATCAATACTGCCCACACTTCCATCAAATTCACTTACCAACATTCATCCAAAGTAACCTTCCTAGACTTCACTATCTACAAGGGCGAAATATTCTTGTCCGAAGGTATACTGGATGTCAGACCACTTTTCAAAAACACCAATGCCTTCCAGTACCTCGAGATCAACCTTCAGGGGCATAGTGAGAGGAGAGCTCACCAGAGACCAGAAGGAGTTCACTCTGAACCAACGGATGCTTCACAGAAAATTCAGGGACAGAGGCTATCCCAACAGACTCCTGATAGAGCAAGAGAGTACCATCGACTTCGCAGCAAGACCAGCGCTGTTGCTCTCGGGTGATAGCCCATCTCAGCAACAAGACAAACCCAGAAGGTCGCCCTTCATCGCCCAGTTTAACGATACCATCCCGACATCCGAGCTCAAACTGGCTCTGGAAACACCGCAAGAAACGCTCATCTGCTTCAAGACCATCGCCCACTCACTTGTCAGGGCCAGATTGCCAGACACCAAGACCCTTCGTCAGCAGCACCCGTCTCCATCCGCCACAAACCATCATTTAAGGCAAGCTCCTCGCCCTGCGCTACTGCTCTGTGCCGCACGTGCGGCATGATGTCCAAAAAAGAAACAATCTTTTCGGGAGAAGGCAGCTACCCCGCAGACCTGCCAACTCACCCGATGCTGCCGGATGTCACCCGATTTCAACACTAATCTCAAGATCTCCCGATTGAATATCCAATTCACCCGACTTTCTGAGGAATTGATTTTTTTTAAAGATCAGGGTTCAGGTTAAAAAAAAAAAATATTATAATACATACCTCGAACTCCCGATTAAATAAATAAACCCGGTAATGGTCGTCGATCTGCCAAATCGTTTACGTAAGTTTCACGTGGAAACTAGTTCAGCAGAGAGTAGTTTTGTCGATCGAGTCAAAGATAGCCATGCTAAGCAAGATATCAAATGGAGCCAATCAAGCCCGACTAGCGGAAGAGTAAGGCGCGGAGAAGTCGACAATAACAAGAACGATGCCAAACTTCGAGAGTTCGCGGGCAACCTTGACTGTCGGGGGATAAGTTCAACTCGCAAAGTCATGCGCCTTGCTAAAGACGAACAACTAGAAAATGCTTTATATCTGTGGTTCGTTCAGAAAAAGTGGGCTAGCCCCAAAGCACTGCAGTCGGTGGACTATTTGCTCAGAGAAAATACAACATTATGAATATAAAAAATATGTATATATATATGTAAAACAGCATGCCAGTTACTGAGGACCTAAATCCTTCTAGTATCAAGAAGTGAGCTTCTTATTAACCAAAGGACCTGCAGATTAAAAGTATATTGAAAATAGTTGCAACGTGATTCAGCATTTTAATTACATTCATGAATTTATGATTAATATTTGTGTGTGTTTTTGTGCATATCCGAACTTTTTGCTTATCCGAACTACCTTGTCAGTGTTTCAAATACCTATTTCGTGTCGCTGAGGTAGTTGTTGTCCTCCCTCAGAGTAATGCTGAAGAGGAATGACTCTTGAGCATTGTCGGAAAGAATAAGACAGACACTCGGCAATGAAGCTCGATGGCACTTTGTCAAGCATTCTAGCCATGAAGCTAGCATTCCCTGAATCTGAAGTTCCCTGTTCCGCTGGGTGCTTGATGAGAAAATTTTGGACCATGCAAAAGGGGCAACTTCTTGCTATAATCATAATCATTAAACTGATAAGCAGTGTGTTATTTGGGGGGGGGGGGGGTGAATGGGGGAAAATTAATTTAGTATGCTTAGCATGCTTATGTTATGACTTGATGCAAATGATAACCAGATTTTATACCAAATCTCCAGGTTTTTTGGGGGTATCTCCAGATTTTCATGACTCTGGGGTTGGCAGGTCTGTGTAACCCCCCAATACTAACTGTGGAAGCAGACGAGTTATCTATCTCCTCCAGTGTCAGCTCTGCCCCAGCAGAGGCAGATATGTCGGTCAGACAGCAAGGACAAGCTCCCCGGTGTCATGCCATATTACGCGAACTTTACCTACTGCACATGCGCAGGTATTTATTTCCGCTCCATGCCATAATTACTCGCACTGCCATATTACTCGCACTTCATCCAATGCGCGTGCGCAAATCTTTAAAAAGCACGAATGAACTTATTACAACAGTGTTTTGGGGCGGGAAGGTGCCAAAGACATAAGGACATGGGACCCTGGGTGTTTCCTCTTCTCCCACCACTTGAACACATTTTCCATTACAATTACAATTTGAGCTACCATACCCAACACCTCATCCTTCACCCCTGCTCACCTACCCAACATTAGACCAGACCTACTCTCCATCATTTCTCCATACCACCCACTCCTCAGACCCTTCAATGCTCTTGACCATATCCAATAATCTTCCTCTATCACCAGCAAACTCCCAACAGTACAACAAGAAGTGCACAATCTTTCACAACACCTCTTCCATAATTATCAGAATAAGGCATGAAATTTGCAGTTAAATATCAGTAAAAATTCCCACAGAACTCATTAGCAGGAGTAGGAGAAACACAATGATCAATTATTGCATAGATGCAACCATGGAAATTGGAGCCCTTGGTCACTCACTCCATAAGACCCTGTCTGGGTTTTGGAATCCAGCTCTTAGCATAAAATTATGGTGATTGTGGGCAAGTGGCAATGGTATGCTCCTGTGTGATGTCCAGAGCTAAAGATGAGCAGAGTATATAATATAGTCAGCTCTGCCCATCAATTCTCTCTCCATATTAATACTTATCAGTCACTATATATAATTTATATATTTTTATTACTATATATCCTAATTAACTTCTGTTGCCTTTGCAAGCTCTGTTGGACTATAATGTTCTCATGTGTCTCTAGTGTGCTCACAAACCAGACATGTTCTCATGTGTCTCTAGTGTGCTCACAATGTCCCAAGTAGGGTGGGTACTGGGTACCCATGCTGACCCAGGACCTTCGTTTATTTCCGTTTCATCTGCTTGTTAGATATTTTAATTTCACTTGGAATTATTTTTCTCTTCTCTTTCTAATACCAACTGTGAATTATTCTTAATATATTTTAGTTAGCTATATGGCATGCTATCGCACCTGTCACATTACTCAAGTATTGTGGTATAATTATAGGAAAACCCATTCTATGAATTCTCATTGACAACTAACCATGAATTTCATAACTTGCCAAATAACTCACAATAAATTATATCACAATTCAAGAGATGCACTACATTATATACTTGTTGACAAGCTGATAGAGTACTCTTTAATATTTTACAGGCTTCTCTCTTTGCATTGCTGGCAATTCCATTCTTCTTGTAAGTTTGCAATGGCTGATGAAGGAATGTTAGCACAAGATTGATGGAACCATTCCTTACATGAACAGCACTGTGCAACCGTAAGGGCAGAGTCATGGGGCTGCCTACATATGCAGATAAGTCGTATTCTTTCGTCCAACCTCTTGTACGTCACAGTCCATCTAAGACCTTTCAATGGGAAAGGTAATAAGATTCGTTCCTGGAAGGACATTGCTAGATGGTGTCGCATCTTGCTCTGGTCAAAGGTGATGAGTGATGGGTTAATCCCACCGCATAGAGCTGTTGCAATTGCAATTGCAAATAAGCCACAATCATTGCCCCCAGCCTGTCTCTGTATTTTTGGTTTCTGAATGATAAGGTATGTTCCAGCGTAATGCTCAATCCAGGCAAGGCCTTTCAACGTATCCAATTCTGCATCAATGATAAGAACAGATATATTAAAGCATTAGGCGCAAGTATTAAGGTGTAATATCAAATATTACTGTACATAGTCCTCAATTCCATTCACCCAACTTGAAGAAAACATGTCAAACAAATAATAACAAATAAAAATCACTGGGTTTTAGCTGACATAGAGTTTAAACACAATGACTTACTGGTTCTGGTAGGGAGGCTGTCATAAAACAACACTGTGCCCTTGGATACTCCTATATTTGATGCACAAACCCAGTGGCCGCCAGTATTCATAATCTGCACATAATTCTCTACTGGAGTTCCAGTAACTGAGCCTCCACTGCCTGGTGCCAAATATTGAACTGGCTGAAGGCCACCCATCTCTGGAAACTGTACATGAAGTAGGGCCTGAGCTTCATTAATGTGGGTGTCCTCCAACCATGCTCCAGATTGGAGAGTTGTGAGAAAGTCTCTGGGTAACTCTCTGCAGCTGACAAGCTGTTGGCACGGTAGGCATTTGCCATTTACCCTCAGTACAGTCTGGGTCGCACCAGTCACAAAACAATCTGTCTCGGTCTGTGAAGATTCCGTGGAAATGCACATCTTTTCTGGTTGTCGTCGGTCCTGGTCCACATTGCGTGTGGGTGGTTGGACTGGAGGTAGAATGATTGTGCTCTGTTTCTCAGTATAGGGTTTGTTGGGTTGCAGGCCAAGAGTTGACACCACACCAAGGTTTGCTGTGCATTGCCTCTTCCTTGGTGGACTCTTCTCTGCAATATAATCTGGTATACTACGGGTCAAGTAAGGCTTTAGGTGTCCTGAGTTAATCTTGCTTTTTATGGGAATGCCATTACCATCCTGCAATGTGCAGAGGCCCATAGAAGTGATGCCAGTTATTTTGTAAGGCCCCAACCAGTCTTGTGATAACCTATCACCTTTCCTTGATGCTTTTCGCACATTCCTCTTCAAGATAGGGTCACCTGCAGCAAACAACAAATAATTTTGAAACTTTTTAAACATATGCATATTTTCAATATGTCTGCAATTTATTAAGAACATAAAATGTATTTGAAATATAAAGTTCTATGCAAAATGTCTTTTTATTGAAACTGATTTCCACTCAACAATTAACTGCCCTCCCTCTCCGTATCTCACAAAGAGCAGTATATATATATGGCACCATAAATATCTTAATTTTGGTCATATCAGTTATCACCCTAAGCATACCTATTGCAAACTGGAAGCGTTTTAAGCCTTTCTTTTGCTTGGCATCAAAATAAAACTTGTGCTTGGCCTTGGCTTCTTCAATTTTTCTCGTACCTGTTCATCCAGGGCCTGCATGTAAGTGAATACGGAAGGAGTTGCTTGTGGATTATTTTATATGAAAACTGCCAATAATTTCATTCACAAATAAAATATGCACAGCGAATTAGTTTCTAAATCATATTTCGTTAATTATAGTCTGCCACTAGACAATCTTTAGCTTTGCTACACGATCTTCCAAGTCTGTTTTAATCTCTTCAGGAGACATGTCAGTGTGTATATTCACATACTGTAACTCTTCTTCACAATCATGTTCTGCGCATGTTCTGCGTTAATGGCTATGGCACCCCAAGCTGTGCGATAAAACATCAGTACAAAGGGCTGCTGCTTTGTTGATGCTTGTATGCTAGTGTTGATGCCATAAATGGTAGAGAGCACAAATCTAAGATATCAACAAAATGCAAAGCATGAGAAGAACTAAAGACATGTACATAGTAAGCCTATACACCAACCAACAGTTACAATTGCTATATTGGAACTCTAGGTCATATGATGGATTACAAAATCCATCCAGTAATAGCAAGCTGCTACAACAGATACACTGACCACCATTGATGCATAGTAGCTTCAAATATAGTAACTTACTTGTTCCAGTCAGTTTGGCTGTCATTTGTGTATTTGGACAGTGCCCTCTTAAGTGTTTGGTTTGTGCTCTCATCCTGGCCATTTGTTTCTGGATGGTATGCAGAACACATCATTCGCTTCACCCCAAAGGCAGCAAAGATGAAATCATTTACCTGAGTTGGAAAAGCAAAACGGCAAGAAATAGATACAAGTACACACTATACTATGTTACTAATAACATCACTATAAAAGAAGCTATCTGCGTAGTAGTTATGGAGAAGAGATGAGTTGTCTGACCACCACAGCTAACTACATTGAGAAATCCTGAATTGAATTCGTATTTAGAATATTATGCACCTTGAATGTTAAAAATACTTAAGACTTGTCACTAACCTGGTTAATAAATTCACGGCCCTGGTCCATGATCATTTTCCTTGGAGGACCATAGCTGTAGATGAGCTCAAGTAGCACTTTAGCAACATCTGCGGCACACTTGGACTTAATGGGACGAGCAAACACTCACTTTGTAAAAAGGTCAGTCGCAGTGCAGACATATCTGTGGCCTTTATCGGTAGCTGCAAATGGGCCGATCAGGTCAATGCCCAGAGTCTCCCATCTTTAATATAAAACATTAAAAATTATTCTACCAAGATACAAAAAAAACACACAGCTATTATATATACTCAAACTCCTCTTATCTGGATAGGCACTGTCCATAATTCAGAAACAGCCACATCTGGGAACACCCCCACATTTCCCCCAATATTGATGATTTGCCTTGAAGTTTGTACTTGCACTGTACATGTACATGCTGCACATGTGCAATGACTAAAAACAACATGAACACAGTTATTTAAAAAATAAATTATGGTATTTGCCTCAGTGATTCCTGTCTCATCCAAGCTGCATTGTCATGCCATTTCTTAACAAGATTTTTTTTTGAGGACCATGCGGTACACATGACTTGATTGTGCAATGTGCAGGTGCCTAGTAGGCAGACGTTCCCAGATGTGGGGTGTGCGGATGAAGGGAGTTTAAGCATATATGTTCATGTGATTTGCATGGGACATGCAGTATAAAATCAGTGACCTGTTGGAAACTTTGATAGGATGTAGCTCTGTTGCAATGGTCTTAATCTGCTCCAATTTTTGGCACCGCTGACAAGTGGATATCAATAAAACGACTGTAGTTTCATGAGGCAACATTTTGATATATTACATGTTATGAGCAAACCAGGATTTGAATAATTCACAGATTGTCCACACTAATACTGGTCCACACATTGAGCAAGCAACTCATAGATTGTCCACACGAACTATACTTTAAGGAGAAACTTATCAACTGTCTATTCAAAACACGTGTGTTGGAAATTCCCAGAGTCAAAATTCCCCCTAATATAAAGCGTTATGTAAAAACAACAACATAACGCAATGATAGTTCCAACCTGTAGGACTACTCTCAGCCGAGCTCATGCCTGCTATCGCTACTGCTAGAATAGCTAGGTGAAGCTATGTACACAATATATAATATAGCTAGTTCTACATCATTTTGATCAATCTATTGGCTTACTTCACATGCCACTTGCTTCTAGGCATTCTATCATGCCTTATGTCCCTGTACGATTGCTACATACTTGCCATAAGGCAAACCGCTTCTATCATTCTTCATTTATCTTTAAATAAAGCACACCAACACATTGTGTTGCGATCCGACGCTTGAATAAATGCTTGAATAAAACTCAAGTCTATTTGGGATGCTACCTCATGTTCACAATCAACGCATCGTGTTGTGTCTATTGTGAACCAGCCTTTAGATTATTGAGTATGTGTATAGCACACTTTGGAATGATGCACTCAGCACTGTGATTTTAATCAACACATTACCTCTTGATTTACACCCTGTTTACAATTACATGCTATGCTTGTCGTTAGATGCTTATAGGGCCTGTCATAATGTTGAAGATGCAGTAAAACCTCGCTGGAGCCATATATTCTCTAATAGTGATGAATCGGATGTAACATTTGCTGGCAGTGCATACTACAGATGTGTACCATACACCTGAGTTTTAGTGTTGACCTGTTTTGTTCTAAAACATGTACTGCATTACCACATCCCAGAGAGCACCTATAGTTACTTCAGAGGAAACATAAATTCATTTATGCTCTTTTAAGGAATGCTGCCCCCTCAGTTCATTATAACATTGCTTTTTGTCCTACCTCCTGACACCCTTATTCGAATTTGTGAAAGAAACATCGATATTGACACAATATCGAGCATAAACGATCATTACAAATTCTATAACGTGTTCAACAAAGTTTCTTTTTTTGACTTTGAGTAAAAATAGTCCAGCTTGTTTCATAGACAAAGGGAAGCTGTCTTCTGGATCACTTGGTCCATCACCACTTAGAGATGGACAGCTGCATGCAGTGATAAGCCATGAACAGCTGCAGTGCAACACAAGCGATACAGCTGCATGCAGTGACTGAGGTATCCATGGGTCACCACAAAACTACCATTTGTCAAGCTGGGCCACTTATTATATCAGTAAACAACAAAAGGGGCACTTAAAACTGAGCAACTACATGACAGCGAGGGTACAGAGTACATGCATAATATGAAAACCCTGATTGTTATTTGTTTGTCTACTGTTTCTGCAACTGTGTGCATTAGAGCTCGAGAATTAGCCTCCCAACCTTCAGGAGTTCTGGCAGAGCACACCCTGAACAGTGCTGTTTGAGGTAATCATATGCATTGAGATTTGGTGACCATATGATGGAGAAAGATCAAGTGTGGGAGAGACAGGAGGGTGGGCTTTGGGTGAGCAGACGGCCGAGTTAATAAAATATATCTCAGCATCAATAGCTAAGTAGACACTTAACAAAAAACAGGTAACTTAAAGACCCCATCTTATCAACCAGCTTTTATTATATTACAACATTATGTATTGATATATCACTATGTACAAATACTTACCCAACTATAAACATCCTTTGCCATAGTCATCCAATAATAGTCCTGTGAAGACGTTAAGGTACGCTTCTGACCTTGATGTGCACCATTGATGTCATGGGCCTCACGCAAAACCTTCTGCTGCTCATCAATTGAGAACAAGACCAAGCGCTTAACCTTCTCATTGGGATGGTTTTTTGCTGGTTGTTTGTAGAACATCGTCTCACCTATAGACAAAATAGCCATGACACAACCTTTATAATAAGACACCTTATTTCATTTTTGGTCACTTGAAAGAAATCCGCCAAGTTCTATGAAATCATGTACAAACAAGCATCAGGAAAGCAATGGTTTATGTAGGCCTAATTTGTTGTGGAGAATATAGACCATGTATTGGAGGCTTATGAAATCATTGGCATTGATCAATTTATGTCCACATGACAACCACAATCTGACCAGTAAAGCTGTAGAAAATACCACAAGTAGGTGGTGAATTATTTACATACCAATGACAATGAAACTGATGCCGCTCTTCCGAATACCACTGCGTTCTCCAACCACTGTGTCACAGCTATATGCACCATTCTGTAAATAGTACTCGACAGAGCGTGTTGTCCAAAAAACATAACCTTACTAGTTCTATTACTATAAAGCCAGATCTGTCAAATCAGGAGAGGGCAATCCAGAAAAAACTTCTAAAGGAGAGGTTGGCTCTCATTGAGACTGGTTTCGGAAAGAATGAAATTAGGATTCGCAGGTCAACAATTCTCCTGAATGGCAAAGTTCATGCACGGGTTGTCAATAACAAGTTACAAGAAGAGCATACGGACAAAAGTGAGCTCTCAAGAGACGTCTCACTTGCTCTGTCCTCCACCGCTGTTTTTGAGGATGCTCTGCAGCCACTGAGGTAGAACCTACCAGCATCACTGTTCCTCTAATAGCAAATCTTTCTGTCAAACCCTGTCTCCTCAACCCCACATCCCAGCTCTATTTCACATGATATCAACACCCCAATCCCTGGCCTTGCAGGTCAATGACTATAATTATACCATGCCGGCATCTCCACTGCTACTTCTGGAACTGTCGTAGCATTACCAACAAATTAAAGCAATTCCAAACTTTTGTTTACTCTCGCTCACTTGATGTAATTGCACTAACTGAGACATGGCTAACTGGAAAAATACAAGATAATGAAATTCTCCCATCAGGCTACTTATTGTACCATTCAGATAGACCCTCTCGTGGTGGCGGAGCCATGATTTGTATCTCATCAAAGATACCTTCTCGTCTTATTCAATCTTATTCCTCCATTGATGTAGTGTCTATCGAACTTTTATCTTCTAATCTCATTTTCTCCTGTGTTTACATTCCTCCTGATTGTCCTTTTCAACACTTCACCCAGGTTGTACAGTCAATAGAAACCCTCTCTTCACTCAACAAGAGACTTATTCTACTTGGTGACTTCAATGGCTCCAAACATTGACTGGTCAACCCTATCTGCATCTACCACCACATCTACAATGTTATGTGATCTGATTTTCTGCTTTAACTTCACACAAGTAATTACTGAGCCTACCCATGTCAAAGGTGGCATCTTAGATCTACTAATTACTAACATAGAAGATCACATCAACAACATCGTCATTGAAAATAAAAGCTCTACTTTATCCTCGGATCATTTCATTATTACCTTCGACACCAACATAACCCATCATATCAAGAAAATTACCAGATACGTATTAGACTTCAGTAAGGGTGATCTTGAAGGCCTGAACAATCACTTTCTGGAGGTTGACTTCATCTCATGTTTTGATAGTGACGACATAGACAACTCCTGGCAACTACTCAAGTCAATTATTCTCAATGCGTGTTCACTCTTTATACCCAAGGTTAAACTCAAAGCCCACCAACCTCCCAGGTGGTTCACCCCAGCCATACGACATCATCTCAATCGTATTCACTCCTTTAGAAGACAAGCCAAGCGTAACCCAACTCCTCACAACATAACAAAACTACATGAAGGGGAACAGAATCTTGAAGACTTAATGATAAAAGCTCAGACCAAATACGAGTCACAAATATTCAATAATAAGGCTAACAACTGTAAATCCACCTTCCGCTACCTGCACTCTATCTCAAAAAAAAATTATATTCCACAGCAGGTTTTTTCCAATAACTCGTCTGCTTCCTCCCCACATGAAAGAGTTGAACTGTTTAATGAGTACTTTCATTCAGTCTACCAACCAAAATCTGTTAGTCCAGAGACATTCAACTTCTCTTCACCTAAACCTTTTCCATCGTTACTTTGTGAGGTCTCGTGTTGCAAGGAGGACATCTTTACCATCCTCAACTCTCTTGACACGTCAAAAGCTATGGGCATTGACAACATTGGTCCAAAATTATTAAAATCTTGTGCGATATCCCTTTATGAATCAATCACTCTGCTTCTCCAGAAATGTATACATTTTAACCAGATTCCACAAGAATGGAAAGTCCATCTCATTACTCCTATTCTAAAGACTGGAGTTCCATCCAACATTACCAACTATCGACCGATAGCTCTCCTGTGCTCTATTTCAAAAGTTCTAGAAAAAGTCCTTTTCAATGTCATTTTCTAACATGTCTTCCCCATCATCTCTCTTAATCAATTTGGCTTTGTGAAAGGTCGCTCATGTCTCCAACAACTTCTCACTACCCTAATGCTGATCTATACTAATTCCAGGACTCATACTACCACAGATGTGTTATATTGAGACTTCCGGAAGGCTTTTGACAGTGTTTCCCACAAGGAGCTACTTATCAAACTGTGGAACATTGGTATCACTGGCTCACTATGGTTATTGCTCAAAAACTACTTAAACAACCGATTTCAAATTACATCTATTGATGGTGTGTCTTCCTCCCTACTTCCTGTCACATCAGGAGTCCCCCAAGGAAGTATACTTGGACCACTGTTATTCATTATATATGTCAACGACCTTCCACTATCTGTTTCAGAGTCATCTCTCTTAATGTTTGCTGATGACTGCAAGTGCTTGCATACTATCTTCACTCCCTTTGACCGCCTTCTTTTGCAAAGAGACCTTGATTCGCTGCAGTCCTGGAGTAGTGACTGGAAATTGGCCTTCAACCCATCAAAATGCAAACATATCTCGTTTTCAACATCTCCTGAGGAACATAGTCATATTTATCTGCTTAATAAAACACAGATCACTAACACAGCCCACTACAAGGACCTTGGTATTAACTTCTCCAATAACCTTTCATGGTCTCACCATTACTCCATTATTATTACCAAAGCCTATAATACTCTTTACTTTATCCATCGTGCCATCTCATCTCACCATCCTATCCTCACCAAGCTTACTTTATATACATCTCTTGTCAGAACTCGCCTTACCTACTGCAGTCAAGTCTGGCGTCCTCACTTGCTTAAGGACATCAAATCACTTGAGAAAGTTCAGCGCCGCTCAACCAAGTTTGTTTTAAACAATTACCATTTAAATTACAAGGATAGACTAATATCTCTCAAGTTACTTCCTTTATCACTATGGCTAGAACATTTGGACATCACATTTCTCATCAACTGCCTCAAAATGCCCCAAGATCACTTCAACATCTATGACTATGTCCAATTTCCGAATTGTAATACCAGGTCTTCTAACCACTCGAATCTTAAGTGTCTACTTCCACAAACCACAAACAACCATCTAAATTTCATATATTTGAACCGAGTTGTCAAGCTGTGGAATGCCTTACCTGAGATGGACCTCAAACTCTCCACCTACACTTTGAAAAAGAAGCTGAAATCCTTTTTCTGGGAATATTTCATAAATAACTTTAATTCTGATTTACCATGCACTTGGCACTATCTTTGTCCATGCAGTAAATGTTTTTCTTTACCATCTCCAATTAACTATTCTCACCTATAAGGCTACCAGCAGCTCTTGCTGGTAAGCCTTCAGCACACTCTCATCCTTTGTACATTATTTTGATGCTATTATACAGTGCTGTAAAATCATATATAATAATAATAATAATAACCTTCCGCAGGAACACACGTGGGTCTTTCTCTGTTCGCACCATGACGGACCTGATATCAACCTATATCTGAGGGATAGTTTGTCAGATCAACATCATAGGGAAATTAAATTATTGGTACATACTTATCTGTAGATATCTGTCTCCCAGCAATGGCTTAGCTACGCGAATAATACTATCTGTAGATATGTCTCCCAGCAATGGCGAGTAATAATGGCAGTCCTTGCGTGGGCGGAAGGGGATAAGTATATGCGCATGCGCATCGGGTGAAGTGCGAGTAATATGGCAGTGCGGCATGACACCAGCCTTGTCCCGGAAATGTCCCGGAATTTACAGCTACGCGCACCTTGCGCTTCCACTCGCCACTGCAGTCTCAAGCTTGTTTAGTTTAGTCTAACACTCGTAAAGCAACAAAAACAGGACACTTTTTAGCAGAGAAAAGCTTCAGATAAACTCCATCGGGTGTGCGAAACAACCTTTGACCTTGAAGGTGCGGCACTCACGTGAAACTTCTCAGCACTTTATCATCTCAGCAAAATGGCTAGTGTAGCAAAGAAGCAGAGGAGAGAATGCCATTTTGACAATAAATGGATCAAAGAATTTCAGGGGATAGGCAAGAGTAATATATAATGAAATTGATTGACAAAGTAAGTAAGCATGGAATACAGCAAGTACAGGGTAAATAATAACATCATGGGTACAGTGTGCTGCTTGTGTTCAATGCAATAGTAATGTCAGTAGTCTTGCCTTCATTTTGTCACTTGTATGCCCAATGTACTCTGTGTGCAATCGACTTTGGTGTTACCCATGGTGGCCGTTAATGATGTCACATCTCACTTCAAGAGCAAGAAACATAAGGATATGTCAAAGGCTGTGCTATCAACTATTCCAATCACCTCTCTCTTCCAACATCAGAGAAGTGATCAAGTAATCGAAGCAGAGGTCAGGTGGGCTACATTTGTTGCTAAGCACAACATATCCTTTCTGTCTAGTGACCATGCCACCAAGCTTTTCAGCAAGATGTTCCCAGACTCTGAAATTGCAAAGAAATTATCCTGTTCCTACACCAAAACCACCGCCATAGTGAAGAAAGCTCTTGCTCCTTACTTCACACAGAGAGTTATGGAGTCAATGTCAAGTGGTCCATTCTCTTTGATGATTGATGAATCCCATGACAAGAGGGATAAGTCTTGCATAATTCTTTTGAGGCTTCTTGATCCACAGGTAGGTGAAGTACGGACGAGATTCTTGGGATATGCCTGTTGTGAACATTGATATAGCTACCAACTTGTTTCAAGCCTTGAAGGAGTCACTGACTAAGAATGGGCTCAGCTTTGACAATGCAGTGTCTTTCATGTCTGATGTTATGAGGGGTCAGGTGTGCAGAAGCTGATTAAGGATGAGATCCCAACTTTGTATGATGTTGGTTGCATCTGCCATTTGACTGATTTAACAGTCAAAGCTGGTTTGAAGGTACTCCCAGTGAACATTGACCAGCTCTTCATCGACATATTCTACTACTTCCATAGCAGCAAGAGAGCAGCAATTTGTCATCCTATGGTGTTCACTTTTCACTGAGCCAGGGGTGATTTTTAAGCATTTCCCCACACGATGGCTCAGCTTGCTGAAGTGTGTGAATCGTTACCTCGGGCAGTATGATCATTCTTCTTGTCTTGGAAGCTGAAACAGCTAAGGTCTGTAGCATTCTTTCAAGGCTTGAGAATCCTCTGACGAAACCTCTGTTGTTCTTTTATCTTGCTCCTTTTATCTTGCCCTCAATGGATCAATTCAACCGCCTCTTCCAGAAATGTACAGAGAATACTACCTCACAGCAGATCGGTTAGTTAGGTCTAATGGGGAAAGGCGCACGCTAATTAGGGGGCGTGGTCGAAAATTCGCGCCGTATATAAAATTAATGTCCCTTATGCAAGCTCAACACCCGATTGCCCCATGGACTCAACTCTCTCTATGCACACACACTTTCTCTTAAATAATTCTTTTCCTTCACAAACTATCCAAATCACCATTTGTAAATCACCTTAAACTTAATGTTCGACATATTCACCATAATTTTTTTATCCCAAAATCCACAAGTATATAAATCACCATCACTAAATTATTTCCACTTTTTCCAATTACTTATGGTTTGTTATTGTTATTCTTTGTAACCACCGAATCATATTCATCCAATACCCACCGCACTTATCTTCCTAGCCACTACCTTATAAGTCACCCTCACTGCATGTATCTCACTCTTTGATGAAAAAGCAGCTCCGACCTGCGAAACGTCGAGTGTTTAATAAATTTTTCCGAACTCAGCTACTTGAACTTGAACTCTAAAGAAACAAGCCAAATACCACCGCAAAACAGATAACAGCCACTTGAAATTTCCAACTAAAAGATAAACAAACACCACCAACAACAAGAGAACAGGTCATGAACGAGCCAGAAACATCAGTCTGCAGGTCAGACAGGCCTTCATTGGCAGAACCTGCAGAAATAGATAAACATCACAATCAGACTCCATACCTTGCAAGTTCACCAACTACCTCTGAATTATTTGATTACATGGTACACACCCCTCAATCAGATAGTGAAAATGATAATCAAACAGGACTACAAAGCAATCACAATGGCATTGGGCGCACTCTTGCAGGCCCCAGCTCTAATTACATGGTGAATGTCAAATGGTGTCAACTGGGCTAGGGCTAGATCTAGGGGGTAGGGCTAAGGCTAGGGATGTCAATTGGCTTAGCCTTGTGATTTTTTTTTGCCATTTCTGCTACATAACTTGCGGCATTTATACCAAATTTCACTGCAAACCATATGCTCTACTAATACACACACACACATGCACTAACCACATACATATGTGCGCACAAAATGCATGGTGTACCATTGAGGCTTGTTGCTATAGGCTAGGTGAGCGCACAAGCTTTACACAGACTTGGGGGGAACTAGAGTAGCTTGACGCAGACTTGGACAGAACTACAGTAGCTGGACACTGACTTGGGGAGAACTAGAATAGCTTGACAGATTTGGGGGGAACTAGAGTAGCTTGACACAGACTTTGGGGTAACTATAGTAAGCTTGGCACAGACTTGGGGAGAACTAGAGTAGCTTGACACAGACTTGGGGGAACTAGAGTAGCTTGACACAGACTTGGAGGGAACTAGAGTAGCTTGACACAGACTTGGGGCGAACTAGAGTAGCTTGACACAGACTTGGGGGTAACTAGAGTAGCTTGACACAGACTTGGGGGGAACTAGAGTAGCTGACAGACTTGGGGGGAATTAGAGTAGCTTGACACAGACTTGGAGGGAACTAGAGTAGCTTGACACAGACTTGGGGGGAACTAGAGTAGTTTGACACAGACTTGGGGGGAACTAGAGTAGCTTGACATAGACTTGGGGGGAACTAGAGTAGCTTGACACAGACTTGGGGGGAACTAGAGTAGCTTGACATAGACTTGAGGGGAACTAGAGTAGCTTGACACAGACTTGGGGGGAACTAGAGTAGCTTGACACAGACTTGGGGGGAACTAGAATAGCTTGACAGATTTGGGGGGAATAGAGTGGCTTGACACAGACTTAGCTGGAACAGCCAACACCATTTGACATTCACCATGTAATTACTGTAGTCAATCTAACCATAGCAATGACCACATCACTGGCACAGCCTCCCTTGACACATCCAAGAACCACACAAAGTTCCTGTACTGAACTAGAACCATAGAATGAGTTTTCCTGTGATCTTGTATGACTTTGTGTTGGGAATACAATACAAACAAATAATATCATAGCTACAGGAGAGAGACACTGAAAGCAACAATTCGCAGGGAGAAGCCGCTACACTACTTCCGTATCAAAGATTTCATGTGCCTGGAGAAACATAATAATTATGTAACCCAATGACTTGACACATTAAACAACACTGAGTGGGGTCGGATTCCCTAAGGTTGTCACCTAACATGCTGTTACTACGAGTTCAGTGTGTGTGGGTGTCTCCAGTGTTATAAAGTTCTGCTACCCGATAAAGGTCATCAGATTGAGCAACAGGTTGATTGGAACTAATTAGCAGGGAATTATTTTCCCCCCAATTATGCTAGGAATGCAAATTACTTACGGAAGGGAAATGGACTGAGAGCAGTCGGAAAAGAGCAGGAAATCATAGGCATGATCTCATTTTATCCCCTCATTCAGACACCATGCATCCATTAGTAATGGTGATGCCAGCTAAGTGTGAAACTTACCATATTCGGGCATCTTGGAACCTGTTGGTGCTGTATCTCAGAGATCTCCCGTAACTTGGAAATTAATACCCACTACTCTCCCACAGCTCAAAGAGGTTGTAAATGATTGAGTTTGGAAGCATGGTTGTAATGCTCTAGTCTAGACTGCTCCAGGGATAACACATTTGGGTAAAGGAGCCTATAACACCATAGTTACTCTTGCAGTCCAGGAGTGAGGTCAGGGGTCAGCATATTGCAGAGTCAGCACAAGCATAAACCACGTGAAGTGGGTGGAGCTACAACTGTCTACAACTGGAAATCTTAGGAGGTAGGGAAGGGTGGCGTCCCTTACCCCGCAGTGTCTCCCCGTGATCTCACGGGTAATTAATATATAAACCTCCGTGTGCCCAAACATACCCGGAGGAGTGCTCTATAGTGGCTCAGCACCTATTTCAAAATGGTGGTTGTGAAAGATACATAACTGACATTTCTCTCTGCTTTTCTGTGCTTCTTTCAGGGTCTTGAGCTAGAAATAGTCCCTGTAAATGTTGCCTGGTTGTTAAGCTGGGCACTTATTGTGTCCGACACCAACAAAATGATGGGTTGGTAGAGGGACGATACCATTTTTTTAGAATCTTAAATTACCAAAAAAAATTGCCTTGCCGATTCTAGAGCTCCAAAGATTCTGAAACTTCATCCTATGAACATCTCTATGTGCTCTCATTTTGATTAAGAACTGTTCCATAGGTATATTCATGCTCACAATCAATGTGGGTCTCAAAACCAGAATGCACAAATCCCCAACAGTTGATTATAATTTTTTTAACATTAAAAAAATTATAATGTTTTGGACTTTATCCTTTATCATAATGACCTCTAGCTTTATGCAAGTCGTTATGAAGCATGTAGACAGGGACAGAGCAGACATACATCCGCTCTTAGCTCTACAGAAGGCAGTCAAGCAGCATATAGTGTGACATCATTGTAGATTGGAGAATTGTAGATTGGAGAACAGTGGTCAATGGTAGAGAAAATACAACAGTCTATTAAAAAACACTTACTTTACTTCCCTAACTTCAGTATCTACTAATACTTGACCTCTGCCCTAGTACTCTACTAATACTTGACCTCTGCCCTCAGTATCTACTAATACTTGACCTCTGACTTCACTATCAACTAAAACTTGATCTCTCTGCTCTCAGTATCTACTAAAACTTGACCTCTGCCCTCACTATCTACTAACACTTGACCTCTGCCCTCAGTATATACTAACACTTGACCTCTGCCCTCACTATCTACTAATACTTGAGATCTGCCCTCTAATATTTGACCTCTTCCCACAGATACTTGACCTCTGCATTCAGTATCTACTCGATAAAGAAGTTTGGGTGCAGGTTTAATTAGAAGCTTTCCTCTATATAGCTGCTTTGCAGAGAAATGGATGAGGATTACTGTGATTGTCATGGTGATGGCATTCAGGAGGGGGGAAGAAGGGTTGGTTGCTCAACATACCCACATCACAAGAACATTACTCATCTCATCAAGTTGGAGAGTCTGTATCTTCATGGCTTCATCATAATTGGCTTTGCAATGGCTTGCTTGGGCCATGCATAGCAGAGATGGTAATGTTGGTGGGCTGGTGTTTTGTTTGCACACAGTCATTCAGTGAGCAGTCGTGTGGCTTCTAGCTGGTGTGGTCCTTGGTTATGTTCTTATAAGGTAGATGCGGCAGTGCCCCTACAGGCATGGGTGATGTCACTGATGCTGCTGCTCTTGAAGTGGGGGAGGGGGGGGGGGGGGAAGGGGGTTCCGAGGGGAAATCCATTCTGCTGGTTGTTAAGCCAGAAAAAATAATTTAATAATTGAATGAGAAGAAGGAAAAGTAGGGTGGGGTTGGGGGGAACTCACGAGCAAGCCAGCTAGGATTAGAAGTGGTCCACTCCTCTCATATTTGTCATGTGATGTGAGGTAATGGACAATTCAACAATGTCGATGTGTCAGGTCGAAGGATTAAAATATTTTTAATCACCTGTAAAAATGGAATTTGAATCAGTCTATCCTGAATATAGAATATGAAAGCTCAAAGGCAAGTAGATATTCAGAGCAGAGGATAATTATTAGCAGATACTGAGGGCAGAGGTCAAGTATAAGTAGATATACTGAGGGCAGGGAAGTGAAGTAAGTATTTTTAAGAATTGTTATTATTTTTTAGTGTTGTATTTTCTCTACCATTGACCACTGTTCTCTAATCTACAATGATGTCCATGCTTGACTGTCTTTGGTAGAGCTAAGAGCAGATAATTAAGCTAGAGGTCTGTTCTGTCCTTGTCTACATGCTTCATAATGACTTGCTGTGTTTCACATGAAGGGGTCTTAGGGTTCCGGCAAATATTGTCCCCCTGTACCTGGTTCAAGTTTCATGGGGCAAAAATGTATTCCAAGGACTCATGCTTGCTCAGCTAATGTATGTAGATGAAGTTAGCGGATGACAGATCTAGCGAAGTTGATTACTCATTGAGAATCTTCGAATAACCTTGGAATTCTGAATGTAAACATACAAGTGATACTATCAAACTGGTTGTTAAACTGGTGCCTCCATTAAACACCTACTCTTTGTTAATTAAGCACCTACTTGACTGTGGCTCTAAGTATCTGTTACAGTTGATCTCTTGACTGCCCCCTCCTGCTCAAAAGCCAGTGTTGTTTCCATTTCTAGAGATTCCACAGATTTGTGGATGTGATGTCCACGTCTGACCCTTACTAGGCTATGCTCAACAACAGTTCAGCCATTCATCATCCCTTCTAGCTAGCAGCTACATGGACGATAGAAAATATTTGCGTTTGCACAAGGGCACTGCTGTTGTTCAGGTGTTAAGCGGCCATTTTCTTGGTGACTGACACAATAAGCGCTAATTAATAACTAGGCACCTTTTGTACTATTTCTCTAATCCAGATGCAGAGGAACCTCTCTTATGGCTAGGGGACCACAACCTCCCCACTTCGCCCCTCACACACACACACACACATACACCACATACACATGCACACGCACACATCTGAGCATTCTCTCTATAGGCAGCTTCTTTGTACAGTAGTAATTTAGGGCTGAATTTTCCTATTAAAAGTTTGCCGGGCAAAACCGATTAGTCCCCAATGCTCTGCAAATTTTAGACTATAGAGAGGACATAGGTCAGTTACAAGTGCAAAACTATTTAGCTGGAAAAGGAAAAAAGGCTCTGCTGTTTCTAGCATAGGTATAGCACTTGTGTAGAGAGCTGTCTCTAGCATAGGTATAGCATTTGTGTAGGAAGGCTGTTTCTAACATAGGTATAGCACTTGTGTAGAGAGCTGTCTATAGCATAGGTATAGCACTTGTGTAGGAAGGCTGTTTCTAGCATAGGTATAGCATTTGTGTAGGATAGCTATCTCTAGCATAGGTATGGCACTTGTGTAGGAAGGCTGTTTCTAGCATAGGTATAGCACTTGTGTAGGATATGCATAGGTATAACACTTGTGTAGGAAGGCTGTTTCTAGCATAGGTATAGCACTTGTGTAGAGAGCTGTCTCTAGCATAGGTATAGCACTTGTGTAGCAAGGGTGTTTCTAGCATAGGTATAGCACTTGTGTAGGAGATAGCTGTCTCTAGCATAGGTATGGCACTTGTGTAGGAAGGCTGTTTCTAGCATAGGTATAGCACTTGTGTAGGATAGCTGTCTCTAGCATAGGTATAACACTTGTGTAGGAAGGCTGTTTTCTAGCATAGGTATGGCACTTGTGTAGGAAAGCTGTCCTCTAGCATAGGTATAGCACTTGTGTAGGAGGGCTGTTTCTAGCATAGGTATAGCACTTGTGTAGGAGGGCTGTTTCTAGCATAGGTATAGCACTTGTGTAGGAGGATTGTCTCTAGCATAGGTATGGCACTTGTGTAGGAGGATTTTAACATGGCCATCTTCCTCACAAATAAGTTGGCCAATCTTTGCACTTGTAATCTATTGTTCACTGACTGATAAAGAAGTTATCCAAACTAGCAAATGAGCTCTAAATACATTATACATGTATTATGTATATACACATAATTATTATATACTATCCTAAAATGGCTAGGGCATGGCATGGCCAGAGGGCAAGTCCTATGAGCCCCAAATCCTGCCTAAGTACTTCCTGTCCCTATTCTCCCTGATCGAACCTTTTCTGGTTCCTTTGTGTGAGGCCAAATAAGGACAGGTTGAGAGAAATATCAGTGGTGTATCTCTGGCAACCACCATTTTGAAATAAGTACACTTCTCTGGGTGTATTGGCATACATGGTTACCCATGAGAGACACGTGGATGCTACGGAGTAAAGGACACCTCACCTCCCCCCTTAGACCAGTTATAGGCAGTTGTAGCTCCACCCACTTCACACTGTTTGTGTTTGTGTTGACAGTGCAATATGCTGACCCCCTCACTTCTGGACTTCAAGATGTTACTACTTTAGGGGGGATCCTTTAAGCGGGGGATCCTTTAAGCGGGTCATCTGTGAAGCCATCAACATTTCTAGAGCTATGCTCAACCTGCAGAAAGAGTAGCAGGTGTTAATTTCCAAGTCATGTTCTTTGAGTTATGGCACCAACAGGTTCCAAGACGAAGGTGTCCTAGTGAGAAAAAAATGAGATCACACCTATAATTTCCTGCTCTTTTCTGACTGCTCCCATTCCATTTCCCTTCCATAAGTAATTTGCACTAGAACTTCTTCCTAGCACAATTGTGTGAAGGAAATAATTCCCCGCTAATTAAACTGTTGCTCAATCTGATGACCTTTTTCTGTTGGCAGATATTCATCACACCATTCATGCACACACACATACACACATACATTGCACTCTTGACACCACGTCAGGTGAAAACATTAGAGAGCTTTCCCCCAGTGTGTCAATTCATATTGTGCATTATCCAGATATTATCTGGCATATGCCATGGTGGTGTAGGGGTTTCCCCCCTGTGAGTTGTTGCTGGGTGACTGGGATCTCGCATCTGCTGTTGTGTGTGTATTGGTTCCCAACACAAGCCATACAAGACCATCAGGAAATCTGATTCTATGGTTTTACTTCTAGTGCAGAGACTTTGTGTGTTTCTTAGATGTATCAGGGTTGGGGTCATTGCTATGGTTATGTTGGCTAGAGTAATTACTAGGTGGTACATGTGAAGAGTGGCTGTTGGCTGTCCAGCTCCCTCCAAGTCTGCGTCAAGCTACTCTAGTTCCCCCCAAGTCTGTGTCAAGATCCTGTAGTTCCTCCCAGGTCTGTGTCAAGCTCCTCTAGTTCCCCCCAAGTCTGTGTCAAGCTACTCTAGTTCCCCCCAAGTCTGTGTCAAGCTCCTCTAGTTCCCCCCAAGTCTGTGTCATGCTCCTCTAGTTCCCCCAAGTCTGTGTCAAGCTACTCTAGTTCACCCAAAGTCTGTGTCAAGATGCTCTAGTTCCTCCCAAGTCTGTGTCAAGCTCCTCTAGTTCTTCTAAGTCTGTGTCAAGCTACTCTAGTTCCCCACAAGTCTGTGTCAAGATGCTCTAATTCTCCCCAAGTCTGTTCAAGCTACTCTAGTTCCCCCCAAGTCTGTGTCAAGCTCCTCTAGTTCTCCCGTAGTCTGTGTCGAGCTACTCTAGTTCCCCAAATCTGTGTCAAGCTGTTCTAGTTCTCACCAAGTCTGTGCTGTTATTTAGGTAAATACTCTCAAATACGTCTAGTGATGGTGGGTGTGGTGGGCAGAGATGTGAGCATGGCGATGCATGTAGGGATGTGAGCACATGCAGTGATGGTGGATGTGGTGGGCAAGGATGTGAGTACATAAAGTGGTGGTTATTGTGGTGGGCAGGGATGTGAGCATGTACGTCGGTGGTGGGTGTGGTTGTGAGCACATGCAATGTTGGTATGGTGGTGGAGGTTGTGTGCATGTGCAGTGGTATGTAAGGTTGTGAGAACATGCAATGGTGATTTGTGTGTGGGTGGGGTTGTAAGCCGTGTAGTAGGAGTGTGTAAGGTGGTTGAGGTTGTCATAGATGTGATGAGGTCTGAGTAAAGGGTGAAATGTCTATTTAAAGGAAAAGCTTGGCATTGCCAACATTGCCCCCAGTCTTTCACATCTTAAGTGCCTCTAGAGGAACTCATGAGATGATTAAAGTGCCATAGGAAATTTTGTACTTGTTTAGCTGATAATATTATGTTCCACCAACTCAAATTTGGTTTTCTGTACAAGTGGTCCCCTTTCCATAGATCATGTGTGTGTTTGAGTGTATATGTGTGTATGCATGAGTGTGTGTGTGTGCATGTATGTGAGTGTGTGATTGAGCGTGGAGCTGGAGTCTGAGAAGTTAGCTGCATGGCACAGGTAAGTATAGCTGGAGTCATGTAAGGTGGAAGAGGTCTGAAAGCTGTGGTTTACCATTTGAAGTGCCATACCTTTGCACACATTCCTATGGTCCTGATTCATATATCATAATGTAGCCCATGCAGTATGCTTTCTGGTGGTAGTCTGTTTTTTGCCATGCATTTTTATATTTTGGAACTGCAAGTTGGAATGTGAAGTAAGGTCACTCAATCGAACCTGTTCAGAAAATAACTTACCAGCATCAAGTCTTGAATAACTGTGATTGATAGCGCTTTAGAAACAAATTGAGATATATATTATTATTTAAGTGGACTATGTTCATGTGAAGGGGGTCTAAAATAATAGCTAAACACACAAACATAATTTTGTTGGGGTGTTGATTTTGGAGCTACATAGCTTCTGCACACTTGACTGTATGAACTTGATATGTAGCTCAAATGATAGATCTCTCTGCGTGCTCTCTTTTGATATGCTAAAGTACATGCAGCTAAAGTGTGAGTCCTCATGTGCCTGAACTATTTGTAGTTGTAGTTTCTGATTGCTGCCATTGTTATTGTGGCTAGAGGAAACCCTGTTCTACAGCGAGCATATTCATTAGGCGCTAAACCATGACTAATTAGGAAAGAGTGGGTTCTGGAAATTTCCCTCCTGCACCCCACGCTGAGTATTACTTGACCTTTTGTATGTATACACCTTGACCTTTGTTATGCACCACGAACTTGAGTATGTACCTTGACCTCTTATATGTACCTTTACCTTGATAATTTTATATATATCTTGACCTTGACCTTTAGTTCTTTCACTTTCGCTTTTGTCTCCCACCAAAAGGTGAGTCCAGCGACATTCGGATTGAGCCTTGCAACCTCCCACCTCCTATTAATTTCAAGGTAGCCATGGTGACAAAATATGAGGTTCGGAGTGAGTTGAAGAGTAGTATCCTTCTCCCTGTTTTCATACGGGTAAAGGGATTTCTCCCCCCCCCCCCCCCACCCCCCAGCATGTGTAAGGTTATATACACATGTTTGACCTCACTGGCCAAAATTAATGTTTTTAATTTCCCACCCACCACACTGATGTGTTATCTCTAAGTGAAGCACCTTAAGCAGGATAACACTGATTGCTGGTGTATTATCTCTAGGTAAAGCACCTCAAGCAGGAGAACACTGATTGCTGGTGTTATCTAGAGAACTCTCACCCCAGTGTGTTGTTTAGTGTGTCGAGTGATTGGGTTACATATTGTGAATAATATTAGTTCTTCAGATATTATCTGCAAATGCAATCTTTGAGTAATGAGGTGGTGTTTCCCCTTGGGCGATGCTGCTTGGTATCTCGGATCTCTCACCTGCAGCTGTGATAATATTTGTTTGTGGTGTTGGTCCAGTGTGTATCCCCATAGAGCTATTGTCAGCCTGCTTCAACCTGTCGTAACCCAATGTGATGTTGGTCCAGTGTGTACCCCATAGAGCTATTGTCAACCTTCCTTAAACCCAGTGTGGTGTTGGTCCAGTATTTGGAGATTGTGCTTCACACACGAAATATTTACTATTCATCAATTACCCCTTGCACATGCCCAGTCGACTGCTGAATGGATTACAATAAAATGGCAGGAGATTCTTGCTTCCAGCTTGAGGTGATGCAGACAGCTTAATAGCTGATGCCACAATGAGGTAGGCTAACAAGAGCTAATTTGTGCGATGCTTGCAACAAAACTACAGCAACAAACAAATCCATCTATCTGACATTTGTTCTCCCTCAGGTGTGGAAGCAATTAGAGCAGTCCATAATAGGCATTTCCATAAATCAGTGCATTTCAGTTTGTGAATGGTTTGGTGAAATTTCGAAATTTACACCTAAAGGTAGCTTTGTGGCCTTTTCCCACAAGAAAGGAAGAAATAATATTTTATAAACAAATAAATAAACAAGTAGAATAAAAAATAAACAAACAAATAAATAAAATAAAATAAATAAACATTGGTGTGCATCAATTAGAGTTTTACCCTCCTAGTAGTGCCTTACCAACCTGCATTAGCAAGTGCAGAGATAAATAATGATATCAGCACATTCATAGAAAAGTGTTGCACATGCTCAGACTCATAGTAGCTTATGCTCAGACTCATACATGTGCAGACCCATAGTAGCACATGCTCAGACTCATAAGTAGCACATGTTCGGGCTTATACACATGCGCTCAGACTCATAGTAGGCACATGTTCATACTCGTAGATAGCACATGCTCACACTCATAGAGTAGCACATGCTCAGACTCATAGTAGCACATGCTCATACTCATAGTAGCATGCTCAGACTCATAGTAGCACGTGTTCAGACTAATAGTAGCACATACTCAGACACGTGCTCAGACTCATAGTAGGACATGCTCAGACTTATTATAGCACATGCTCAGAGTCATAGTTGCGCATGCTCAGACACGTGCCCAGACTCATAGTAGCACATGCTCAGAGTCATAGTAGCGCATGCTCAGACACGTGCTTAGACTCATAGTAGCACGTGTTGATGCCAAAAAAAATTAAGTCTTACAAAGGCCCCAGTGATGCAAGGTTATACTTTGTAAACTTGAAACAAATATTTGTTTTCAGTGAAGCTACATGTAGGCACACGACATACTCGGCTGTTAAGAACGTGAGATCTGGACGGAGAAGTAGGGGTGTGTGGAGTGAAGAGGAGAGGAAAGGGGAATGGGGAGGAGAGTGAGGTGGGTAGGAGGAGAAGTGTGTGGAAATTGCATGATTGCCGTGCTGTTTCTCCATTAGCAAAATGCAGCAGAGTTGGTTATTAGTCACTTGCAAGCACTAGTGCAGCAGTAAGGGACCTCGACCTGCAGGATATTGCTCTGTTCTGCATCAAGGAGCCTTGACCTGCAGGACATTGCTCTGTTCTACAGCAAGGAGCCTCGACCTGCAGGACATCGCTCTGTGCCTCAAACATGTAACAAAGATACAACTGCCAAGAGAGCATCAGAATGAAGCGTCTCTTTGAATATTCGGTGGAAAAAGAAGCTAAGCTGATAGGACTATAAGATTGTATTGAATGTGTGCAGGGTATTTAGAGCATGCATTGCTCATCATTACCCAATGCCTTGTGTCTCTGGATTGTCCCATCTTCGTTGTTGTTATTCTGTATGTATTTATTGTTATGCATTAAACATACAGTTTTCAAAGCTTCGGATCCCTGTTTTTGAATAAGTGATACTTCAAAGCATGGCATGTTTCCCTCATCAAAAGCCCGGGTGATACTTTAATTAAAGCATGGCATCTTCCCTCATTAAAAGCCTGGGTGATACTGCATGTTTCCCTCATCAAAAGCCCGAGTGATGCTTTAAAGCATGGCATCTTCCCTCATTAAAAGCCCGGGTGATACTTTAATTAAAGCATGGTCATTAAAAGCCTGGGTGATACTTTAAAGCATGGCATGTTTCCCTCGTCAATAGCCTTGGTGACACTGCTAGTCACTGTATATGGTGCACTGGACTACTGGTGCCAGACAATCAATAGTCAACACTGCTAGTCACTGTGTGTAGTGCACTGACTCACTAGTGCCAGACAGTGGTCACCCCAACACTGCTAGTCACTGCGTGTGGTATACTTGGGTATTGGTGCCAGACAGTGGTCCCTCATTACTAGTCACTGTGTGTGGTGCACTGGGCTACTGGTGCTAGATAGTGGTCCCTCCAATACTACTATATATGCAGTGGCACTGGTAATTCAGCTTTGTATTTTAATACAGTACATATATAAAAAATATAATATTCACTGTATGAGTGCATTCAGTTATTTCCACAGACTCCTACACAAAGGAGGTGTCCTAATTATGTGCATGTCTAAGGGACAATTTCTTCCTCTTCTTCTTCTTTTATGCTTATGTAACAGGTGTCTAGTATATTATAGTAAGTGTCCAGTTTAGTAAAAATGCAAGCATTTTTTAAATAGAATCTTATCTCACTGCATTGGCATTTCACTTTCCCCAGTTCACTCATGGCTTCCTCACCTAATGCAGATTGGATTGATTGTTGCATAGACATTCCAGCAAGCCATGGAAATGCATGGAATGCTATTCAAATCCTGAGGTTTTTTTTTAAACGTGTGTGTGTGAGTGTCTGTGTCTTTGTGTTTGTGTTTTAGTATCAGTTCAGAAACTCACACATTATCCTGTGAAGGGACTATGCATGTATGCATGTGGAATGTCGATGCAGAATTTGCTACATGTGCTATAAAAAAAATGCAAAACCTTCCGACAACTAAATGAAAAATTTCACTCAGACGTACATATTGCAATGAAGATCTTCCTCGGCTTACCTTAGGTCACTTCAATTCTCTTCAATCCACTTCAGCTTCTTCAAGCTATCTCTGTGGAGCCTTAGCTAGCAGTTTGGAGGAACCTCAAACATGTATATAGTAATAACAAAAAGCTGGTAGGTGCAAATTCAGTGTTGAACCATTTCAGATGCTGTTTTTCATGAATTGGCATTTATAAAATATATATTGGCAAGCGAAGCTAGCCCTACTGGGCATTGGATGGAAAACTTGGGCATGGCATATCTATCTATCTACTTATCTACCTATGTATGTATGTGTGTCTATCTATCTATCTACTGTATGCATAGATAGATGTCTATGTATTTATCTATGTATCTACCTATGTATCACCTATGTATTTACCTATAGGTAGGTATAATATAGGCAAATAAACCAGGTACATGTCGATACATAGGTAGATACATAGATAGATAGATAGATAAATACATAAGCAGATACATAGGTAGGTACATAGGTATATACATACGTAGATACATAGGTAGATACATAGTCAGCTATATGAGAAGAATGCAAGGACACGGTAGAGCTGAGCTGTACGGGAGGCCTACCAAGTGGTATCCAGGGCAATGATGTTGGCAGTGATTTGTTTAGCAATCAAGATACAGGTTCGGTGAATAGCAAGAGCCAGGTGAGTAAGTGACCAGCTAGATATGATAAAACTTAGCTTAATTATATTGTGGGGAGTTTTGACGTGATACTTTTGGATTAGCACATGAGATCACCCCCCCCCCCCCCCCCCCCCTGGTTGCTCCAGCTGACAGTGCTCTGGCAAGGTACAGTAGTCCACTAACCAGCTACTGGCATGTGGTTAGCTATGCATGTGTAGCTCTCTCACTTAGTGAGCAGTCATCTTCTCTCTCTCTCTTAAGCTATTTCTAGCTTGTTGCCTACCTGCTCCCTGGTAAAGTGTCACAGTTATTTTATAGCTGAGGCAACAGTGAAGGTTGGAAGGCAGGGTGCTCACCATTGTGCTAGTGATGATGAACATTGTATGTAGTGGTCATTGACTACCACAATAGGTTCTACTCTTCTTATAATTAGGAGAATATAGGTCCCATATTTGTATGATATAGGTCCCACATTTGTGTGATATAGGCCCCACATTTGTGTGTTACAGCACTAACATTTGTGTGATATAGCCCTAACATTTGTGTGATATAGGTCCCACATTTGTGTGATATAGGTCTCACATTTGTGTGATATAGGCCCCACATTTGTGTGATAAAGCCCCCAGATTTGTGTGATATAGTTCCCATATTTGTGAGGCAACAGTTTGCACATACAGCACTTATAAGTTTGTATCTCCTTCAACATATCTCACTGGCAGTACAGAGGGTGCAATGAGGTGGCAGTTCTGGAAATTTAAAATTAGTTCGTTTATTTTATAATAATAAAAATAATGGTATATATTACAATGACCTACTCAATAATCAACTTGAATTTCACTCTCCCATTTTCTCTAGCCTTCATCAGTAGTAATAATAATAATAATAATAATAATAATAATAATAATAATAATAATAATAATAATAATAATAATAATAATAATAATAAATAATAATAATCATAATAAATAATAATAATAATAATAATAATAATAATAATAACAATAATAATAATAATAATAATAATAACAACAACAACAACAATAAATAATAATAATAATAATAATAATAATAATATTAATAATAATAATAATAATAATAATAATAATAATAATAATAATAATAATAATAATAATAATAATAATAATAATAATAATAATAATAATAATAATAATAATAATAATAATAATAATAATAATAATAATAATAATAATAATAATACTTCTAATAATAATAATAATAATAATAATAATAATAATAATAATAATAATAATAATAATAAGGTAATAGTAATAATAATAATAACAACAACAAAAGCAACAATAATAAAAAATTGGAATATCTCTCTCATAACTGCATAGAGTGTTCATGGAAAGAATGTTCCCTGTGTTGATTTGTTTTCTTGCAGGACTAAATCTGTGTTGCAGCTTTTAGGGAAGAAAAAATTATCCAGGCTTCTTTGAGTGGACAAGTGTTCATCTCACATGCATATTATTATTGCATTATTAGACCAACTCCTTAAACGCTCTGGATTTAAAATATTGCAACAATAGATAAGAACATGTGCCTATCACTCAATTATTTCTCTAGTTATACAGTGTGTGTGTGAGAGAGAGAGAGCTCAGGTGAGTGTGTGTGAGCTCAGGTGAGTGAGTGTGAGCTCAGGTGAGTGTGTGTGAGCTCAGGTGAGTGTGTGTGAGCTCAGGTGAGTGTGTGTGAGCTCAGGTGAGTGAGTGTGAGCTCAGTTGAGTGAGTGTGAGCTCAGGTGAGTGTGTGTGAGCTCAGGTGAGTGAGTGTGAGCTCAGGTGAGTGTGTGTGAGCTCAGGTGAGTGAGTGTGAGCTCAGGTGAGTGTGTGTGAGCTCAGGTGAGTGTGTGTGAGCTCAGGTGAGTGTGTGTGAGCTCAGGTGAGTGAGTGTGAGCTCAGGTGAGTGTGTGTGAGCTCAGGTGAGTGTGTGTGAGCTCAGGTGAGTGAGTGTGAGCTCAGGTGAGTGAGTGTGAGCTCAGGTGAGTGTGTGTGAGCTCAGGTGAGTGTGTGTGAGCTCAGGTGAGTGTGAGTGAGCTCAGGTGAGTGTGTGTGAGCTCAGGTGAGTGAGTGTGAGCTCAGGTGAGTGAGTGTGAGCTCAGGTGAGTATGTGTGAGCTCAGGTGAGTATGTGTGAGCTCAGTTGAGTGAGTGTGAGCTCAGGTGAGTATGTGTGAGCTCAGTTGAGTGAGTGTGAGCTCAGGTGAGTGTGTGTAAGCTCAGGTGAGTGTGTGTGAGCTCAGGTGAGTGAGTGTGAGCTCAGGTGAGTGAGTGTGAGCTCAGGTGAGTATGTGTGAGCTCAGGTGAGTGAGTGTGAGCTCAGGTGAGTGAGTGTAAGCTCAGGTGAGTGAGTGTGAGCTCAGGTGAGTGAGTGTGACCTCAGGTGAGTGAGTGTGAGCTCAGGTGAGTGAGTGTGAGCTCAGGTGAGTGAGTGTGAGCTCAGGTGAGTGAGTGTGAGCTCAGGTGAGTGAGTGTGAGCTCAGGTGAGTGAGTGTGAGCTCAGGTGAGTGTGTGTGAGCTCAGGTGAGTGTGTGTGAGCTCAGGTGAGTGTGTGTGAGCTCAGGTGAGTGAGTGTGAGCTCAGTTGAGTGAGTGTGAGCTCAGGTGAGTGTATGTGAGCTCAGGTGAGTGAGTGTGAGCTCAGGTGAGTGTGTGTGAGCTCAGGTGAGTGTGTATGAGCTCAGGTGAGTGTGTGTGAGCTCAGGTGAGTGAGTGTGAGCTCAGGTGAGTGTATGTGAGCTCAGGTGAGTGAGAGTGAGCTCAGGTGAGTGAGTGTGAGCTCAGGTGAGTGAGTGTGAGCTCAGGTGAGTGTGTGTGAGCTCAGGTTAGTGTGAGTGAGCTCAGGTTAGTGTGAGTGAGCTCAGGTGAGTGAGTGTGAGCTCAGGTGAGTGAGTGTGAGCTCAGGTGAGTGAGTGTGAGCTCAGGTGAGTGAGTGTGAGCTCAGGTGAGTGTGTGTGAGCTCAGGTGAGTGAGTGTGAGCTCAGGTGAGTGTGTGTGAGCTCAGGTGAGTGAGTGTGACCTCAGGTGAGTGAGTGTGAGCTCAGGTGAGTGAGTGTGACCTCAGGTGAGTGTGTGTGAGCTCAGGTGAGTGAGTGTGAGCTCAGGTGAGTGTGTGTGAGCTCAGGTGAGTGAGTGTGACCTCAGGTGAGTGAGTGTGAGCTCAGGTGAGTGAGTGTGAGCTCAGGTGAGTGTGTGTGAGCTCAGGTGAGTGTGTGTGAGCTCAGGTGAGTGTGTGTGAGCTCAGGTGAGTGAGTGTGAGCTCAGGTGAGTGTGTGTGAGCTCAGGTGAGTGTGTGTGAGCTCAGGTGAGTGTGTGTGAGCTCAGGTGAGTGAGTGTGAGCTCAGTTGAGTGAGTGTGAGCTCAGGTGAGTGTGTGTGAGCTCAGGTGAGTGAGTGTGAGCTCAGGTGAGTGTGTGTGAGCTCAGGTGAGTGTGTGTGAGCTCAGGTGAGTGAGTGTGAGCTCAGGTGAGTGAGTGTGAGCTCAGGTGAGTGGGTGTGAGCTCAGGTGAGTGAGTGTGAGCTCAGGTGAGTGAGTGTGAGCTCAGATGAGTGAGTGTGAGCTCAGGTGAGTGAGTGTGAGCTCAGGTGAGTGAGTGTGAGCTCAGGTGAGTGAGTGTGAGCTCAGGTGAGTGTGTGTGAGCTCAGGTGAGTGAGTGTGAGCTCAGGTGAGTGAGTGTGAGCTCAGGTGAGTGAGTGTGAGCTCAGGTGAGTGGGAGTGAGCTCAGGTGAGTGAGTGTGAGCTCAGGTGAGTGAGTGTGAGCTCAGGTGAGTGAGTGTGAGCTCAGGTGAGTGAGTGTGAGCTCAGGTGAGTGTGTGAGTGAGCTCAGGTGAGTGAGTGTGAGCTCAGGTGAGTGAGTGTGAGCTCAGGTGAGTGTGAGTGAGCTCAGGTGAGTGTGTGTGAGCTCAGGTGAGTGAGTGTGAGCTCAGGTGAGTGAGTGTGAGCTCAGGTGAGTGTGTGTGAGCTCAGGTGAGTGAGTGTGAGCTCAGGTGAGTGTGAGTGAGCTCAGGTGAGTGAGTGTGAGCACAGGTGAGTGTGTGTAAGCTCAGGTGAGTGTGTGTGAGCTCAGGTGAGTGAGTGTGAGCTCAGGTGAGTGAGTGTGAGCTCAGGTGAGTGAGTGTGAGCTCAGGTGAGTGAGAGTGTGAGCTCAGGTGAGTGAGTGTGAGCTCAGGTGAGTATGTGTGAGCTCAGGTGAGTGAGTGTGAGCTCAGGTGAGTGTGTGTGAGCTCAGGTGAGTGAGTGTGAGCTCAGGTGAGTGAGTGTGAGCTCAGGTGAGTGAGTGTGAGCTCAGGTGAGTGTGAGTGAGCTCAGGTGAGTGTGTGTGAGCTCAGGTGAGTGAGTGTGAGCTCAGGTGAGTGTGAGCTCAGGTGAGTGTGTGAGTGTGAGCTCAGGTGAGTATGTGTGAGCTCAGGTGAGTGTGTGTGAGCTCAGGTGAGTGTATGTGAGCTCAGGTGAGTGAGTGTGAGCTCAGGTGAGTGAGTGTGAGCTCAGGTGAGTGAGTGTGAGCTCAGGTGAGTGTGTGTGAGCTCAGGTGAGTGAGTGTGAGCTCAGGTGAGTGAGTGTGAGCTCAGGTGAGTGAGTGTGAGCTCAGGTGAGTGTGTGTGAGCTCAGGTGAGTGAGTGTGAGCTCAGGTGAGTGAGTGTGAGCACAGGTGAGTGTGTGTAAGCTCAGGTGAGTGTGAGTGAGCTCATGTGAGTGAGTGTGAGCTCAGGTGAGTGAGTGTGTAAGCTCAGGTGAGTGAGTGTGAGCTCAGGTGAGTGAGTGTGAGTTCAGGTGAGTGTGAGCTAAGTTGAGTGCGATTGAGCTCAGGTGAGTGTGAGTGAGCTCAAGTGAGTGTGTGTGAGCTCAGGTGAGTGTGAATGAGCTCGGGTGAGTGTGAGTGAGGTCAGATGGGTGGTGTGAGCTCAGATGAGTGTGTGTGAGCTCAGGTGAGCAGGTACAGTATACCACTTCAGTTTGAGCTTGTGTGATATAGCTCAGATGGTCGCCTCAGTGAGGCTTAAGTTATTTGCAATGACGCGAGACAGCACTGGAAGTTGATAATCTATCTTTCATCTGTCTTGTCATTTTTCAATTCTCCATATTTCCCACTCTGTGGCACTCCCTGCCACCACAAGAGCTGAAGGATTCCATAATTGGGGAGGGGGTGAATGTTGTTATATACCTCCCCCTATTTTTTGTGGTGGTGGGAGGATGGTGGAAAATCCAGGCGCAGGTCTACATAAATGTAAGGTGGGCATCTTCCCAAAGCTTTGCCCCAGAAATTGATTATTCATTCCCATATAATTTTGGGTTACTCTTCTTGACCTACAAAATTTATGCTGCAACCCAAACCAGAGTGCTTCCACCCTATATCCACAGCTTTCTGCTAGTTCTAGTTGTGGTTGCTAGAGTTAGTTAGCTATATGGTTGCTAGAGCTAGTTAGCTATATGGTTGCTAGATCTACTAGTTATGGTAGTTAGCTATATGATTGCTAGCTATATGGTTTATTCGCTTGTTTAGGCTCCCTGTTTGTTAGTTTTTGGCTGAAACCAATGACGACGACACTTGCCACTGTAAACTATGTCATTTCAGCATATGTGGTGTTTTTCTAGTAGAGCATTCAGCCTTCCTAGCCATCCACTCCAGTTACTTTCAACCAAGTGGTTTGTAGCAAACTTTTTGGTGATGGTCTTTGTCTTTGTGTGGATATGTCTGCTACCAGGAATTTGAAAGCTAACATACATCGAACCTGAAGAGTTAGGCACAATTTTGATTTGTTTTTGTCAGAATTTAAAAAGCATCTGAATTTTCTAAGAAATTAACAACGGAGTATTTTATAGGAGATGAGTAAGTAGTGATTAATGATAGGTGCACTCATAAAAAGGAACCTGTAAACTCTGCCTTCTGAACATTGAAAAGGAGATAAGAGGAGAGATGGGGGGGGGGGGGGGGGGGGAGGGGGTTAAGCATTAAACAGACAAATAAATACAAGTTAGAATAGAATGGTACAGAGGAGTTGCAGACTTGTAGCATATGCCTTTCTGTGATTCCACAATTACAAACTGCCTTCATTAGAATATTGATCAATATTTCTGTGTGACCTTATACCTTATATGATCAGGTATCGATTACTGCATGTAAGGTGGCCCAGAGCTCCAATTTCCATGGTGCTGTGTCTTGATTTGTCTTCTTCTTCTCTTCCTTCACTGCTTTAACTAGAGTATGATACACTATCCATGTGACCTCATGTGGTAGGAATGTCAAATTACTCCACCTTTGGATTGGGATAATGTGCTCCAGAGCTCCAATTTCTACTGTATTACAACTGGCTTGAAATGTTTCTTTCTTTGACATCTGCAGTGAGGTAAGGTGCTCACCCTTGTTCTGTTTCCTCATTTAGTTCTGTTTCCTCATTTTTGCCTGGCCCAGGCATGCTGCCAATTTGTTGGTGACTGTTATCTCCAATAACCACTTTTTAATAACCAATCCTTGACATGTAAGTTTGCAGTTAGTGTCAGGACTGATGAGTGAGAGGTTTACCTCAGCTTTTGCCCCTTCTAGTTGTGCTTAAATCTTGTAGCCTAGCGAAAGGAGAGGCAGTTACCATCAGTGATGGAACATGGTCATGTCTCCAGGTCTATCGTCCATGTTTAAGGGAGCGATGGTACAAGTGTTGAGGATGTGTGCAGTAGTTGGCCTAGGAAGCCACGATGTACTTAGAGGGATGCTGTATTTTCCAGAGGAAAAGATCCACAGGCGTAAGTAAGGTGTCCAAATCTGCCTTCAGGAGTAACTTGAAAGGGAGGCCATTGATGAGTTTGCACCTCTGGATGAGTTTGCTCCTCCTGATGATTTTGCTCCTCCATGATGAGTTTGGTCCTCCATGATAATTTTCACCTTTCATGTAATCTCCTTGAACTTTGATTGTTCCTGGACAGAATGAAGATGTCTGTCCCACTTGTCTTTGCATGCTGTAAGCTGCTTGCTGCTCAGCGAATTCAGAGATTTAATTTGTAAGGACAGTTGCTTTCTTTAGTCATTCAGCAACAACTCCCTTTATCTGTGCCGCAACACAGACCCATTCTGCTTAGTGCTCTATTCTGCGTTGAGAACTGCTAGATCTACATTTGAATTGTGCAAATTATTTGACAGCCTGCACAATCTCTTTTCTGTCCAATTTGCAAATGGAGTGTGCTATGTTAACAAAGAACGATAAATAACTGAAAACAGGAACTTATGGTAGTCATGGTTACAACCCCTCTCAATAGCAAGATAAGTCTATTCCACATTCTCGATTGAACCACTCATTACGCTGATGTGCAATGCTTCTCACTAGCAGTTTCTTCTGACTTCTGGTCTGGTCTAAGATGATGGCTCCCTCCCTCTTTAGCGAACAACTTTTTACTTTTTACTTGATGTTATTTCATTCTGGTCTCCAGTCTTCTGTTGGTCTTCCCTATGTAGTAGTTCCAACAGCTGCAAGGAATGCAGTACAACACACGAGTGCATACTAGCTGGTAATTCGTCCTTCACTCTGCTCAGTTGTGCCCTCAGATTTCTGAAAATGACTCTGATATTGAACTTCCTGCAGTCCCTCAGGATATCTTCACTCATCCCTGCTACATAAGGAATTACTATATACCATGATAGGATCCTTCCTTTCAGACGCTGATTGCCTGTATCGGTGTATTTATCTTCCTTTCTGGATTTTGATGAATCTACAAAGGAAAGGTTAATGAAGACTTGCAGATAACCATTCTCTATAGAGACCTATTGAAATGATGTTCTTTCTTCTGTAGGTATCTACTCCATCACTACACTCCTGGCTCTATCATACAAGCTCTTCACCACTCTTCTTTTGACATGGACAAGTAGGTGTGTGTTGGTTTTCTGTAAATTGTTGCATTTAGCCTTCCATCTTCCCTTCTGTGTAGGTGGCAATCCAGAAAAGGCAACAATCCATCCACTTCAAGCTCCATGGTAAACTTTTCGGATAGCTTAATGTTGTTCAGATGATCCAACAACTCCTGCTCACTTTCCTTCTTCACAATTCATAAGGTATCATCTACAAATCTCTTCCAAAACCTAAGCTTCAGTGGAGCAGTTGTGAGTGTAATGTGGTGACTGTTGACAGTACTGCTGCTTACTGCTGCACTTAGTACTAGCAGAAAGCACTATATTTCATTTTAGACAGGAATAAGATACATTTTAGAAGCTTCTTCTAAAGAACTTTGTTGTGAGAGAATTGTTCGTGAGCGAAATGGCCGTTAAATTTGGATTAGTAAAACTTTCATGAAGCAGAAGACCAGTGTAGTAGCTCACTTGCATGTAGCTACCTTCCACCACTTCAATTTATTATACTGAATTTACTACAGAAGGAAGCACATTCAGCTGATCAGGGTCAAGATGTTGAATTCCATGTACTCTAATGGGCGAAAATAATCATATTCTGGCTGTAGCTAAAGGATCTTTTTTTACACATTTTCCCTGAAGTATTAAATGCCAGGCTGAGCACAGTTCATGGCATAGGCTGTGTACTGCATGGAGGTTGGTTGAACTGGTGAATCACTGCAAGAGTATTTTGATAATGAAAAGATAATCACAGCATGAAGATGATATAATAGTTTGGAGGGACAATGTATTCTCCAAGACTAATGGCAGCTACTGTCAGCTACTGTCAGCATGCACTTTTATGGGGTTCTACTAATCTAAGTTCAGTATCCACCTAATGTGTAAGTGTTGAGTGTGTGTGCAGTACTACTGCACTAGTACATACTTCATTTTGGACAGGACTAGAAAAATAATTACCTATTATGCTCATTATGTATTATTCTCAGGCCTACTTCGAAATGGAAATTACCTCTAAACTATTGCTTTCACATGTTATTTGTTGTTCTAGTTCACTGGAAGCCTTCAAATTCAGTACTACACCTCTATACGTCATAATCAATCATTAGAAATCATTATATTTACTAGGTGCAAAATGCTCTACTTAGTCTGGCTTTGCCAAAGCAAGTGAATCTTAAATATATTTTATTATTTGGTGAATGATAAACGTGGACGAGGGTATAACAATTATTAATGAGTCAGTAATGAGAGGTTCTTAAATTGTAAGCGGAAGAAATAGAAATTGCTTCATGCAAGCTTGGGAATTGTGGGAGAACTTGTGCTGACATGAGAAAACAACCACTCTGAGTCTGTGATATTTGGTAGTTGATTCACATATGGACTGTCCAGCCAGTACGAGCTGAAAGGGTTTCTTTTTTACTCCAAGTCCTGTCTGGACAATCCATATGTGAATCAACTGCCAAATATCACAGTATAGTTATCGGTTGTAAAAAAAATCCTGCATTTCACATCCTTACTCAAAGAAGATTTTTTTGCGGTTTCAATAATTCAATTATGATAATACCTGGATGAATGTATAACATCGAGTTTGACATACTAATGAGTGATGCACTACTGAAGTGTTCATGAATTGTTAGAGCATTGGTTCCCAACCTGGGGGTAATAAGCTAATATCTTGGGGGTAATGTAGCAATGCTGACTGATGGATTTTTTGTTTTGTACGTGACTTACAAACTGTTAGGTCAGTGTAATGAATGATGTAATGATCTTCTAAATATTATTTTAATGAGTATTGTAGTTTAGAACTTTCTAGATTAGGTTTAAGATAACTGTTTAACCTTTTCTGTGATAGAATAGGTGATGTCATTCTGTATGTATAAGCTATATAGATGTATTCACTTATCTTTACCTTATTAAGAATTATTTAGCATTATTAGTTTTTGTGACTAGCATATTGAATTCAGACAAAAACATTTCTACACTTCAAGTTATCATAGTGAGTTAGTATTTGTTTTTCTGGTTTAAAAGTTATATTGGCCCAATCACTTGACTATGTTCTATGTCTGTTAATGAGAGCAAGCTTCTCATTAATTTTTCCACAGAAAAGTTGTTGGCAAACAAGAAACAAACTTATTCAGATGCTGTTCTTGCTCATGGATTTGTCAATTTGCCCTCAAAGGGTGAAGACTGACCAGTGTGTTATCTGCAGCAAGGTTCTGATCAATGAAAGCCTGGAGCCAACAAAACTTGCAAACTATCTGCTGAAATGTCATCCTGACCTCCATGACAAAGATCTAGCCTACAGTGAACACAGGGCGAAAGCAGTTGAAGGGTATTCAATTAGGAAAGACTGGGACTACAGCAAAAAGTCTTCTAGACATTCTTGAAGCTTCCTTACCTGCAAGATTGCACAGCAGCAGAAGTGGCACATGATTGCCGAAAATCTAATAATGCCATGTGCATGAGTGATGGATGCCAAAACATGTGGTGAAGAGTGCTAAGTAGCTCAGTTCTCTATCAGCACAATACGACGTAGGATTGATGAGATGGCTCTGGATATACTGGCACAAGTAGCAGAAGAATCCATACGACAAATTCTCTCTGAAATTTGACAAGTCTATGGATGTCAGCAGCTGCGCTATTTTACTGGGATTTATTGTTATATTCACTGCTCGGATCTGAAGGAAGAGTTTTTCCTATGTGTAGGTCTTGCTATGATGATTAAAGGAGAGGATGTGTTCAGCATAGTCAGTGGCTTCCTTGAGAAAAATGGACTGGCTTGGAACAGTGTTCAACAGGTTTCTGTTGATAATGCACCCGCTATAGTGGGTGGTAATCGTGAGTTCAGAGGCTTTGTTGAAAGGGAAAATGCAGATATCACTGTTGACCATTGTAGCATTCACCGATATACACTTGCATCTAAGATGCTTCCAGATGCCTTGAAAGTGGTATTTGGCCAACTTGTCAATGTTGTTAACTTCATAAATGCCAGAGACTTCAACAGCTGTGTGTTTAAAGAATTGTACAAAGAGATGAGTGAGAAGTATGAAGTGCTGCTGTACCATACCAAAGTAAGGAGGCTGTCTCGAGGCAAGGTTGTGAATTGCATGGTGAGCCAGTGCAACTATTTTTGCAGCAAAAAGGATCAGACTAGGTACACCACTTTTCTGACCATGAATGGCTTTTCTGTCTGTGCTATTTGGGCTACATCTTCAAATGCACCTAACAGAGGAAACTTGGCATGGCACTCCAAGGAAGCAATCATCTTGACACAAAACAAGACATTTTTGCATTTATCGGAAAGCTAAAGTTGTGGAGCGAGAGTTGCAAAGGCCACAGTTACCTACACTTAACAAATTTGTTGATGAGAGCTAGGATGGTCAAGATGACTTAGAAATTTTGAAAGCAGACATCCAGGCCTATTGGACGAATTGGTCATAAAGATGGAGGAATACTTCCCCGATCTGGACACCTCTTACCTTCAGTGTTGCCAGCAGCCTTTTGTGCTTTTGTGGCCGATGAGGATCAGATCGATGAAGATGACTTTCCAACAAAAGAGGAATGGATAACTCTGAAAGTGAATGAGGCTCGGAAGGTGGAATTCCAGAAAAAGGGCCTGGATACATTCTGGATAGCCCGGCTAAATGATACATCAACCTTGACGAGACGGGCTCTAAATATCCTGACTTCCATTACGACCACGTACCAATGTGAACCAAAGCTTTCCCATCATCATGGGAATGAAAACCATGAAACAGAACTGGTTGGATGTGTCAAATGATGCAATAATTGCTCTCCGTTCTACAAAATTGTGCATTCCATACTTGGCTGACAAAATTCAAGCACAATCATCCCATTGATTTGATTTGTCTTGCAACTAACTTACTAACACACTTATATAAATAGAAATTATTAAAATAAGTTATTTTTTATTACAGAGGTATATATGGGTATTGTAACAGGGAGGATTTACCAATTTGGAAAATGGTTTAGTTAGAGGAAGATCCTTTATGTTAGCTTGGCAGTTGCAGGAGAGTTTTCATTGACATGAGAAGTGATCCACTCCAAGTTTGTAATTTCTGGCAGTGGTCCCAAATCTTGACTTTCCAGCCAGGACCTGATGAGGATATTAAGGGAGTTCAGCTCTTGTAAGATTGTCTTGGAGATATAGCTGATAAGATTACAATTTTCTTGAAAATATCTTATATTAAGTTGAGGGACAGTGAAACAGTTACTAGAGTTTGTCTCTTCTGTTGCTGGAATTGTACAGTTACAGTAGGTGGGTGACAGCTGTAGAAATTACAGTGATGTGCAAGTGAAATCATGTTTATACACAACCAGATCAGATGGCTTTAATTTGTGTTTCTTACCACTTTGTAGAGGTCAGGTAGAGTCCCAGAGAGCACATCATAAAGATCCTGCATGTCCTCACTGTAGCTCTCTATCTGGCTCTGCTGGATTAGCCTCAGATAAGCGTCCATTTTTCCGATGGAGTTGACTACACCTTGAATCCCTCGCACAAGGTTGATAGTAGCAATATTGAGTACGCTGAGAATAACTGGTGGACATATTGTTGGCACATGAGCCTAACTCTGCCAAAGATAATAAATATAATGGTTAATATAGCTACTGCAACTGCAATAGTCTTCGTGTGCCCTTTGAACTTTTACCTACCCACAAGACTCGGTCATTCTGTTCCCTCACAATGAGAGACCGTCCCTTCTGGAATGAAGCTATAGTTGTAGCTTCCTGTAATCTGGAGGGGAGTAAGCAGTCGTAGGGCGCATACTGAAAGCTCGGGGGAGCTCTTGTTTCTGCAGCAGTGCATGCTTTGGTTGCTGAATAGACTGAAGAAAGTATGATTGACAGGGTGAAGGAAAAGTTGAATTGATTCATGATTGATGTGATGCTTCTAACTATGACCTGGTAGTAGTGCAGTTTTTTTAACCTTGATGTTGCTTATCTTTATATACCTAGTAATGAGCCTCATAAATGGTTGTTGGTAATTGGTAAACTCAAGAAATATTGTTACTTGGCCTCTAACATTCCCTGCTGACCTTGTTGCCATGGCAAGGAAATAACAAAATCCTATGTTTTACCAACTCTACTATAAGCTAGCAAATAACCATCAAGTTGGCATTGAAAGTGCTTAGTGCGAGTTATTTTAAATTTATTATTATAATTTTTTTAAATTTATCTGGCTAAGCTAGATTTAACTCATTTACATCCAATGTGGGGAAGCATAGATATATAAGTTGTCTTCCTAGACTGCAAATGCATGGTCGAAAGATATCAGCAGTTTCCCTGTTTCTCTGCTTTTCATTAGCTTTTTACTAAGTTTAAATAATAACAGTCAGCTGCTTGTGTACAAGCAACATTTTTTACACAAGCCATAACTGATATATTAAGCAAACTTCACTAAAAAAAGTTACAGAACACATGTAAAATTAACCACACAAGAAAGTCAACAGTATCATCAAAACCACCTCACTTTTCCTCATCAAGCTGTAAATCCTTCCTCACATCCCTCCACATCTCTCACTCCTCTCTCTTTCTCTCTCACTCTCTTTTTCACTCACTCACTTTCTCATCTCCATTGAATGAAAGAAGACAGGAAAGAATTTGTGATGTAAACTCTGATCTACAAATACTGCAAGGTCACTGCAATTTAGCCTATGCATAAATTCCATAAAGTCGTCTCATGATCGGAATTTTATAATGCTTTCTCGTAAGATACATAGCATACTTATGTCTGAAGAAACTTATTCATAATAATTGAGTCTGCATTAATAGATGTTCATGACTACACATACATAAATAATTTTACAATACACCCACAACAGGCTTGCAAGGATTGTTCTCATTATACACTTCAAAAAAGTTGCACTTTTCATAATGTTCAAGAAAGAAATGCAGAAAGAAAGAAAACAAGGGAGAAAGGAAGAAAGAAAGAATTAGTTATTTATTTATGTACTTATTATTAGGAAAGAAAGTAAGGAGAAAAGAAGGAAAGTGAGACAGAAGGAAAGAAAGCAAGAAGAAATAAAGAAAGAAATCCATCATCATTTGGTTAATTACATAAGTGCTGGTTTAAAAAGTTTTCGTAATGAATGCGAAATACCAACTCACATCCCTACCTACCTGGAAGCACTGAGATACCTTGTGATCACACACAGAAAGAGCACTGATTATAATAGCTACTGCATTGCTGATTGTCTTACATCCTCCAAGGTCAATCCTATAGCATCATAGTGGTGAATGGGGGGTTATCTTGTTTTTTGAATCCATATTCTGAGACGATGGCTATGTTTTTTGTTTGGGTTCCCAGTACTGCCTGTCATCATCAATAATGGGTACCATTGTAAAAAAAGATATGCTTCCATCTTTACTCAAAGATCTATTGTTTCTATGATAATAATTATTTTGAAAGTGATAATACCTGGATGACTGTATAATAGTGAGTTTGTCTACAAATAAAAGATACGCTGTTGAAAAGATGATTGTTCAATCAATGAATTGTTTTTTTCCAGTGAGAGGAAGAAATTAGAAATTCCTTCATGTTAGCTTGGCAATTGCAGGAGAGCTTTTATTGACATGAGAAGAGAGCCACTCCAAGTTTGTGATTTCTGGCAGTGGACCCACCTCTTGACTTTCCAGCCAGGACATGTTGAGGATATGAAGGAAGTTCAGCTCGTGGAACATTGTCTTGGAGATATAGCTACAATTTTCTTGAAAATATCCGATACTAAGTTGAGGGACAGTGAAACAGTTGCTTGGGTTTGTCTCTTCTGCTGCTGGAATTGTGCAGATACAGTAGTTGGGTGACAGCTGTAGAAATTACAGTGATGTGCAAGTGAAATCATGTACACAACCAGATCAGATGGCTCTAATTTGTGTTTCTTACCACTTTGTAGAGGTCAAGTAGAGTCCCAGAGAGCACATCATAAAGAGCCTGCATGTCCTCACTGTAGCTCTCTATCTGGCTCTGCTGGATTAGCCTCAGATAAGTGCCGATGGAGTTGGCTACACCTTGAACCCCTCTCACAAGGTTGATAGTAGGATGTTCAGCAATATTGAGTATGCTGAGAATAGCTGGTGGATATATTGTTGGCACTTGAGCCAAACTCTGCCAAAGATATAATTACTGCAGCTGCAATAGTCTTCGTGTGCCCTTTGAACTTTTACCTACCCGCAAGATTCGGTCATTCAGTTCCCTCACTATGAGAGACCGTCCCTTCTGGAATGAAGCTATAGCTGTGGATTCCTGCAATCTGGAGGTAAGTAAGCAGTCGTAGGGCACATTGGCTACATCTTGGGAGCTGTTGTTTCTGCAGCAGTGTTGCTGAATAGATGAAAAAGTATCAGCGCCAAGGAAAAGTGTAATTGATTCATGATTGTGTGGTGCTGCAAACTGTAATCTGGTGGTAGTGCAGTTTTTTAAATCTTGAAGTTGCTTATATTTTTGTTTCTTTATATACCTAATAATGTGCTTAAAAATGTAGTTTGATGTTGCAATATCATCTAAATTGTTATATACTTGGCCTCTAACATTCCCTCCTGACTTATTTCCATGGCTGCATATATTAAAGGAAATAACCAAAACTTCTATGTTTTATCAACTGTACTATTAGCTAGCAAGTAACCATCAGGTTGTGATTAGTGCGAGTTTGTTTTTAACTTTTTATCAATATTTTTTTTAAATTTATCTGGCTAAGCTAGATTTAACTCCTTTACATCCAACGTGGGAATGCATAGATTTATAAGCAGGAATTACTGCTTCTGTAGAAACTAGCCAATCTCCTGACTGCAATTGCATGGTCAGAGAATGATATCAGCAGTCTCCCTGTTTTCTCACTCCTCTTCATTAGGTTTTCATTAAGTTTGATGTAATAACAGTCAGCTGGTTGTGTACAACTGCAACTTTTTTTTACACAAGCCACAAAAGCAATCATCACTAAAAACAGAAAATCAGACTACATTACACATGAAAAATTCACCACCTTTAACGAAAGTCAAAAGTATCCTATTTCTAACACCAGCTCACTTTTATCATCAATACCACCACACTTCTCCTCATCAAGCTGTACATCCTTCCTCACATCCCTCCACATCTCTTTCTCATCCTTTTCTCTCACTCTCTTTCTCTCTCACTCTCTTTCTTTCTCACACACTTTCTCATCTTCATTGAATGAAAGAAGCCAGGAAAGAGCTTGGTGATGTAAACTCTGATCTACAAATACTATGTGAGGTCACTGAATAGTAGCTATGCACAAATTCTATAAAGTTGTCTCTGATGGGAATTTTATAAATACCATCTGGTAAAAAGCATAAAGCATAGAATACTTATGCCTGACCAAACATGTTCATAATAATTGAGTCTACATTCATAATTTACATGGATGAATAATCATACAATAAATTCACAACAGACTGCAAGGCTTGTTCTCATTATTTACAAATGGCACTTTAAAAAAAGTTGCACTTTTCATAGTGTACAAGAAAGAAATGCAGAAAGAAAGAAAACAAGGAAGAAAGAAGGAATTAGTTATTTAGTTGTATTAATTTGTCAATTTATTAGTTATTGTAGATGTATTCTAGTTATATATGTAATAGTAATTAGCTGTAAATATGTTTTTTAATTGGTTGGTTATTATTTTTGTATTTGTTGTTGTTTTTGTTGAGATGTTTCATAATAAAAATAAAGAAATATAGTAAGAGAGAAAAATGAGAGAAAGAAAGAAAGAGAGAGAAAAAGAAGGAAAGGAAGAAAGTAAGAAGAAGTAAGACAGAAGGAAAGAAAGCAAGAAGAAAGAAAGAAAGAAAGTAAGTATATAAGAAGGAAAGAATGAAGATAGAAATGCATCATCAGTCGGTTAATTACATAAGTGCTGGTTGAAAAAGTTTGCACACTTCTTATTGAATAATCTCACATCCTTCCTAATACCTGGGAGCATTGAGATACCTTGTGATCACACAGAAAGAGCGCTGACTGTTTATAATATACCCGTCCTAGCATACACTCTGTTAGGATCTGACTAACCTCATGGTAACTGGCTCCTAGCATACACTATGTTAGGATCTGACTAACCTCAAGGTAACTAGCTCCTACATACACTCTGTTAAGATCTGACTAACCTCATGGTAACTAGCTCCTACCATACACTCTGTTAGGATCTGACTAACCTCATGCTAGCATACACTCTGTTAGGATCTGACTAACCTCATGGTAACTAGCTCCTAGCATACACTCTGTTAAGATCTGACTAACCTCATGGTAACTAGCTCCTAGCATACACTCTGTTAGGATCTGACTAACCTCATGCTAGCATACACTCTGTTAGGATCTGACTAACCTCATGGTAACTAGCTCCTAATATACACTCTGTTAGGATCTGACTAACCTCATGGTAACATACACTCTGTTAGGATCTGACTAACCTCATGGTAACTAGCTCCTAGCATACACTCTGTTAGGATCTGACTAACCTCATGCTAGCATACACTCTGTTAGGATCTGACTAACCTCATGGTAAGTGGCTATTAATATTCTGTTAGGATCTGACAAATGTAGCAATGAATAATAACAGCCGATTGCTGAGTTGTGTGTTCCATCAGTCCTAGATCTTCGAACTGGGTACCTTCAGCTTCAGAGCTAATGACAATTGTTTGGTTTTTTCGCACGCACCTTGGAGTCACACGATTCTCGCTGTCTCCCTGCCACTTCTCAACATCTCCAGCTTTACTGGAGCAATAGCGGCAGACGTGTCTCTCTTGACTAGGTGGCCTATAATCTAGTCCATGCCTTTTTTTAAAGTGAAACACAATTACCAGGTACCTAAGAACTCAAACCATAGTCTGTCAGTAATAATATAATGATGTCATGTGCTTCTATCACCACCAGTAATAATATAATGATGTCATGTGCTTCTATCACCACCAGTAATAATATAATGATGTCATGTGCTTCTATCACCACCAGTAATAATATAATGATGTCATGTGCTTCTATCACCACCAGTAATAATATAATGATGTCATGTGCTTCTATCACCGCCCAGTAATAATATAATGATGTCATGTGCTTCTATCACCACCAGTAATAATATAATGATGTCATGTGCTTCTATCACCACCAGTAATAATATAATGATGTCATGTGCTTCTATCACCACCAGTAATAATATAATGATGTCATGTGCTTCTATCACCACCAGTAATAATATAATGATGTCATGTGCTCCTATCACCACCAGTAATAATATAATGATGTCATGTGCTTCTATCACCACCAGTAATAATATAATGATGTCATGTGCTTCTATCACCACCAGTAATAATATAATGATGTCATGTGCTCCTAACACCACCAGTAATAATATAATGATGTCATGTGCTTCTATCACCACCAGTAATAATATAATGATGTCAAGTGCTTCTATCACCACCAGTAATAATATAATGATGTCATGTGCTCCTATCACCACCAGTAATAATATAATGATGTCATGTGCTTCTATCACCACCAGTAATAATATAATGATGTCATGTGCTTCTATCACCGCCCAGTAATAATATAATGATGTCATGTGCTTCTATCACCACCAGTAATAATATAATGATGTCTTGTGCTCCTATCACCACCAGTAATAATATAATGATGTCATGTGCTTCTATCACCACCAGTAATAATATAATGATGTCATGTGCTTCTATCACCACCCAGTAATAATATAATGATGTCATGCACCACCAGTAATAATATAATGATGTCATGCACCACCAGTAATAATATAATGATGTCATGTGCTTCTATCACCACCCAGTAATAATATAATGATGTCATGTGCTTCTATCACCACCAGTAATAATATAATGATGTCATGTGCTTCTATCACCACCAGTAATAATATAATGATGTCATGTGCTCCTATCACCACCAGTAATAATATAATGATGTCATGTGCTTCTATCACCACCAGTAATAATATAATGATGTCATGTGCTTCTATCACCACCCAGTAATAATAAATGATGTCATGCACCACCAGTAATAATATAATGATGTCATGCACCACCAGTAATAATATAATGATGTCATGTGCTTCTATCACCACCAGTAATAATATAATGATGTCATGTGCTTCTATCACCACCAGTAATAATATAATGATGTCATGTGCTTCTATCACCACCAGTAATAATATAATGATGTCATGTGCTCCTATCACCACCAGTAATAATATAATGATGTCATGTGCTTCTATCACCACCAGTAATAATATAATGATGTCATGTGCTTCTATCACCACCAGTAATAATATAATGATGTCATGTGCTTCTATCACCGCCAGTAATAATATAATGATGTCATGTGCTTCTATCACCACCAGTAATAATATAATGATGTCATGTGCTTCCATCACCACCAGTAATAATATAATGATGTCATGTGCTTCTATCACCGCCAGTAATAATATAATGATGTCATGTGCTTCTATCACCACCAGTAATAATATAATGATGTCATGTGCTTCTATCACCGCCCAGTAATAACATAATGATGTCATGTGCTTCTATCACCACCAGTAATAATATAATGATGTCATGTGCTTCTATCACCACCAGTAATAATATAATGATGTCATGTGCTTCTATCACCACCAGTAATAATATAATGATGTCATGTGCTTCTATCACCACCAGTAATAATATAATGATGTCATGTGCTTCTATCACCACCAGTAATAATATAATGATGTCATGTGCTTCTATCACCGCCCAGTAATAATATAATGATGTCATGTGCTCCTATTACCACCAGTAATAATATAATGATGTCATGTGCTCCTATCACCACCAGTAATAATATAATGATGTCATGTGCTTCTATCACCACCAGTAATAATATAATGATGTCATGTGCTTCTATCACCACCAGTAATAATATAATGATGTCATGTGCTTCTATCACAGCCCAGTAATAATATAATGATGTCATGTGCTTCTATCACCGCCCAGTAATAATATAATGATGTCATGTGCTTCTATCACCGCCCAGTAATAATATAATGATGTCATGTGCTTCTATCACCACCCAGTAATAATATAATGATGTCATGTGCTTCTATCACCACCAGTAATAATATAATGATGTCATGTGCTCCTATCACCACCAGTAATAATATAATGATGTCATGTGCTTCTATCACCACCAGTAATAATATAATGATGTCATGTGCTTCTATCACCGCCCAGTAATAATATAATGATGTCATGTGCTTCTATCACCACCAGTAATAATATAATGATGTCATGTGCTTCTATCACCACCAGTAATAATATAATGATGTCATGTGCTTCTATCACCACCAGTAATAATATAATGATGTCATGTGCTTCTATCACCACCAGTAATAATATAATGATGTCATGTGCTTCTATCACCACCAGTAATAATATAATGATGTCATGTGCTCCTATCACCACCAGTAATAATATAATGATGTCATGTGCTTCTATCACCGCCCAGTAATAATATAATGATGTCATGTGCTTCTATCACCACCAGTAATAATATAATGATGTCATGTGCTCCTATCACCACCAGTAATAATATAATGATGTCATGTGCTTCTATCACCACCAGTAATAATATAATGATGTCATGTGCTTCTATCACCACCAGTAATAATATAATGATGTCATGTGCTCCTAACACCACCAGTAATAATATAATGATGTCATGTGCTTCTATCACTGCCCAGTAATAATATAATGATGTCATGTGCTTCTATCACCACCAGTAATAATATAATGATGTCATGTGCTCCTATCACCACCAGTAATAATATAATGATGTCATGTGCTTCTATCACCACCAGTAATAATATAATGATGTCATGTGCTCCTATCACCACCAGTAATAATATAATGATGTCATGTGCTTCTATCACCACCCAGTAATAATATAATGATGTCATGTGCTTCTATCACCACCAGTAATAATATAATGATGTCATGTGCTCCTATCACCACCAGTAATAATATAATGATGTCATGTGCTTCTATCACCACCAGTAATAATATAATGATGTCATGTGCTTCTATCACCGCCCAGTAATAATATAATGATGTCATGTGCTTCTATCACCACCAGTAATAATATAATGATGTCATGTGCTTCTATCACCACCAGTAATAATATAATGATGTCATGTGCTTCTATCACCACCAGTAATAATATAATGATGTCATGTGCTCCTATCACCACCAGTAATAATATAATGATGTCATGTGCTTCTATCACCACCAGTAATAATATAATGATGTCATGTGCTTCTATCACCACCAGTAATAATATAATGATGTCATGTGCTTCTATCACCACCAGTAATAATATAATGATGTCATGTGCTTCTATCACCGCCCAGTAATAATATAATGATGTCATGTGCTTCTATCACCACCAGTAATAATATAATGATGTCATGTGCTTCTATCACCACCAGTAATAATATAATGATGTCATGTGTTTCTATCACTGCCCAGTAATAATATAATGATGTCATGTGCTTCTATCACCACCAGTAATAATATAATGATGTCATGTGCTCCTATTACCACCAGTAATAATATAATGATGTCATGTGCTTCTATCACCACCCAGTAATAATATAATGATGTCATGTGCTCATATCACCACCAGTAATAATATAATGATGTCATGTGCTTCTATCATCACCCAGTAATAATATAATGATGTCATGTGCTTCTATCACCACCAGTAATAATATAATGATGTCATGTGCTCCTATCACCACCAGTAATAATATAATGATGTCATGTGCTTCTATCACCACCAGTAATAATCTAATGATGTCATGTGCTTCTATCACCGCCCAGTAATAATATAATGATGTCATGTGCTTCTATCACCACCAGTAATAATATAATGATGTCATGTGCTTCTATCACCACCAGTAATAATATAATGATGTCATGTGCTTCTATCACCACCAGTAATAATATAATGATGTCATGTGCTCCTATCACCACCAGTAATAATATAATGATGTCATGTGCTTCTATCACCACCAGTAATAATATAATGATGTCATGTGCTTCTATCACCACCAGTAATAATATAATGATGTCATGTGCTTCTATCACCACCAGTAATAATATAATGATGTCATGTGCTTCTATCACCACCAGTAATAATATAATGATGTCATGTGCTCCTATCACCACCAGTAATAATATAATGATGTCATGTGCTTCTATCACCACCAGTAATAATATAATGATGTCATGTGCTTCTATCACCACCAGTAATAATATAATGATGTCATGTGCTCCTATCACCGCCCATTAATAATATAATGATGTCATGTGCTTCTATCACCACCAGTAATAATATAATGATGTCATGTGCTTCTATCACCGCCCAGTAATAATATAATGATGTCATGTGCTTCTATCACCACCAGTAATAATATAATGATGTCATGTGCTTCTATCACCACCAGTAATAATATAATGATGTCATGTGCTTCTATCACCGCCAGTAATAATATAATGATGTCATGTGCTTCTATCACCACCAGTAATAATATAATGATGTCATGTGCTTCTATCACCGCCAGTAATAATATAATTATGTCATGTGCTTCTATCACCACCAGTAATAATATAATGATGTCATGTGCTTCTATCACCACCAGTAATAATATAATGATGTCATGTGCTTCTATCACCACCAGTAATAATATAATGATGTCATGTGCTTCTATCACCACCATGTGCTCCTATCACCACCAGTAATAATATAATGATGTCATGTGCTTCTATCACCACCAGTAATAATATAATAATGTCATGTGCTTCTATCACCACCAGTAATAATATAATGATGTCATGTGCTTCTATCACCACCAGTAATAATATAATGATGTCATGTGCTTCTATCACCACCAGTAATAATATAATGATGTCATGTGCTTCTATCACCACCAGTAATAATATAATGATGTCATGTGCTTCTATCACCACCAGTAATAATATAATGATGTCATGTGCTTCTATCACCACCAGTAATAATATAATGATGTCATGTGCTTCTATCACCACCAGTAATAATATAATGATGTCATGTGCTCCTATCACCACCAGTAATAATATAATGATGTCATGTGCTTCTATCACCACCAGTAATAATATAATGATGTCATGTGCTCCTATCACCACCAGTAATAATATAATGATGTCATGTGCTTCTATCACCACCAGTAATAATATAATGATGTCATGTGCTTCTATCACCACCAGTAATAATATAATGATGTCATGTGCTTCTATCACCACCAGTAATAATATAATGATGTCATGTGCTTCTATCACCACCAGTAATAATATAATGATGTCATGTCCTCCTATCACCACCAGTAATAATATAATGATGTCATGTGCTTCTATCACCGCCAGTAATAATATAATGATGTCATGTGCTTCTATCACCGCCAGTAATAATATAATGATGTCATGTGCTTCTATCACCGCCAGTAATAATATAATGATGTCATGTGCTTCTATCACCACCAGTAATAATATAATGATGTCATGTGCTTCTATCACCACCAGTAATAATATAATGATGTCATGTGCTCCTATCACCGCCAGTAATAATATAATGATGTCATGTGCTTCTATCACCACCAGTAATAATATAATGATGTCATGTGCTTCTATCACCGCCAGTAATAATATAATGATGTTATGTGCTTCTATCACTGCCAGTAATAATATAATGATGTCATGCGCTTCTATCACCACCAGTAATAATATAATGATGTCATGTGCTTCTATCACCGCCCAGTAATAATATAATGATGTCATGTGCTTCTATTGATTTTTTGATAATTTTCATCATTAATTTTTTCATCTCACAATTTTTGAGGTGCCTCACTCACTGACGAGTTTTTTCTGTGTTCATAATTTTCCTTTCAATTGTGTACATGTGCCTTGCATTTGATGTCCATACAGGTGTGTGTGTGTGTGTGACTTTCATGTGACCTTAGTATATATGCATGTGACATACATGTGATATGCATGTGACATGTGTACAGGAGTTTGCCTTGAAGAGCTGTATAGAGAAGTTCAATTGTCGCTACTATCAGCCCGAGTCCCAACTGGTACAACCCTCCATCTCCTCCACCAGTGGACTCATGGGTGGAGTAATAGGTGTGGCTTCATCAGACACTAATATGTCTGGTGTCACAGGAAGTGAAGAGGAAGACCTTCGACCTGTTGACCTCAACTATCTCAGTGTCCTGGGCAAGGAGGTGAGGGAGGGAGGGACGCTGGAAACCTTGACTACATAAAGAATGACATATTTGCCATCTGCACCATGTGGTGTGTGTGGGAGGGGCCTGCACCATGTGGTGTGTGGGTGGGAGTGGCTACCCGCACCGTGTGGTTTGTGGGAGGGGCTACCTATCATCTGCACATGTGGTGTGTGTGGGAGGGGCTGCCTGTCAGCTGCACGTGTGGGAGGGGCTGCCTGAGATCTGGTGTGTGTGGGAGGGGCTGCCTGCCATCTGCACCATGTGTGGGAGGGGCTGCCTGCCATCTGCACCATGTGAGTGTGTGTGGGAGGGGCTACCTGTCATCTGCACATGTGGTGTGTGTGGGAGGGGCTGCCTGTCATCTGCACATGTGGTGTGTGTGGGAGGGGCTGTCTGTCATCTGCACCATGTGTGGGAGGGGCTACCTGTCATCTGCACATGTGGTGTGTGTGGGAGGGGCTGCCTGTCATCTGCACATGTGGTGTGTGTGGGAGGGGCTGTCTGTCATCTGCACCATGTGTGGGAGGGGCTGCCTGCCATCTGCACCATGTGGTGTGTGTGGGAGGGGCTGCCTGTCATCTGTACCACGTGGTGAAATGAATGCACATTACAAGAGCTGCATTTTAGTAGTAAAATCTATTTTATAGAGTGTGGCATTCTTGAGTTATGAATTTGGGAGTGCAACATGTCAAGATCAGGAGGGGTGTGGGTGGGGGGCAAACAAACAGTAAGAAAATATTGTGGTTACGAGCCAAAGTTGCCTGCAGGGCTGAAGTGGGGTACTTCAAAGTGAATTTACTGCAAGTTTGACTCCCAATTGGAAAGTGCTAACCAGCTGAAATTGGTGCCTATGACTAGAGGAAGCTCTGGGTAAGGGATCATTAGGTGCTAAAGTGTGAGTAGTTGGTCAAAGTTGTGTGCACTGAAAATTGATTTTCTTTCATCGGCAGTGCCTATGCTTGACTAGCTCATCATGTGACTAGCTCGTCATGTGACTAGCTCATCATGTCTTAGTGGCTCATGGCACATGCCAACGAAGTCTCTACTGACTAGCAGCTACGAATATGTAGTGCATTGTGGCACGAGCGAAAGTGTGGGGAGAGAATTAATTTGTGTCTCAGCCATGCTGGTCTTTGCTGCAGCGAGGGGGCACTCGCGCGTTCAACTGCACTTTTTTTTGCACTCTTCCTAGCTCTATCCTTTATCCTCCATCTTTCTTTCTTCTCTTCCCTGGTCTCTGATGCGTACACATGCACTTTTCCCAATAGTTTTTATGCATTCTTCGCTCTTCGTTCCTAGTTCTATTACTTAGCAACATGTGGCGAGCATGCATATTACTCCTGCACAATCACTGCTCAATATTAATCACAGCTCAATATTAATACACACAATCACACCTCAATATTAATACACACTATCACAGCTCAATATTAATACCAGTGGTGTAGCCACCAGTATGGTTGGTACGGTTTCAACCGTACCACTTTTCATTCTCACAAAAATTCCTACCACATTTATTAATTTTCAAGTCCAGTAAATATTTGTGGTTTTAATACTTAATAACTTGTAAGTATAAATTGCACTCTCATGCATAGACACATAATTACTATGGACCACAAAAAATGTTTCTTGTGGTATAATCTGCTCACATGACTCAAGGTAGCTGCCACATGGTTAGGAATCCTTGTCATGCTATGATACTACCAGAGTTGCCATGAGAACCACATCAACCTCTTTCCTACAAGTTTCCAAAAAGGGCTTATGGGCAGAAGAAAGTGGTGTACTGCAGTTTTCAGAGTCAATGGTTCTCCCCTTGGAATTTTTTACATTATAACGAGGCTGAAGATGCAGTGTATTGTCATACGTGTGTTAAAGCATTCAGCTTGAACCGGATTAAAACTAGCCTTAATGCATCAACAACCTATGTAAGTGTACTAATTATAATAGCTGCTATGAAGAGTCTCTCACATATATACTTACAGGTCAGTACAGGTTTTCACAATTGGAAAGATGCAACAAGGGCTTTCAAAAAACACCAGGAGTCTAAGACGCATGCTGAGGCTGTTGAAGCTATCATAACTTTGCCAAAAGCAACTTCTGATATAAGTGAGTTATTGAGTCAAGCTCATAAGCGAGATAAAGAAAATGCACGTGAAATCCTCAAGACCATTCTGTCAAGTTTAAGGTATCTTGCTAGGCAAGGTATAGATTTTCGGAAAGCTAATGCAGTTGAATCCAACTTGATTCAATTGCTCAAACTAAGAGCTGAAGACAATGAAGCAATTGACACATGGCTAAATAAAAGTCAAAGAAAATATGTATCTCCAGAAAATCAAAATGAAATTCTAGAGATCATGGCCAATCATGTTATCAGGAAGATCCTTTCCTTTGTCAATAAGTCTCCTTACTTTACATTAATGGTGGATGAAACACCGATGTTTCAAACAAAGTACATTTGACAGTAGTGATAAGATGGATAGATGAACAGTTTGAAGCAAGCGAGGATTTTTTAGGCATGTATCATCTTCAATCCACTACTGCAGAGAGTATTGTGGCTGCAATAAAAGACATCCTTTTACGTTTTCAAATACCTTTCATGAAAATGCGTGGGCAGTGTTATGATGGGTGTAGCACTATGGCAGGGGCTAGAGGTGGTGTAGCAGCAAAAATCCAAGCAATTGAGCCCAAGGCAGTGTTTACTCATTGCTATGGGCATGCTTTGAATTTAGGTGTGGGTGACACTGTTAAGAGAGCTTGCATCATGAGAGACTGTCTCGATACCAGCTTTGAACAATTAAGTTTTCTCCAAAGCGTGAGGCCATGTTACACCTCGTGAAGGAATAAATTGGAAGTATTTCTCCTAGCATTCGAACCTTCTGTTCAACCAGGTGGACAGTCCGAGCAGATGCAATCACCAGTATTCTGGCTAATTATAAGGAAATTCAAGTTTTATGGGAGAGAGCACTGGTATCCACATCTGACACAGAGATGAAAGCTAGAATTAGAGGGATTGCAATTGCAAGTCAAATGAACAATTTTTGTTTTCTAGTTGGGCTTTTACTGTCACAAATTATTTTAAGACATACTGACAAGCTTAGCATGACGCTACAAAATCCTGCATTGTCAAGTGTCGAAGGACAAGAAATTGCTTCACTCACCATCAAAACTCTACAAAGCATGAGATCTGAAGAAAATTTTAACTTGTTTTGGGAATCAGTTGAGATTAAGAGAGTTGATTTAGATGTTGAAGAACCTTCACTTCCTAGGAGACGCAAGGTGCCAAGACGCTATGAACCAGGGCAGAGTGAACCAGAACCCCCTCCTACAGCTAAAGATCATTATCGGCAGATCTATTTTGAAGTCTTTGACCTCGCAGTTACTAGTATTGCTGACGGGTTTGATCAGCCAGGATTCAAGATCTATTTGAATGTCGAACAGTTACTTTTTAAAGTCTGCTCTGGCAAGGATTACATGGATGAACTCAGCTCTTTTTGTGATTTTTATGAAGAGGACTTCAGTAAAGATGATCTAGAGGCAGAATTAAAAGTGCTCAAAATCCTCTTCAGCCACTGCATTGCTAATTGTTTTTCATGCTCTAAGATCAATCTATATCCATGTTCTGTACAAAGAGACAAGACTATTGTTTTTGTTTTGGTTCACAGTGCCATTAATTATGTCATCAACAATATAGGGTACCAGTTGTAAAAAACTTATAATCCCATCTTTACTCAAATATATATTTTTAATTATGATAATACCTGGTTGAATGAGTTTGACATACTAATAAGATATACACTGTTTGAAAAGATGACCGTCTGAATTTTTTTTCCAGTGTGAGGAAGAAATAGAAATTCCTTCATGTTAGATTGGCAATTGCATGAGAGCTTTAATTAACATGAGAAGAGAGCTACTGTGATTTCTGGTAATGGACCCACCTCTTGAACTTTCTGGGCAAGGAGAGAGCATGAAGCCCTCACACATATTTGATAGTCAGATGTTCAGCAGCATTCAGTACACCTCGCATAGCATGTGGACATATTGTTGGCATGTGAAACAGATATTGTCAAAAATAATAATTATATAGTAGTTATTATATTGCAGCTGCACTAGTCTTAGATGTGCACTGTGAACTTTTACCTACCCACCAACTCAGCTCACCAACAATGAGAGACCGTTCTTTCTGGAAAAAGCTATAGTTCTGGTTTTTTAAAACCTAGAGGTGATTGAGCAGTCTTAGGATGCCTTTGACATGCTCAAAAAGCTGTGTGTTTTTTGCAGAAGTTGATGATGTGAGTGCTGAATGGACTAAATATAGCATCACTAACAGATAACTGACAGCATGAAGGCCAAATTGAATTGATTGATGTTTAATGTTGTGCCGCAAACTAGAATGATTTGATGTGGTGTGCCTCATCCTGCTCCTTTCCACCTGATGTTTCTACCACTTGCTTCTTACAACTTGAATACCAACTACAAGGAAGCAAATTAATTGTTTTGTTGAGTAATATTAGAAAAATATTTGCGCTGACTACCCTGTTCGTAATCAATGGTTCAAACTTAATATTCAGTTAACCATGAAGATATAGTAGAGTTAGTCTAATTATATTATATTAATCATTATTATTGTTGTTGTTGTTTTATTGTTCTTCTTCTTCTTATTGTTGTTGTTGTTATTATTATTGGGATAAGGTTTAGCCTTCTTTCTTTTTGTAGAAGTTTTAGATTTATGAAGTGGAAATTCCTACTTATGTCTCTATGGTAGAAGCTAGCTGCTATGGACTCTATATGACTAGAGTAGTTTACTTGCTTTTTGGGAATTGTAAGGTCTACAACAATATTATTAGCTTCAATGCTCTTTGTTAGTAATTGGCTAAGTTTGATGTAATAGTCGACTGCTTGTGTAAATCTGCAATATTCTTCTTTTACACCTAATCGTTAAGATTATGATGTAAAGAATGGTACAAAATAAGTATAGTCCATACAACAACCTTTAGGATACCAAAACAGAGCTGTTTTTAAATTTACTACCTTTTCAGGCAAAGGGTGATAAAAGTGTTATAAAATCTTGTGCTTCCGACTTTAGAGCTCCATAAATTCTGCCCACTTTGCTCTGTGAACTTGATATTAGCTTAAAATATAGCTCTGTCTGTGTGCTCCCTTTTGATACTAAACACTTTTGCATTAGCATTCTCAAGTTACAGGCAACAAAGTTGATGTCCTCAAAACCTGATTCTCTGCAGTTCTAGCTCCCAATTGGAAGTGCTATATAAACAGTTGAAATTTGTACCAGTGGCTAGAGGAAGCTCTACTCTTACAAATCGTCATTAGGCACTAAAACATTAAATACATAGTCAAGCACGCAGGTGGATGCTTCCTATAGCTACTGGTACTAATTTCAACTGTGTCGTACTTTCCAATTAGAAGCTGGAGGCCCACAGAGAATTTGGGCACAGACGTTTTGAGGTCACCAAATTTTGACTGCCTGTAGCTTAGAAATGGTAATACTTATGCAATAATGTTTAGTATCAAAAGTGAGCAAACAGAGAGAGCTATCTTTTGAGCTATATATCATGTTCATATACTGAAGTATGCAGAATCGATGGAACTCTATAAAGTAGGAAACACAAGTTTTTATAACATTTTCTAAAATGATATTGTCCCCCCCCCTTCAACTATAAATCTATATTGATTTTTAACAAAACTTCACTTTGACTACAACAGTGACAGGATTGCACTGGAAAACCTCAAACTATTGCTTAAATAAATCCTTGGTATATAGTAAGTGGGTAAAGAAAATTATTTGGCTTTTTGAATACTCTTTGGTATTGTATAATACAAATTCGTATATTGTTAGGCATTTTTAGCATCACCATATTGACATTAATTCTTATCGGCTTTCAGTTCCTGCTTTTGAAGTTGTTTAATTGTTTACACTGCATGTTATTAAAAGCTAGAAACTGTCAAAGTTTTTACAGCAGTATATATATATAGCTATGTGTACATTCATTTTTATTAGCACACTTTAAATATAGGAAAGGTAGCTAAGTGTTTTGTTAAACTAGGGTTTCTGGCACTTAATTAGTTGGCTTCATTTACACATTGACTTGCTTAAGCATTTATATGGAAAAAGTGATGCTCTACTACAAAGTATAATAATTATTTCCCCAGTAATATAGAACTACTGGAATTTGGGACTATTTCACTATTAAATATTATTCTGGATGAAGTTACAATGAAAAGAAATATTGAAGAGAATGAATAATTAGAATAGCAAAGTATTATGATGGTGAAGAAGTAAATGGTATGGGGGAAACAATGCCAGAGCCTGAGGCTGCCATGGAGCATTATACATACGTATGTAAATATATATACGCAATTTCCCAGCAGGTTGTAGAAGCAGAGTTGAAGAGGAACTGCAGAAGGCCAAGAACTGTTTGTGACAGAAATGGTTATGGAACCTCTTCGGTGCAGTTGTAGCTTAACACTATAAAGCAACTAATACAAGAGTCCTTTCAAACTCCTCTATCTTCAGCTTTAGCCTGAAGGAACAATACCATTTGGAATATGTTCAAGTAAATTAGATAACTAGTGCTATGAAATTTATTGTGACATGTGAAACAGATATTGTCAGAAAATTATATAGTAGCTAGTTATTATATTGCAGCTGCAATAGTCTTAGATGTGCACTGTGAACTTTTACCTACCCGCCAACTCAGCTCACCAACAATGAGATACTGTTATTTCTGCTATAGTTCTGGGTATTTTTAACCTAGAGGTGATTGAGCAGTCTTAGGATGCCTTTGACATGCTCATGCATTTTTTTTGCAGCAGTTGATGATGTGAGTGCTGAATGGACTAAATAAAGCATCACTAACAGATAACTGACAGCCAAATTGAATTGATTGATGTTTAATGTTGTGCCGCAAACTAGAATGATTTGATGTGGTGTGCCTCATCCTGCTCCTTTCCACCTGATGTTTCTACTACTTGCTTCTTACAACTTGAATACCAACTAGCTACCAGGAAGCAAATTTATTGTTTTGTTGAGTAATAGTAGAACGCTGATAAGAATCATTACATGCAGCCAAGTATAATCAGTCCGTTCAGATAGCTACATATAGAATGCTAGCTACAAGTCTAATCAATATGAGTCCCAGCAGGCTGAACATTTCCCCCAGGGTGTCGTTCGTTTCCACAGCGAGAGCACTGCCTCTTGTAATTTCTCTCTTTTGTGAGGAATCATCGCTGTCTTTGGACTTCTTCTAGTTCTGCATTTCCAGTGTTTTCTCCTTTGAGTATGTGTTCTTCGACTGATTCCCTCTGGCGAATTTTTTCTTAGATTTCCCTGAGTGTGTGAGGTCTGCGTCGATCTAATTGTTGTGAGAGTGTGCTATCTTGCATGCCAACTACTAAATGGTCTGATCGTCTCATTTGTCATCTCACCATAGTCACAATTCTCTGTTACGGCATATAGTTGGATGATATGTTTCGACTGTTTCACTTGACTGCGGCTGTTGAACTGTGCCCGTTTGAAGATAATGTTCTTGAGTATCTTGAAAAATTCATCGAACTTATCCATCACAGTGTTATAGGCTATCTTCTCATTTTCTGAGATGTTGGTGGATGCCTCTGCTTCTTCTCCCATACAGTAGAGGAGTGTATTCTCCTGTTTGAGTGACTCATCTGCTTATAGTCCTGATGTTATTTGGAATTGCAATTGAAGGGTTCGTGTGGTTTTAGCTGTAGTTGAGCCATGGCTGCCACCATGTAACATTTAGTGATTCTCTTATTCAACCATCAGACAATAATGAAAGAGTCATTAGATCAGCCCAGTATAATCAGTCCTTGAGTTAAAAATAGAACCCTATATATAGAATGCTAGCTACAAGTCTAACCAATATGACTCCCAGCTGATAGGCTAATTATACTACAGTAATTATTAGGTCACAAGCATGTTAGTTATACTACAATATTTCTATTCTGCATTTTTTAGTTCCATTTCTAGTTCCTGTGATAGAGAAGTGTGGTAATGATTCTCAGAACCAAAAGTGGCTATGTACAGGTCCAACAACTAGAAGGAAATGATTGTTGAATTTTCTATTTGTAACTCAACACAACTTGATTACTACTCAGCTACATTAAATAAATTACCAAGTATAGACCTTAAATTGAGGATGCAGGCGCTGCCTATTGACCTTACAATTTACAATTTTATTTAAATTCCAACCAATCATGGTGAAGATTCATCAAGTCAATGTGCACCCCAACCTTTGACCTTCACCCTTAAGAATTGGGCGAGTCATTCCTTGAATCACAATTTGCCTAAAATCATTTTGCAAATATCTGTCAAGCCGATTTTCTCAACTTCGATATTTGCCATTGAACTTTACCATAGCCTTTCAGAATTTAGTCAGTATATATTATGTTGGTAAAGTTATTAGAGAGTGTGACCGTCACCTTTATGGATGGCAACTTTTAAATATTTAATCAGTTCTTCTTGGAAAATACTAAATCTTCCTTCTGATTTTGGTAGAACAGTTGAGATGTTTTGAAGGGGAGAAAACTCCTTATAAACCAATAAAGATACACTCCACAGACAGAGTAAAAAACACTACATAAGCACACATTGCTGTGGTCTAGGGAACCAGTAGCTCATATTACACCAAGTAATAGTGGACTGTGCACAGCTACACTGAAAGTTAGCAGAAAACAAGATTTCGTTCATGTATAAGAATCAACTCGTGTTGACTGAAGCTGCTGAGTTTGTGCAGGCTTAGCTGATCATGAACCATTTGTGTTAGAACAAACTTAATTATAAAAGCCAAATTGCTCACAGATCTGGCCCAGTAAATTTAGAAGTATTGTGGATGCAGTGGAATATCATAAAGAACCCAAGAATAGCTACCGTCCTCCCATTTTACCCTGTATTAAATTAAAAAACGTTAACAGAAGTAAAATTGAAAGATATCATTGATTATATGTATGTTATATCTACTGTACAATTTGATTACTTTACCCTCTATGACTCGAGTATGGTGTGCAGGAATAAGAATGCGATTTCAGTTTGGGAGCATAATAACAAAATGTGTAGAAAGAAAGAAATATTACACAATACATTCACCTGTAATAACCCATTCAAGCAAGCTATATAGGTACCATGTTGTGGTTCCGAAGAGTGTCCTGCATCAAAGTTGAAATGACTCACTTTCTATGCAATATTACAGTGCAAATGCGAAGTACTGTGATGTGCAGTCCCAAACTATATACTACAAAGAATTATATGCTTTAATCAATACAAAGCTTGAAGCAATTTTGTTTCTCTTAATAGAGATGCTGGCATCAGCAGTTTGGGGAAAACAACAACAGCAACAAAAAAGCCTCCTCCCAGAACGATATTTTCCCTCAATTCCTGTATTAATAAAGTATTTATATTTGCATGTCGTCACACTCACTAAAATGATATATTATGTTCATTTTAACAGTATATTTAACACAAAGGTTTCTAATGATGCACTGCATGTTGCTATATTATGGTATTAAGACTGCGATATTTAATGGTGAAATATATTTTGCAATGTACAGAAATTTAGTCGTGTAGAATTAGACCTTGATAATCAAAATACCAAACACATTTTCAATTTTCAAACAATGAATGTAACCTGTAGAAGGATTCCCTGTAATGTTTTTCAAATACTCTGCCATTAGTTTGACCTTCCCAGGAATTCAACCACATCAACTACTTGAAGCGGTGCATTTGAATGCCAGACATAGTTGGTATGAAGAAGACTGATGAGAAATTGACTATTAATATAGCAAAAATTTCCATGCAGCTGCAACTATGATCTAGAACTAATTAGTACATAGAGAGAAAAGTGAGGAAATGACGATATACACATCTCGTGTATGTATTAATGATGTGTGCTGGAGCTACATATTCAATGGCCTTCTTCAAAAGATAAGATTACAAGGCACCTGGCATGGCATTTTTGTAACACTGGCTGCCACTATATTTGAGTGGTCACTAACTTCAAAATATGAGTATGAGATTTCAACATCTTTAAAAAAAGAGGTCTGGATTTCAAACCAAAGATTTCTTGATTTCAAAGGGGATTCGATTTCTACCAAGATTTTCTGATTTCAAATGAAATTTTGCAAAGGTTGTAGCTATATAATGACATTTTGACTAGATGCTTTAGCCTTCATCAGGATTAATGAGATGCTAGACTCGCGTGAGCCTCCTATATATATATACACACACATTACAAAACCAGAACAACCAAACAAAAAATGAAATAAAATAAAATAATAAATATAATAGTAAACATGTAATAATATATTAATCAATTAAAATAAATATAATACATGTAATAATAAATGTAACGATAATAAAAAAATAAAGGAAATAATAATAATAATTGAACAAAAAAACAATAAAAATATAATAATAAATAAAATAAATAAATACAGAATAATTATGTATGTATAAATAAACAAATCAATAACAACAACAACAATAATAATAATAGACGAATCTGAATATATATATAACTAGAATACATAATTAACTAATATTTTGGTCTTATAATTAACAAGGATGAAGCCTCACATTAATACCAAGGAAGGATACATTACCTGTCCTACAGAAGAAGCCGTGCCTTAACAGCTGTATGTTAAGAACTGGAAGCCAGAACCAGCACTGGGAAATGACTGTTAGGATTGAGACTCTTTGTAGGGGAGCAGCAAAAAGACCACAGCAGATCCATGCAGAAACATCATAAGAAGCTGGAGACACTTTTGGAAAAGAAGGATTGAGGAAGTTAAGAAGCTGGAGACACTTTTGAAAAGAAGGAGATTGAGAGAAGTTAAGTTTCAAACCCAAGACTTCAACACATGAGTGGTGTATCTGACAGAGAAGAACCTTTCTCCAACTCAGGAAGAAGTGCTTGCTTTGAGTCTTAACTTTGTCCCTGCTCCAAAGAGTCTACCTTTGATGGGTGCCATAACTGCAGTGGAAGAGATAGCCAGTAAGCAGGGGGACAACAAGGCATGCGAGCTTCGAGTAAGATTATATGAAATTTTGAGAAGGGCAAGGAAACTAAAGGACCAGCTGATGAAGCAACAGCTTGTTTGTATCATAAATGGTGACTTCAGCCGATTTTGACCCCAAAACACTTCCAGCATGCCTTGAATCCTTAACAAAGGTAGTCAGTAAACTTCCACCCCCCAAAATATCAAAATAATTATCGTGAATTTTGTCTTCAAGATCTTGTATGTATATTATGTACAACATTTCTTCCCACACATAACTAGTCTACAGTTTGTCTGTTTGTCATAATTTTACTACCAGTAGACTCCAAACTGTAGAATCGGTCAATGTTATAGACACGCTATATAGTGCACTTGCAATATTGATCTGAGCCTGCAAGCAGATGTACATTTTCATTGTGAAGTGATCAGTTGGTTTCCTCAGAATTCAACTATGATGACAATCTAACTATGCATGTGTATCAGTTCATTTCCTCGCCAGCTTATTCTTCTGAACTTCTACAAAAACAGGTGGTTTCCTCAGAAGCATGTTCTTATGATAATAGTTAACAAAACAGAACTAAGCAGTGTCACCAACAACTGCACGTTTTTGTCCCAAGAAGTGATCAGTTGGATTCCTCTGTAGTTTATTCAAGAAAGAATAGTTAACATCACAGACCTTCAACAAAATCAGTTATATGCCTGTGTGTATGTGCATGATATACATATAGGCACTTAAGTAATAATCAGGGTAAATAGATTAGCCAATTCTGTCTGCTATATCGAGTAAGTTCTTGGCTGCTATATATACTGATTGTAAATAGATTGACTCGTCAAAAAAGTAATAAAACAAGCAAAGTAGAAAGAAGACTATTGATAGAACGCAGACCTATATTTGGAGGTAATAGATAAAGCATCCTGTAAACGTTTTTGTCTGTTCTGTTTCATTTTTAGCAACTGCTTGTCCTTGAAGAACTGTGATTAACTGACTTCAGGGATCTCTTTCCCATCTGAGATAAGTGGCAATAATGTTAGGAATACTAAGTTTGTGAGAGTGCATAATCCTATCCTAAAGGAGGTAAAGGAAGCCCAACATATTGATACGAATAAATCAACAATTAATTATATGAAAATTGCATTAGCAGAAGGATAAGTATGCAATGAATGCTGAAGCAGAAAAATGCAGCTGCTCATGGGACTATCACTCAGAGAAGTTTAAAGTAGCCGCTCATACAAGATATACACGTCATCCAGAGGAGAAAACAACTGATATGCAAGCTTCATTTTTGGAGGGCTATTTCAATAATCTAGAAAAGATGACATGCATGTTTACTCTCTGTATACATACCACACTAATCCTGAGATTGAAAAAAATCTGACATGCGTGTTTATTCTCTGAAAAGTAGATTTATTTTTCTGGTTTTTAAAATTTTATTATTATTTAAATTATTTAATTTATCATCATCATAATCATGATCATCATCATCATCATCATCACCACAATAATCATCATCATCATCATCATCATCATCATCATCATCATCTTCATCATCATCATCATCATCATCATCTTCATCATCATCATCATCATCATCATCATCATCATCATCATCATCATCATCATCATCATCATCATCATCATCATCATCATCAGGGTCAGGGCAATGGCTTGGGTCAGGGCCAGAGGAATGGCTAGGATTAGAGCCATGGCAATGGGTAGGGTTATGTCTGTGGCTAGCATTAGGACCATGTCAGTAGCAAGATGAGGGCTGGTTAGTGGCTAGGGTTAGGGCCAGGGCAGTAGCTAGGGTTAGTGCCAGGTCAGTAGCTAGGGTTAGTGTCAGGACAGTAGCTAAGGCTAGTCCCCAGGGGAGTAGCTAAGGTTAGTGCCATGGCAGTGCTATGAGGCTAGGGTTCTTGCAATGGATAAAGAAATATGATCTCATGATGTGAGTTTTTTCTTTTTTCTTCTTCTTTGGGAGTGGAATTGGGAGGAGGAAGAGAGTGAAATAGAGTGAAGGATAATGTTTTGTTACAGTGGTGTACTCTAACTAGAGTGCAAGACAGGGAGACGAACTCAAAAGTAGACTTGATACATGGGAAGGTTAACTGCCAAATGCTGGAAACTGGCTAAGAAAATTATCAAATGGTCATATGCACATGTGTGAATGGCAGAGAACACGACACAAATACACTAGCAAGTTAGAGAACCCTTTACCGTTCAAAAATGTCAATGGTTAAATATCACTTTACTATTCAAAATGATGCGCACCTTAAAATTATGCATACAAATTGTTTTCATTCTATTGGTCCACATGATTTTAAGTGGTAATAGAGTTGTATACCGGAGTGGATCATTATTCATTATTTTAAATGTTCAAACTAATAATTATGATAAAAATACTTTTCTATAGATATGTTGTTGTCATTGCTGTTGTTTCTGTATAGTATAGGTGCTGAGCAGACAGTTATAGCTTTAGCTATATAAATATATTGAGGGGTTCTAAATCCATCTCCTAAGCTCTACACATGTCAATACTTTGCTTGTTTGCTATTAGAACCAGCCCCATAATTAGGGGACCGGCTACAGCTTCCTTATTATACAATGACTTTCTCGACAATTGTCCAATATTTACTACTCGACATTTTGTCTAGATGTCTAGCATTGGCCAGGAATAATGGTTGCACAGGAGAGACTCTACAAACCAAATGGCAGAGAAGCCTATTCTCAGTGAATCAACTGAGCACTTATTCTGCTTATAATACAGCACATGAGCTAGCTGGGACTGATTTATCTTCCGGATGATCCTTACCTACACATTTTCTGCAATAGTCATGGACATGCATTGCAAAATGGACCTATTGCATGCAAGTGTGGGGAGGGTTAAAGCAATGTATGTACATGGCAAGAACCACACTCACATGTGATGCATGTGACGTAATGTGGCCACACTCTGGTGCACATGTGGTACATGTGATAGTATGTGGCCACACCCTGGTGCACATCTGATGCATGTGACCACACCCAGGCACACATGTGATGCATGTGACAGGATGTTGCAAGAACCTCACCCTGGCACATGTGATGCATGTGACAGGATATGACCAACCCTTGTGCACATGTAATGCACATGACAGGATGTTACCACATCCGTGGTGATGCATGCAACAGGATGTGACCACTTCCTGAAACACATGTAATACATCTGACAGGATGTGGCAGCAATGAAGGGAGAGGAGGGAAGAAAAAATAAAAGAAGGAAGAAATGGAAATACTTCCAATGACCTTCTCAATAATCAGCTTGAAATTTACCCCCTTGATGTTTCGACTAGCTGCTCTGCCGTTATCAGATATTAAAACTCCTGTGAGCTTGTTATATACCTATTCTCCATGTGATACAGGCTAGAAAATCTAGTCGAAACATCGGAGAGAGTAAATTTCAAGTCGGTCAGAAAGTCATTGGAATATCATTATGTCAACTGAAAGTTTGTTGTACTGCTACTAAACCACAAATTAAATAAATGATGTTCGTGGCTTCAAGTTTGGCTCTTGAGATGGCAACCCAGCAGCCAATTCCACACTCTCGATTGAACTGCTCACATATTTGTGCTAGACTGATTGGCAATGTCTCCTTCCCTAGCAGTTCTTTCTGTTCTCTAGCAGGGTCTAAGATGGTGGCTTCAAGAGAGGATGTCCATTGTCCCATGCATGTTCAGCAGTTGCAGAACTTTTCTTTGGAACACTTTTTAGACATCTTAGTGTTTGGTCTCCAGTCTCCTGTTGGTTTCCCCTGTGTATACTTCCCACAGCTGCAAGGGATGCGGTGGTACACAATGCACAAATTCTTCACTCTACTGATGGTGCGCTCAGAGTCCTTCCCAATCTGAAAAAGACTCTTATGTTGAACATACTGCAGACTCTCCTGATGCCTTCAATCATCCCTGCTACATAAAGGATTACTACAATACGGCGGGCTTATTCTGACACTCCCAACTTCCTGTATCAGTGTACTTATCTTCTTTTCTGCATTTAGACGTGCCTACAGAGGAAAGGATGAGGCTTGTGGATAACCACTCCCATAAAGAATTTATATTTTTCCTCACATATGTCCTCCTTCTCTATCACTACTTTCCTGGTACATGTACTATAATACAAGCTCTTCACCATTTCTCTTCTGACATGGATAGGATGATGTGTTCTATAATCAAGCTAGCAGACTGTGTGTGTGGGTTTTCTGTAAACTGTTGCATTTAGCTTTCCATCCTCTTTCCATGTAGGAAGCAATTCAGAAAGGGCACCCGTCCACTAAGCTCCATAGGGCCAGGGCTAGGGCGAGGGCTAGGCAGGTAAACTTGATGGATGACCTCATGTTCACCAGATTGCCAAACACTCCTGTTTCCCCCCTTCTACTTCCCCCCTTCTACTCCTTCACTCTGCAGCAGGTGGCATCTAAAAATTTGGCTTCATGGAGGCAGGTGTAAGTGCCAATTCTTTGTTTACATGTAATGGTTGAATACCACTGCAGGCACTAGAGAGTCCATTGTACACCCTATTTCCTCTCGGTATTTTCCTTGATACCTGAAATAGATGGATTTTAGGCACACCCCAACAGCCCAGATATCCTGTCAGCACCTAGTGCAGTCCTCCCATAAGTTTCATCAGCATTCAAAATGATCCCCCCCCTCATCTATGGAAGCAGTGCTGAAAATAGTAAAACATATCTGGTGAGTGTTGTCCAAGTATTTGGAATGTCCAAGTGGGCACAACCCTACTTGCAATTTAACTTTAGCCCTAACTCTACAGTATCCCTCTCCTAGTCCTAACTCTAGCTCTACAGTATCCCTCTCCTAGCCCTAGCCCTAGCTCTACAGTATCCCTCTCCTAGCTCTAAGAAAATGGAATCCTGGCCCTAGCTCTACACAATCTCTTCATATAACCCTTATAGCAGCCCTCACCCTACAATCCTAGCCCTATTGTTAGCCCTGGTCCTAACCCTAACCCTAACCCTATTGGTTCTAGCCATAACCCTAACTGTAGTCCTAACCCTAGCCCTAACCCTAGCCCTGGTCCTAGTCCTAACCCTTGCCCTAACCCTTGCCCTGAACTGGTCCTAACATGCAGGACAAAATGACGTGTTCTCAATTCTAGCCACTCTAACTGCACATATGCATACCTAGATCAGACACATGTGTATTCTTGAGCTGCAAGTCTCAATAGCTCTGGTAACTGGCTGCATATTCAACTATCCACCAGGTGGGGTAGTAGCATCCACCAGATGGGGGAGTAACATCCACCTGATGGGGGAGTGGCACTTCCCACCATTTTGAATTATTTATTTCATGTCAGCCATATCTTTATTTAGTGCCCTCCTGCTTGAGGCTATGCACCAGCACTTAGAGATAACATGCCAGCAGTCAGTGTCCTCCAGCTTGAGGCTCTGCACCTGCACTTAGAGATAACACACCAGCAGTCACTACTCAGTGTCTACTTAGAGATAACACACCAACCGTCGGTGTCCTCCTGCTTGAGGCTCTGCACCAGCACTTAGAGATAACACACCAGAGTCAGTGTCCTCTTGCATGAGGTTCTGCACCAGCAGTCTGGATTCATGGTAGGTGGGAAATTCCAAAAATCCATTGTGGCCAAACAATAACCCTACACAGGCTGGGGGGGGGGGGGGGTGTAAGTCCTTTCACCGTATGAAATTATCTATTTTTCAGCATTTCCAAGGATTCACTCCCCAGTATTTTCTTATGTTGGCTACCTTGAAATTAACAGGAGGTGGGAGGTTGCAAGGCTCAATCTGAATGACACTGGACTCCACTTTTGGTCAGGGACCAAAGTTGTTCTTTCAAAAGTGAAACACCAAAGGTCAAGGTCAAGGTACATACATACAAAAGGTCAAGTAATACTGATCCCTCCCATAAGAAAAGGAGAAGTAATTGCAAAGTTTGAACAGCAGTGCAGGTAAAGTAGACATGTGCACAAATCAGCTGAAAGTTGACAAGATTAGTTGGTACTTCAGTAGGTAAGGGGGTCTCACTCTTATGGTCTTGTGGTAATATTGACAAACCCCAACTCATACCAGTTCAATATTCAAGATGTCACAGGTCAAAGTGCATTACGAGACCAGTTCTCACAGGCAGTAGAGTTAGTGGACACAACAGGCAGTGTCAAAGTCAATGACCTCTACCACCTTCCTCGAGGATTAATGTTAACAAACATTTACCTTCAGTGTTAGGGTTAATGTTAACACAGGTATTAACCCTTTACCTTCATGAGGTGGTCCAATAGTTGAGCAGTCTGCAATAAAGCTTGTCTTGTCGCTTGGCTACCAGGCGCTGGGAAAATTTATGATTGAATAGCACATTAGATAAATAGGTGAGGAGATGAAGATGGAAGGAGGTGAGGAGGGAGTGAGGTGAGGAGGGAGTGAGGGGAGGATGGAGTGAAGGTGAGGAGAGGGAGGGAGTTTTTTGGCATGGCTTTCCGTCCTCACACACTTGCATACAATAGGTCACTCATAGAAACTTGAGAACCAGAAAACTCTGAACCTTCCAATGCACGTCCATGACATTCAGGTACTAGACTACATTAAAAAGGCGTTGGTATCAGTGGTTGTCAATGAGGCAGTCAAGTAGGCTCACATGCTGTTCTAGCATCAGAATTGGGTAGAGATGGTCCTTCAGCTACACTGTGCCATGTAGCTACCAGCTACTCTATGCCATGAAGCTACTAGCTTACTCTATGCCATGCAGCTCCAGCTACTCTATGCCATGCAGCTACCAGCTACACTTTGCCATGCAGCTACCAGCTACTCTATGCCAGCAGCTACCAGCTACTCTATTCCATGCAGCACTATGCCATGCAGCTACCAGCTACACTTTTCCATGCAGCTACTAGCTACTCTATGCCAGCAGCTACCAGCTACTCTATGCCATGCAGCTACCAGCTACTCTATGCCATGCAGCTACCAGCTACTCTATGCCATGCAGCTACATGAGTGTACCATGCAGACCAAAAGCACTTACTAAGTTAGATGACCCTTTACCACTTGTAATCTATTATCATGCTGTTCTGTAGGTCCTCTAATTAAAAGGTAAAGGTACATCAAAATGCTACATTTGGTGAATTCTTGGTTCCAGTCTTTTCGACAGCCAATATATATAATTTGACACCAACCCACCTGAATGGCTTCCTGTTCATAGGGTCCTGTGGTTATTGACGTGTTATTTCACAGTTGTTAGCCAATCAGAATGCTATTAGACTTTTTTGCTGCTAGTATGGAATTCCTATTCTGAATGTCGTAGCTCGCTAACTGTATAAGAACAGTTAATTCTTTAGAATAAACTAAAGTGTTTTTTTCTCCGCTCATTCCTCCTTTATTGTAGGTTATTAATGAGTTATGGTTTGTAGTGAAATTATGTAAAAATACCGTTCGTAATGTAGTTAGGGCTAGGAGGTGGGGCTAGGGTGTGTGGCTAGGGGGCAGGGCTAGGCAGTGCCGAATTAACCCAAGGCAGGGCCCCTAGGCTTCGAGCTTCTTTGGGCCCCTCGGCAACTCCCCCGCGGTCTTCACGTGTTCATACCGCGGCCGCCGAGTCTGGCGCCAGTTTCACAAGAGTAACTGTCGTTGGGGCTCCGTTGTTACATCATTTTTGACCAACTGAAAAATTAAGATTGGGGAGGGGGAGGGCCCACCCGCCGGACCATCCCTGACTGTGCTTCACATAAATTGAACCACAATTTCTTTTTTTAATATGGTTAAGACTTAGCTGACATTGTCACGATTTCGTACGCGCAGGCGCATCTATATAAGACCATTGTCACGTATTCGGGACAGTAGTAATTGTCACCCTGACCCTTGTCACGATATCGTGACAGCCACTTTAATTTGACCTCGACGGATATTTCATTTTACTGTGGTTAGTTACCCTGTTCTGCTACGCTTGTTACTATGAAGGGCCTGTGGTTATGATACCAAGACTCTACTAGAGATATTATCTGATGATAATAGCATTGGTGATTGTACATACTGTGACTCAAATAGTTGTAGTGATGATGGATATGAGTAACAATTTTGAAGAGATCAAGAATGAGAGTGCAAGTATGGATGTTGGAGCAAGTGGAAATAGGGGGAGAGATACAGTGAGGGGTCTAAGTCAGCAGATGTCAATGGGAGGTAGTGGTAATAGGGGAAGAGCTGCAGGTAGAGGACAGCAGAGGAAGGGAAGAGCTGCAGGAAGAGGATAGCAGAGTAGAGGAAGATCAGATGAAGTGGAACCAGCCGTGTGGATGCTAGCCAATATATCTGGACAACTGCTGGGGAAGGTATGATATTCCTGCAATAAGAATAATAACAACTAATATTATTAGCTACTACACTACTACACAGACAAATCTTTTTATATCAAGCAAACTTTACATATAAACCATTATTATTTCATTTCAAATTCTAGATGACATTGCTCCACAGAGTACCCCATTCATCCTTCAACCAGGACCTAATGTTCCTCCATCCTGCCAAATGCAGAAGATTGTTTTCCGCTATTCTTTGGACCCACCACGCTAAAGTTTACCATTGGCAGGACCAATGCACATGCTGAGCATAGGTTGCCGAAGTGGGCCTAACCTGGCTGAGAAGTGCCCCAACAGGCTGAATGGCAAGGGAGACCATTACCAAGTGTGAGGAAGTCAGAGGTGTGACTGTGCTTTCTGCGACGGCAGGATGGCACCAGACACCTCACCCTGTTTAGATGTACCGTGGCTAGCCGTCAGCTTTCAGACCCACCACTCACAGAGGACGTATAAAACTGAATCTATATAAGTATACCTTCATCCTAGTATCATGGTTATGATTACATGACAGATGTTGCTTCATCACAGATGTTGCTGCAATCCTATATGTAAAATATATTAATAAGTGAACAACTGAATGTGAGCAAGGACTATATAACAAAACCAGCACAGTGTTCTCAGGAAAGAAAAGGCTATTTAGCTAAGCTAGATAGCTATTTAACTGCTAACTAGCTATTTAACTGCTAACTAGCTATATGGGTGCGCTAGCTTGCTAGCTACTTGGGTACTTTAGCCAGCTAGCTATATGGGTTTCGCTAGCTGGTTAGCTACTTGGTTAGCTAGCTAGCTTCATGAAGCACTAGCTAAATTATTACTATTCCTACACTATTTAGCTTGATCTAACAGTCATAAAAGAAGGTTAGCTGAAGTAAAGTTAGTTCCTCACCTTGGTAACAAGAGTTCTTCGCTTTACTTTTTTTAAATTATTATCAGCTCATATACTTGAAAACCTTTTGAGATTAGTACCAGTAAGTAATCCTAGAGAGGAATAGCACCTAGAACTCCTCTATCAAGCCTCCAGTTCTTCGGACACGAGGAGAAACTAAATATTGCCCACCGATAAACACATCCTAGAATAGATGCGTGAACCAATCTCACGTTTACTTTTCAATTAACGGGTACGAAGGAAAAAAAGGTTGCGCATGGTCCCCTGTTTTTGGTGGGCCCCTACTCTTGGTGGGCCCCTAGGCTTCAGCCTAGTCAGCCTTATGGATAATACGGCCCTGGGGCTAGGGCTAGATTTAGGGGGTAGGGCTAGGGCTAGGGATGGCAATTGGCTTAGCCTTGTGAATTTTTTTTGCCATTTCTGCAAAATAACTTACGGCATTTATACCAAATTTCACTGCAAACCATATGCTATTTCCTATACTAATACACACACACACATGCACTCACCAAATACATACGTACACACAAAATGCATGGTGTACCATTTAGGCTTGTTGCTATAGTCTAGGTGAGCGCACAAGCTTTACACAGACTTGGGGGGAACTAGAGTAGCTTGACACAGACTTGGACAGAACTACAGTAGCCTTGGGGAGAACTAGAATAGCTTGACAGATTTGGGGGGAACTAGAGTAGCTTGACACAGACTTTGGGGTAACTATAGTAGCTTGACACAGACTTTGGGGTAACTATAGTAGCTTGACACAGACTCGGATAGAACTAGAGTAGCTTGACACAGACTTGGACAGAACTACAGTAGCTTGACACTGACTTGGGGGGAACTAGAGTAGCTTGACACAGACTTGGGGAGAACTAGAGTAGCTTGACACAGACATGGGGGAACTACAGTAGCTTGACACAGACTTTGGGGTAACTATAGTAGCTTGACACAGACTTGGGGGGAACTAGAGTTGCTTGACAGACTTGGGGGGAACAACAGTAGCTTGACACTGACTTGGGGAGAACTAGAGTAGCTTGACACAGACTTTGGGGTAACTATAGTAAGCTTGACACAGACTTGGGGAGAACTAGAGTAGCTTGACACAGACTTGGGGGGAACTAGAGTAGCTTGAAACAGACTTGAGGGAACTAGATTAGCTTGAAACAGACTTGGTGGGAACTAGAGTAGCTTGACACAGACTTGGGGGGAACTAGAGTAGCTTGACACAGACTTGGGGGGAACTAGAGTAGCTTGACACAGACTTGGGGAGAACTAGAGTAGCTTGACACAGACTTGGGTGGAACTAGAGTAGCTTGACACAGACTTGGGGGGAACTAGAGTAGCTTGATACAGACTTTGGGGGAACTAGAGTAGCTTGAGACAGACTTGGGGGGAACTAGAGTAGCTTACACAGACTTGGGGGGAACTAGAGTAGCTTGACACAGACTTGGGGGGAACTAGATTTGCTTGACACAGACTTGGGGGGAACTAGAGTAGCTTGACACAGACTTGGGGGGAACTAGAGTAGCTTGACACTGACTTGGGGGAACTGAAGTAGCTTGAGACTGATTTGGGCAGAACTAGAGTAGCTTGACACAGACTTGGGGAGATCTACCGTAGCTTGTCACAGACTTTGGGAGAACTAGAGTAGCTTGACACAGACTGACATTCACTATGTAATTACTGTAGCCAATGTAACCATAGCAATGACCACATCACTGGCACTGACACATCCAAGAACCACACAAAGTTCCTGTCATGAACTAGAACCATAGAATGAGATTTCTTGTGATCTTGTATATCTTGTATGACTTTGTGTTGGGAATACAATACAAACAAATAATATCATAGCTACAGGAGAGACACTGAAAGCTACACCTCACAGGGAGAAGCCGCTACACTACTTCCATATCAAACATTTCATGTGCGAGGAGGCATCTGGAGAAACATAATATGTAATCCAATGACTTGATAGATTAAACAACACTGAGTGGGGTCGGATTCCCTAAGATTGTCACCTAACATGCTGTCATTAAGAGTTCAGTGTGTGTGGGTTTGTCCAGTGTTATAAAGTTCTGCTACCTGATAAAGGTCATCAGATTGAGCAACAGGTTGATTGGAACTAATTAGCAGGGAATTATTTTCCCCCCAATTATGCTAGGAATGCAAATTACTTACGGAAGGGAAATGGACTGAGAGCAGTCGGAATAGAGCAGGAAATCATAGGCATGATCTCATTTTATCCCCTCATTCAGACACCATGCATCCATTAGTAATGGTGATGCCGCTAAGTGTGAAACTTACCATATTCGGGCATCTTGGAACCTGTTGGTGCTGTATCTCAGAGATCTCCCGTAACTTGGAAATTAATACCCACTACTCTCCCACAGCTCAAAGAGGTTGTAAATGATTGAATGGTTGTAATGCTCTAGTCTAGACGGCTCCAGGGTGACACATTTGGGTAAAGGAGCCCCCTAAAGTATAACACCATAGTTATCTTGCAGTCCAAAAGTGAGGTCTAGGGTCAGGATATTGCAGAGTCAGCACAAGCACAAACCACGTGAGTAAGGTGGAGCTAGAACTGCCTACAACTGGAAATCTAAGGAGGTAGGGAAGGGTGGTGTCCCTTATTCCGTAGTGTCCACGTGGTCTCACGGGTAACCATGTATGCCCCAACACACCCGGAGGAGTGCTTTGTAGTGGCTCCAGCACCTATATCAAAATGGTGGTTGTGAAAGATACCTAACTGACATTTCTCTCTGGCTTTCTGTGCTTCTTTGTGGGTCCTTTTGAGCTAGAAATGGTCCCTGTAAAAGTTGCCTGGTTGTTAAGCTGGGCACTTATTGTGTCGGACACCAACAAAATGATTGCTTAAGCGGTTGGGGGATGATACCATTTTTTAGAAACTTATTTAAAAAAATTGCGTTGCCGATTCTAGAGCTCCAAAGATTCTGAACACTTCTCCCTACGAACTTGGTATATATCTCTCTCTCTGTGTGTGCTCTCATTTTGATTAAGAACTGTTCCATAGGTTTATTCATGCTCAAGTTACAGGCAGTCAAAGAAGGGGGTCTCAAAACCAGCATGCCCAAATCCCCAACAGTTGATAAAAAAAAAATTAACATAAAATTGTGAGTTTATCCTGCATGCTTTTATCATAATGACCTCTAGCTTTATGCAAGTCATTATGAAGCATGTATATAGACAGGGTCAGAGCAGACCTCTCGCTTTATGCAAGTCATTATGAAGCATATAGACAGGGACAGAGCAGACCTCTAGCTTTATGCAAGTCATTATGAAGCATGTAGAGAGGAACAGAGCAGACCTCTAGCTTTATGCAAGTCATTATGAAGCATGTAGACAGGATTAGAGCAGACCTCTAGCTTTATGCAAGTCATTATGAAGCATGTAGACAGGGTCAGATCAGACCTCTAGCTTTATGCAAGTCATTATGAAGCATGTAGACAGGGACAGAGCAGACCTCTAGCTTTATGAAAGTCATTATGAAGCATGTAGACCGTGTCAGAGCAGACCTCTAGCTTTATGCAAGTCATTATGAAACATGTAGACAGAGACAGAGCAGACATACATCTGCTCTTAGCTCTACAGAAGGCAGTCAAGCATATAGTGTGACATCATTGTAGATTGGAGAACAGTGGTCAATGGTAGAGAAAATACAACAGTAACAATTCTTTTAAAAACACTTACTTCACTTCCCTACCCTCAGTCTCTACTAATACTTGACCTCTGCCCTTGTACTCTACAATTTTTTTACCTCTGCCCACTAATAATTGACCTCTGCCCTCAGTATCTACTAATAATTGACCTCTGCCCTCAGTGTATACTAATACTTACCTCTACCCTAAGTATCTACTAATACTTGACCTCTGACTTCACTATCAACTAACACTTGACCTCTGCCCTCAGTATCTACTAAACTTGACCTCTGCCCTCACTATCTATAACACTTGACATCTGCCTTAGTATCTACTAATACTTGACCTCTTCCCTCAAATATTTGACCTCTGCGTTCAGTATCTACTAATACTTTACCTCTCTGCCCAGAGTATCCACTAGTAATTGACCTCTGCCCTAGTATTTGACCTTTGCCCTCAGCATCTACTAGTACTTGACCTCTGCCTTCATGGGATGGATTTATGAGCTGATTCAAATTTCATTTTCACAGGTGATTAAAAATTCTTCACACCGACATCAACAACTCAAATCTGCTGAATTGTCCCTTACCTCATATCAAATGACAAATATGAGAGGAGTCGACCACTTCTAATGCTCGCAAGCTTGCTTATGATGTCTCCCCCCAAGAGCAGCAGCAACACTGACATCACCCATGCCTGCAGGGACACTGCTGCACCTGCTCTATAAGAAATAACCAAGTGTCACACCAGTGGGAAGCTACATGACTGCTCTCTGAATGACTATGTGCAAACAAAACACCAGCTCTCCCACATTGCCGGTTCTGGTATGCCCAAGCAAGACATTACAATGCCAATTATGAAGAAGCCATGCAAGATAAAAACTCTCTTGATGAGATGATGAGTAATGTTCTTGTGATGTGGGTACGTTGAGCAACCCAGCTTCTTATCCCATCCTGAAACATCCCATCGCTATGAAATATGGCAATGTCATCACCAACGCTCAGTCTACGTAAGAATTGCTTTTTCCTCATCTCACACCTCTTGCCTTCTGCCACACCCTCTCCCACCATCACATGATGACTTTGTAATCCTAATGTTATGTAATCCAAAAGTTCTCTGTAAAGTATTACAGCTGGCTGTGTAGAGGCAAGCTTCCAACTAAACCAGCAGCCAAACCTCTTTATTGATGTTTGCTGATGCACTACTAAATTATGTAACTAATTGATCCACACCATTCAATGAATACTGAATAATATCTTTTAGGGCAAATTAGATAAGAAGGAGCTTGTCTCTCCAGCATGACTAGAAGGAGAGACAAGCTCCTTCTTAGTCATGTGGAGAGACTAGCCCCTTCTTGGTCTTGCTGGAGCCATCTTAGTCATTCTTGAGAGACTAACTCCTTCTTAGTCTTGCTGGAGAGACAAGCTCCTTCTTAGTCATGCTGGAAAGACAAGCTCCTTCTTAGTCTTGCTGGAGCCATCTTAGTCATTCTTGAGAGACTAACAACTTCTTAGTCATGCTGGAGAGACAAGCTCCTTCTTAGTCATGCTGGAAAGACAAGCTCCTTCTTAGAAAGACAAGCTCCTTCTTAGTCATGCTGGAGAGACTATCTCCTTCTTGTCTAATTCGCCTTAAAAAGTTCTATTCAGTATTTGTTGAATGGTATGGGTCAGCCCAATTTAGTAAGTGCATCAGTAAACATCGATAAAGAAGTTTAGGTTCTTGTTTAATTAGAAGCTTTCCTCTATATATTAGCAGCTGTAATGCTTTGTAGATAAATGGATTACTAAACATTAGGATTACAAGGCCATCATGTGATTGTCATGGTGATGGTATTCAGGAGTGGGGAAGAAGGGTTGGTTGCTCAAC